>JAYKKO010000020.1:10002500-11202500 GCA_037074685.1 Glyphodes pyloalis | reverse complement strand
GCTGGTGTCAGCGTCAACGTGTTGATAGCTGATTGTTTCCATGGCGCGATTGTTCCAGGAAGCGCCATTAACGATGTATTGTTGTCTCGTTGCTGTGCAAACATACGTTGTGGTATTCCTTCCTTTTTATTTGTTAAGTTCGGTGTTAGGGTCGGTTGACTCGCGTGCGATAATGATATCGAGCAAAAAAGGCATAAAATCACTTTTGTTGTTTGAAAGACCCCTTAATTATATATTTTATTTTTATAAGTAATTTTATTATAGTGGCAATAGAAATGTATTTCATAATTTTGACGCCCTCCTCTTCTCTAAGGTCCCGGGTTCTATCCCTGCTCGGGATAAAATGAGAAACGAACTTTTCTATGTTGTTTCGGGTCTGGGTGTTGTGGTACCGTCGTTGTTTCTGATTTCTGTAATACAAGCGCTAAAGCTACTTTTTTTTGACAACCTCCGTAGCCGAGAGGCGAGCGTGCTGGACTTTGGCGTCGCGTCTCTGAGGTCCCGGTTTCTATCCCTGCTCGGGATAAAATGAGAAACGAACTTTTCTATGTTGTCTCGGGTCTGGGTGTTGTGGTACCGTCGTTGTTTCTGATTTCTGTAATACAAGCGCTAAAGCTACTTTTTTTTGACAACCTCCGTAGCCGAGAGGCGAGCGTGCTGGACTTTGGCGTCGCGTCTCTGAGGTCCCGGTTTCTATCCCTGCTCGGGATAAAATGAGAAACGAACTTTTCTATGTTGTCTCGGGTCTGGGTGTTGTGGTACCGTCGTTGTTTCTGATTTCTGTAACACAATTGCTAAAGCTACTTACCACATTATCAGAGCAATGTATGTGATGTTGTCCAATTTTATATTATTAATTTATATAATGTGAGAAAATTTCAACTATCTAGCTCTCGAGATACAAGCTGGTGACCTACAGACGAACGGACGGACAGCGAAGCCTTAGCAATAGCGTTCCGTGGTTACTTTTTGGGAACGGAACCCTAAAAAGACAAACTGTTGTTTTCGTGCCACAAATATCGCGAAGGATTTCCTTGTAAAAACAACCGAATGGAAATATTTAGTTTTATCAAAAACAATATGCGTTGTATGTTAACGAGACAGTCGACACTGGCGATAGTTAATTTTAATGACGATAACTTTCTTATGCATATGCAAAAGAGGAAACGGCGCGACAGTTTCAAACTTGATACTTGTTCATTTATCAAAATGTTTTCATACTTGAATACTCTGATAAAAGTAGACTACGAGGCACGTTTTCAGAATACAAGGACGATCTTTGTAGAAATATTGTTGTATTAATTCTACTTCCTACTTGCTTTTTAATACATGAAAGTTGTTAATTATGTCTGGATATATGCTTAATAATAATAATAAATAATGAAGTCCTACAGTTATTTTAATTTAAATGTTTTTATTTTATTTTTTCATTATATACTTTTTTTTTGTTTTTTTTTACAACTGACAAACTAACTGTATGTCATGGTGCAAAATTGGTAATAAGTTTAAATTTTTATTTGTAAAAAAAACTACTGAGGTTCTTGCCGGTATCTTCTCGGTAGTTATAGGTTCCGAACCGGAGGTAGCTTCATTTGCATTGTATAGAGACGATTTATAAGTATTACTAATGTAATCTACATGAATAAAAAAGATTGACTTAGACTTTGAATTTAGTAAAAAGTACAGAATGGATTTGGATGATAATTTGTGGAAATATTCCGAATTGACCTAAATGAAGTTGCGGACAGCTACTAATAAGATTAATGAGAAAGTTAATGACAATGTATGTATGTTTGTTACTCTTTCACGCAAAAATTACTGAACTGATTTAAATTTAATTTAGTAGAAGGATAGATCGAACAGTATTTAATATAAAATAAATGCTCCAGACAATCACACCAATTACCTGGTCTCAAACGAAGGTTTTCCCTTGTACTATGAGCACCAGACGACGGATACTAACTGGGGGCGTCATCCCAGCACACCCAGACTCAAGTCAATTTAGAAAAGTTCGTTTTCCAAATTGACCCGACCGGGATTCGAACCCGGGACCTTTCGCGCTTTGACCTTAGCCCTGCGCCACCGAGGTCGTCAAACATGTGGGATTCTTTTTGTTCCGAAATTCTCAACTACCTTGTATGTAAGTATGTTAATAAAGTCTGACATTCATTAATATTAGATATGTATATATGTAAAATACTACAACATAAACTAATATAAATATAATAATATGTGATATTACAACACAGAGAACTCTTTTTATCAAGCTATTGTTGTTACACATTACATATTAATGTATTATTAATATGCTAGACAAATGTGAATTGGTGATCAAACCAAGTAATTACAATAAAATAATTATAAAAGTTTATCGGTATGAGAAACAGGAAACGGAAAGACAAAAATTATCATAATTATTCAGGTCGTGGTCGTTAGAAATAAGACCGCCTAAATTTTTTATTTAAATTGAATATGTCTGAAATAAATTTATATAATTGTTTTCTTCTCAAAAAAGTGTAGGTATATATCTACCCATCTATAATGACTTGCGAATAGTTAGATGTCATTTTTTAATTTTTGTTGCCACTCGTATGCTCGGAATGATAACAAAAGCCCCGGCTTCAGTTATTTTTCCGAGCAACTGAGTCCCACCAGAATACCAGCGCTGTAGCGGTGTTAGAAATAATGCCGTTATAGTTTTTGCTAAGGTGGAACCCAATTGACCATAAAGTGTGATAACTATGTGTATTTGTACTTTTTTGGTTCGGTCAATAAATTTCTTTCTTTCTTTCTTTCTTTCTTTCTTTCTTTCTTTCTTTCTTTCTTTCTTTCTTTCTTTCTTTCTTTCTTTCTTTCTTTCTTTCTTTCTTTCTTTCTTTCATACCTGTATCTCATGACGCACGTTTGTTACTTCTTTTTCAGTCAATAAGAATACAATTCCACACCAATAATAGTAATGTAACTAAGGATTTTTTACAATTTTTATACATCACGCCGCACAAGCAAATTGAAAAATTTTAAGAAATACAAAAAATGTATATCTCTAAATATTAGAAACAGAAAAATTTTATCTCCCCTTGCGGTGCGGGAATTGAACCCACGACCTTCACGTATCGCGCGTGCTGCTCTTACCAACTGAGCTAACCGCAAGTTATCGTAGGCGATGAAATTTTTCTGCGGTATCAACCGTTAAAATTTTTCTGTTTCTAATATTTAAAGTTCGCTAGTACGGCGTTTAGTACTATAAAAATAATAAAATCGAATGTATATCTCCTTACAGCGTTGGATTCGAACCAACGACCTCCACGTATCGCGCGTGCTGCTCTTCCAACTGAGCTAACCAAATATTTAAAGTTCGCTGGTGCAGAGTAACACACTATTAATATTGTAAAAATCTATTAAGATGCGGTGTCATCGATTCGTGGTTTTCGAACAATTCTGCAACGAATGTACCAGGGGCCGATAAGTATGCAGTAGGTCTAAACTCAGCCCGGTACCAATATTTTATGATTCGTAATTTGTCATAATCATAATCAATTCATTCAGTCGTGTAGGTTACGAGTGACACTTACGCATCGTCAAAATGAACACAAACCAAATGTCAAAAATTACACCGTTTTTCTACGAGTCGTTAACTCCAATTTCAAATTTGCTTTCGATATCCGCTGTCATCAGTCGTATATCGATCGATTTTAGCTTACGCCTCGTATAATTTATAACTATCCGTAACAAGCACGATTCGATTTCAAATATTTATTTATTTTATTTATTTAAAAACTTTTTTGCACAAAAAAAGTACAACAGGTGGACTTAATGCTATGGGCATTCTCTACCAGTCAACCTTTGGGTCATGCGAAGAGTTAGTTTATGGGTGCGGTAATAGTGACAAAGTGCATAAGAAATCTAAAAAATAAAAACATAATACACGAGAATAGTTACTACCAAGCGTTACAAAAGTCATTTCGGAAACAATTAAATATACATAGACAGACATGAATAAATATAATATATATATAAAATATGAAGCTATACTTATATTTACATAATGAATAATATTGGATCCAGGCATTAACAGTTTAGGAATTGTTTGGCGCACAACAATTTCTTCCAATTTCGTTTTTGTCTAGATTATCTGCGTAGTTAGTTTGAGGTGGTGGACCGTAGCGTGCTGAATTATGTATGGAACAATTAATGATGATTGGGTGATTACTGGAAGTACAGTCAGACGCACTTATGCTGTGGGGATAAGAATTAAAATTGAACCCCAGTTCACCACGACATGAATGGATTGAATATCGTTTGCGCAAATAAAAATTATCAAAAGTGTTTATACTTTATTACGTAACTAGCTGTTAGTCCACGTCAGTTCGGGATAAAAAGTACCGTATTTGGAGGTCATGTATCTAACCTGTCCAGCGGCCATATTTCGTCCAAATCCTGCCTTTTACCTGAAAGAGTAACAAGAGAGGTAGGGCATAGCGATTTATCGCGCAAACTGGAGCAACCCGACTGGTGAAATACCTCCACCTTACAGAAGACTGTATCCAAATAACAATCACTTCTGTGTTGTTGTGTTCCTGCGTGAGAGTAAGGTTTCCAGAGCTCCTGTCATTAGTAGCAGGGGTCAAGCCTTCAAGGTAAGGGCGACAAGTCCAGTAACAGCTATTATTATGCTGTATTTGTCACCCTTAAGGGACCTCATTACCACTTAAGATCAGATGGGATGAGGTCATTTTTGAAGTACAATATAAAAAAACAGAACGACAGGGAAACTTTCGCGTTTTTAATATTAGTAAGATTGGTTATTTATATCTTGGGTATTTATAAAGTACCTATGTATTGTGGCACGACCGTTAATTCTGTTTTTATAACATACGACGTTCTTAAGCACTTACTTTGGATCACATTTATTTATATTTATATTTATATTCTATATACCGCGCACATACATATAGTATCATCTACTCCAGCAAGTAGTGGAGTATGAGACATTTCATGATTTTTATTGTTAAGTTCACTTATTTGATCCAAATATGCCTTCATATTAAATTCAAATAGTCATACACAAAAATGGCAAAAAAAGTGTTCATGTAATGTATTATGTAATTGAATCGACAGGTCAATATTTAAAGCTATGCATATCGTAATAGTCCTTTAATACTACAAGACTTGATCAGGCCTTGAGAAAATATATCTTTCAAATATGGTTTTTAATTATTTATCATCCAAAGTCTCTTCCTGTAGACTGTTACATAGAGGTGATTGGGTTTCACTTTAAAACAGTTGTAATACGCTAAACACTTTAATTATTCCCTTATTACATAAGAAATACAATATCGTAATTTTAATATTTATTTTATATGTATATATATTAGGAGTAAAGGGACGTGTTTCTTATCCTCCTTTAAATACTTCAAATATAACAGTTCAACAGTTAGTTACAGCAGAAACAAACTCCAAGTTTTGATAAAACTCGGCTATTCCGCTTGAGTCGTAAAGTTTGAATTTCGTTACAATTAAGTGTCTTCGTTAATTAAGAGATTCTAATTTCATATACTACTAATGTAATAGACAGTTCCTGCTTAACACGCGTACAGGGTGTGAGAATATTGTTTATAATTTAGTTGTTAGGTACGCTACGAAAAAAATTGGTCTTTAATACTTCGTTTTGGATTAAGGATCTTTGATCAACTTTAAAAAACCGACTGAAAAGAGAGATCTCTTAGTGGTTTAATATCAGATTTCCTAATTTCTACGTCTATCTTTATAAGTACGACAATTTATTTTAAGCAGCGCCATTACAAAGCTGGAAAGGAAAAAACTATTTTGAGACATAAAAGGACAGCCAGATTTAAAAGTTCCGTCAATAGTCTCAAACGTTTACAGATGTGATTGCTTTAGAAGCGCTAAAAATAAACTGAGAGAATCTGTTAAAAACGAATGCATTCAGATAGGAATGAAAATTTATGATTAACAGAGTAATCTGCTATGTCAGTTTGGTTCAATAAGGATGACGACTTGGTAAAAACAATGATTAAATGAAGATCGTTAATGAGCTTTTCAACATCTTTACATCAAAATTTAGAGGGACGTAACTATTTTGTAAATTTTAATTTAATAATTTATTTTTTATTGACTTAAAACCATACACAATAGCATACAGAACAGTTGTACAAAATATTATCTACCAATACAAAAAATATTAATGCGATTGTCGGTAGAACAAAAATTTCTAACTCATTGCAAAGTTCAACCACTAAAGCTAGGGACTTATATTTTTATGAAATTTTCAAAAGGCAATTTTGCACTTACATATTGTCTAGTTTATTATAGGTAGCTGCTAAATAAAACTATACGTATGTACATATAAGTGACGTCGTGCTGAATTTGAACGCAATGTATTTTAGATTACTTTTGCTAATATGATACCAGAAGAACGAACACTTTCTAGGCAAACGTGTACAAAGAAAAGCCAAAATATATTATATTGCACAAATCATTTCACTTTGGTTTTGCCAACAAATTACAGTACAATAGATACAAGTTTTAGGTAAAAGAAAAATAAATTAAGTAACAAGAAATGGAGACGCCGGTTTTTTGTGTGTTTTAAATATTAAAAGTGAAATAGCTACGACCCTGTATTACGGCTCAGTTTCGTTCTTTTCCGTTCCGATGGTTAATTTTGCCTACTCAGTAACAACACAGTTAAATAATACAGAAGCCAGGGCTAGGACGAAACGGCACAATGCTATTACCTTACTAATATTATAAACTTAAAAGTTTGGATGTCTTTTTTTTCTTCCTTTTATGTATCCCTACTAATATTATAAATGCGAAAGTAACTCTGTCTGTCTGTCTGTCTGTGTGTCTGTTACGCTTTCCTGCTTAAACCTCTCAACCGATTTTGAGAGAAATTTGGTATAGGTACACGTTGAATCTCAAGAACGGACATAGGCTACTTTTTAATACCACCTTTGGAAGTTTATATGTAAAAATGTTTATTTTTGAAGTCTCATCGGTCTCATCAAGACGGACTCATCTCCAAACAATTACTACGTCTTCGAATGGGTACGAATTCAGTTCCAAATTCACTTTCAACTAGCACCGAAATATTGTATTCTAGTTACATACAATGTAATTCTTCATAAACAGCTTCATGAAAAAAGAATAAAGGGCAAGTACATAAATATATGAGTCACGTATTAGCACAGAAATTTGTTGTATAAGTTATGAAAAGAAATTCATGTTCAACATATTAAATCTCCTACTAAAACCAAAATATTATTAAACGTATAATTAATATTTCGTTTCTGTTCTCCGACTTTAAATAACATTAATTAATAGATTTTTCAAATACTCCAAAAGAAAGTTCGCTTTTTTTTAATTATGAAAACACATTTTTGTTTTCGAGTTTTCTAAGTATACTAAAAACCCATAAACAGAATACACATGCAAAGAAACATTAAAGTTCTGAAATTGTAAAAAGTTATTGTCCTATCTTATTGATTTTATTAGAATAAAAACCACATACCCAATTTCCTTATCCAATCAATCCACTATACATCACAAGTCAAATTTTACACCACAACCACACACAGTACACTTGGAATCGAACCCGCTACCCTCTGTCACCGCTAAGACACGACGGTTGCGCCTGCTTACCGCGAAATGCGCTTGCGCACTGAGCCTCGAACCAACTGTGGCCGGTGTATGGCCTCTCGGAGTGGTAGTAGAACTGTTGTCTAATGATTCAAATGTTTGTACGCTACAGCAGAGGGCGTGGGTTTGACTCCTGTGGAAACGAACCGCCTGTCGATTAATGACCGGTTCCAATATTTGAAAAGGAGATCCGTTCTATTAACGGATAGTAGTAAACCATACGAGGCGTAAGCTAAAAACAACTGACGGACGACTGATGACAGCTGATATAGAAAGTAAAATTGAAATTAGAATTAACGACTCGTGAAAAATGGATAGTCATTTTTGACACTTAACGAATCGTAAAATATTGAAACCGGACAATAAGTACACGAATTATTGACGCATTTTTGGTTGTTAAGACTGATTCTGTTGTCTGTTGCTTAAAATTAAGAATAATTTATTAGACGACCTCCGTAGCCGAGAGGCCAGCGGGCCAGACTTTGGCGTCGCGCCATCTCCGAGGTCCCGGGTTTAATTTTAAAGGCAGAGGTATTCTTGCTAGGACACGGCTGTGGGCACTGCTTTGCACTTCGCATTATGAACTTTAATGATATAGATTTTTCTAATTCTACTAGGAATATTCTAGTTAGGTAGCTAACTAAATACTCACGGGAGAGTTGTAGGTGGCACCACTTGAACAGCCTTCACAGCCGTCCTCGCCTCCAAGACCTCAAACGCCTCCTCACTCGTCCCTTCGCCGCTCATCGTCTCCTGAGTATCCTGTCTCTCCTGTCTCTTCCTCACAGGAGTCTTTACACCACGCGCCTTCTGCACCGGCGATTCCACCACACTGCTCCTCGAAGACAAATCATAGTATCTATCCTGAGCGTGGATCAGCTGCGTGACAGTAAAAGCCGGAGTTTCAGTTTCAATAGGCGGTCCGAACAGCTCATCATCTACCGATCTGTTGAAGAATCTGTCGTCCTCAATATCCTTTGAAGGGGAGACGTCCATCCCACGCGATTGTATCGTCACATCCAAATTGTTGAAGCGGAGGGAACGCTCCGTAGTGAAGGCGTACGGAGTGTTAGCGAGCTCCTCCTCGATGCTGTTGTACCTGGACCTGAAGAGGGACTGCTCTTCCACTTCGTATTTGCCTCCGAAGAGGTCGTATTGACCGAACCGGTTGTTGATGGTGTCGAACTTCGGGTCGGCGATGTCGGGGCGGTCCTTCGCCTCGGGGCTGTCCGTGGGGCTCATGTTGATCTGCAGGACTCCGTGCTCATCTTTGAACTTGAGCTTCAGAGCCATTTTGTGTCAGCTCATTTTACGCTATCTGGGGACAAAGAACAACGGTTCTAATAAGTAGTTGTTCATAAATTTTCGTCTAAATGCTGGCGCCATAAGAATATGAAGACCGATGTGGACATTACAGTGGCACATCTTGGTCTGATCAAAGTAAGTAGCTTGAGCACTTGTGTTATGAAAACTAGAAACAACGGTGGTAGGTACTATAAGTACTTAATACTACTAACATTATAAACGCAAAAGTTTGTAAGAATTCGGTACAAAGATGGATAAGATGGTAGATTAACAAAAATAATGCAATAGTTTACACTTGCAGGGTCCAAGGCAACAATGACGTATCCAAAATATTTAAATCTAAGTGATCAAACTTTACTTTGCTAGGCAATATCGCTTCCAGTCGATTCGATAAGAAGATCGATTAATCTAAAGTAGCGAAAGTAACTGTCTGTCTGTCTGTTTGTTACGCTTTACTGCTTAAACCTCTCAACCGATTTTGATGAAATTTGGTAAAGGTATACGTTGAATCTCAAGAACGGACATAGGCTAGGCTTTTTATTAGAAAATAAGGGGGGAGGGGGGTAATACCACCTTTGAAAGTTTATATGGAAAAAAAAATATTTTTGAAGTTAGAGATTTGAAATTTGGCACAAATATAGCTCGAAACTTGGATTAAAATATAGACTACTTTTTGTTTCGAATATGAGGGGAGAAAGAGGTAAAACCGACCATGAAAGGATGTAGATCACGCGAACAAAGTCGCGGGCACAGCTAGTGTCCTATATGTTAGATATATTAGACATGTTTGATATTGCCGCGATTAACCGTAAATTCATCTTTCGATCCTGGATTTAATAAAAAATCGATTCTTGTATGTTCGATTTATACCGATTATTGCCCGGTTCCAATATTTTACGATTCGTTATGTGTCAAAAATGACTATCCGTTTTTCTCCAATCGTGTACGAGTCTTTAATACCTATACATAATTTACTTTCCATACCGGCTGTCATCAGTCGTCTGTCGGTCGTTTTTAACTTACGCCTCGTATAATTTTTTACTATCCGTAACTAGAACTGGGCGTCTACTCTTGAAAACGAAACGAACAAACAAAAGGTATCGTTTTTGAAGATTGATCAAAAGTTCGGTTTAAAGAAATTTATTTCTCATAAAAACTTACATAAGTTCATTTACAATGAGATATATAATTACATAGTATTTAAATATTTAACCTCTAAGGCCTTAACAAGTAATTTATAGTTGCATAACATGGCTTTTAAGTCTATTCTTAAACGTTTGGACACTATCACATTCTTTTAGATCGTTTGGTAGTGCGTTGTAAAGTAGTGCTCCCTCGAACAGTATCGTACTCCTGCCGTAGTTAGTGCGCGGTTTAATTAAATGAAGTTTATTTTTGTTTCTAAAGTGATATGTTGTTGTTTTCCTAGTTAGTTGTATATTTGTTTGTATATTATTATTTAAAGTTAGGGAATTAAAACGTGATTTTTGATTTGTATAAATAATATTTTGTTTTTTGATAACGCTTTATTCGCATTCGAAGTGTGTTAGTTGCGATAATGAGCAATATAAAATACTAAACGTCATCGGATCCGACATATTTCGTTTTCAAGAGTAGACGCCCAGGTAATTTTTAAATATTGGGACCGAGTATCAGAGTTCGTTTTTTTCCGTGAATCAACATGCCTACTTTAATTGCTCAAATTCGCTGATGAAGTCTATCTATATAAAATACCTTAGTGTGTAGACTAGACTTTTACGCGTTAATTGGCCGAAGCAATTAGTTCACCGCACTGAATGTTCAAGCGGCTGTGACAGAGTAACGACAATTTCTATGATACGAAACACTGCCTTATCTACTAGAATGTTAATTAATCTGCAAGTTTATGCGTATTTCGAATTGTTAATGAAACTATATATAACATATGATGAAGAAAGTGACGATGGTGAGTGCAGTGACTTCGAATGAGGGTGTTTGCGCACGAGAAATCCGCTAGATGGCGATACGTAGGCGTGGGGTCCAATTGGCTACTTGACAGTGTTAACAATAAAATATGAAAAGTGTTAGATATGTTAGCTTATTAGTTAAGTAATCATTTTACATCTTTACATTTTAATTAAAAGCATAATAAGATCTTATTTTTCTCTGGTTTTAGATTATTTCCAGATAAATCGAATTTCTTGGGATATAAAATGAACGGGCGCACATTTTACAATACTTTTTCAAAAACTGTCAAGTAGCCAATTGCTACGTGATTGGTTAAGATTTGAAGGACATGTCACCATGACATTTAAATTACCAATCAATTAAAAGTTGGACCCCACGTCTATGTATCGTTATCTAGTGGATTTTTCACGAGTGAACGCTTTTATTGAAAACACGTCATGTTCATACAGTTCCCCCTCTTAATGCTAGACGTGGCAAGTCTGATATTGATGTAGGTACTGAGATGAGACCTCCTCGTGTTTCATGCTATCCTGGTACCTTAACGCAAGAAGTCGGTCTATTTTAATGGTGAACTACGGATTATATCTTTATCGCAATTTATACTAATATTATAAAATGCGAAAGTAACTTCTGTCTGTTTGTCTGTCTGGCTTTCACGCCTAAACTACAGAACCGATTTTGATGAATTTTGGTAAGGGTATACGTTGAACCTTAAGATTGGAAAAAGGAAATACGCTACTTTGGGTTTTGATAATAAGGGAGGATAGGGGTAATACCGCCATTGAAAGTTTATTTGGGAAAATGTTCATTTTTTAAGTTGAAAAGATATGAAATTACGCACAAATATAGCTCGAAATATAGACTAAAAGTTGGGCTATTTTTTGTTTCAAATATTTGGGGAGATAGGGGTAAAACCGACCACGAAAGTATGTAGTCCACACGAACGTAGTTGCGGGCACAGCTATTAAGAACTAAAGTAAAGTAGTAGTATAAACATATACTAAAGTATGACGCAAACAGCTTGGGGGACGTTGATTCCGTTTCTCATTAGCTAACTTACATTAAGTACAAAGTGTATGAATTTGTCGGCGAGAATTCGTCGCCTTGATCGCTAGTACTTACGTAATTACAATATGGAATACGCTAAAAATATTTGGGGCAAACTGTTACGTGCGCGAGGAGACGGGGTGGGGCGCGAGTGATAGCGGCGATTTAAAATAAACATTCTTATTTTAGGTCTTTGAATTTAACTACTCATAAGAGGGTTAATGTAGGACTTTTATAGACGGCGCTGTGGCAGTCATGAGTAGCCCGGTATCCCATGGCGCCGTCAAAGGCGATGAGGAGATGGGGGTGGGGGGAGGGGTTTAGTTCGGGTAGTTCCCGCTCCTTCTGGGCGGGGGACTCTTACACAGGCCATTGCCGTCCCCATGGCAGTGGTAAGAAAAAAAAGACCTGTATAGATGGTACTAATTCGGTACGGAGCCTTTCAAGATGGTATTTGTATTGCATTTAGTATTTATATGAGTTCCTTTATGAAAGAAATCTAAGTTATAAAAAAATATTGTATCAACTTAGTTAGAAGCAGCACTCGCTATAGGAGAAATGTCACTTAGGACAAGTCAATATTAAATTTGCGAAATGCTCGTTATATTGATGAATTATCGAATAGCCATATTTATTACAATCATATAAATAAAACTAGCTTTTGTAGCGCGCACTTTGCATGAACTTGGCAAACCCTAGGCCTGTGGCACTTAAAATAAGGATATACAGTCTAATTGAGACACCACCTCCTTTTTGTCAGTCGGGTAAAATATGTTACCACCACAAAAAGACATCAACGGCAGTTGATACGTAAAACCGAACGCGTTGATGTCTTATCCTCTCATTGTATACTAGTTTATCCTGTGACTTTGTTTGCGTGAACTTGTGATTGCATGGTATGGATTAGTTAGTACAATAAAAGCAACATTTTAAAAAAATATCTTAAGGCAAAATGAAACAATTGTTTCCGATGCAAAGCTTTTTAACTGTTTTGTCTTTTTTATATTTTTTTTTGTTTTTGAAATATTTTGATTATGTCTACTATTGTTATACAAATAACGGAATCAATTATATATGTTTCCCAATTTAATTCAACCGAGTTCGATTTTCCGATGGGTAATACTTTTTGTTTTGCTCAGACAACAACGGTTTCAATACTGACTCATTCCCGGTTGGGTCAGTATGGAAAATGAACTTTTCTATATTGTCTCGGTGTTGTTATACCTTTATTAGTTCTGATTTCTGTTACTGTTGACTTCTGTTCTACTAATTTCAGAATCAGACCGATGTTTGTAATGTTGTCCAAAATTTATTTATTAATCTAGTAAAACCGTGTCCTTTTTAAAGCCAGACACAAATGATTTGTTATTATTTGTAGTTTCTGGGTTTTGCGCCCTTTAGTAAAAAAATGTATGCAAATAAAAGCTTCTCACGTGTGAATTCATAGGCGGCCCCTTATAAAACCGCTGTCAATACCACCTCACCTCGCTGGAATCCGTATAACTATTAATATAATTTCTGCCGTTTTTGAACTAAATACGAAAGATTGTTCCACCAGCCGACACTTTACCAGTAATTAGTTCTGCAAACTGCATTTTGCCCTAAGAGACATTTGCTGAATAATATTTGGATCGCATGACTGAACACATTTTACTTACACCGCGTCCACGGAATCAGGTAGCCTATATGTGCCTGGTGCTTAAGTTGTACTTAATCGTAACATAATAAAGTCTGAGTTATTTCTGGAAATAATTACTATTTTTATTATGGTAACTTGCGTTTGTGATCTGTAATATACTCAACTTTATCCTTGATTTATAGAATAGGATAGAAGATTAAATTAAGAGAGGCAGGGCAAAGCGATTTTTCGCTCGAACTGGAGCAGCCCGACTGGTGTAATACCTCCACCTTACAGAAGACCGCAGCCAAATAACAATCACTCCGGTGTTGTTGTGTTCCTGCATGTGAGTAAGGTTTCCAGAGCTCTTGGGGGGTGCTACATTAGTAGCAAGGGTCAAGCCTTCAAGGTAAGGGCGACAAGTCTAGTAACAGTTTTACTATGCTATACTTTTCGCCCTTAAGCTAGGAACTCATTACCACTTAACATCAGGAGGGATGAGGTCAATCTTGGAGTGCATTATAAAAAAATATATATATCTTTATTAATCAATGTTACTGCATTCTATAATATTGGACTCGTATGTGTTTGATTTCTAATGTAAGTGTTGTTGTGTTCCTGCGTGTGAGTAAGGTTTCCAGAGCTCCTATACCCATAGGGGTGCTACATTGGTAGCGGTGGTCAAGACTTCAAGGTAAGGGCAAAAAGTCCAGTAACAGCTATTATTATACTGTACTTGTCGCCCTTAAGCTGGGACCTCATTACCACTTGACATCAGATGGGATGAGGTCAATCTTGAAGTGCAATACAAAATAAAATTGTTAACATTCTAATACCACCAGCAAGCGCCCAAGAGCCAGGGCTCTTGCTATTTTTCCAATCAGTTGGTTTTCACCAGAATCCCAGCGCTACTGGGGTGTTATACTTTTATTTATTTAGACTGTCTTGTATTGCGTATGTTTGGCAATTGTGTGATTGTCAATAAATTTTCTTTCTTTCTTTCTTTCTTTCTTTCTTTCTTTCTTTCTTTCTTTCTTTCTTCTTTCTTTCTTTCTTTCTTTCTTTCTTTCTTTCTTTCTTTCTTTCTTTCTTTCTTTCTTTCTTTCTTTCTTTCTTTCTTTCTTTCTTTCTTTCTTTCTTTCTTTCTTTCTTTCTTTCTTTCTTTCTTTCTTTCTTTCTTTCTTTCTTTCTTTCTTTCTTTCTTTCTTTCTTTCTTTCTTTCTTTCTTTCTTTCTTTCTTTCTTTCTTTCTTTCTTTCTTTCTTTCTTTCTTTCTTTCTTTCTTTCTTTCTTTCTCTCTTTCTTTCTTTCTTTCTTTCTTTCTTTCTTTCTTTCTTTCTCTCTTTCTTTCTTTCTTTCTTTCTTTCTTTCTTTCTTTCTTTCTTTCTTTCTTTCTTTCTTTCTTTCTTTCTTTCTTTCTTTCTTTCTTTCTTTCTTTCTTTCTTTCTTTCTTTCTCTCTTTCTTTCTTTCTTTCTTTCTTTCTTTCTTTCTTTCTTTCTCTCTTTCTTTCTTTCTTTCTTTCTTTCTCTCTTTCTTTCTTTCTTTCTTTCTTTCTATCTTTCTTTCTCTCTTTCTTTCTTTCTTTCTTTCTTTCTTTCTTTCTTTCTTTCTTTCTTTCTTTCTTTCTTTCTTTCTTTCTTTCTTTCTTTCTTTCTTTCTTTCTTTCTTTCTTTCTTTCTTTCTTTCTTTATTTCTTTCTTTATTTCTTTCTTTCTTTCTCTCTTTCTCTCTCTCTTTCTTTCTTTCTTTCTTTCTTTCTTTCTTTATTTCTTTCTTTCTTTCTTTCTTTCTCTCTTTCTCTCTCTCTCTCTCTCTCTCTCTCTTTCTTTCTTTCTTTCTTTCTTTCTTTCTTTCTTTCTTTCTTTCTTTCTTTCTTTCTTTCTTTCTTTCTTTCTTTCTTTCTTATTCACGTGCATGACCGTTTATGGAGACACTTATTGGAGGCTCATAGGGCATATTATAATAATATAGACATAGAGCTCGTCTGATAATAAAGATCAAACTTCGAAAAAACCACAATCTTCTTCAAGAAATCCGACACTTACTTGTTTCAAAATAAAAATGCGTCACTATGTACCCACACCGCAAAGGGAGATTAAATTTTGCTGTTTCTTTAAAATATACACAAAATTTCGGTCTGCGGATTGAACTCAAAAACCTTGCTTCAACAGCCATTAACCACTGCTCCATCAAGTCAGTCCTTTGTAACACACCCTCCAAACCGTTTGGCTACTGTTTTCCGGGTCATCCCTCCCCCACCCCCTCCGCCGTGACGTATGGGGCGTCCACCGACGTCCTTGGCGTAGCCTTTTTCCTTGCGACTATCGCAAGTTAGATCGCGACCACTATGTCAGGGCCATACGCAGCCGAATGTGTGCAGCCGAAATTGGAGCAAAACACACAACACCTCGATGGTAATACCGGATTCTGATCTTAAGGTTCGATTTTATTTGAAACTAGCCACCTACTCCGGCTTTGCAGGATTGCAAGTAAATACAAATAAAGTTTTCAGCTTTTCTGTGCGTTAATATGTATGGATTAGACATATAAACCTTCCTCGTACATCACTCTATTTATAATAATCGCTTAAAAACCCGTTGCGTAGTTTTAACGATCTGAACATTCAGAAAAAGCGACTTAGTTTTATCACTACATAGTATAAAACAAAGTCGCTTTTTCTGTCCCTATATCCCTACGTACGCTTAAATCTTAAAAACTACGCTACGGATTTTTTTAAATAGATAGAGTGATCCAAGAGGCAGGTTTTTATTTGCAATAAAAAATAGAAAAGTCAATATTTCTAAGTATTTACATTACATACGTGCGAAGCCGGGGCGGGTCGCTAGTACTATATAATGACTAGCTGCCCGTAGCGGCTTCCCATCGACTAGGGTTGCCAACCGTACTCTAAAATAGAGTATTGTCCTCTATCATGTAGGCGTACTCTATAATCTATAACACTAATAAAGTACGCTTAAATACTCTTTTTTCACAATTCCTTTAAAAACAATGAAAAATTGTTATGTGCCGCAAAAAGTACAAAAACATACCTTTTTAAACGTAAACAATAAATGATACTCTTTTTTGTAAGTCCGTACTCTTTATTTACCTCCTTTGAAATCAGATATACTTTATTTCTGCTAAAAAAAGTTGGCAACCCTACCATCGGCGGTTGTTTATCGGGCTTGACGGATTTTCTGTCTTTCTACTAAGAACTACTAAGTCGGTGCGTAATTCATAACTAACTTTTAAACTGGGCATTTCTTCCATCAGCAGTTATTTGTTTACCTAATTTTTATTTTTATATTATGTGTTTTGGTCACTGTCGCTGCGTGCAGCTCTGCTCACTACTTGAAAGGCATATCGGAAGACCATTGTCGGGATGTCACTCCAACAAATACTTCGACAAATACTGAGTATTTGCCTTTTGACGTGACATCATTTTATTTTAAGTTGTTGTTTTTATATACTGTTTCATGTCACTAAATAAACTTTTCTTCCTTTCTTTCTTCTCTCCCACGCGTATCTATGTATTATACCCGTTACGTCCACATTTTTCACTTTGTTTAGGGTTCCGTACCTCAAAAACGGAACCCTTATAGCATCACTTTGTTGTCCGTCTGTCCGTCCGTCCGTCCGTCTGTCAAGACCCTTTTTCTCAGGAACGCGTGGAGGTATGAAGCTGAAATTTATATCAATTACTCAGGTCTACTGTCCCTTGAAGCTGTGAAAAAATCAAACTTCTAAGCCAACGCAATCAAAAGATACAGCCGTTTATGCCGCAAATTTTCGACACTTGCAAGGGAATCAAAACCTACAGGGTGCTTCCCGTGAACTCAGAATCTTGAAATTTGGTACGAAGCAACGTGTTATAGCATAGTTAAAGGAAAAATTATTAAAGGAAAAATTACGAAAACCATAAATTTTTAGTTACATCACATAATATATATTTTTTTAATAATTTTAAACTTACTAGCCATTTCCTCATAAACGCGTATAGGTATTAAATTTAAATTCATACCAAATACTCAGGTCTATAATACCTTTAAGCTGTAACAAAATCAAACTTCTATGTCAACGCAATCAAAAGAAACAGCAATTTAAGCTGCATATTTTGAAACTCGCAAGTACTCGCAAGGGAATCAAAATCTAAAGGGTACTTCCAGTCGACCTAGAATCTTGAAATTTGGCATGAAGCAACTTTTTGTAGCACACATAAAGGAAAAATTCCGAAAACCTTAAATTTTTAATAAATATAAACTTATTACTTTTTTCCTCATGAACGCGTAGAGCTATCAAGTTGAAATTCATATCAAATACTTAGATCTAATTGCCTTTAACCCGTGAAAAAAAAAAATTCTAAGTCAACGCAAAAACGCAAAACGCAAAAGTACAACCATTGATACCGCATATTTTGAAACTCGCAACTACACGCAAGGGAATTAAAACCTAAAGACCACTTCCCGTTGACATAGAATCTCGAAATTTGGTAAGAAGCAATAGCTTACAGCACAGGTAACAGAAAATTCCGTTTGTACGGAACCCTCGGTGCGCGAGTCCGACTCGCACTTGGCCGGTTTTTTTTTTAAGTTTTCTTTACTTAAAAGCTAGGAGCTCGGAGATGAGAGCTTATTCATTTCTTAAATAAGATCTTCATTCTCTCATTTCACGTAACACAAATAAAAACGATACTAACAAACATTATTATAGGAAATTTCTAAGACGCGTTATAATTTACTGTGATGTCACTCCTCTGTGCAGGTTGTACGATTTAGTGACGTAAACAGACACACTAAACTTTTATTTGCATTATCATGGTAAATTTCTATTTATTTCTAGAAGCAAAAATACGTTATATAAGGTGCATTTCGAAATTAACCTCATCCTTCCTGATGTTAAGAGGTTATGAGGGCCTTTTAAGGCGACATGTACTGTACAACATAATAAAGCTGTTACTGGACTTGTCGCCCTTACCTTGGAGGCTTGATCCCTGCTACTAATGTAGCACCCCCCAGGAGCTTTGGAAACTTTACTCACACGCAGGAACACAACAAAATCGAAATGATTGTTATTTGGCTGCGGCCTTCTGTAAGGTGGAGGAATTTCACCAGTCGGGCTGTTCCAGTTCGAGTGATAAATCGCTATGCTCTACCTATCTTTCATTGTATTATAAAAATCTAACTAAAATTATAGTTTTTTTACCGAGTCTTTATCCCTATTTGCTATACGCGTATGCCATTGATAGGTCCTACATAAACTGTTTATGTTATACCTACGTCGCCTACTAGAGCTATGTAGTGTCATTTTCCTATAACACCTTTCGTGTAAAACACTCTAACAACACCACAAAGTTGAAGGAAAGCCTAAACATATTATGGCGTTATTTGCAAAAAAATGAGTTTGTAAATACATATTCAAAAGTTAAGCTCGACCTTCAAAAGCTAACGAAGTTCAGTGCTAAAGCACAACTTTCAACTCTAGTAGGTTAAGCGAATAGTTTACATTTTACTAACTTTAAAATGAGTTGAACAATAGTTCAGTTCGGATATTTAACTTCATAAACGATAGTACAGTTACAGCCGCCGTCAGATATATCGGAGCAGACAAAGTGACCAAATACTTCTGAACAGTTAAAATGTCAAAAAGTTCCATGCACCACAAGTTACCTGATTAATATCTGAACATTCATTACTTCAATATTATATGAGCAGATGCTAGCCAATAATTTCTATACACACAACTTACCAATAATATCTGATCACTCATCTATACAGGTAGCTAAATGAGACACGTGACGTGCGTGACACATATTGACGTTATGAGTGTTCAGGTGTTAGTGGCATCTGCTCAGATATTATTGAAGTAATTAATGTTCAGATATTAATGGTAACTTGTGGTGTACAGATTTTTTTGACATTTTAACTGTTCAGAAGTATTTGGTCACTTTGTCTGCTCCGATATATCTGACGGCGACTGTACATTTAATGTTTGATAACATCAGCATAAGTTTAAAAAACATTTTCATTACAGACGGGTATCCGAACTGGGGGCAAGAAACAATGTAAAAAGTACGCGAATACCCCTCCCATCATTGGAAAAAGTGTCAAGCAAGCAAGAATTAATTTAAGAGAAAAAAACCGTTGATAAAAAACAAAATCGTGTTAAAAAGTACAGATAAGACTCAAACAAAGAAATATCCAAATAATTATTTAAATTCAAGACATTATCACACAAAAGATATATCTTTTTTCTCTTAAATTAATTCTTGCTTGCTTGACACTTTTTCCAATGATGGGAGGGGTATTCGCGTACTTTTTACATTGTTTCTTGCCCCCAGTTCGGATACCCGTCTGTAATGAAAATGTTTTTTAAACTTATGCTGATGTTATCAAACATTAACAAAATCGTGTTAAAAAGTACAGATAAGACTCAAACAAAGAAATATCCAAATAATTATTTAAATTCAAGACATTATCACACAAAAGATACAAGTGTATTGAATAATTTTATTGAAAAAGTAATTCTGTGAAATTCCATTTCAACTGTTTAAAACTAACAAAACAACTGACGTCATTTGTATTCCATTTAATTCAATTGTCAAGCATTGCTTCGACGTAACTTTGATAAATAAAATACAGAATAATTCCGCTATTCAGCCAATCGTCGCCTCAAAATAGATTAGTCGCAAAAAACCTACTGTAATACACCATTGATTACCACGCTTGTTGATTCCATTTGTATGTCCGTCTGTCCTCTTCAAGGGCATGATCAAGGTCAGACCTTTTCAAACTAAATAAATCTATACTAATATTATAAGATAACTATATTTTTTATTACTAAACGAAACAAATAAACTTAGGATAACATAAAGTAAACTATAACTAACTAACAAAATAATAAAACTGAAATTAATAAAAAAATAATATTTTAAATAAACAAAGATGGCCCCTGTGGTAAGTTACCCAAAATGCTGGCTGCATTACCTCGCTGAATGGCAATTGAAAGACGCCGGGCAAGGTAGTAGCCAGCGCTTGGGTCTCCTGTAACGTTGACAAGTCTTTTAGAAATATCTTTGAAAAAAAAAACCATGCGTCAGGACCCCACGGACAGTTTTAACTGCAAAAGCGACAAAATTATAATTTTCTTTTATTTCTTTATATTTTGTGCTTTTCAGTTTTTCAGCCGCCTCTGCTACTGCGCCAGCGCGGCAGCGCTCCTAATAGTCCCTGGGCGATGTGACGGTGCCAGAGTGTCTACACATGTCGCATCCCACACTAAGGCACGTCTCATCTTCCAGGGAATAAGAGACATACCGTCAGGCCTCTTGCCATCTATGCGCGATGCCATTAGGTTCTACATATTTAATTGAACATCAAAAAATACTTTTATTTTGTGACGGGGGAAATGCTTTGATGGACTGTACCGTCTTCCAAGAGAGATGGCAGCGTGTGAGGGACTCCCTGCCCTTAAAAGGGGCAGGACTACCTACTAAAACTGGTTGGATCTAGAGCATCAAAAAATACTAGCCTAACCTAAATAGTAGGTTGGCCACAAACTTAATAAGTGAGCCACTAGGGCTTGAGCGACTTGTGACTCAGTCAGTATTTTTAAGTAAAAAGGTGCCTGTGAAATGATTTCTCATATTAAATATTAGAAACATATTTTTTTTATCTCCCCTTGCGGTGCAGGAATCGAACCTTCGACCTTCACATGTCGCGCATGCTGCTCTTCCAACTGAGCCAACCGCAAGTTATCGTAGGCGATGAAATTTTTCTGCTGTATCAACCCGTTAGCCTCCGGTAAGTGCCCATTGCCGAATATGTTTAGAGTTACATACTTATCGTTTATTATTATTATTATTTCTCATATTATTAATTGAAACACTATGTTTGGTTGTTTGTTTGAACGCGCCATTCTCAAAAATTACTGGTTCGAAGTAGAAAATCATTTCCGTGTTGGATAGTCCATTTATTAAGGAAGACTTTAGGCTTTATAACATCTCGGTACGACCAATAGCAGCGAAGAATCAGTGGAAAATGTAGGAAGAACGAGGATAATGCGCGTGCAAAGCCGAGGCAGTCCGCTAGTTAAGTATAAATATGACGTGATATGATTTGTTTTAGACCTGAGAGTAACTTTTAAAGTGTTTTTAAGGCGGGGGTATAATTAAGGTAACTATCCATGTTAATTAATAGTAGTTGCATAATCAAGTAATTATGTATCATGATAAACGCCTTAAATGAGCAGATATTATCAAGAAGAAAGATTTATATTTTTAGTATGATATACCCGGTTCCAATATTGAAAAACGATCCGTTTTAGTGACGAATAAGAATAGAATAGAATAGAAAACATCTTTATCTATGTAAGCTTTACAAAAGCACTTATGAATCGTCAGTACAAATTAAGTATTCTACCGCCGTGTTCGGAATGTTGATCATGTCGAGAAGAACCGGCAAGAAACTCGACACTTACTCTTTTCAATGTAACAATGTTTCCTTATACAAAGCTGTATTTCAAATAATTAAGTTATTCAAGACCCATACATTTTTATCATTTAAATAATCATCAATTTTGTAGTAGCCCTTAGATTGTTATAAATTATACGAGGCGTTGGCTATAAACGACCGACAGACCACTGATGACAGCTGATATGGAAAGTAAATTATGAAACGATATTAACGACTCGTAGTCCGTTGGAGAAAAAGGGTAAGTAGTAATTTTTGACACATTACGAATCGTAAAATATTGAACGAGGCATAAATGAATCAACTCAGAAACTACTGTACCGATTTCGAAAATTCTTTCACTATGAGAAAGCTACATTCACCCTGAGTAACATAGGCTATATTTTATTGCTGGAAAAGACTTAGTCCACACGTACAAAGTCGCGGGCGGCAGCTAGTGGTCTATAATTTAATATCTTCTTCCAATGAGTGTTTTAGTAATACAAATGGAACATACGTGAACAGGTGCCATCTTTGGGGACTGGTCTGCTCCAGCTCACCTCTCGAAAGTAAATACTTACTCGAGTAGGTACCTAATTATTTCATCACTCTTCAAAACAAAACTATATGACTTGGTCCAAAGTGAGCTGTACAAGCAATAAGTTAGATACTGCTGCTGTAACTGATCTGCTGAGTTTCTTACCGGTGTCTTATCGGTAGATATAGGTTTCGAACCGGAAGTAGAATCACATTGCATTGTATTCAATGACGATTCAAAAGTGTTATGAGTAACCTACTTGAATAAAGAAATATTTGAGTTTGAGTCTGAAAACTTTCGAGGTCGGTTTTAGTCATAACAATAACTTTGAAGGAAACATTAAAATTCACCTTCCAGTACTAATTGCTTCGGCCATGGCTAATGTTGTATGTGCAGTCAGCGTCACGTTTACCTACCCTTATCCGTCACATTTCCGCAACCGACTTTAGGCCTTTCGACAAACATATCAGAGTTCGATTTGTGGTAGTTTGTGGTAGGTAGATGTTTTTTTTCATATTGCACTTCAAGATTGACCTCATCCCACCTGATGTTAAGTGGTAATGAGGTCCTAGCTTAAGGGCGACAAGTACAGCATAATGAAGCTGTTACTGGACTTGTCGCCCTTACCTTGAAGGCTTGACCCCTGCTACTAATGTAGCACCCCCATCAGCTCTGGAAACCTTGCTCACACGCAGGAACACAACAATAAAAAAGTGATCGTTATTTGGCTGCGGTCTTCTGTAAGGTGGAGGTATTTCACCAGTCGGGCTGCTCCAGTTTGAGCGATAAATCGCTATGCCCTACCTCTCTTAAACCAACCGATTGGCTCGCATCGGCCCACCCAAACCGGGGTTCATATCATTATACCGAATATGTTTCTACCGACGCTACGTTTCACCGAACGTCGTTTTATGATTCGGCGAAACGACTTTCGGTGAAGCATAGTGTCGGTTACAAAAGATTCGGTAAAATGATATGAGCCTCCCAAATCGAACTACATATTTTGACATCTGAATAACTGTAAAATTTTCCCAATCCGGACATTTAATGCTTTAATGCTCGGTTCCGATATTTTAAAAACGATACGCCCTAGTTACGGTAATAAAATATACGAGGCGTAGGTATGCTAAAACGACTGATGACAGCTGTATAGAGCAGTTTTATTTAACGACCTCCGTAGCCGAGAGGCGAGCGTGCCGGACTTTGGCGTCGCGCCATCTCTGAGGTCCCGGGTTCGATCCCCGGCCGGGTCAATATGGGAAACAAACTTTTCTGTATTGTCTCGGGTCTGGGTGTTGTGGTACCGTCGTTGTTTCTGATTTCTGTAACACAAGTACTTAAGCTACTTACCACAGAATCAGAGCAATGTATGTGATGTTGTCCAATATAATATAATATAACGACACGTAGTCGCTTGGAGAAAAATGGATTATCATTTTTGACACATTACCAATCGTAAAATATTGGAACCGGGTATAAATCTTTACTACGTTCATTGCCACCAAAACCAGTCAGATCGATAGCTAACACGTGTACGTACAGACAACGGCACGCCTGGCTACACACATTAGACTTTGAACCGCTCTTATGACGTGCGCATAAGTTCTAATTTCGAACTGCAAGTGTACCTTGGCGTGCTGCTGACTGTACAACCCCTGTTGGGTAACTACCCTTTACTTGTTGGATGCGTTTTATTGTAACCCCTAAAGCAATGTTGACGCATTTCATTCTAGTATTCAAATAAGTCGCTAGACTTTCTGCGTACACATTTATTTATTTCAGCAGTTGCATGCATCTTTGTATGCTTTCGGAATACAAATTAACGTATGTTATAACTTCGTATTTCATCTGTCTATCAACCAACCAACATTGCAACAGTTTAAGTTAACGGGTCAAATCGAACATTTTTAGGAGTACGAACTACTTATCTACAGCC
This sequence comes from Glyphodes pyloalis, assembly GCA_037074685.1. Taxonomy (NCBI): domain Eukaryota; kingdom Metazoa; phylum Arthropoda; class Insecta; order Lepidoptera; family Crambidae; genus Glyphodes; species Glyphodes pyloalis. The sequence continues at coordinate 11,178,003 of JAYKKO010000020.1, read as the reverse complement.
CAACGTTTCGGTTAGGTTACACCAACCGTGCTTTCGAGCTGACTGGTCTTACTCGTTACGTCTGTTCAAGGGAGCTTGCAAATCTCAATTCACCTTCACATTTTCGCATATCAAATTGTTACTCATCTTTTATTTTCATCGTTAGTTTAGCTATCCATGATCAACGGTTTAAATTGCTACTGAAGCCCGGAATCATTCGATCCAACCATCATATCAAGCCAATACTCTAATCAAACTATGAAAAGCTCACATCATGGAAGTACACCTCGCGGGATATCAACCCACTGCCTCCACACCACAGAGGCAGTTCCAGAATCATAATCACCTGCAAAAATAATCCGTAAAACCTTTGCATTCTATTACTAAAAACCTATTTAAAGGCCATTATAATATAGACGACGATATAAATGACCAAAGTTTTTTGGACTTGATAGCATTTTTTATGTTTTCATACTAGACATAAGCTATATTGTTTGCATGTTTCCATATTAGTAGGTACATTTTGAAAAGAGTACTACCTATCAAGTATCTCGCCAGTTCTTCTCGATACCATCAACATTCCGAACAGTGTGGTAGTTTAACATAATCTGACGATTCAAATTGCTTTTGTAAACGTTTAAATGAATAAAGACATTTTCTATTCTATTCTATACTACCTAGGTAACGCCTGCTCGTATTTCTCGCCGCAATTTTTCACTTCAACAAACACTTGTTTAGTTTATAATTCCTCCACTAATTAGCAAGTGAAATGAACCCGTGACCCTTGGCAGACCGCCAAGTGCCACTCACTGGGCTCCGTCGGCTCTTATCACGACTAATGGTACCTGAACTGTTTTTTGACCCTAGGCTAACAAGTGTACTCTATTTTATTACAAGTGGCTACAACTTCGCCCCGATTTGGAGGTACTTACAAAAGTTCACTTTACGAATGTTTGTCTCCGATCGAACTTATTTTTTCAGCGGGTTCAACTAAGAGATATATATATTTTTATATTGCACTTCAAGATTGACTTCATCCCACCTGATGTTAAGTGGTAATGAGGTCCTAGCTTAAGGGCGAAAAGTACAGCATAATAAATCTGTTACTGAACTTGTCGCTCTTACCTTGAAGGCTTGACCCCTGCTACTAATGTAGCACCCCCCAGGAGCTCTGGAAACCTTACTCACACGCAGGAACACAACAACACAGAAGTGATTGTTATTTGGCTGCGGTCTTCTGTAAGGTGGAGGTATTTCACCAGTCGGGCTGCTCCAGTTCGAGCGATAAATCGCTATGCCCTACCTCTCTTAATATATCAGCCGTGACGTTTTTAAGAGCTAGGAATTTAGCTGAATGATCCAAGATAGGATATTACGATGATGACTTAAATTGTAATTACTTTCCAAAGGGAGTTACGAGTAAGTCATGCTCACTAAAATGTCACTGGGGTGGTGGCGCTATGTGGCGGGTCGTTACATTCCCTTCAATATGGTTGAGTGAAGCGATGGCTGGCAAACACGTCATGCTTGTGAACAGGTGCCACCTTTGGGGACTGGTCTGCTCCAGCTTACCTCTTAAAATAAAATAATACTTAATGCTTTTTTTTCATTCATGAAAATAAAACTATACCTATGACTTGGTTCAAAGTGTTCTACACATAGCTATAAGTTAGATACTGCTACTGTAACTTTTCTGCTGAGTTTCTTACCGGTGTCTCGGTAGATGTAGGTTCCGAACCGGAAGTAGAATCACTTTGCATTGTATTCAATGACGATTCAAAAGTGTTACATGTAACCTACTTGAATAAAGAAATATTTGAGTTTGAGTTTGAGGTATCAAATCCGTTGTCATCGCGATGTGGGTTCCACTCTTGCTTACCATTATCCATATGCTTATATAAAAAAAAGCTGATCAGCAAAGACTGGTGCCAAATGAGGGCATCAAGTAATTACAGCAAGACACAACGATTGTATAAGGTCAGGGCGGTTTCGGCCCGCGGCGTGGCGCCCTTGAGATCAAGATTGGTCTACACGAAAACGGTTGCTACCGATATGGGAGGTTACCGCTGATTGTAATGATCTGGGCTAAACGGTGGCGCTTGGAGAGTTACATATATTTAGAATAATATTTTTAATATTAAAGTTGTCATTATTTAACCACGCATTTTTAATTAATAAAGATCAAAACGAATTATTGGCACATTACATAAGAGGAGACGTAATTTTTGCTTCTTTTTCTTTATGTATGTCCCATATCCCCACAATAAAAATAACGTCTCAAATAATAAAAAACGAATATCAACACACAAAAGCTGCATTGTGGAGTGGCCGTGTTCCTATGTTCCAAACTAGGGATAGCTTCGAATTTTCTTTAACGAGCCAAATGCGACCGGGCCAAACTTCGGCGTCGCTCCATCTCTGAGGCGGTGTTCGATGGTTAATATGGGAAACGAACTTTTCTGTATTGTCTCTGGTCTGGGTGTTATGGTACCGTCGTTTTTCTAATTTCTATAACCCAAGTCCTTCAGCTACTTACAACAGAATGGGAGCAATGTACATGATGTTGTCCAATATTTATTACGTTATTATTATTATTAAAAGTATGTCATTAAATAGTATATTCATGAAGACGGTGCTGAGGAATTTGGCATTACACTTGAAGGTACAAGGGAACATTTTTCTCGTAACCTTGAGACATCGCGTGAGCGCAGACGACATCACAGGCCAGTGGACACAAGGTGAGTGCCGAGGAACAATGTGCAACAAAGTCACACGAACACTCGATAATACTGTTGTCATTGACCATCCGAATAATCACAGGGTAACAATAATTGTGGTGCAGGCAAATCAATTAGCTACTTGACAGTGTTAACAATCAAATATGAAAAGTGTTGGATATGTTAGCCTATTAGTTAAGTAAACATTTACATTATATCTATATATATATATAAAAGTAAGTCGTGTTAGTTACACTGTTTATAACTCAAGAACGGCTGAACAGATTTGGCTGAAAATTTGTGGGGAGGTAGTTTAGAACCAGGAGAAGGACATAGGATGCTTTTTGATTAATTTCTTTTTGCTTTTTTTAAAGTCATTTATTGCCTCTAAGGCGGAACAAAGTTCGCCGGGTCACCTAGTTTTTTATTAAAAGCATATTTCTCTAAAAATTTATATTTTTTTCAGAAAAATCGAATTGCTTGGGATATGAAAGGAACAGACGCGTATTTTATAATACTTTTTCAAAAACTTTCAAGTAGTCATACCTATCCTGTTTCTTACTAAAACCGGTATGATGAAGCCGAATGGCTCTAGAATATGTCAATTACGTATAACTTCGAAGATGTTTCGCTTCAAAATCTTATGGGTTTTGAAACACGTTTAACCATTCAATGATTATTTTCAAATATATGCAATAGGAAGCATATACTTTTGCCATGAAATCCCTATAAGATTTATTTGTAAATTTAGTTTATCTGTGAAAATGTGCCTTGAGTAATCCATCTATCTATTCGATATTTATTATATATCTAGTGGTTCCCACCGCTGATTATATCCCATCCGTAGTATGTGGGCGAAGACATAGGCCTAGGAACGTCTTCCTAGACCCTGACGCCATCACGGTCGCCATGGCCGAAGACAAACAGCTCGCGACAGCCAACACTCCACAACTATCGCTATATGATATATATAATATATTGTATAAATAAAATATAATATTAAGTCCTACAGTATTTTTTAATATATAGGTATATATTTTTTCTAACTGCATCTCTTGGTACAAAATTACGATTATTAATAAATTTAGCTTTTTTGCAAACAAATCTACTGAGTGTCTTGCCGGTATTTTGTCGGTAGTTATAGGTTCCGAACCGGAGGTGGCATCATTTGATTTATATAGAGACTATTCATAAGTGTCACTTATGTAATCTATATGAATAAATATTTGACTATTGACTATACCGTCCTCGCTTGCAAGGACGCGACACTAGCAGTAGGACCTCTTTCTTGAAGCCGACACATGCCTGGAGGCTACCATCTCTCAACAACGGCCCGAGCCGAGGCCAGAGACCCACTATAGGGCGCCCTCTAGCAGTTGTTCAAATTTTTAGATGTATGACTCCCCGGAAAGTCCGGTGAAAATGACAGCTTGAATAATTTTCATTATAAGACATTCCTTAGCAAGCAACGAATTCTTTAATTTTCCAATTCTTTCTTTAATTTTATCAACATTTCAGGAAAGAGTAACGATATACTTCCAGAAACAGAGCTAAATACAATATTTCCGACTCCGTAGTCTGTAGTTTTCAAATACACATAAAAAATAAAAAAGGGCAAAATAATTTGCTTATCTACCTCTAGAAAAAAAAATGTGTTTTCAAATTTGAAATCAAATTTCACAGAATAATTATTTTGTGTATTTCTCATAGCAATGCTTATTTCTAGTTAACTTTAATTCAAAAACGTAACACATAGTAGCACTACCTACAATGTATCTTATTAGTTGGCATTAAATGTGTTAACCTATGTCTCCCATTAACTGTTTCACCAAGAAGAAGACAATCGCATTAGGTATATGCATCTAGATGTTAGTACGTATACAGTCAACATCACAGCACAATAAGCATTTGCAGTTCCATTTTAGTTCTTAAAAACATAAGCGCAAAGGACATCTTGAATGTACAGTGCAGAATATACTTATCCTCTAAAATCGCATTTAGCAAGTGCACATTCCTATGATAATGAATTACGTAAGTGGGTAAATTACAAGTAAACAATAAAAAATATAAATATTTTCAAATATTATAGTTTTATAAAACTAAGGTAGTATAGTTAGTAGCAAAATTTGTAAGTTTTGGTAGGTTACCTACCTAATTTTAATGTTATTGCAATTTTGGAGGTACCCAAATCAACTTGTAATTTTACCACAATTAACAATACAAATCATTTCGAGGTCAGATGATCTGATTGAAAATTTAAATTAATTGTTGATTATCTATTTTAAAGTACCATTTTTGAGACTCTCAAGCACACATTAAAAAAAAACCTTTTTAAAAATAAAAGAAATTTTTGAAAAAATAAAAATAGTTTGAAAAATACCCACCTAAAACACAATTGTCACAGCCAAAAATGAGACACAATCACTAACACAGTCTATATCTTAGAACATCACAAACACGAAGTCACACTTGTTCACATTTTCGCTAGTCAAATCACAAGGCACCGTTCCCTCGTCGTCATTTCAATTTTATTTTGAACAAGTAATAGATAACGGATGATGCATCCACCATCATTATTTTTTTGGCGCGAAAGTACACTAGCACAGATGACATGTTGAGTAAAAAAAAACGGAACCTCAATGCTGGCGTAGCGGCATCACGCAAAGCGAAATTTATGTGGAAGATTAAGAAATAACGCTTTCCACGTACAAAAACGTTAGTTTCAACACGTGAAGGTTATAGTCCAGTTTGTCGGCCATGATAAAAAAAAATTAGCACACCGAAACACTTGAAAAAAAAATCTAACACACCTCCGTGAAATTATTTGAAAAAAGAACACATTTTCCGGATACGTTTTTTTCTTTTAGATTTCATTGAAATTTGGTTTTTAATGCAAAAAAATATTGTTTATTTTTGTTTTGGGTAAGGTTTCTAAGACTACGGCATGGCTCGGCAAGGCAGTTCTCAAACTACTGACCATTGTACGAAGAAATGGGGTGTTGTGGGCGGCTAGAGGTGGGGTGTATTGTTAATCACGTGGGGTGGAATAATTTTGCTTTTTAATTATGGCGGAGTGCGTTCTGAAACCTGAATTCGCCGTTTATTTTAGCTGCTTACAGTATTGGGGTTAAGATGTCATGTTAAGACATCGTTTAGGAATCACCGATGGTATTTTATTGAGAAATTGCTTAAAGGGTTACTTTGTGCTTTTATTGAATGTAATTAGGTTTTTATTTAGTGCGTTTCAGTATGTAAATCGATGCACGTATCTTCATGACACATCACTTAAGTAAGTATAATAATACAGGTAAACTAATTATAATAAAGTTATACAAATAGTATTTTTTTGTTATGACTCATGCCTGCATGCATACGAACATAATTACTTTATACTATTTTTAAACCGACCTTAATTGCAAAGCTGGTAGGAAAAAATATTAAAAAAATGTCTGAAGAAGCTATTTTTGTGGCTTTATAATTAAAAAAACCAACACTATGGACCAACAGACAGACGGAACGTACAAGTCAGTTTTACTAAAAGATATCCTTAAACATTCTTATCTTTATGGCGTCAGAAATCGTATTTTTGTATGATGTGTTACCTACTAGGCGTTACTTAATTTTTTTTTGGAGATTGGTTTACGAAGCCGTTAATTTTTAACAAGTAATTTCCCGCGACTTCGTTCTTGTCATTTCAGGATAAAAAGTATCTTAATATTTATTCGAGTACATATTGCCATATCCTTTTTAACAAAATTTCATCGAGCTTAGCGTTTATAATATAATTAGTATTATTTATTTTATTAAAATTCATTTGTATATTTAATTAGTGCGATATACTTTTTTTACCTATACGAGAATCTCAGACCCTACACGCATAAACTAAACAGTGGCTAGACCGTGAATCGAACAGCACGCAACACGCATGAGGGGTGAACGAACTACCCCCACCCCTACGGGCCAGGGTTCATGCCCCGTGCAACACTTGTGTGCCTAGGTCTAGTACGTAACCCCTTCCGTTTGTCAGGAGTTTGAAATATACTTGTAAAGACTAGCTACGTGCACCGGTTTCGCATGGGTGCAATGTTGATACTATTATGAAGTTTTGTGGGGTGATTTGCTCGTTGATTTATCGATTTCTTTTAGATATTTTTTTTTAATACGTCGCAACGTTTTTCTTTCAATAAATCAAAGTCAATGTTTATTTTATCCGTAAAGATAACATAGGTGATACTTATAAATAGTCTCTATTTAAAACAAATGGTTCGGAACCTATAACTACCGAGAAGATACCGGGAAGAAACTGAGTAGTAAAGGTAAACTCATTACTAATTTTGCACCAACACATACAGTTAGTTTGTCAATAGTAAACATGAAATGTGAATTGAATAATTCAAACTAATTAAGTACAGTTAACTGCACTGTCATTTATGCAATCAATTATCAATTTAATTTCCAAAAATTAGAGTTTAATGTCCAGTGTAATATTTTGATTATTTGTGGCTGTCTGATGTCCTGTTGTCTGCACTATGTACCCAATACAATTTAATTCAAAATTGTTTTATTCATGAAAATTACATCAGTTATATTTATGAATATGTTTTTAGTGAACAAACTCAAAAACGACTGTGCTGATTTCAAAAACTCTTTTACCATTGGAAAACTACATTCACCCTGAGTAACATAGGCTATATTTATTGCTGGAAAAGACTTCATTGTCACGTCATCCTAGCGTTCGAATTGACTGGCCTTTGCCAAAATCCATGCAACCGTATTTACCTCACGAAACAATCTGAAAGGCGTACCAGTTTTTGTTTTGGGTCACATTGCATCTGGGGAGAGAATGGAGTCGCGGGCGGTTGCTACTAAATAATATTTAAAGAGATATAATTTCCTAGTACATTATTTGATTTATTGAGTAAAACCTTACTCAGCCAGCGTTTGCGAATTAGGTATACAAAAATATGTTCAAGAGAAGACAAGAGAAGAGTTGTATTTAAGAGAGGTAGGGCAGAGCGATTTATCGCTCGAACTGGAGCAGCCCGACTGGATACTGGAGATACTGGAAATACCTCCACCTTACAGAAGACCGCAGCCAAATAACAATCACTTAGGTGTTGTCGTGTTCCTGCGTGTGAGTAAGGTTTCAAGAGCTCCCAGGGGGTGTTACATTAGTAGCGTGGGTCAAGCCTTTAAGGTAAGGGCGACACGTCCACTAACAGATTTATTATGCTGTACTTGTCGCCCTTAAGTTAGAACCTCATTACCATTTAACATCAGGTGGGACGAGGTCAATCTTGAAATGTAATATAAAAAAAATGTTTGGGTATAACAAGCCTTTGAACTTTCTGCTTTCCTGTAAAATGTGAAGCGATAGGAATAACGGTTTGGAAAGACTTCAAGCTGTTGGCACTGACTGATATCATGCAACAACCCTTTCAATCGTGTCATTTCCATATTATTATGTTAGGCTATAGGGTCGAAGCGAGATGTTAAGTAGCTCAAAGCCTTTGTAAATAAAAAGACTGCCCAAAAATAATATTCTATTCGAAACAGTAGTTCTTGTGATAAACGCGTTCAAAAAACTCTTCGGCTTCATTATAATATTTGTCTAGATTTAACACTTTTAGTAAGAAGACGTAAGTACCTAATGAATAATATTCGACATCTACCGGAATTTTATGATATCCATAGAGATTTCGTTTCGTTTCCTGAGATAATACATTGTGTAGAACTTAGGTATAAGTCACTAATGTGAGGGTATGTTCTAGAAAAACGGGTAAATGAAGCCACATCAGGTTATTAGTTCTGCTGGGAGTGGCTCTAGTGGATTCCGCCAATTACATTAATGTTCTTTACCTTAAAGATACCTTTACATCACACGATTTTAGACTTTATTTTTATCCGACTTCAAAAAAAGGAGGAGGTTCTCAATTCGACCGTTTATATTTTTTTAGCACAAGAGATGTTACATTATATGATATTTTGTATTGTAGGTATTTGACCTACAGGGCCTGCAAACAATAGTGTGATTCTAGAATAATCTGAAGTAGATAGCTAAATTAGATATTGATAGATAAATTTGTTAACATTATAAAAACATTTTTGAGAAATCAACGACGTTAATGTTTTTGTAAAAACCTTACCATCTAGTAATTTAATTGAGTCAAGAGACTTTATTCTTAAAACATAGTGACATGTTATATACGTTGTGATTATATATGTAAGCATAGCCAATTTTGAGCGCCGTTTTCTTCGAATTGACATTTGTTTTTTGTAGTAATCTAGATAAGAAAAGTGTACTTCTCGTGTGTACAAAGTGGGCAATGGAAGAATATTTAGGTACCTATCTTTTGCAACTGTCTAAACACTATGCGTTACTGATGGCTCCAATATTTTTTTTCTGTAATCTAAATATTCAAATGACTTTTCTATTAAATTTCCCCTAATAGACCGTAGTAAAAATGTTGACGATTGATGTCGTGCAGTGTAAATGCGCCGCTTGCAACTGCAGTTTATAATGGCAGCGGCCGTGAACTGGCCGGCCACGCCTGCTGCAGCTCTTCATTCATTACCCAGCCGCGGGTCGAACTTGAGTTATTGCGGTACTCATGTTAATTATACAAACAGCCAAGCAGTTCAAAGCTCTAACGAAGTAGTCAAAACTGAATCTCGAAAGTGGTAACGTTAAATGGGTAGTCAACTAAGATGGTTTTAAGTCAGTCATACTTGACTTGACTCTGACTTAAAAGCTTCTTCATCCTTCATTCGAGTAGGTTACGATAACACTTGTATCTCACTATGTGTGTAATAAATAATAAAATGTAACTTAATAACAATTTACAATTACTTCTACGTAGGTAATGGTATTTATATTTTCTGTTAATATTTTCTCAATTTATATTTCGCACGGTCGTACCTGTTTCTCGATGTCTACTATTTCTTCTACCAAAAGGTTGCATGGAAGAGCATGCGTTCTAGCAATAAGATCGCCTAAATTGTACTTGAATATGTATGTTGTATATTTATGCAAAAAAGTATATCTATGTATTCAATTATACATATGTGTATAATAAGGTATCTATAAATAAGTATATTTTAAACGTAAGCTGAATTCTGAAAAATATTTCCCAGTTAAAACTAGGACCTCATTACCACTTAACATCTGGTGGGATGAAGTCAATCTTGAAGTGCAATATAAAAATAAAAAATTCTGGGTTTTTAACCCTTTAGGATTAACTGTCTATATTTTATAATGACTAAACAACTCTGTGTGTCTTATGAAAAATTATTTATTTCAGCTTTCCTTGAAATACCTACTATAGAGTTTCTTGCCGGCATCGTCTCGGTAGTTAAAGGTCTTCTGAAGGTAGTTTCACATTTAGTTGGTAACATTTTAAAAACAATACATAACTGTCACTAATTAAATTCAAATAAAACAAAAACATATTATTACTCCACTTTATTTCTCAATAAGAAACAAATATTTTGAAACAATAGACCAACTATTAACAATATTCACAAATCATTTACAATGCATTTACTGCGTACAATTGCACAGAAAACGGTTAATGTCCAATTTTAATACCAGTGTTTCATATTTACATAGCAACAGGAACTGTAATAAAAATATTGCAATAAATGATGTATACAAGACAGTTGTCACATCAGTTTACCGATTCTGTTCAATTGTACACAATGTTATATAATTGTATCATTAAAAATATAAAATTATCATTCACAAGGCGAAACCACTATGCCGAATCTAATTTATATATTAAATGATATTATTTTCATCACAATATTGTAGGCAAATTGTTTAATCATAGAAAATGTACAAATTGAAATAAAATACTAAATCTACGAATTTACCATAGCATTAAAAGTTTACATAAGTATAAAGATGGAGGCTAAATATCTTTATTTTATTATTTCATTAAAATTTATTTTAGCAATAAGTATATTTATCTTACTATAGGACGATCAAAGAAGTATTATATTTCCATACAGAAATTTCTTTAAAATTCTTTGAACCTATTTCTTATAGAACCTTTTGCTTTATGTCTATTGTTTAATGTTATTAACTGCACGATTATACAATAGAATATGAACCTATTTTAAGTCTTCGAAGTACCAAAAACAATGGCTTAATATATTGGAAACCCTAAATGCAATCTCACATATTAATTGCATTAAATAAATATGAGAGAAATGGATAAGATAAATCTATCTTTCTAGGCCCATATGTATTCAGAAGTTTAACTTCTTTTGTAAAGAAAACTTCTATTTTTCTGCTTTTTCACCGATTTTTTGCTACTATTGGTTGCAGCGCAAAGTCTTCCTCGTTAAATGGACTATCTAACACACAAATCATTTTAATTCGAACCAGAAGTTTCTGCGATTAGCGGGTTCAAACAAACATTTTTTCAGCTCTATAATATTGTATGGATTCGATTGGGTGTAACTGATGTAATGAACAAAGCATTTGAATTGAATATTAAATAGACCATGCTCAAACAGATTTTCTTTATCTCCCCTTGCGGTGCGGGAATCGAACCCACAAACCTTCACGTATCGCGCGTGCTGCTCTTCCAACTGAGTTAACCGCAAGTTATCGTAGGCGATGAAATTTTTCTGCTGTATCAACCGTTGACCTTAATACGACTGTTTGTGTACAGTTTAAATACAGGTAGTAAGATTCAACAAATAAGCGTGTAATGTTTGAGGAGTACGAATTTGTTTGGAATATAAATTTTAAGACTTTCGCTTTCCATTTTAAACATTTAAAATAATTTAACGGGTCAAAACGCGACACCATTTTTATTTAGTAGTTAATACAAACTACTTACTGCCCGACGTTTCGGTTAGGTTGCACCAACCGTGGTCACGAACTGACTGAGTACTTCGTATTAAGTACTAAATAAAAATGGTGTCGCGTTTTGACCCGTTAAATTATTTTGTTTGGAATGTTTTTAGTTTATCTAAGGTTTCCAATATTATTGCTTTCATTGTGAAATTATAAATGAATGCTGACCTATATGATATTTTATCATTAATTGATAGATTTACAAGTCGTATTACTATAGAACACTATAATTTTGTTTTGTTACTATTGTAAATTACTTCTTAGATTGTGTATCACTACAACCAAAACATTTAAATTGTTCCAAAACTGTAAGGATTTTAATACTACAGTTGAGAATGTAATGTTCAGCCAGTAAAATGTGACTAATCTCTCAAGGATGTAAATGCAAGTAAACAATATGAATCGACAAAATTTAAATTAAAATGTCTTTCTAACCTTAACGGTTATAACTTTAACTAAAATATATTAGAATTATATTTGAATGTAAAATATTTACATAATTACAAAAGGGCGAATAAATGCGAATATATTTTTTTACACGATAATAATGAGAATTAATTAAACATTAAAGAATAACTAACCTAAAATATGCGATATATATTAAAAATACATTAATGACACAATTTTAATTACCAGTACTATTTTGAAATTCAATGATATATGATGACATGTACAGAAAAGGACAAAAAATGACAATTAATGCCTGGTTCCAATATTTTACGATTCGTAGGTAATGTGTCAAAAATGACAATCCATTTTTCTACGAATCGTTAATTGTAAAATTTACTTTAGGTAGGTAGGCCTGAGGTCCTACTGTTTTGTGATTGGTCATGGTTTACACGACATCGACAGACATGTCACCATGGTATTTAAATCACCAATCAATCAACAGTTGGACCTCACGCCTACGCATCGCCATCTGATGGATTTTTCTAACGCAAAAACCCTCTAACCGTAATTAGAACGGATTGTTTTTCAAATATTGGAACCAAGCATTAGTCTTTGTGATTAATAAAACCTCTAAACGGTTGGTGCCCTCTGACGGATGGCCTTTGAACTACACACTAACCAGCAATAGGTAACATTTGTTGCAGCAAAGAAAGAACATCGTAATTATGGTTCCAAGTGTTACATGTTAGAGATGTTTCTGTTTCTTTTAAATATTTGCAGTCCTAGTACAAAGGGAACGGGAAAGCCCTTTTTAAAGTTCAATTGATGGGGTAACCTTATTAAAAGGAGACTTTATCAATAAAATAACCTTAAAAAGTTACCTTATTGATAAGGTAAACTTATACAGGTTCTCTTAGAGTAACTTTAGTTGTTGGTTACCCTTTGACTAGGGTAACCATTTACGAAGTGTTACCCTATCGATTGTTTATCTTTTCAGCTCGCCTCAGCTGCAGGCCGAAAGGAGCACAATAAGTCTTATGGTTTGAGGATAGAACGCAAAATAGATTGACCGTTTTAAAAAGCCTTCCCTATAGAGTTAGCATATCAAGGGGTATTTTAGTGAAATTTTAACTAGCGCCCTACTGCAGTTGTTTAGATTTTAGGGGTGTGAGCCCTCTGCTCCCCTTTAAGTTTGGTAAGATGAAAACGTCATCTGCGGTCATCATCAAGTCAGTAAGGAAAAAAGGGAAACCGACACTATTTAAATAAAAATAGGTTGCCTGTAAAGTCTGTTTCCAGGCGGTAGTTTGCCGTGACAACGCTGAGTTGATCATGTCTCTCTCTCGTTCGTGCCGCGCTCTCACTTGCGGAACGCGATAATGAGCGTAACGGGACAATAACGTCATCTTTTACGTGCTGTTCCTGTAGTATCGAGTCATCAGACGTTGTCACGTCAAAATTCAAATGGTTCGCGCATCCATCACATATCCTTAAGCACATGCATCAGTATGGCTCCCTCCGTGTTCCTGGTCTGGGTGACGCCTGTATCTAGTTGCGCGACGACCCGAGGCTGTGGTGTGCCCCCATGGTCTGACTCCGCTGATACCTGGGAGGTCGTCTCCACGGAGTCTATGTTCTGGAAGAGAAGGTTGTTTGAACCTGTGGAGGGGTTCCGCTTGTGCCCTAGTTCATACGGGCTGGGGTGGGGGCCTGGAAAGAAGGAAACTTTTTTAAAACACTTGTTTTTTTAAATTCCACTGTCTTAAGACTCAAATATGATTTTTTTCTTTACCTAAGGCTCAGTTGTGTATCTATCACCATAAAAGGTAAGTAACTTTAAATTAACTTGTTTAATTAAATTGTTTAGAATCAGTGCAACACTCTCTCTACAGAGCGTCACATGTACACTTAACTTTAAAATGTCAACTTATACCCCATGTGACATGATATAAAGATTTCAATCGAATAAAATTATAATATATATCGCGAGATTGTGAACTATCGAAAGATTGTGGCCCTGCATACTGCTTACAATTTATCAAATTCAAATTTAAATTCAAATATTTCTTTATTCAAGTAGGTTACATAAATAACACTTTCGAAGTTGGGAATGAAACATTTAAAAAAAAATGCAACAATTTCATATAACTAATTCTAAAGCTGTGAGTTATTTTCAACACGAAAGCAAAAAGTATTTATTGCTTGAACAAATAAAAAAGTCAGTCTAATTATCATTTCTAGATTTTTTTAATTTGTGACAATCCTTGTACTCTTCAAATAGACTTACCGGCAGTAGAGCTTTTTCTCGAAGTAGGCGTGGTACTTCTACTGCTGGACTGGGCCAGGCCCATCATGTTAGGCAGCTGTGCGCGAGGCCTGGACTCGTTCTGGAGGAACTTGACGAACTCAGCAGCTAAGCTGTCCGTCGCGTTGGCGGCTTTCACTAGGCCTAACTTCTCACACTCTTGCTGGTTGAAGTCCAGAACTGTTGAAAGCACTCGTAGAACTTGGGTCCTGGGGAAGAGTTGACAATTATTTATTTTTTATTTAAAAAAAAACAGAAAATGTTATCTCCTCTTGAGGTGTGGAGCTCGAACCCACAACGTTCACGTACATCGCGTGATGCTTTTTTTTACAGGGGATAATACATTTGGGCGTGGGGCGTGGGGCGGCCCCCAACACGATGGACTGACGTTAGATGTGCGGGGAGCCGCTGGATGCAGATAGCGCAGGACAGCGCGTTGTGGCGTTCTGTGGGGGAGGCCTATGTCCAGCAGTGGACAAAGAGGCTGATGGATGGATGGAATACATTTCCGTACCTTACCGCTGCCTCAAAGAAGGCAACGGCAGGTGTGGGACTCCCCTGCTCAAACGGAGCGGGACTACCCGAACTACAAACCCCCGGGTGGACCTCATGGCCTTAGTGGTGGTGTTATGGGAAATCGGATCAACCTGGCATCCACACCACCACCGGCGGAACGGCTCTGTTTACGCAGCCCCATCTCCTCCCCCCATGATTGTCAGAGGGAGGGAGGGGATGGTCAATCCAACTGGCCTATTCCCACCTCGCGATAGAGACCGTGAGTACAATGCCGGTTGAGGCATCCCTACGCCATCAGCCGGCCGATCTCCACGCGGAAACTCAGCGCGGCTAAACTGCTTCCGCGCCTACTGAGATAAACAAGCATGATTTTGGGTGAGCCAACTGAGTTAACTGCAACTTGCGATCTGTTTCTTTAAAATATTTAAAGTTCGCTATTCCGGCGTAAAGCACTACAAAACATTGTAAAAATCGATTACTGAATTGACGAGTGACGTAGCCGAGAAGCTAGCGGGCCGGACTTTGCCGTCGCGCCATCTCTGAGGGCCCGGTTTCGATCCCAGTGGGATCAATATGAAAAAAAAAACTTTTCAATATTGTCTCGGGTCTTTCTGTAACTCAAGTACTTCGTTAAGTCGGACCCACTCATCTCTACTCGATAAGATATTAGAAGTACACATTTTAAGACTTTCGCGTTCCATTTTAAATATTTAAAATAATTGCACGGGTCAAAACGCGACACCATTTTTATTTAGTAGTTAATACGAACTACTTACTGCCCGACGTTTCGGTTAGGTTGCACCAACCGTGGACACACACGGAAAGCTGATTACCGAATAAAAATGGTGACGCGTTTTTACCCGTTAAATTATTTTAAACATTAGAAGTATCTAGTTAGGACTCTACTTATTAGGATTACTTAAGAACCGGGAGGTTCAGATTTACTTAATAGTTTGAGACACTTACTTGTTATGGCTACTATTTGCTGCCGTGAGGACATAGTTGATGACTAAATTCTTGACGAGGTTCTTATCAACCTTGTCTTGCTGGTTTGATATAGCGTTGTAGTATCTTTCTTCAGCTGCTGCCACGGATGTCTGGAGTGTCCTCACTGATCACAAATTAGAAGTGTTAACAAATATATCTGACATTGCGGAATTTTACTTGAAATAAATTACAAAAAAAAAAATACGTTACAAAATTTTAAAGTCACTTTTCATATCATGTTATCTAGAAACTTAACCATTGTAGCAAAAGGTTCAAATTTATTTACAACTAGCGACCCGCCCCGGCTTCGCACGGATGTAATGTAAATACTTAGAAATATTGGCTCTTCTATTCTTTATTACACATAAAAACCTTCCTCTGGAATCACTATATCTATCAAAAAAAAACCGCATCAAAATCCGTTGCGTAGTTTTAAAGATTTAAGCGTACAAAGGGATATAGGGACAGGAAAAGCGACTTTGTTTTATACTATGTAGTGAAGACCGTTTCGACCGATCAAACAAAGATCTGTGTTCTATGATTTAAATGTAACATAATGAGGGCTAACGCGCTCAAAAATCCGCTAAGTGGCAATACGTGAGTGTGAGGATCAACTGCTAGCTGATTGGTTATTTAAATGTCATGGTGACATATCTGTCAATGTCATTCTAAAAATAACCAAAGACGTAAAAGTTGGAGCGTACACTTTCGTATTACGACCTAGGTTTCTTATACGATAATCCCCATTGAACATAGGCGTGTCATCGCAAAAGATTAGTTTTAAACTGTAAAAAATAACTAAAATAAATCTAATTGTCAAACTATAAGCTAACTAAAATAGCAGGATTTTAAGTTACAATTAAAACATAAATCCAAAATTTCACATAAGTACGTCTAAATTTCTACATCTAAATCTTACCATGCGTAATACACATTCGATGAACGAAGCTCGAAGCATTCGCTCACACGACCTCAAAGTATTATTCAGCCACTGGGAAGGGAATTATCAACCACTGACATCCCATAATCTTTATTTTTTATAACTTTTATTTATAAATTTATACAATAAAAAGGTTAATCATTTTGTCTCATTTCTTTATCAAATCACTTTCTTGAATGATTTGACTACATCGGAATGTCGTCCACATAGACAAAGAAATTACAACTTGGTGAATTATGTAAAATTTGTCATATTCATGCTCCATAAAAAATGGTGCATTTATTTCGCCAAATTGCATTTACGAAAATGTCTTGTAAAAAAAAATACTATTTACTTCAGTATTTTCATACGACAAATAGTATTTTTAAACGTGACTTAACAAAACTCCAATTTGTCATCAAGTAAAAGCAGATTTCCGACACAATAGCAAGTCAAAAGGTTTTTTTTAAAGAAAGAAATGCAAGTGACTGCCATCCCCTTTTTCAAATCTACCAGTACCTGAAGTAATACTCAGAGGCAATGCGGCATCTTGACGTATCTTCTATTTTCTAAGCTTCTACTAAATAAAAACACATTGAAAAAAAAATGAAAAAAAAACCACATTATTTGCATTGAAAATTAAAGACCCGTAGTTTTTAAAAAAGCTCAACTTTTTACTTTTAACGATTAATACGATTGTGTTTCCTTTTATTTTAAATGTATTAATTGTATTAAAAGCATTTTTTAATCACTGAATAGATTGAGTGCAGGCTCTGCCAAATTTAATTCTCAATGCAAAAAAACATACACATGACAAAAACATAAAAACAAATTGTGCTGAAAGACATTATTTGCAGGTGCGTGATGATAAAATCATGTCAGCAAGCCTTTCGCATTCAACAAATGCTAGAGGCATACGCAAAACCACATTCACAAAATAATAAAATAAGCATTAATGGTGAAAAAAGGACGCCACGATGTGAAGCCGAACACCTCAATCAAACCCCATATGGTAATCTGAGTCGAACGCGGTCTTGGTCACTGTCAACGTGACAGCTGTTGCTTTGACAGGTGTCAATCGTGACGACAGATCGCAGCCGCGGCGTGATAAAGCCTCACAGTTACCAAATGAGATTAGACCGAAGCAGGCAGAAGCTTGCGTCTTGAATTCCAGAGTCTAGGCAATAATGATTTGCTTACCTAATCTACTATAGTGCCTTATACGTGCTTAATAGCAATATTAAATAAATTCTTGACTATTTGACTATCCTACGTTAATGTTTGATCTCATATCGGTAAACCATTGAAAAATTATTTGCACAGCTTATAGCTATCCTTATTTAAAATGACCCATGAATGCAAATATTAAAAACATATATAAAGATAACTGAAAAATTAAAAATTAATTCGAGGCTCTAAAATATTATTGATAAATTGTTCTTATTTCGAACTAATTCGCAGCAAATTTCACAGTGAAATACTATTTTTAAATTTTGATTAAAGAGATGACGTTTAAAATATACACACCACCTGTTTAATTTGCAGTTTAATAGACTAACATGCTAATTTGAATATTTATAAGACAGTCATTAAAAAGGGGTTCACAGGTGTAATTAATCCGTCTTCAATTTAAAGTCTCTACCAAAAACTAAATTCAAACATTGACACACTCAAACACATTAATTACATGCTAATCGAAACGCTAAGACAAACGAAAGCGAACTAAATATTTTGACAAACACAATGACATCATCTAGTAAGCGACTTTTTAGGGACTTACGTGTGTCAAACTGTAGGTATTGAATTTGTGGTCATACAGTGCATGACCGTATACCAACTGATAACCTGGGCGCAGCTCAGACCCCAGATTTACCAGCTGATATTTAGTCAGGGCACCGTTAATAATTTGCTGGTAAAGGCACTTAACCCAAAACAAGGTCGAAATTATAATTGCAAATTACTAATCTAACTATTGTCCATTATTTATGCAAATTACATATAATTATTTGAATCTACACGGAATGTAACTACTTTTCAATAGAATTTTCCAATTGAAAGTTTTATTCGGATATTTGTTTCTATGATAAAATTAAAGCTCAAAGAACCTTTAATGAAATGCTTGAATGGGTTACCAAAAAAGCGAATGATTTTGAAAATTAATCACAAACATAAATAATCTTTATATTTTTGGAAAATTCTAGGAGCAATATGTACAAAATTATTTTGTTATAATTTCTAAATATACATTTGTAAAGGTGCATTAAAATGAATAATCACAACAGATATATAGATGTTATACTTAAATATAAATAGTTCAGATGAAATTTTGTACTTCGTAACATGCTTAATACTTCATTCTAAATACATTGTGTATTGTTTCATTTGAACTACATTTTCATTCAACTACAAATAAAATGCTATTAAAAATTACCTCTTCATTCGTTATTCAAAAATACTGTTTATTATAATACTGTTTCATTGGTATTCAAAAGTAACTCTGTAGCAGGATTTTTGACTAACGAAAAGAACATCTGAACATTTCTATTAAACCAATCAAAAAATCAATATACCACCTTTTATTTCCATCCTTACCTTGCTCTTTCAAATCATTAATCTGTGCTGTTTTAGTTTCCACTTGATCACCTAGTCTGGAGGCCGCTTGGAGACCAGCCAATGCTTCTTCTAGTTTAGCATTGAGCCTGGATATCTCATCTTGCAGCCCGTGATTCTCGAGTCTTAGATCCTCCATTTTGTTTCTTATCTTCTCTGTGGCCGTGCGGATGTCTCTTTCTTTATCTGTAATTTTAAGAATCTTTGATTATTATCAATCAGCATGTTGTTAATCATTGATGAATGTGATACGATCAATGAAAATATTATTGAGTTTTAGCTACATAATAAATACATGTTTGTTTGATCATTTCTTTAACTGTTCATGACGTCTAAGTGAGAATTGCCCATCGTTTTCATGGTATTTAGTGATTTGTAAATGTTCCTTTAATATGAATCTGATTGCATCAAATCGTTGTGTCAAATGAAGGACAAAACTAGAAGTATTTGTAGAAGAGGGATATTTTTATTTCAAACGGTTTCTTGCTGGTTATACATATTGGGATACAGAGGGAAAATTCAACTATAATAATCTACGAGTTAAATTTCCATCGTTTAGACTTTCCAGTCTTAGCATAAAGTTTTATATCCTTTGATAAGTTGACAAGCCACCCAAGCTTGATGTGGTATTTAAGTATCATAATAAATTATGTTGACGTGATAATTATACATTAACTCTTTAAGAAATGATTTTTATTGTACAACCTTATATAATCACACATGATAAGCAGACACCAAACGTAACATCAAGATGACTTCTAGTTGCATTATGTGGGGAGGGGGCGTGGCGAGACTAAGAGAGAAGAGGAAATACACCGCACTCTGTCATTATGTGAAAATGGCCGAACAGCAACTCTTATATTTAGGGTTACCACAAGGCAATCTTTCAAGTTCTGAGAAAGAAAACCAAATCCACCGGTTGGTGGTATTACTGGCCATTCTATTCAGAATAGAAAACATCTTTATTTATGAAAGCTTTACAAAAGCACTTATGAATCGTCGGTACAAATTAATGATTACTACCGCCGTGTTTCCTTATACTAGGTACTTCAATAAAATATACAAAGCTAGATTTTCAAGAATTAAAGATATTCTAGATCCATATATTCTTCTTGAGAGATGCACGAGGAAATAAAATATAATATATAAATAAATATTAATAACATAGACAATATAGAAAAGTTCCTTTCCCATATTGACCCGATTGGGAATTGAACCCGGGTCTTCAGAAATGCCGCGGCACCAAAGTCCGGCATGCTCGCCTCTTCAGTTTTCACTGCTAAATGTATACTTTTATGTGAAAACCCTATCTCCGAGTGAGCTGATGCAAAAAATAGGTATTGTTTGTTCATCATCGACCGCTTAACCTTGGCGCTGAGTGCAAGTGCAGCGGAGACAATAGCGAGTGTATTTAGAAGGTTGAACACTCTCTTCACATTTGTACTAGAAATTTCTATCAATATTTAGAGTTGAAAAGATTCCGACTATTACTCGTACGACAGAGCTCCAGAACTTTAGGACCTTAACTTTCGATATTGCGAAGAGGTAGTTGCCGGTTCTTCTCAATACTAACTTTAATCAAATATCGGCACCAAAACACACACAAATGTAAAGCACACAAGCGATAGATACGCAATATAGTAATAAAGTATCGACACTTGAAAAAAACTATAAAGCGAATGGGTTTAGATCATTAAAAAGACATTCGTTTAAAGGGGTCGTTAGTTACGCCATCTTATAGAATGGGATGGAACACGCGCTGTGATTGGTCCGCGCTATGACTCGCGGCGTCCGTGGAAAAGTTATTCCTACTTGCGCTAGCTCACTTTTGTAAGCCACGCCCACCGTGCCGTACTTTTCGAGGTGCCATTTTCAAGCGTTAGAAATGCTTCTGTGTTTTTTCGTTCATTGTTTGTTCGTCACACAAAATCCATACCTAACTGGAACTGCTCCAATACCACTTGAAGGTTGGTGAGGGCCACCTCGCTTCTACTTCTAGCATCTTCTGCCTCGCTCAGCCTTCCCTGGACCTCCTCTCGCTGCTTCTCCAACAACTTGATCTGGTTCCTGAGGGTCTCCACCTCTTGGTTCGCTCTGATGCTGTGAAGTAGAAGTTGGAATGATTTAGTTTTCAAATAGTCGAGAAAGAGCAACCAGCAAACCTATCTGGTACAAGGTTTGAATATTTTTATAGTTAAATCATATTAGTGCTATTTTTTATGATGTCTTGCTTAGAATTAAAATATTATGTACGTTTTCATAAAATACCAGTAAGCAGCGTCCGACATTAAAAAGGCAAAATCTTATTTGGGTTCTATTTGATAAATCATCAAAAATACTTACCTATCCTAACCTAAATAATAGTATGAATGTTTTTTCATTTCATCAAAATAAATATAAAAATATAAGAAAGATATTATCTTTTCACATACATTGCGCCGATGCTATATTAAGCTTACTATCTAAAACATTCGTGTTATAGGATCAACGACGGTACCACAACACCCAGACCCGAGACATTATAGAAAATTTTGTTTTCCATATTGACCCGACCGGTAATCGAACCCGGGACCTTCGAAATGGCGAACTTTATTTAAAAACAAATTTAAACTGTATTACGAAATAATATTTACATTTGGAACTATTCAAGCGATAAAGATACGCTTCGTAAGCATCATTGGAAAGTCAAATTGGAAAAATCTAAACTTAGACCAAAGTGTGATCCAGAAATGTATTTTGAATATCCATACCTGTTACTAGTATAGACAGTACTAGTCTGCTTCGCTCTCTCTTCGACCTGATGCAGCCGGGCCTGGCACTCGGTCAGCTTCTGCTCTGACGTCATCAGCTCCTGAGTGTAGCTCTCTTCGGTTTCCACCAGATGGCGTCGGAGACGCTCCAGCTCCCTCGTAGAGTTCTGCTCTTGTTCTGACAACTGGCAGAAGATATTTTGCTGTAGCGTATATTGGAAGTATGCTCGGGAGTGAGACGGCACGGAATGGAGTAGCCTCGTTTTGCGAGGACGTAATTTTGCAAAAGAGAGAGCAGGGTAAGGTCCTTCTATCCCCGCTTGCCCCAGAAGAAAGCGACTTAGGCCGCGGCGTTGTTATGCACCCAGGTACCGATCGGTCGGCTGATGGTATGGGAGCCCCTCAGCCGGCATTGCAACGGCTCGCTCACCGCTAGGTGAAGCTGGAGGTCCAATCACGTAATTTTAAGGGTAGTCCTGCCCTTGTCGGGGCAGAGAAACCCATGCACGCCGTCACCTCTCTCGGATGTTGGTACAGTGCGACAAAGCATGTCCCCCATAACAAAAAAAACAAATGCCTGGTGTAGTGCTTTAAGCGTTTTGCATAAAGGTTTAAATCCCACTAACACCATATTCATGTAATGACTTGAATTACCCGATTTTTTGACAAAAACAATGAGTTAGTGCTTCAAAAGTCACGCTAAGCCTCTGATGTCAAAAATTATTCAAAAAGATGAATGGATTCACCTGCAAGGAACTATATTACCCGCTATTCATTTATTACGAATTTATATTAAAAGTAAATTTAACCTTCTGGAAATTTCAAGAAAATAAGGAAAGGAAAACTGTTACTTAACAGTGCCTTTTATACTTCTATCCACGTTTTAATACCCAAAACATTGTCTTTACTATGATTCTGATTTGATAGCTATTGCCGGCAACTATTCTCACGCCATTTTGGAATAAGAAGTATTTTATTTACTTATCTTGTATCCCACTAATCTTTGTACTAAATTTCATGGCAATCCATTCAGTAGTTTCTACGTAAAAGCGTAACAAACGTACATTCTGGCACCCGAGTATTCTAAAATAATAACTTTCATGTTTATAATAATAGTAAAATATTTAGTAAAACAAATTACCTGCACGTTTTCTGCCGTCAATTTCTTGACCGTCTCCAACTGAATAGCTAGACTCTTATCAAGGTTATCACATTTCTCAGTCAGCGCCGTAACAGTCTCACTCGCGTTAACTAATTCCGTTCTAAGCATATCTTGATCACCTGTATTATGAGTCAGATTCATTATAATCTCATCTTTTTCCTTCAACGTAATCCTTAATCTCTCACAATTAGAACAATTCGCCGAAGCGTTCGCCAATATGACATCTTTTTCCTCTATCACCTTTTTAAATTCATTCGTCTGTTCTAATATCACATGATTTAACCTTTGAATCTCATTATGATACTGTATGCTCTCATTATGTTTCAACGTTAACAAATTAATCAATTCCGTTCTTTCGACTGCAGCGTTCTCTATGACCGTTCTTAATTCTACAGACGTTTTTTCCAAATGCTCACACTTGCCTCTCAGCTCTAATATTTCATTTTCTTTAGCTACTGTCTCATTCCTTAGTTCAAAGACCGCTTTTTCTATTGTTTCCTTTTCTTGAACTAATCTTGCATATTCATCATTTTGATGGGTAATATTTTCGGTCACTTTCAGTTTGTCAGTAAGCTCGACGATTGATTGATTCAGCTCTTTTAGTTCTTTGTCTTTTGTGTCAATTAGTTTTTTGTATTCTTCATTGTTTTTACCTAATTCTTCTAAATTAGATGTTAGGCTTGATATCTGCGAGTTTTTAGACACGATTTCGTCGTTCAAATGATAGATTTGTTTTGATATTTCCTCTTTTTCGGTTTGGAGTTTAGTTATTTCTTGACCCTCATTATTTGCCATGTGATTGCTTTCATTCAACTTTCGTTCCAAATCCTGTAATGTTTGGTTTAAACGTTCAATTTCTTGATTTTTGACCAATACATGGTTTTCAAGCTCTACGACATTTTGGTTAAGTTTATGTAACGTCACGTTATTATCAGTGATAGTTGTATTGAGGCCGTCAATTAAAGTATCTTTTTCATTAAGATCGGCTATGAGTTTATCAAATTCTTCTTCTAAATGAACGATTTTGGCATCGGTAGATAACATCTCAGCTTCAAGGGCCACTTTCTTTTCAAGAAGTTTTTGTTTTTCTTCTTTTAACACCAATATTTCATTGTTGTAAAATTCTTCTTGGGCAGTTTTGACTTTTAGCTTTTCCATCGTTTCTTGCAGTAATGTAGCACTTTTTTGAGCAGTTTCACTATTATTTTTTAAAACTATGTTTTCGGCCAATAATTCTTCTTGATAGCGTTTTAAACTGTTAACTTCGGCTTTGAGAACGTCAACTGTCTCTAACAACGTGGAATTTTCTTTTTCGATGGTATGAAGTTTTTCCATTACAGTCGATTTCTCTAATTCAAGGTTTTGCAGTTTTTTATTTATTTGAGAATCTACTTTAGATGATGATTCATTTTGCAACTCACTTTTGTGTTTGATAACTTCGTCGAGTTTACTTTCAAGATCTTCCAATTTGTGGTCTAATGTAATTTTTAAGATTTCTAACTCTTTATGTTCATTAGATTTTTCTGTTAAAGCGTTTCTTAACTCATCAACTTCTTTGGTAAGTAAAACTTTATCGTTTTCAATAATATGAACATCTATTGACAATTGTTCATTTTTCGTGTTAGCTGCGTTTAGACGTTTTCTCAAATCATCTACTTCATCTGTTGTCTTTTTAATTTTTTTTTCTTGTTCTAGATGGGCTGTATGTTCTAGCTCTTCTACTTCTTTCCCCTGAGTCTTGCATATTTCTAGCTCATTTAACATAGTTGTATACTTAGTTCTCAAATCGTTCAAACTCTCTTGTAGCACCACTTTTTCAGTCTGTACATCCGCTAATTCTTTCTCTATCCGTTTGATTTCGGATTCAAATGATTTATTAATTCTAGTACAGTCTGCTAATTCTGTTTCTAATTTGGCTAAGTTGTCTTCGTGAGTTTCTATAATGGGTTCTAATTTGGAAGTATTCTTCAAAGCTGCTATTTCAGAAATTAGGAAATCATTGTTCTTTTTCATTTCATTCAATTCTCTTTCAAAGTGCTGTAAGTCTGTAGTGAGGAAGTCATTCTCTGTGGTAAGGTCATCTATTTGTGTTTGTAAATGGTTAGCATTCAAATTCTTTTCTGAAAGTTTATGTTCTAACGTATCAATATCTTTTTTGAATGAATGCACAGTTTTAAATACACTTTCTAATTTGTACATAACTATATTATCACCAGGCGATGGAATTTCTCCAACGTAATCAACGGGAAGTTCAAAATTAACATATTTATTATACAGTTGCATTACTCTCTCAGGTTTGATTGTTTTACAATCGGCATTATCGTGATTTTCGTCTTTCTGTGCGAGCTTGTGCTTTAGTTCACTTATCTCCCGTTTTAAATTTTCTATGACACTTTTGGCGTTATCATCGATGTTAACTTCATCTAAATGAATTTGATTTGAGTTCCGCCGATCTCTCAAATCATCAAGTTCTTTCATCAACTCTTCATACCTCTCTCTTGGCACAGCATCTGATAATTCGGAATGTTTTGTAGAAATTTCTAGTTCATGTTCTAATTTTGTAACCTGCTCTTGCAGTTTGAAAACCTCTTCGTGCAATTCCTGATTTTCTTCTTGGAACTTTTCTGCGTTTTCTCTCAGTAGACTATGAATTCGTTCCAAATTCTGGTACTTATGGTGGAGAGTATCAAGGTCAGACTTGACCGTCTTTAGACTTTCAACTTCTTTGTCTCTCTCTCCCAATTTGAGTAACATACTTTTCATTTGAGCGGAATAATCGTCATTCGAAGTTTTCAAATCCTCATGCTCTTGTTTTAGAACTTCGAAATTCTTCTGCAATTCCTTTTTCAGCGATAGAAGTCTTTCCATCGCGAGTTGGTGCTGGTTATCTAAGTCTTCCAGATTCGTTGTCAGATTCTTGTTTTCTTCTCTTAGTCGGTTTATTTCTTCTTCCGTGTCCGGCCTTAGGTCTATCATCTGCCTTTCCTTCATGGTGGATAGTTCATCTTGTAAAGCTCGTATTTGTACTTGGTACTGGTTTTCCACTTCGTGATCGATGGATTTTGAGGTCTGAGGTGGAGGATCCCAGTACCAGTTGGATTCATCTTCTTTAACGCCATTCTTTTTGGAGAGCTTCTGTAAATAAAGAGAGCCAAATATTAATATTCATTCATCAAGAAAGACATTTGGATTCTGGGAAGCTGGCTATGATCTCCGAGTAGTATTAAATAAAAAAAATATAAAGTGGAATGGGATTTACTAGTGTTTTTTTGCTATTTTAAGAGAATTTCGTTAAACAAGAGAGAGAGACATGGCATTGTCGTTAATTATTAATTGCTTTTTAAATTTGTTTTATTTACTGAAAATTAGCAATTTACATTGAGAAGCACTGAAAAATAGAAGTCAATTCTGCAGGTTTTCAAAATTAATTATTAATACACCGTTATACATAGTAAAATTGACATCTTCATTTTTGATCTCCGTGCAAAAAGAAAATATTGTGTGAATCAAAAACTGTTTGTATGGAAATCGCATGAAAAGAATCTATGTAACAAATTTCAAATTCAAATTCAATATTCTTTTATTCATGTAAATTACACCAGTAATATTTATGAAACGTCTATATAATGCAAATGACGCTACCTCCGGTTCGGAACCTATAACTTACAGAGAAGATCCCGGCAAGAAACTCTGTCGTTCATATTACAAATATAGCTGAACTTATAACTAGTTTTGCACTAAGACATACGGTGTAGTAATTAGATAAAATAATGTAGTAAATTGTAAAAAATAATTCATTGATTCAAAGTAATAAGAAAAATTAAAAAATATATATATTTAAATTAAACAAACTGTAGGTCCTAATGCACATTCGTGCTTAATAAGAATTTTGCCAACTTGTGAGTTGACAAATACGTAAAGAAATAGGTACCTCTTGCTGAGTTTGTATAAATAGAAATACAATTAGTAAATATAATTAGTGAAATTTTTCATGTGAGGGCGAACAGACTAGTTAGTGGTCCACACTTCTTTGTCATTAATATAGTCTTCTACTCTGTAGTACCCTTTTTTCAAAAGACAACCTTTAACAATTAGCTTAAATTTATTCAAAGGTAAATCAACAATAACTTGAGGTAATTTATTAAAAAAAGTTATACTTAAACCAACAAATGAATTACCAATCTTATGAAGTCTACGTTTAGGGACAGCAAGCTTGTGTTTATTTCTAGTGTTGATGCTATGACTGTCAGATTTTTTAGGAAAAGTATGCAAGTTTTTGTATACATACATTAGACAGTCAAAAATGTATTGAGATGCGACTGTTAGGATGTTGATTTCCTTGAATAATTCTCGCAGCGAGTCACGTGGTGTTAGCTTGTAAATGGCTCGGATGGCCCTCTTTTGTAACACGAAAATAGTCTGTAGGTCGGCCGCAGATCCCCATAAGAGCAGACCATACGACATGACGCTGTGAAAATAGCTAAAATAAAACAATCTTGCCGTCTCCACATCAGTCAGTTGCCTTATCTTTCTAACAGCATATGCCGCCGAACTCAGTCTTCCAGCCAGAGAAATTATGTGAGGAGACCATTGTAATTTAGAATCTAAGTTTATGCCAAGAAATATAGTAGAGTTAATGAGTTCAATTTGTTCCTCATTAATTTTTATTATAGTGTTGACCTGCTTTACATTCGGCATTGAAAACTTTACGCATTTTGTTTTATTGGCATTAAGTAAAAGGTTGTTAGTTTTAAACCAATTGAGTACCTGGCTGAGAGCTAAATTAATGTCATCAACATTTTCATTTTGTCTATTAATTTTGAACATTAGAGAAGTATCATCGGCAAATAATACTATCTCACATAAATCATTGGTAAAGAATGGCAGGTCATTAATATATATTAAAAATAGCAAAGGTCCCAATATTGAGCCCTGGGGCACTCCCATTAATAATGGAGTACCGGACGAATTAACTCCATTCACACTGACTTTTTGAGTTCGGTCAGACAGATATGACTTAATTAGATCAAGTGAATTGTTAGATACACCATAATGCCGCAATTTCAAAATCAAGGTTTGGTGATTTACGCAATCAAACGCTTTTGATAAATCGCAAAAAACACCCACGATATCTTGCTTATTATCCCATGCATCAAACACATGCTTGATGAGTGCTACTCCTGCATCTGTTGTAGATTTCCCTTTAGTAAAAACCATATTGGTTTTTATGTAATAGCTTATTTACAGTGAAATGGCTTAGTATCTGACCAGAAATTATTTTTTCAAAAATTTTACTAAATGTAGGTAAAATAGAAATGGGTCTGAAGTTTGACGGGTCATTTTTTTCTCCGCTTTTAAATAAAGGTATGACTTTACTAAGTTTCATTAAATTTGGAAAACAACCTTCATCAATACATTTATTAAATATAATTGCCAAGTGAGGAGCTATAATATGTATTATATTTTTTAATACATTTAATACATACTAACCTTTTCTTATGTGATGCGCTTAAAACTTCAAACTAAGAATCACGTTTTGTGGTTTCAAAACTGATAATGCAATGCAATCGTTTACTATTAAATACTCGTCTTATTAACTGCTTTCGAGTTTATGTGCCACAAATGAACCCTATAAAAAGTAATCACTCAAAACTGAATCTTTTGCTGGGCTCTCAAAGTTGGTATTGCCGAGCAAGCTGCAAAATTGGTTGTTCAAATAAGCGATACGTTATCAACGTCTTTACGGCAAGTACTGACTCATTGGGTGTATGCTACGTTGGTACAATCCCTGAAATGATCATTGCAGTTTTTTCTTAGCTGCTATTTAACGTGTTCATGAATAAGAGAAAGCATATTCTAGTTTAAATTCTTAAAGTACTTCTATTTCTAAGACAGATGAACAATAGCACAATGTGCGAAAGAGTAAATATATTTCTGATGCCTACGATCGAATTTATGTACTGAAATTAGATGAGGGAATAGTTTGATGCCTTCAGATATCTTGATAGTCTGATACTTATAGTAAGGGAGTATTAGAGACCAGTTGATTAGTGATGGTCTAGCATATGTATTGGTTTTTGGTTTCTATTTAATAAAGTATCAAAAAAATACTAACCTAACCTTATATAATAAGTATAATAGCCAGTATTTTTATCGCCCAAATGAATAAAAAGGTGCCTGTGAAAATATTTTTTCGTTTTGACAATTAAAAATGCATCCCGCATGGTTGGCTGGTAAAGCGGTTATCCTATTACAGAACAATATTTCCGCTTAGACAATTCCGTTAATATAAAATAATGTCCCTAGATTACTTGCCTAAAAACAGCGCAAAACTAATTCCGCATGTCACACCGAAGCTCTTATCTCCTAGTCACGCACCGTTTACCACAGTCGTATTTATAAGTCGTTTGGTGACAATGGAATAGAAATGCAACCCCCCTGCTTTCCAAGTAACGGTTACCGGTCACATGTTTGTGGTAGCACAGCAAACTGACTCCGTAATGTAAAAGTTTGAGCGTTAAGTTCCAAAAACTGGAAATCTCGAATCCAGCGAAAAATACGTTTACTGCATGAGGTTTAATTCAGACCTTCCATTTTTAAAATGATAAACATGGGTGTAAAGGGAGGATGAAAAAAATAAAAAGATGGATTGGATATTTTATGGGGTTCTATCTCTTTGTAATAGATCGTTTACATTCCCTTAAATATTCTGCTACTGAATGAAGCTATGACTGGCTCACGCTTGTGAACACGTGTCACTACCGGAGACCAGCCTACTCCAGCTTTTCGATACATAGACACCTTTTTAAACTATTCAACTAGGTCCAAAGTTATATTTCCACAGGAATCATTTAGATACTGCTACTGTCAACTGAGTGTTTTGCCAGTATCTTCTTGGTAGAAATTGGTTTCCATAAATACTACAGATTTATTAAACGTTATGTTTAGAGAGGATTC
Source organism: Glyphodes pyloalis (assembly GCA_037074685.1). Lineage (NCBI taxonomy): Eukaryota > Metazoa > Arthropoda > Insecta > Lepidoptera > Crambidae > Glyphodes > Glyphodes pyloalis. The sequence continues at coordinate 11,147,845 of JAYKKO010000020.1, read as the reverse complement.
GAAAGCGTAATTTAGGTATAGATAGATATCACTATTATATAGTTGACTGCACTGAATATTTATAGACATTTTTTAAAGACACATCATAGTACAATTTAGGCGATTTTATTGCTATAAAGCCAACTGCCAGAAAACCTTCAGGCTTCTATTTTATTTGGTGCTCTATGTAACCTACTTGATTAAGAATTGCATGTTTGTATGTTTGGTCGACTTTACGCTACCTTAGTACAACCAAAAGCATATCACAGAAAAAAATAAGCATATCACATAAAGTTACAGTTCATTATTAGTTCCCAAAGCAACTACATAAGGGACGTTCAAAGTCTTAAGTTTTGGTGTGGTTTCGACTGCAACGTGTACTGTAGCTACCCCATGTCTCATAGCTTCACTGTTCACAATTGTGCAAGTGTTACAAGCGTACCATTGTCACGTGACATCATTAGCATGGTAAAGGAAACGAACTCAAACTAAACTTTCAGAATCCGGTTGTCAGTAATTAGTCGTGTCGAGCACATTCTGTTAACTGGTGCGTGAACGGAGATAAGCCTGTACGGGTTGACGTGCGAAAAACTTAGCACTCAATACCTAAACGTATTGCGTACCCTTTTTGTAAATATAATATGTATACTTATATTATAAAGCTGAAGAGTATGTTTGAATGCGCTAATCTCAGGAACAATCACATATTTATTGCAAACATGTTGTAAATTACATACAGGTGTTATTGTAAAAAATATTCAACATGAACTCCGTTAGGGCACAGCAATATTAATCTTAAAACTACAAACATATGAAATAAAAAATAAAAAAAAATATGGCACATAAAATAAAGACCAGTTAACAATAATAAAATCTAATCTACTACTGGTTCGAATTGAATAAATCTTTTTGTGTTGGATAGTCTTATTTATAGAGGACTAGCTGTGCCCGCGACTTCGTTCGCGTGGACTACATCCTTTTATGGTCGGTTTTACCCCTTTCTCCCCTAATATTCGAAACAAAAAGTAGTCTATATTTTAATCCAAGTTTCGAGCTATATTTGTGCCAAATTTCATGTCTCTAACTTCAAAAATAAACATTTTTCCATATAAACTTCCAAAGGTGGTATTACCCCCCCCCCCCCCTCCCTTATTTTCTAATAAAAAGTAGCCTATGTCCGTTCTTGAGATTCAACGTATACCTATACCAAATTATATATATCATCAAAATCGGTTGAGAGGTTTAAGCAGGAAAGCGTAACAGACACACAGACATACAGACAGACAGACAGACAGAGTTACTTTCGCATTTATAATATTAGTAGGGATGATGTGTTGGATATAGGGTTTATAGCATCAGGATGCAACCAATAGGAGTGTCCGATACACTTATAATAAACGCAAATCTCGAGAATTACACTAATTACGCTAATTCCTTGAAATACGAGGATTGTTCTTACAACGATAATCTCATAAAAAAAGTTTTAATTTACCGGCTTCTATTAATTTAATAAAACTAAAATGTGCGTTCGAAGATAATCTCACTTTTTTGACACAGGCATGTTTCCTACTAATAAACATCGTCAATCGGGCACAACCATTATAAATAAATAAATATGTATAATAAATATTGGCCAACATCACATACATTGCTATGATTCTGTGGTGAGTAGCTTAAGCACTTGTGTTATAGAAATCAGAAACAACGACGGTACCACAACACCTAGATCCGAGACAATATAGAAAAAATCGTTTCCTATGTTGACCCGACCGGGGATCGAACACAGGACCTCAACGATAGCGCTCGCCAAAGTCAGTCCCGCTCGCTTCTCGGCTACGGAGGTCGTCAAATAGTATGTAAACGATAAATAATAGGTTTCATTGCATTCAAATTTAGCGCAACGATCGAAAAACTGACGTGAACACACCTCTTCAACTTTGCTACGTTATATCATCATCAATTTCTATTTATTTGTTCAACAAAAAACTTTCATTATTTCGAGAGTTTTTTTTTATATTGCACTTCAAGATTGACCTCATCCCACCTGATGTTAAGTGGTAATGAGGTCCTAGCTTAAGGGTGACAAGTACAGCATAATAAATATGTTACTGGACTTGTCGCCCTTACCTTGAAGGCTTGACCCCTGCTACTAATGTAGCACCACCCAAGAGCTCTGTAAACCTTACTCACACGCAGGAACACAACAACACAGAAGTGATTGTTATTTGGCTGCGGTCTTCTGTAAGGTGGAGGTATTTCACCAGTCAGTTTGATTGTGACTTTGTTTTTTACTGAGGCATCGGCGCTATTGCACATACAGAGGTATTATCCTCCACACATATTGCCACAGCGCCCGCAATATTTCCATACACGATAGCACTGATAAGCGCATCCCAGATAACTCTATCTTAATCCCTGACTAGACCATAAACAAACGGAATAGCCGCTAGAACTGATTACATGTTGGATCTTTGTACCTTGCAGAATGCTTGGAATTCATATTTCTTTATTCGAGTAGGTTACATATTCGAACCATCATTGAATGCAAGCATGACGTATGTGCCATCCATTTCTACTTATTTATTAGTGCAAGGCAATTATATTTGTGACACAACAAACTGTCTGCATAATGTAGAGGCTTGCTTTAGGTTCCAAAGATATCCTCGAATCTGGCGAACTTCTTTATCAAAGTATTTAAATAAAGCTGAGCATTTCTTGGTATTTAATCTGATTTCATATGTTTATTCTATATGTTTGTTTAAACCGTAAATACTTTATGGATTTGTATATATTTATTGATATATATTTATGTATGTATTTTTAATTGATTTGTGTTATTATTTTTAATGTATTTTTTTTGTATTTATCATATTATGGTATTTATATTTCCTGTTAATATTTTCTCAATGAATATTGTGCACGGCCGCACCCGTGTCTCGATATCTACTATTTCCTCGAACTAAAGGTTGTCTGGAAGAGATTGCTTTCTAGCAATAAGACCGCCTAAATTGTACTTAATTATGTCTGTAAAACCAATTTCTGAATTTTTTTCTGTGCAATAAAGTGTATCTATCTATCTGGCGAGGAACATTGCTGTATGAGGTTTTTTCAGTCTAGGTAAGACATTACATTCTTTAATCACCTTTTCTGTCGATTTCATGATAAACATAGATATATAGGAAGGATGGAGATAAAAGAACTATATGACCTTGTCCAAAGTGAGCTACACATAGCAATACGTTAGATATTGTTACTGTAGCTAATCTGCTCAGTTTCTTACCGGTGTCATCTCGGTAGTTATAGGTTCCGAGCCGTAAGTAGAAACACATTGCATTGTATTCAATGACGTTTCAAAAGTGTTATATGTAACCTATTCTAATAAAGATAAATTAGAGTTTGAGTTTAAGCTAGCAGAATGTTTGACTAGAAATGTATTAAAAACTAGCTAACCCGACAGACTTCGTCCTGTCAAAAAGATTGGCTTGACTCTAAATTTTAGTTAGAAAACGTTTGTACTGGGAAAAATAGGGCTATCTTTAAAGTTTTCCCGGCAGTTATTCGATTTTTTCTCGCAGTAAAAACCATCCTTGGACTTCAACGAACATTAAAAAAAAGGATTGTCAAAATTGGTCCAACCGTTGATGAGTTATGCGCTTACCAACACATTTTGCGATTCATTTTTATATAATAGATAGATTAATAAGTCCTTATTAACATTCATCACATGAGCTGCTAAAATTCTGTGATAAGAAGCTAAAGCACTTGTGTTACAGAAATCCGAAAAAACGACGAAACAACAACACCCGAGACAATATAGACAAACTTGTTTCCATATTGACCCGACCGGGAATCGAACCCGGGACCATATAAATTGAGCGATGTCAAAGTCTGGCCTGTACACCTCTTGGCTAGTGACTGTCGTTTGAGACCAGTTTTTAATTTCTTAAGTATGATTGGCGATTTAATTATTTTTGTCCACAGAGACTTATTCAGCCGCTGGTCACCACACTATGGTGGAAAGTCCTGTTCCGCAACATCCAATGAATTACGACTGATGCGTGCTACAACAATGCCACATAAAGGTTCAGCGCTAAGCTATCGGCAATTCTGCAAAGACCTTACAGCTTTTGCTAGAGAAACTCGATGCTCTATAAAACTGCGTTAAACAATAAAACCGACCGGTTGTTATTCTTGTCGATAATGTTTGACGCGATCCTACCAATATTTAATGTGAAAGCTTGAAGAATGTATGGCTGTATGTAATTAGACTTAAGAATGTCAACTTTCCGCCCATGTGACATACAATAAAGGATGAAGGTGTTTGCGCATGAAAAATCCACTAGATGGCGATACGTAGGCGCGGGGTCCAACAGCTATGTAATTGGTCATTTAAATGTCATGTTGATGTCGCAAGAATATTGAGTAAATCCGCCGTTTACATACGGCGTCGTCAGTTTAAAAACGAATGCTGGTTTGTAAAATGCCGAGGACAAAATGTCATTATGTATAATGACGCGGCAAATTGAAGTATAGCTTGACAAAGCTAGGGTGACCATACAATTTGGTTTGCAAAGGACAGTTTTATTGAAATTTATAAAACTAAAGAACTGAAAATTTAATAGTGTTAAAAATATGTAATGTTTCAAATATATGTGAAATCCCTAGTAAATGACTTTCCTACTGTTTTATTTTTTAATGATTATAATATTATTACAAATGAGCTAGACATGGCGCTTTGCCGGCCGCTGCCGCGGCACGCTCGCTACGCTCGCTCGGCTTGTGCTTCACTTTATTCACTAACCTAACCTAACCTAACCAATGGAATCGTTAATTACTTCAATTAACTTTCGGTTAAGTAATTTATATTCAATAAAAGTCCTTTTTGTTACTTGAATATTTTAATGAAGTAGGTCTAATTTGTCCAAACAGTGTTTTATTCATGGTCACCCCAAAACTACAACAAACTGTTGTCATTTTGCCTGATTTTGCATTCGGCATATTACATATCAGCGAGCGTTTTTAAACTGACGACGCCGTATGTAAACGGCGGATTTATTCAAAATGCCTGCGACATTGACATGCCTTTCAATGTAATGAGAACCATAACCAATCAGGTAGCAGTTGAACCTCGCGCCTACGCATCGCCATCTATTGGATTTTTTATTTGCGAACACCCTCATTGAATTGATGGCTAGATGTATGTCTGTTGACGACCTCCGTAGCCTAGAGGCGAGCGGGCAGGACTTTGGCGTCGCGCCATCTCTGAGGTCTCGGGTTCGGTCCCCGGTCGGTTCAATTTGGGAAACGAACTTTTTTATGTTGTCTCGGGTCTGGGTGTTGTGGTACCGTCGTTATTTCTGATATCTATAACACAAGTGCTTTTACCACAGAATTAGAGCAATGTATGTGTTGTCCAATATTTATTTATTAATTATTTTATGCTCAAACTACTGAACGGTATGCAATTTGATCAGAAAAGAGATGATGGATGTAAAAATAAAAAAAGCATTGAGTATTTTTAAAGATCACTTGTGAACCCATATTTAAACCTTATTAACATTATAAATGTAAAAGTTTGTATAAATGAATGCCTGTTTGTTGCTTGTTTCACGCTAAGCTACTAATGAATTTGGCTGAAATGTACTGGGAAGAGAGATGGTGTACTTAGATTAAAAGAGTAAGTGTCAAGTTTCTCGCCGGTCCTTCTCGACATGATCAACATTCCGAACACGGCGGTAGAATACTGAACTTGTACTGACGATTCACAAGTGCTTTTGTAAATCTTACATGAATAAAGATGTTTTTTATTATTATACTAATATATGAACTTTTTATTCCGAAATAAGTCGGTCGAAGTTGCCGCAAACTGCCTGTATTAGAATAAGTAAACTAACCAGACCATACAAGTCTTCTTGTAATCACACAAACTTGTTTTGTAAACAGCTGTTCAGTGAAGTAAGTAATTGACACTTAGTTCAGATTTGTGAGGGTATAAAGACAGCTGTTTATGACACTGCGGACGGAATATAAAGGGCTTGATATGACTCAATTGTTGGGCTATTGTGAACTAATAAGGGCTTAGGGTCGTACTAAGTTGTTATTTCGCTTAGCTCTAATAAGACTGTTAGCAGACTTAAAAGGGAGACGATATATGAATGTATCGTATATTTATTAATGTATCCATTACGTGTGTATGCATTTAGTGAACACTCTACCAAAATAAATTATATAAAGTATAAATTAGTAAAGGATTAAAAAAAAAATGCGTTGAAACAACGATAATATTGAATCTGTAAGGAAGACTTTCAAAATAAATAAATTGGCCAACATCACATTCATTGCTCTGATTTTGTGGTAAGTAACTTGTGTTACAGAAATCAGAAAAAACGACATTGCCACAACACCCGAGACAATATCATTAAAGTTGTCGACCGGGGAACGAACCCGGGACCTCAGAGGTGGTGCGACGCCACAGTTCAAAAATACAATCAAAACGTATTTTTGCTTCTATAATTAAACAAAAATTGATGATGGTACAGAACATCAAAGTTCAATTTAAGAGCAAAAAGTTTATTCGAACAGGGCTCATCTTTCTTGTTCGTCATGCTAGTGAACAGGCGCCACCTTTTGGGACTGGTCTTGTCCAGCTTACCTTTCAAAAATTAATACTTAATGTTTCTTCACTAAACCAAACTAAACTAAATGACTTGGTCGAAACTGGTCTACACATAGCAATAAGTTAGATACTGCTACTGTAACTAATCTGCTGAGTTTCCTACCGGTGTCTTCTCGGTAGATATAGCTTCCGAACCGGAAGTAGAATCACTTTGCATTGAATTAAACGGCGATTCAAAAGTATTAATAATATAATCTACCTAATTGAATAAATAAATAAATATAAATAAATAAATATTGGACAACATCACATACATTGCTCTGATTCTGTGGTAAGTAGCTTAAGCACTTGTGTTACAGAAATCAGAAACAACGACGGTACCACAACACCCAGACCCGAGACAATATGGAAAAGTTCGTTTCCCATATTGACCCGACCGGGGATCGAACCCGGAACCTCAGAGATGGCGCTCGCCAAAGTCAGGCCCGCTCGCCTCTCGGCTACGGAGGTCGTCAAAGAATAAATAAAGAAATATATGACATTGACTTTAATAAGATGAAACGCAGTCCTTAAGCTGGTTGGAAAGACCAATCAGAATGTGGAGAAAATGTTTAATTACCTTAAAGAAATCTTCAAACAGCACAGCGGATATCCCAAAATGTATTCCATGGAATAATACGAGAACCTTCACTGATATCATGTTAGCGTCTTCATTTTGTCACTTTGTAGTATTAAGTTTATTAGTATAATTCCATTAAAAACGCACAAACAAGTATTTACTATGAATTCACCAAATTATTTTCATTACACACAGACCACAGTAGTTCAATCGATATGTCACCGTAAGATTGTAAAAATCGTTAGATTACAATCTATCTCGCGAGATTGTAAACTGTCGACAGATTGTGAACCGTATGGCGAATGCCGGGGCGGCGGGGGGACACATAACTCTCAACCATACAGCGCGCGAGATGCATTTCGTTCTACGTCAGTTCACAATTTAACCGATTACCATCGATAGATTACAATATAGCGAAAAATAATCCGTTAAATTGCAATCCCAAGTTACGGTTCACAATCTGTCGACAGTTTACAATCCGCGAGATAGATTGTAATCTAACGATTTTTACAATCTTACGGTGACAGATATAAGACTTGTCTTTGTCAGTTAATGTGTCTGAGGGGTAAGCGTTCAAGTATTAAGTATCTTTAGAAGATTTTTGACCTGTAAACCGTAACGTTTTTCTATCAAAAATGACTATCCGTCTTTCTACGAGTCGTTAATTCTAATTTCAAATTTACTTTCTTTAGGTTACGCCTCGTATAATTTATTACTATCCGTAACTAGAACGGATCGTTTTTCAAATATTGGAACCGGGCAATAGTGTATTCGCGACGCGACTTATGACTGGAATATAGGTGCCAAAAGTACATCAGGGTAAACTGGCAGCTCGATTTTGATTCTTATGCCCGTCACATAAGGTCTGTACAAATTTCTAAGAGTGTCTAACTTTAGACCGTACAAAAAACTCGAAAACATCTCGAGACAATCTACAGACATCTACGAGGGAATCACCATTACAAACAGAGCTGACGTTACTATGGGTAGCGAATTTATGATTGCGTTGATCACTTAAGATTAATATACATGTATATACATATATTTTATACACGCATATACGCGTGAATAAATTTCGACCACCAATGAAAGCACACCATGTGGATTGAATCCGAGGCAAACATTTTTTCGATTTTTTTCGCAATTTAGTTTTTGTCTCTACACATACGGAGAATGAATAAGTTTTTATTTTTTTTATTTAGGGATTTTTTTCTTTCGTGAGCCAAAGTCCAACGTTGGTGTCTTTATAGTAAGGTCATTGATAAGTACTTAGTGTCTTGCCGGTATCTTTTCGGTAGTTATCTGTTCCGAACCGGAGCTCGGAGGTAGCTACATTTAATTTATATAGAGACAACTCATAAGTGTTACTGATGTAATCTATATGAAAAAAAGATTTGACTATAGATTATTTAAAATACTTGATGCATTCAGCATTTAAAAATATATATATTGGATTAGAAGTGCACATATGCAAATATCACACTCTATGTCTAATATCATTTATAATTAATTTAAACACTCAAATAGTCCAGTAGCATATTTTAATAGCATAACGCACGATCATCAATAAAATTGAACCCAACGTGACATAATACACATTTATAACTGACATACAACATATATCTGAATCAGTAGGGCTGTCAAACAAAACATTATACTCGTATTACATCAAGTTTGTTTAACACTTGACTTTGAATCACTGCATTGTATCTAAACGCGGAATGGAGTCCAATTAAAAAAATAAAGTTTGTTAAAAACTGTACATATAACCATTTTGTAAGAATTAAATTTACCATTCATGACATGCTGAAAATATCTACTCATTTAAAATAAGAAAATTGAAATTTAGTATTTCTTTTACGAAGATTTTTTACTGGCTAAAACACAAAACAAAAAATATTTGAGCATTGTTCAAGTATTTTGTTTTTTGAAACTATGTAACTTTAAAAAAATGGTGAAGTGCTTGGGTTATTATTTAACAATTGTACCAATTCAATTTTAACTCGTAGTTGGTGCAACTGTCATGTAAAAATACCATTTATTTGGTGGTTTAACAAGTAAATCCCTACTTCCCTACTTCTCTACTAATATTTTAAATGCGAAAGTAACTCTGTCTGTTACGCTTTCCCGCTTTTACCTCTCAACCGATTTTGATGAAATTTGGCATAGGTATACGTTGTACCTCAAGAACGGACATAGGCTACTTTTTGTTAGAAAGTAAGAGGAGGGGGGGGCGGGAAGTGTAGTAATGCCACCTTTGGAAGTTTATATGGGAAAATGTTTATTTTTTAAGTGAGAGATAAGGAAAGTTGGCACAAATGTAGCTCTATAGGGAAATAGGGGTAAAACCGACCATGAAAGGATGTAGTCCACGCGAACGAAGTCGCGGCCACAGCTAGTTTTTAATAAACCCGATTGTGTCTTGTTACTATTCTAACTATTCTATACTAGATGAAAGCAGGAACACAACAACACAGAAGTGATTGTTATTTGGCTGCGGTCTTCTGTAAGGCGGAGGTATTTCACCAGTCGGGCTGCTCTAGTTCGAGCGATAAATCGCTATGCCCTACCTCTCCAGATTGGATAAACAAATTATATTGTTTCATTACATTGGAAAAATGGTTTTGGCTAAAATTTTAGTTGCCTATTTACACAAAATACAATTTGCCAGCCCTAGTATCTATCGAGGCGTAACCATAATGATATTTCTGCCGTGCGTGACCGATAAGTGTACGTACAACAGTCAATAGTACCTCACGCTACTTTTAACTGCTTCATGATAGATAACTGAGCCTCCTGCCTTTACTATACGAGCACAAAACAGGTTAATTTATAACATTTTCAAGATACCAGCGAATACTTTTCAACTAGCTTCAAAAAAGGGAATTCTCTTAAAACGACCGTTTGAACTTTTTGAACCGCACACAGAAATATAATGTAAAACTATTAAATGCGGCAAATACATAATAATTACTTATTTAACAAGATTAACATAATCAAAATATTTTCTAAGTTTTAGGTACATAGTTACAAAAATATATCGGACATCACATACAAGGCCCTGATTAAATGGTAAGTTGTAAAGCAGTTCAATCAGAAACAACAAAGGTACAACAACACCCAGACCCGAGATGATATAAAACGTTAGTGTTACCATATTGACACGACCGGGAATCGAACCCGGAACCTCAAAGATAGCATCCAAAGTATTTTTCCCGTTAATATTACCAAACGTTGTAACTTGGTACATTACAAAGTTTATTCAAATTACCTAACGAAACAATTACTCGCGCACATACGAATGATTCAAAAATAATATTTTATATCGAGTTTTATACACGGCTGCCTCCGATATTTGGATTATTTTTACGCTCTGTATATCATATTTATGTAAACACAATGGCTATACGCTTTTTAGTTTCGAATGACCGCCGACATTAAAATGACCATTCATGGATTATTTCAATAGGAGTACCTACCAAACTACTCTTATTTCACTTACAGACGCGAATTAAGTATCTGCTTTAAAACAATTTATAGTATTATAGATCACTAGCTGTGCCCGCGACTTCGTTCGCGTGGACTACATCCTTTCATGGTCAGTTTTACCCCTTTCTCCCCTAATATTCGAAACAAAAAGTAGTCTATGTTTTAATCCAAGTTTCGAGCTATATATGTGCCAAATTTCATATCTCTAACTTCAAAAATAAACATTTTTCCATATAAACTTTCAAAGGTGGTATTACCCCCATCCCCCCTTGTTTTCTAATAAAAAGTAGCCTATGTCCGATCTTGAGATTCAACGTATACCTATACCAAATTTCATCAAAATCGGTTGAGAGGTTTAAGCAGGAAAGCGTAACAGACAGACAGACAGAGTTACTTTCGCATTTATAATATTAGTAGAGAAGTAGGGATAGATCATAGTAATGAATGATTTTTCTTTAAATCTATACTAATATTATGAAGCTGAAGAGTTTCTTTGTCTGTTTGTTTAAACGCGCTCATCTCAACTACTGGTTTTAATTGAATAATGTTTGTGTCAGATAGTCCATTTACCGAAGAAGATATCTATCTATCTAGATAGATAGATATACTTTATTGCACAAAAACTTTACAGAAATAGGTTTTACAGATTGATTACAGTACAATTTAGGCGGTCTTATCGCTAGAAAGCGATCTCTTCCGATTGTCAAACTCTTCCGATTTCGGCGAGAAATGGGTACGGCCGTAAATACAGAAGTAGAAGAAGAAGGTACGAAATAAATAGGTACGAAAAACCAGTAGAAAATGTGGAAAAAACTGGGTCAGTACGCGTGCGAAGCCGCGGCAAGCCGCCAGTGTAGTTATAAAGTCGATATTATTCAGGAAAAGTGTTTTTTTTTTCTTTGAATAAAATTGATTTTCGAGTCAACAAAAATCTAACAGTCTATGCAAAATACTTCTTCATACTTGTCACAAAAAAAAACTACTGTGGTTGTATTTTTTACGAATTCCGTATAAGCACAAATAAATCACTTAACAACATTTCATTCACTTCAAAAAGTAGGTTTCCAAAAATCACGTATTGTCATCTCTCAAGATTCCAAAACTAAACTTTAAATTGTAAGGTTTTAGGTATTAATTCCAATACTTGATCACGAATAATAATTAGTGCCGCACATTTTTTTCCGATCAGTGCAAAGGCACAGTTTTCGCGCACTTTCAGAGTCGCTACTGTCTGAACAATAGACGAGTCGAGCTACATTGCGGTCGAAAGTAGGGATACAACGATATCGAATAAAGAAAATATCGATATTATAGTGTTGTACTCGTAAGTCATTTAAAATCGTGTAAAGATGGCTGCTGTTGCATGGAAGGCTCATAGATAGGCTGTGTTCGTAATTGTTGACATTAACATGACGCCCCCACTAAGGAGATGTTAGGTACATATCCTTAGTGGGTGCGTCATGTTACGTCAAATTATGTTCCCTTTTCCTACAAGTTATATACCCTCTTTCTCCATTTTTCATTTATTATTCAAATATTAAAAAAAAAAGAAGAAACACTTTCAAGTCACATTCAAGTAGGGTATCTCGTTCTATGTATTATAATAACTCTCTTACCCCCATAGACGTACCTTAAATAATTACAATAAAAATGCAACAACGAAATTATCTCCTCTCATAATCTGTGTGCATAGTTGGCGGCACTAGATATAACCTTTGAAACTTTTGAAATATATATTGTAGGTTTTACGGGATCTGTTGACAAAACACAGTTTATTTTCGTTTTAATTATTTTTGATACAACAAATTAAACACAGCGATTTTTACAAAACATTATCTTTTAACATTAAGTTTCTAATCAAAACTTGTAGAAAGGATTTGCGAAGTAATCAAAAGTTTTATTTTTATTTAATTGTAGGTTATTCAAGAAACAAATGACACGCAACACCTCACTTAGTTAATTTAATTCGTTAATCGTTGACTTTTCAAACGGTTACCGTCATATCGTCAAATATCGATATTTCGCAGAGATCGATAGAAATTCACCATTTTTATCTATAACGTAAACGTACATCACTAGCAGTCGCAGGGAGGTTTTCAAAACACTGCCACCTGCGTGTTGTGACTAGGCCGGTGTCGATTATTCAAACTATTTTGACCCGACACAATGGAACTATGTATTAACGCCCCTAAGTTTATGTTTGACATATTTAAACATTCACTTAGGTAAGTACTTGTCTGTTTACGATGAAAGTGGTGTCAATGTAGTCAATGATTTAATAAACGAGTCGAAGACCTCATCCCACCTGATGTTAAGTGGTAATTAGGTCCTAGAATAAGGGTGACAAGTACAGCATAATAAATCTGTTACTGGACTAGTCGCCCTTACCTTGAAGGCCTGACCCCTGCTACTAATGTAGGACCCCCCAGGAGCTCTGGAAACCTTAGTCACACGCAGGAACACAACAACACAGAAGTGATTGTTATTTGGCTGCGGTCTTCTGTAAGGTGGAGGTATTTCACCAGTCGGGCTACTCCAGTTCGAGCGATAAATCGCTATGCCCTACCTCTCTTATATTGCACGGTTCCAATATTATACGATTCGTAATGTGTCAAATATGGCTATCCGTTTTTCTCCAACCGACTACGACCGTTCCATAGTTCACTTTCCATACCAGCTGTCACCAGTCGTCTGTTTGTCGTTCTTGCCTTCGCCTTGTATAATTTATTACTGTGCTACTATAAAGTATGGAGATAAAAAATGGAGAGCGGGTCGGGCTTTGGCGCACGCCATCTCTTTGGTCCCAGGTTCGATCCCCGGTTGGGACCCCCTGTCAAACAAAAAGTAGCCTATGTTCATATTCATATTATTTATTGCACTCCATAAAAAAGTTCGTTTTAGAGGTTCAACGTATACCTATATAAAATTTCATCAAAACTGGTTCAGTGGTTTAAGCGGGAAAGCGTAATAGACAGAGTTACTTTCGCATTTATAATATTAGTAGGGATATAAAAATCGTGAAATTATGAGCAGTTTCCTATTCTGCAAAACCTCGCATACAGTACAATCGACAAGAATCAAATTCACAGCAAACGTCCTTCATAATACTAACGTAACGCTCGTGCGCCCATCCGAGCCCACGCAAACAGCGACCTTAACCCTCATATAATTAAACCTCATTTTCCACCAGCAATCCACCCAACAAAGTTCCTACGTTTTTCTAATCACAGGCAACGCAAACTCAATTCCACTTTTAAATTTCAGCCTTTAGAGACGAATATCGCTTGCAGATTTATTTTCCCATTGAAAACGCTGGTTTAAAATCTTAAGGCTTCAAGTCAAATGACATGTTTTGTTGCCTCCGTCTCCTTACACTAACCAGCGTCGCAACTTCGATCGAATACCAGCTCTATCCTATCGACTTACGTATGATTTTTGTCTGTTAGTATCTGGTAGTTATGTACATTTGTGAATGTTTGCATGGCGTCCATACAAAGTGCATGGGCCAATGTCACTCTGTTCGTGTATGATTGACGGCTGGTTTGTGACGGTAGGTGGCATCGATTTTGTAAAGTTACGTAAAGATCTTAGAATGTAACCAATTGTTGTAAGTAATACACAAAGTAGGTATACTGTTCAAATCCGAAGATGTGCCCTTTTACATACTCTTAGAATCTGCATATTCATTTCGTAGTAGAGGAGACAGAATTACAAAATGGAAGTGTAGGACTCACAAGTCTTAGATATATTCGCGGTTGCTATATTTTACGATTCGTAATGTGTCAAAAATTACTACCCGTTTTTTTACGAGTCTTTCAAATTTACTTTCCATATCATCTGTCATCAGTCGTCCGTCAGTCGTTTTTAACTTACGCCTCGTATTATTTATTACTATTTGTTTTAACGGATCGTTTTTCAAATATTGGAACTGGGCATTAGTAACGCCCAAAATGACATGTCCCTTACACGTCCCTTCAATCATCAGCACACAGCTTCATAATGTTCGCTCCAAGGCCAGAAGCGAGTACATTTTGCATAGCGCCGCCATGACCGAGTTACAGATGATTTCAACGCGTGCGCACAAATTACTATATGCGCATGATGTACCCAGTGATGTATCTTTTACCTCCACCTTACAGAAGACCGCAGCCAAATAACAATCACTTGTTATTGTGTTCCTGCGTGTGAGTAAGATTTCCAGAGCTCCTGGGGGGTGCTACTTTAGTAGCAGGGGTCAAGCCTTCAAGGTAAGGGCGACAAGTCCAGTAACAGATTTATTATGATGTACTGTACTAGTCGCCTTTAAGCTAGGACCTCATTAGCAATTAACATAAGGGATAAGGTCAATCTCAAGTGCATTATATAAAAAAATCTCAATCTTCATATTTTTTATTTATTTGATGCAAAAAATATGTTTTTATTGCATTTTAAAAATATAACTGACAGACCAAATAAGATCATTGTTTTTTACCGAATCATCATCTTTATCGACATAATTTCTCACAGGACACGGGTATTCGATACTAAACAGCTTTTCAAGGATTCCAATCACAAAAGCAACAGTAAATACCGTAGCACAAGCACTAAACAAAAACAATAAACAGTTACGTTGCGTTGCGACAACGCAACAAAGTTTAGCTGTCGCTGTGTCACTAGAATTACGCAACTAGTTAAGTGTGCGGTTCAGAACACAGGCTAAATCAACACAGTCCAGAATGTTGAAAACCACGACATCAAGAGAAAATACGATATTGATATAATTTCGTTGGTAATTACTATGAGCGTCGTTTATAAAGCAACGCACTCTAGCTTTACATAAGAGCGTTGTAGATAAATTTTTCGAATTTTCTGTATTATAGCATGTTTATGTTATATTTACAAATCTTCCTCTTGAATCACTATCTATTAAAAATGCATCTAATTCCAGAGCATGCAATGGAAAGTGACTTTGTTTTATCTGATCCCTGAAACTTTCTTTGCGTTATTTCATAAAGTATATTATATGTGATTATAAAATATCTCATCTATGTCCTTATCAATTTTTTTCTAAATATATTATGTAGTTTTTGCATGACAGAGTAACAATTGTTTGTGTATGTGTTTGTTTTGGGCAAGGTAGCCTTCGAAAGGACTTTTTTGAGGTTATTTTTTTTTGTGAAAGGCTTTTTAGACCGGAGTGTTTTTAGCTTTAATTTACAAAAGTTTGTGAGAGATAATAAATTATAATTATAACTATGATTAGCTATGTTTAATGCAAAACGGTTCAATATGGACGCCGCCACAAAATGGTTGATTATTTATTTATTTATTTATTTAAAAACTTTATTGCACAAATAGGTACAACAGGTGGACTTAATGCTAGGGGCATTCTCTACCAGTCAACCCTTGGGTCATGCAGATAGTTTGTATATGGGTGCGGTAACATGGGAGAAAAAAAAGAAATCATTTTAAACAACAATAAATTAAGCATTAAAAATTATTCTATAGACACTACACCCTCAATATCTGTATTAAATGAAAGGGCTTGAGTAATACGAAACATTATGGCCAATTTCTTAAAGATAATGTCAAATCAGGGGCTATTATTTTTTTATTGAAATTTGGCTAACGGCCGTAACTGAAGTAGTTTCTTCAAGCTCCCAGACTGTATTAACATTATGTTTGTGGGCGAACGTAGTACAAATGTAGTTTTAATGTTTTCGCTATATCTTTGACGGTTCTCTTACGGGTCGAGGACGAGGGATCACGCAACTTCAAACAACGGAACCAAACTCCAGTAAGTAGTTAAGTGTTTAAGATTTTTATCAGCGTGTAAACCCACCAATGATAGTCATTCAAGAATCATATTAGCAGCAACCATCCCTTTGCAGGCTACAGGCTTTATCTTAATTGGCGACCTCCGTAGCCGAGGCGAGCGGGCCGGACTTTGGCGTTGCGCCATTTTTGAGGTCCCGGGTTCAATTCGATCTGGTAATATGGGAAACGAACTTTCCTATATTGTTTCGGGTCTGGGTGTTGTGGTACCGTCGTGGTTTCTCATTCATGTAACACAAGTGCTTAAGCTATTAACCACAGAATCAGAGCAATGTATGAGATGTTGTCCAATATTTATAATTATAATATGGAACGAGAAAGACTGTATGGATTGGTGCAGAGATAATGTATAAAGAGATAAATACATCTTGCTATCAAAAAATTGTATACACACAGTTGCAACGTGTAAATGGAACTGGCTAAATAAGACATCGTTTTCGCTTGACTAACATCAAGAGATATGAAGCATAGCACTGACTTGAAAACTTTAGCCAACTACAAAATAACTAAAATCTGATATACCTCCACAAATTCCGCTCAGAAACAAACACAATTCATTAAAGTAACCAATTAAACCGCAGCAACATTAATTATGACTCGCAAAGCAAAATTATTCTCGACATAAATCTGGCGTACATTTTTCTTAGTCAAGGCGCATGGTCGAAACCTTGCATTCTATTACCTGTGGCACTTGACAGCTAAACTCATTCAGAGACAATCTGCATTTATATTTTATGTGCAAGCGCATAAATGGCGCTTATTGAATTAAATGGCTGCAGCGCGGGCTTGGTCTCGCTAGGACTAATATAGTTTGGGATGATGACTTCGTAAAAAAACAATGATTCTATTCTTCAATTTAATTCGACAGTAAAATTTTCAAAAAATAATTAAACCTTATTTTTTGCTTCAAAAAAATGTATACTTGAATATCGATGGCGTCGCTATATTATAAAAACTGTGCAAATAGGTAAAGTCACGCTAAATTTTACCACAATTAATGTAAGTACTTTTTTGTTTGTATAATAAAAGAAATTTGTGTGTGGCAATCCAACCGTTGGACCAAAAAGACGTTTTTAGATGTGTGCCTTATTGTAAGCAATTCAGGCTAAGTTACCAATCCTGTAAAAAACATGATACTACTGAATTCCTTACCGGATCTCCTTGGTATGATTAGGTTCCGAATCCATGGCGTTAGCTTTAAAAGTGGTTTGGATTCATTTTATCAATTTTATTTAAAAACAATTTAGCCACCGTAGCTTGGCACGCATCCGATACCGTTAAATTTCAAAGGATAATCTACAAAACTTGTCCTTGACAGAACAAAAAATATATATCCAATTTGGACCAGTATTTCTAAAGTCATCCATACATTTTATCGATTATTTTTTATTTTAAAAGAAGATGAAAGGTATTGAAAGATCTGGTCATAATTTAATCAAGTGATTACACAAAAAACAAAATATTTTTTTTCTTTTGGCCCTAGGCTGTTCAAGATTGATACCGATAGTTATGCCTTTCCACGTTACGAATATGCAATAAGTAAACTCGAACTTAAAGCTGTGGGCATTAGTGTTACAATTGAACATCACATTACGTAGATAAATTGGATTCAATAAATTCCTAGACTATGATGTGACAAATTAAGCATATAGGCAAGCCTTTGATCGTGCCAAATGAAGGATTTATAGTATTTAACCGTTAATTTATTTGTTTTCATATGCTGTTTGACGCAAAATTTATTCTTAATGTTTACATCAAATAGTGGTACTTGTAACTGACAAACTTATATTCGCCCTAAAAGTTGCATAAGACAACAAACATTTTAATAACAGACTTAACGTTATTTCATTTTTAAACTTGTACAATTTCTGAAATTGATAAGTCAAACCAAAATGGGTCCCAATATTCTACCTTGGTTAGTACCTTGCATGTATGTAGGAAGTGATACTTTTCATTGCCTTCACTTGCAGATTAAAGAAAGTTCTTTTACTATCTATATATTTTTTACATATTGCTATGGATATGTATATGAGTTAAAGCATCATTCTTACAAAGTCATAGGGAGATACATTCAAAAACTTCATTGAAATCTATCAACACTCCAATAGCCCATTCAAAGAACTACACTCTACAATGATCTCAGAAAGCTCAACAACAACAAACCACTTCTCAGAAAATGCTTATCTTCCTATTAATTTAGGCTAGAAAACCAGGCAAAGATTTAGGTTGAGTTGTTATTGTACGAATATTTTTTCAATTAGTAAATATTGGACAGCATCACATACATTGCTCTGATTCTGTGGTAAGTAGCTGTATAATCCTTGTTACTGTTTCACTAGATGGGGTTGTATCATCTGGTATGGCGCATGTTTACTGACTGAATCGCGATGACAAGATTTTTATAAACAATTCACCAGACGAAACTGTCATCGATAGTGACTCTCATTTAGTAGTTAGAGTAAGTAAGTGAGTGATAACAAGTGAAGGTCCCTGAAGGGAACGCAACTAGAACACTTATATTATAGAAATCAGAAACGACGATGATACCACACCTGACCCGAGACATAGAAAAGTTCGTTTTCTATATTACCTGACCAGGAATTAAATAATGCGCCAAACAATCACATTAATCACCTGATCTCAAACTAAGGTTTTCCCTTGTACTATGAGCACCAGACGACGAGACGGGGACGGCGACTAACTGGGGGCGTCATCCCAGCACACCCAGACCCAAGTCAATTTAGAAAAGTTCGTTTTCCAAATTGACCTGACCGGGAATCGAACCGCCTACCTTAGCCACTGCGCCACCGAGGCCGTCGAAAGGAATTGTATCCGAAACCTTCGATTCGACTCCTAGGATATACGATACCTCCGGGTATGTAAGTCGTCAGAGGTAAGCTGGAGCAGACCAGTCCCCTGGCACCAGTTAACATGCATGACGTATCCAGCCATCGCTTCACTAAACGACTTGCAGCCTCAATACGGAATAGTAGAAACATTCCATCGTTCAGTTTCTGCGCTTCCGCAAGGTCACCAGATAGCGGCTACAGATGCGGCACTAGTTACACAACGGCACGACACGACACAGATATCCGTCGAGCCGTAATGGTCACATCAGTTCCATTGTCTGATGGGAACAGGCTGGTGCCTATTAGCTTTTTGCGGTACACGATTAAATACCAGATATTGTAAATGACTCGAGGTCTGAGACGCCTGTTTTACGTGTAAGGGACTTGCATCAAAGAATACAAACAAATCATTGACGACCTCGAGCTAAGAGGCGAGCTGCACTTTGGTGTCAGCAATTTTGATTCCCGGTCGGGTCAATATAGAAAACGAAGTTGTCTATATTGTTTCGGGTTTCGGTGTTGTGGTACCGAAGTTGTTTCTGATTTCTGTAACACAAGTGCTTTAGCTACTTTGTATCAGAGCAACGTATGTGATGTTGTCCAATATTTATTTATATTTTTGCAAACTAAACGAGCAAACTAGAGTTTGCCCGGTTCCCTTTTAGATATCCACCAAACCCCGCCTAGCCCAGCTCTGGCCAGTCCCGGCTTGCAAACTCAACGAGATACTAGGATACTTTTAATGCCGAAATAACATGAATGAAGTCGCGGGCAAAACTTAGTTGTGCATACATTCACCTTCGTTTGTAACTTCGGCTCAGGTTCAGCTTTTGCAAGCGTGTTGCAAGCTCATAGGTTTTTGTGTGGTTTTACAAGTACTATTGTTTAGGTCACCGCCTTTCCGTAACTTAACACTTTGAGCTCAAAACTGTCCCTTCGGATAACCGCAGTTTTTTGGAATCAAGACATGTGCCGACGCGAAAATGACGGGGTGGCAAAGTTTGACGTGTATATCAGTCTATCTGTTTGTCGGTCTGTTTGTCTGTCTGTTTGTCTGTTTGTTTGTCTGTCTGTGGCATCGTAGTTCTCAAACGGATGAACCGATTTTTATTTCGTTTGTTATTTTTTGAAAGGTGAATAAGTCGGGTGTGTAAGTGCTATGGAGAGCTCTGCGTTTCCCTACGTGATCGGATCCGTAATACGGAGATCCGTAGAAGGACCGGTGTATCCGACATAGCCCGAAGAGTTAGCACGCTGAAGTGGCAATGGGCAGGCCACATCGCTCGTAGGACCGACGACCGTTGGGTAAAGAGGGTCCTCGAGTGGCGACCACGTACCGGACGACGCAGCGTGGGGCGGCCCCCAACACGATGGACTGACGACATCGTCAGATGTGCGGGGAGCCGCTGGATGCAGATAGCGCAGGACCGCGCGTTGTGGCGTTCTGTAGGGGAGGCCTATGTCCAGCAGTGGACAAAAAGAGGCTGATGGATGGATGGATGGATGGAATAAGTCGGGAGTGTTTTTTTCTATAGACTCAATCTCGCGCTATAAAACAACGCGATGATTCCGCCAATGTCGAATGTTTAGAAAGATAAATTATTTAAAAGAATGGCCGAAGATGAGAGCTTATTCGTTTCTGAAATGAGATCTTCATTTTCTCACGTCGGGAGTGTTCTTAGCTATGTTTGGAAACCGATCTAAGATGGCTGCGGCCACAAGATGTCGGATAACATATTTTGCTACATCCTTATTATAGGTATAAAATAAAGGGACTTAAATAATGCGGGAATATCCAAACTATAAACATTATATTTAGGCTTGTGGTTTTTACCTCAGTATTTAATAACTGAACGAAGAAGTAGCGCTTAATTTATGTTTGTTTATGTCATAAAATAAAATATATAGATACATTTTATATAAGTAATCTAACTGATGGATCTAACATAAATATATAGTTATATATCCTATTATAACACAATTCGTTACATACCCAATGATGACAATATACGTAGTGTTGTTATTTTCAGCGATAAAGTTGATTTAACTTACCTGTAACAAAAAAAAAATATATTATAATAAAAACTGCTGTATAATACAAATCCATAGTAGATATCTTTATATAAACTTATTCATAGTTTAATCATGCCTAAATCTTCGGAAAAAGTTAATTTATGAGTAATAATAAATTTGTTGTATTACACAAGTTTAAATATACTGTACTACCTACAGTTTCACCAGATTTAAGTCAGATTGTGGTTCATGTTATACCTATAGCTTGATGACATACGAACGGACAGCGGAATCTTAGAATACAATAGAACATAATATGAGTAAACTTATGAAAAAATCCAATTGAAGTAACTCTAACTGATATTAAGATATTGTACAACTTATTTGGCTATAATGACCTGATTGAATCGTAAAATATTTGATAGAGAGTTACCGAAACTATGGCTATATTCTTTTGTTGGTTGCCAATGATAAATGTCGTCTACAAAAAATCAACACCCCAAACATAAGCCCACCCAGAACACCGATTCTCACCTCAGAACCCACCGTGTCGTGAGTTATTCGAAAAACAAACGGAGAGCCTTCGCGAATTGCGCTTGCGCATCGAAAAGGAAGGGACGAGCAAACATGGGACCGGTGACCGTTCGTTCCAAATTCGAATTAAATGACGTGAAACTCTTTGAGGGGTTCTGTACCCAATGTTTTGAAATATACCTTATTACTGAGGATCTTATAAAGACTTCTCTTTTTTTAATATATATTACACTTCAAGATTGACCTCATCCCACCTGATGTTAAGTGGTAATGAGATCCTTTTTTTTTTTTTTTTTTTTTTATCGGGGAGAAATGCGTGACGCACCGTACCGCCACCCGAGGGAGAGTGACGGCGTGTGTGGGACTCTCCTGCCCTGAAAAGGGCAGGACTACCCACTAAAACTCCCCGGCGGACCTCATCGCCTTAGTGGCGGTGTTGTGGGAAATTGACTAAGCCTTTCCATCCACAACACCGCCGGCGGAATGGCTGCTTACGCGGCCCCGACATTTCCCCCCTGGGTGGCCGGGGGGGAAAGCGGGAATGGCCGATCCACTGAACCATCCCCGCCTCGCACTGGAGACCGTGGGTGCAATGCCGACTGGGGTGCCCTCACACTCCCAGTCAGCCGGTCTCCATGCGGAAGAACAGCGCGGTCGTAGAGCCGCCGCGCCCTGCCTCTTCTGCGCCTTCTAATCGCTGGGGAGGACGGGTCGTCTTCCCTTTCACGTTCTGCCTCCTCCTTCTGCGAAATGACGTTTTCGCAGAAGGAGGCAACTGCTGCCCAAGCCACCTCGCTCCGAAGCATGACTTGGACGATGTTTGGGAGGGAGATATTTACCCCTATTATAGCCGCTAGGGCGGCTCTCTGAACTGACCACGACGGACAGATAACTAATGTGTGCTCCGCCGTGTCGTCTTCCGTTCCACAGTGGGCGCACACAGGTGTCTCTTCGCGCCCTATTCGGTGCAGGTACCTCCGGAAACAACCGTGTCCGGACAGCACCTGTACCAATCGATATGAGAGGAACCCATGCTTCCTCTCTAGCCAGCCCTCGAAAACAGGGCTAAGTGCCTCCAGCGTCCATTGGCCGTATGGTGACTCCGCCAAATTTTGTGCCCAGGCGACGCGAAGGTTCTCTTTCGCTTCGCGCTGGACTCTCGCCTGGTCTTCGGGGTAAAATTGGACCCCTGCCAATCTTTTGTCCGCTTGCCAGCGGACAAATAATGAGATCCTAGCTTAAGGGCGACAAGTACAGAATAATATATCTGTTACTGGACTTGTCGCCCTTACCTTGATGGCTTGACCCCTGCTACTAATGTAGCAACCCCCAAGAGCTCTGGAAACCTTGCTCACACGCAGGAACACAACAACACAGAAGTGATTGTTATTTGGCTGCGGTCTTCTGTAAAGTGGAGGTATTTCACCAGTCGGGCTGCTCCAGTTCGAGCGATAAATGGCTATGCCCCACCTCTCTTAAAATAACCTCATTCAAAACAAAAACACAGTTATGGCAGGTACCTGCTGAAATTACGAACTCAAACAAATGATTGACAAATACGTGCGAAATCGGTTGGACCTACCGCAAACCGAATGGTTTTGATGATGAAGAAAATCAAGATACTTTAAAATAACTTCAAATATAAGCCAAAATTATATAGCTACTAAGCTAAGTTTACGTCTGACCTCTATATCTTTAATTCTGATTTCCTTCGCGAGGACTACAGGCATTTCTTTTCATATTAATATAATTTCATGGTCAGTTTTACCCCTATCCCCCCTTATTTTCAAAACAAATGTAGCCTTTGTCCGTTATAGAGGTTCAACGTACATATACCTATATCATATTTCATCAAAATCGGATCAGCGGTTTAAACGTGAAAGCCGGACAGACAAACAGACAGGCAGAGTTTCTTTCGCATTTATAATATTAGTATGGATTAGTATGGAAGTATGGATAACTGAGAATAAACATATCTTTTAGTCATCTATCCTGTTGTAAGCAATACAAGCTTCTAAGTGACCAAGGTTTAGAACCAGACATGAATGCAAAGAACAAAGAAATCAAAATCAACAGCCGACATCAAATCAAGAACAATATAAAACCCGTGTTTTACCGTCGAACGTTCAACCTGCGTCCACTGTGTAAACAATCCGTTGCTAGGCAACCGGCGTTAGAGAGAGACGGCAGGCTGCGCGAGCGCATACGCCAGACAGGGACGAGGCAGTTTGCTGAACGATAAAGGCTGGTGTAGTCATTTAGGGTTATCTCTTTTATAAAGGTAAGAATTTTATTTTTGTAAGAGTTGCAAAAAAATGAGAATGAAACTATTATGAATATATTTTTCATGTGTTAGTTTTTATTGGTCTTAGCATTGGTTAACAAAGTAATACTAGAATTAAAGCAGTATTAATTTTCAAATAATATGAACCGTACAGTCACCTAGAGAATCCCTGCTCTACAAAGAGCTCGAACTGTAGCATCCCAACTGGGGAAATACGTCCGCCTTACAGAAGATCGCAGCCAAATAACAATCACTTCTGTGTTGTTGTGTTCCTGCGTGTGAGTAAGGTTTCCAGAGCTTCTGGGAGGTGCTAAATTAAAAGCAGGGGTCAAGCCTTCAAGGTAAGGGCGACAAGTGCAGTAACAATTTTTCTATGCTGTTGCTCTTAAGGTAGGACCTCATTACCACTTAACATCAGGTAGGATGAGGTCAATCTTGAATTGCGTTATAAAAAAAAGCAGGACTATCCACTAAAACCCCCGGTTGGACCTCGTCGGCTTGTGGCGGTGTTCTAAGAAATATCGATGAGTGGCAACCCTATTAGCCATGGTGCGCAGGAGTTGGGTTTTATTAGGGAAGTAATAACTTGCTGTGTTATAATTGTGTGGAAGTGGAGCGGCTGTGTTAGCCTCGCTTCCTAGTTCGTGAACCCTATTGTGGGGGGTTATAGGACCTGTGAACCTGAAGGCTCTCGTGTATTGGTCGGATTACAGGCATTGAGTCGGCTACGTCGGATATACGGAACACCAAGCGATTCTACACTTTACCATCTACTTAATGATTTTTTTTTAATGTGGCACAAAAAAGTACAAAATGTGGACTTAATGCTAGAAGCATTATCTACCAGTCAGCCCTTGGGTCATGTGAATACGCAATTCGACACTTTTTTTACCGTAAAGATATTATTTTTTTGTTATAAATTAGAGTTTTTTTTAAATAACTACTTTACCGTGGCCAATCCAACCTACATACATTTTTTTAATTTGTTTATGATTCTAAATTTGACAAACATTTTGTTTTTTTTTCATTTACTTTTCTGTTTGTCACACTTCTTTGCTGTGTCTATCACGTACATATTCCTGTTTTCATTATTTTATATCGTTTTTCCTTTCCTCATCCCTCAACAACAGCAATACTAGCAATTTATAAACGTAAAACGTGATTTTATGAATGTTGGCTGCTCACGCAAAAACAGCTGAATAAATTTGTATAAAACTTTGGAAAATAGACAGGTAAGATTCAACAATAAAATATTTCAGATTTTTTGTCCCGAAATATTTCAAACCGAGGCTAACAGGTTGATACAACAGAAAAAAATTCATCACCTACGATAACTTGCGGTTAGCTCAGTTGGAAGAGCAGCACGCGAGATACGTGTAGGTCGCAGGTTCGAGTCCCGCACCGCAAGGGGAGATTAAATTTTTCTGCGTCTTTCAAAACTTAAACAATGTCGGGGGCAATATGTCGAAAGATACAACAAAAGTACTAAATAAAAAGGCAAGTTATGGTACATACAAAAGTACGTTAGACTTGTGTGAACTATGCACCGCTCCTATGCCGTACACATAAGATATAAAATCGAACTACAGGTGTATACTTTGACGTGCTGTCGACCGTATTAATATATTTAGCAAAAGAGATTGCCCGTAGCCAGTACTCTAAATAAAATTGTAGTGTCACAATCTTTTTCTTGAGGAAAAAAAAGTTAAAAATTTTTACACCATTTCGGTGTTTTTCACTAAAATTCCTTTTGGGGGTAATTAAAAAAAAATATAAGTAATTTTATAGTTTCCGATACATTTGACAATTTCAGCCATGAGGGAAAGTAGGGAGGTGTACGTCTTGAAGTGTAACGAAAGCAATCGAATTGATTCTGATTTTTCAATAATCTGCAGTAACTATGTGATGCTTTCCTATCATTATGATTAGGTACCCATTTTAGTTTTAATCGTGCAAGAAATATTTACATAATAGATTAAACTGTCATCAAATAAAAAAAGATAATAACGATTTTAGACAATCACAATCATAAAATCGATTAACGTCTGGTCAATGTCACATCACCTCATGACAGTGACAATTTGACAACTCTTCTATATCTCTCTGTCTCATGGACTTAGTATAATAAAATTAGGTCCATGCTTTGTCTAGAGAATAGGTTCATATAGGTGTCATTTTTATAACCTACGATACAATGTGTTTTCTTTAATATCTTCAAACTCCGGAAACGAAAATACGAAAATTTCGTAGGAAAGATATACATAAATAACTTACTTTAAATAAGCTATTTTGATCATGACACAAAAATCTTTAGGACAGTACATTCGTCCATAGTAATTTGGGCACTGTCTTTTAGTCTATAGACAACCGTGTGCAGCATTTTACAGCACATATTTACAGATTATATGAAACAGAATGTAAATAGCTGATTTATGCAAGTATAATTTGTCTAATTTCAGACTATCTTATTTTAATGTTAGCTAGGACTGCCTACGTCCATGGCGCCGTCACTAGGCGATGAGGCGCGGGGGGGATTTAGTGGGTAGTCTCCGCTCTTCTAAGACCGAGGGAGTCCTACAAACGCCGCTGCCTCCCCCAACGCACGCTGCGTAAAAAAATAACTGTCTACGTTAATAACAAACTAATATAGTAAAACTGAATCATCAATTATCAATTAAAGTTAGACATTCAATATATTACTATTCCTGAAACGAAGCATAGTTGTAACGGCTCTAAATCCAAAATGGCGCCCTTTTCGCGCGCTTTCGCCATAGATAATAATATGATGTACTAGTTGACGTTTACGTAACCTAACCCCCGCTAACCCAAACACATTACCAAGTAAATACATACAGTAGTCATTGTAATTCAAATAAATTTAAATGACTTACCTCCACAGCGTATGTCGCAAGGATGGTTTACTTAGGATATGATGTAATCACGAGTTTTCTTTTGTTACTTTATCTGTGGGACTTGGCGATAGATGGCGCTTTAAGATAGAAATTTATGTGACGTCATATTTTCAAAATGGCTGTTGGTTAAACGATATTAAGGCGTCTTTTTCTAACCTTTATACATCTGGCACACAAAAGTTACATAAAAATAACACGATCGTATTTTGTTATTTCATTTGTTCATGAACCAAATACCTCATGGATGCCCTTGATAGGTTGCAGCGACGGGCTGTGCGCATAATTAACGATGAAGAGATTACTGGGAACCTTGAACCTCTTCAACTACGTAGGGACGTTGGTTCATTAAGTGTCTTTTATCGGCTTTATCATGGGGAGTGTTCCGAGGAACTATTTTCCCTTATCCCACCCTCTCCTTTCCTACACAGAACCACAAGAGCCGGCCAACGATGTCATCGCTTCACCGTGGAAAATATTCCATCACGAACCAAAAAGTTCGGTAACTCTTATCTTTGCCGGACCATAAAGAAGTGGAACTCGTTGCCGGCTCATGTGTTTCCTCCTTCCTTTGACATGGATTCCTTCAAAAGGAGCGTGAAGAAACATCTTGCGGGCCAGTATGGCGATGCTAACGGATAGGATATTTTGATATCAAATCCGTTGTCATCGCGATGTGGGTTCCTCTCTTGCTTACCATCAGGCTGGGAGGAGCCAATATACTGCGCTACTATAAAAAAAAAAAAAAAAAAAAAAAAAAAAAAATGAACATACCTATGTTAGCAGGTATAGCTTAAATTATAATGCCTTTATGGGGAGAGGGAAACTAGAAATTTGAACTTACAGCAATGACAAGGACTAATCAAAAGTAGAATATGTAAATTTCTGACATGCATACTCATTATCTACATCACAATGAACATTTATGCAATGTTAGATACTTATTTTCTTAATATGTATGCATTTATTTTCAGTACTCCTTTTTTCATTCGTTGTCTATGGTCATGTACGTGCAGCATACATATGCTTGGTAATTTTAATATTCTATCTAGATACTCCTTTCAATAAATTATTTTATATATTTGGTACATACTTCGAAATATGTATCTGTTTCAGTTTGAACATTATTTGACCTTTTTCCACATTATTTTAAAATTAAATACTGGCAGTTGGTAAACTAGGTGAATAAAAAACAAAAAACTTCTCTTTGGACACTTGACAGGTGTTTAGGCGCGAAGCCCGCATTCTTTTTTTGAATAATCGTCTCATTCTAGTCACGTTCGGCCAGTATGTAACCGGCCAGTATAATTGGATACTTTAAAGTTGACATAAGCAAACATATTATTGTGTGAAACATTAGTTAATCCACAAATTTGTGCGGATTTTTTAAGAGCTCTACCGGCATTTTATGGGAATAAAGACTATTTCTGTTCAGACTAGGAATCTCAACTAGCTTAAAAACAAAGCTGCATATTTTTATTTCTTTGCGACCAGCATGCACGTAACTTTATCATAGGTTCGATAAGTTGTTCAAATCCAAGTTTTATCGATAGACTTGCTAGAATAAATTCGATTTATTTGGAATCCATATCTTTTTTATATTCAATACCTTTTTTTAACTGGACTTAGTATACATAGTATTGTCTATGATACGTCAAGACACAACATTTGATGATTGGATTATTCTTCTAATATTATAAACGTGTAAGTTAGATGTATAGATTTTTATTTCTCTTTCACACAAAAACTACTAATGGGGTTTGATGTAGGTACCTATCAAACCCAGTGTGTACTTTTTATGCATTTGCTTCATGAACATACAATATTTTTATAACCACCGCGCATTTAACGTAAAATAACGTGGCTCTCTAATTGACATTGGCGGCATCATCGAGTTGTCTTAAAATTAGAGAATCGTCCATTTAAAAAAAAATAACACGAAATGATGCGAACGTAGTCGCGGCAATAGCTAATGCCTCAATAAAGGTTTAGTCGATAACCCTAACTCACAGGTCTTCTCAAAATGGCGGGCGGAGCACGAGTTAAAATCGCCTGAACGCGACCAGAATGCCGGCAGATGCTCAAAAGTGGCCAAATTGGTAAAATAGTGTGTAAAACTAAAGATAAACACAGCCTGGAAGTCCATTTCGTCGTTCGGCTTCCCTCGAACTAAAAAGAGAACAGGCCTCCTCGCATGTGCCGTGAGTCATTCAGGCCTAACGTGCGCCACGCGACTAAATTTTATCGAGTTCTTAATAAACATCAAAATCAGCTGCTGATTAGCTGAAAATACGAGTGCGGTGTGCTATTAGCCAATCAACAGTATCGAAAATTTTGTCGTCTCATGCGAGAAAATTGACGTATCGTATTGAATATAACATGATGATAAATAGAACTGTCGGCGTTTTTTCTTACATAAATACTGAACTTATTTCTTATGTTATTGAGATAACCGGTGAGTGAGCCGATTTTGGAAGTAAACAAACTCTTTAATATTTTAAGTAAAAAACTTGAATGTTTTGTAATATGATCGTAGTGTAAGAACTAAATACATCTGTACTATAAGAACTCCAACAAAAGGTTTAATGTGTTCTATTTCTTATTTTAGTTATGTTTAATACCGATTAAAGCTAAAATAATCAAAGTCAAGCACGTGTCTGATAGATAGCGACGACCTCGATGGCGCAGTGGCTAAGGTAGGCGGCAAAAGCTCGAAAGGTCCCGGGTTCCACTCCCGGTCAGGTCAATTTGGAAAACGAACTTTTCTAAATTGACTTGGGTCTGGGTGTGCTGGGGGGGCCAGTTAGTATCCGTCGTCTGGTACTCATAGTACAAGGGAGAACCTTAGTTTGAGACCCGGCAATTGGTGTGGTTGTCTGGCGCATTTATTTATTTATATACTTGTATTTGAGATTTGATTACAAATCTATTGGTTCTTATGCCGTTAGCTACGAACTTCCGGACTGCAATTACATTCGATTGTGGCGCTCCTACAGATGCGGGTGGACGAAATATGCAACCGAAGTTGTCACATTTAGATCCGCGATAACGCGCAGGGGAAAGTTCGGAGATGATTTGGAACGTATTGCAAAACTACTCTGTTTTCGGTAACGAGTAACGAAACGTCTGATCTTTGAACGGGATTAGACAAATGAGAGAGCTGAAGAGTTTGTTTGTTTGAACGAACTAGTCTCAAGAACTACTGGTTCGAATTGAAAAAATCTTTTTGTGTTGAATAGTCCATTTATCGAGGAAGGCTTTAGGCTATATAACATCACGCTACGAACCATAAAACCGAAGAAACAATGGTAAAAGTGGAAAAAACTGACGTTTTTTCGACGGGTACCGCGTGCGAAGCTGCATGCAGCTAAAAGATTTGTGCCTGTTCTTCCATTTATTTACTTATACAGTTTATTCAAGAGAGGTAGGGCATAGCGATTTATCGCTCGAACAGGAGCAGCCCGATCGGTGAAATACCTCCATCTTACAGAAGACCGCAGCCAAATAACAATCACTTCTGTGTTGCTGTGTTTCTGTGAGTAAGGTTGCCAGAGCACCTGGGGGGTGCTACATCAGTAGCACGGGTCAAGCCTTTAAGGTAAGAGCGACAAGTCCAGTAACAGATTTATCATGCTGTACTTGTCACCCTTAAGCTAGGACCTCATTACCACTTAACATCAGGTGGGATGAAGTAAATCTTGAAGTGCAATATAAAAAAAACAATAAAAAAAATACCAAAGATTTTTAAGCAGTTTTGAATTTAATTTTGCAACATTAAATAATGAGTAATGAGACTATGAGGTCCTCAAAGTACTCCATCATCCCAAAGTTTATTAACCCTACGAATGCATCAACTTAACCCCTCAACACAACCCGACACCGCATTCCGTACACAACAATGGCCGAAATTGTAAAACCAACATTATGTCGTCTTTTTGTTACGCTCACTGTGCAGAGGTGTAGTGTCAACCTTAGGGTTACATCCCATGAGAGGGGGCTGCTTAATTATCGGCCATTCGGCCGATGATGCTGTGGTAGGTTCTATTCCCATTGCATCACCATCAAGGCGATGAGGTCCAACGAAGGGTTTTAGTGGGTATTCTTGCCCGTATAAAGGTAGGGAGTCACGTACACATACCGTCACCTCCCTCGGGTGACGGTACGGTGCGTCAATGAAAGAAAAGAAAGAAAAATGAGTATTTGGCACAAAACATTTAACAGCAATTACATAGATGATGTAGCGTATGAGAAACTTATCAGTGTCTATGGAATGGACTGACAACTACGGGGCGGGAATTGTGCGTACGGAGTGTGTAGCAGTGAGCCGATATGTATCCTTTAAATAAATACATAGTTTTAAGTGTACAATGTGCCACAAAGGTTATTCACTCAGCATTATGCCGTACATTTGGATAGGAGGCCCAAACGTAACGACGCTGGTTTTCAGTAGTCCCTATATCTACAAACTAAAGGGCGAGTAGGGTGTGGCTCTATCAACAAAATATGAGAGGAAAAATACACATGCTCTGCAATAACTTAAAAGGGTAGCAAAAAGAACAAAGCACTTTCCCACCTTGCCAGTCGTGTTGTGCTGGTTCTGGCTGAGCCGAGTTTCCCACAGCACCATCATTAAAAGGCGATGAAGTCGAACCGGGAAGTAGAGGAGTCCCACACACGCCGTCATCTCCCCTCAGATGGCGGTACGGTTCGTCAAAGATTTCTCCCCGAAAAAATAAAGGGTTACATCCCTTCCACTCCTATACTGATAAAGCTGAAGAGTTCGTTTGTTTGTTTGAACTTTGAACGCGCTAATCTCAGGAACTGATGGTTCGAATTTAAAAATAATTTTGTGTTGGATAGTCCATTTATCAAGGAAGGCTTTAGGCTATATAACATCACGCTGTGACCAATAGGAGCGAATAATAAGTGTAAAATGTGGAAAAAACCGGGATAGAATGCGTGTGCCGCGGCGGGCTTCAAACTTAATTCCGACACACCTCTGTTCGGCACTACACTACTTCGACAAATTTTTATTAAACGTATGTTAGTTACTCCTTAAAGCCAAAAATATCGAATATATTTAGATTTATAGGTATTTAGATACTAGAATAACTGCTTGCTAGTCTTTTACAGAGTAGCTTTAATTTAATCATCCAATTTTTTTTTTTTTTTTTTTTTTTTTTTTTTTTTTTTTTTTTTTTAAATGCCGTTTGATACTGAGCATCAATACGACAAAGTTATTACAATCTAGTCTAAAAAGACTAATAAGTAATTTATATTTAACTTAGACTGCTAAAGATAGTTTACTAAGAATGTGTCCATTAACACTTTTCTTATTGTCTCTATTAAGGGGAAGACACTTTGTTCTTGTGTTCTTAATGAGTGGCACACACTTCACTTTCTGTCACTAATTTACTACACTAGCTCAAAAGGTTTTGTCCTTTTGAGCCTTCTCACTATGTTCGTGTTGTCAAGGAGCTGGATGGCCTCAACATTTACGTGGTGATGAAGTCGTCGTTCATGAGCTTCGGCATATTTCCTAATAATGTCTTTGACGAAGTCTACTTTTAGGTCCCGATGTAGGTCGTCGTTTCTGATGTACCAGGGTGCATCTACAACACCTCTAAGTACTTTATTTTGGAAACGTTGGATAGTTTGAAGATTTGTGTATTTGGCACAGCCCCATAGCTGAATGCCATAAGTCCATACTGGCATGAGGACTTGTTTATAAAGCAGGATTTTGTTATGTACTGACACCGAAGAATGTTTACCAAGAAGCCAATACATCTTTTTATACCTAACTTCTAATTCATCTCGTTTTTTCTTGACATGAGCCTTCCAGCGAAGCTTTGCGTCTAGTGTCATGCCAAGGTATTTGGCAGTGTTTCCATATGGTACAATACTATTATTAATGTAGACCGGTAGATAATTTAATTTCTTATTTGTGAAATCTACATGGATAGATTTCGATTCATTAAGTTTAATGCGCCAGTTTTTCGCCCAATTGAAAATGGTGGTTACAGCGCCTTGAACCTTTTGTACAGCTTCCGCGTGGGTCGTTTCTATTGCCATTATAGCTGTGTCATCCGCAAAGGTCGCAATGGTGTTGTTATCTATCTCTGGAATGTCGCAAGTGTACAAAAGGTACAGGACCGGACCTAAGACACTTCCTTGTGGCACTCCAGCCTTTATTGACATGAGATCTGAATATGCATCTTCTTGTCTAACCCTAAACATGCGGTCAGTTAGGTATGACTCTAAGATATCCGCATATTGTTTTGGGAGCACGTTTCTAAGTTTAAATATGAGGCCTTCATGCCACACTTTGTCAAAAGCCTGCGCTACATCCAGGAAGACGGTACTACAAACTTTTTTTTCTTCTAAGGCTTTTTCAATGATGTTGGTGATCCTATGCACTTGATCTATAGTAGAATGTTTTTCCCTAAAACCAAATTGGTAGTCAGGAATCACATGTCTCTCTTCAATAATAGGATTTAAACGTCTCAAGAGTAGTTTTTCAAATAACTTTGCCATGACAGGCAAAAGTGAGATAGGCCTGTAGGAGGTTGCTTCATGAGGTGGTTTACCTGGTTTGGGTATCATAATGACTTCAGCTACTTTCCACGCATTAGGAATGTGTTTTAATCTAAACGCTGCGTTGATTAGTGTGGTTAGTTTGACTATGGCTTTACGCGGAAGGTTTTGAAGAATTTCGCCAGTAATAAGATCATATCCGGGTGTTTTCTTTGTACTTAGTCGTTTGATCTCATTACGGACTTCTTTAGGCGTAACAAGTCTTATTTCGAGATCATCTTGTGATGTTGTTTTTAACGAAATATCATCTGTAGATATTTCGTTGGGTTTGAATATTTGCTCAAGATGACGCGCAAACCGTTTTGCTTTCTGCTCATTACTGACAGCCCACTGTCCGTTGAGCTCTTTTATTGGTGGGATATGTGTAGTAGGCTTTTTCAGTTTTTTAGTTGCTTTCCACAAGGAGTGGTTGGTTGATTTATCACTCGTTAGGTTCCTGAGATAAGTATGCATGCGTTCATCGTTAAATTCCTGGATAATTTTCTTTAACCGTTTAGTAAGGTTATTTAACAAAGTTTTGTCTTCCGGAAATCTAGATTGTTGCCATCGTCGCCTCTGTTGTCTCTTTTCTACAATTAGGTTTCTTATTTTTCTCGGGTAGCAATTGCCTTTAATTCTATGTTTCAGCTCAGGTGTACTTTTCCATGCACTTTGTTGGATATCCTTTGTTAGTTGTATTACCTCCATGTCTAATTGTTGTGGATTTTTTAGTGGAACTTTGAGATCAATAATAGAATCTAAGTATTCTTGAAAACTTTCCCAATCAGTTTTTTTATTTGCTAGAAAGGAGTATCCCTTTCTATCTATTGTGGCATCACTGATTATTAACATGATAGGTGAATGGTCTGAATTCATATCAAATGCTTCCTTAATTAGAAGTGATGACGATGATATATTTTTGTAGATGAAAAAGTCAATCAAATCTGGAATTTTTAGAGGGTCTGTTGGCCAGTAAGTGGGCTTTCCGGTAGAAATGACGTCACATTTCATTTTTTTGACAGCTTGAAGCAGTTGTCTTCCTTTTGTAGTTGTTAGCCTAGAACCCCAGAATGTGTTTTTGGCATTAAAATCACCGCCAAGTACAAACCTGTTGCCTAGTTTTTCTAACAGTAATGTATATTGTTCAGATTTTATTAAGTATCTTGGTGGACAGTAAATAGAGGAAATAGTTATAGGAAAACTTTTCGTCTTAACACAGACTGCCACAGCCTGGATACTTTGTTCTTCTAGCTTATGTAGCTCAAACTGGGTAAAATTATCTTTTATTATAACTGCACTACCTCCTCTAGCAGTGTTATCGGGGTGTAAAGCGTGATACGTTTTATAGCCATTAAATTGTATATGTGATTCTCTGGTAAAGTGTGTCTCGGAGATAAGACACACGTCAATATTTTCTGTTTTAAGGACTACTTGCAATTCGTTTCGATGCTGTTGAAGTCCATTTGCGTTCCAGGCCATAATTTTTATAGTATTCATTTCTATTTTTTTTGTGAAACAGCAGTTTTATTGCATTGTTCCAGAAGCTTTAATCTTTGATCGAACGAGGACAACAGATTTAATATGGTGTCAATCTTATCATCTGTACTTGCTTTTGTGTTAGTTTGTTGGGATTGCTTAGCCGAATGTGTAGTATTTTTATTTTGAGGCACTGATACTGCCTGACGCTGCTTTGCAACTTGTGCATATGAGATATTTTCTGACACACGTTGGGAGATCAGTTTCTTATTAGTTACAGCCGGCAGTTGTACAACGGGTTGTGTGACCTTTTTGCTGGTTTTATTTTTGATGTTTTGCAGCTCTTTCGCTACTAAACACCCTCTGTAGCTGGCAGGGTGCGGTTCCCCACAGTGTATGCATTTTGGTTTAGAATCTGCTGGCTTATTACAGTCTTTGGTTAGGTGTTTACCAGTGCACTTTACACACCTAGGTTCCTTGGAGCAGTATCTCTGGGTGTGTCCATATGCTTGACACCTTTTACACTGAGGAACCAGTTTTGACGTTTTCAGCGGTTGGACTTCTATTCTACAGCCCAACACCGATTTGATTGCGTAAATATTGTTAATGTCTTCGTCTTTTTGAAACGACAGCATGAACATATTAAGAGGCTCTTTTGTCCTCCAGCTAAGCTTGTTGACAGCATTTTCGATTTTAAAGCCCTTTGACTTTAGATCTTCGACTATCCTATCTGGCAAGCACGAAGAATGAAGGTTTTTTGCCATCACTCTAATAGGCCTATCCTGTTTGTTCTCGTAAGAGTACCAGCGGCAGTTGTTTTGTAACAAGAGCTTGGTGATTGCCTTGTAGGAATCTTCATTACGGGCGTTTATCTTGACGCTCTCTCCATTCATCATTTTTGAGATGAATGAATCTTTTACTAGATCCCCACCCAATAAAAAATCATAGAACTCTTGATAGTTCTTGACATTTTCAACAACTATTGGAGGGGGCTGAGAAGGCTTTTTGACGTAAGGCTTTTTAGTTTCTTCTTGGGTGGGTTTACCCAATTCTTGAGATGGTGGAGACAGCGTTAGGTTCAATTTCCTTTTTTTCCTGCTTTTTTGGCGAACCCACTCCGTTTCTTTCGCTAGTTCCTCCTCGTCAGTACTATATTGAACTGATTTGGAAGGCTCGTCGTTGTGCTCTTTAAGGGGAGCAACATCATTTTTCTCCTGGAGATGTTTCACGTGACTTTGAAGTTGATCTATTTGATCCTTTAGGTCACTTACCAACGTTTCCAATTTCTGCCGTACTATTCGTTCTTCGGTCAGATGTTTGTATAACAGATGTTCTGTTGTGGTTACTAAGGAAATAGACTTTACCGGCGAGCCCATAATTATTTTAGGTATAGCTTCGCCTTAACACTTATTAACTTATGTAATCACTGTTCACAATGAAATTAACTGGGTCATCGCGACGGCGACCACGTACGGCGCGCGCGCGGCGAACTAGGTTGCTGCGTCAGCGCTTTACTCGAGTACGGACTAGAGCAAGGGCGCCTGCGACACAGCTGTTCTCATTGAAAATCGAACGATCACTGAATCATCCAATAGTTGATCTTTGCTAATCGGTCGGCCTATAGTATACTGAAGATTCTACAAGTGTCAAACATTAGATTCCACTCAAAAGCAAGTAATTAAAGAAAGTGCTCCCATTTAAAACAGACAAAGTAAGATAACATCTTCTGTCTCGCTCTGCAGGAATGCGACCTAACCCAAGTCAATAGCAGACAACTGAGTAAACATGAGTTACAGTCAAGGTAAACACTTGCAGTTCGATTTCAGTTCTTATGCGGACGACATAAGGGCGATGTGAAGTCCAAAGTGAGCAGTCTGACGTGCTTTCTTCCGTACAATGCGAGCTGATACAAAATTGCCCGACGGATCAGAAATTTTCGTCTGTACAAATAGGATTGTTGGTTACTTAAATCCTACTTAATAACATAAGCGCGTAAGTTTGGAAAATATATACCTACATACTTAATTTTTTTATCACTCATCAAAACAAAACTATATGACTTGGTCCAAAGCGGTCACACATAGCAATAAGTAAAATGCTACCGTAACAATTAATTAATTATTTTATTTCGTCACGCATACACGTATAATTTATAACTATCGGTAACAAGAATGGATCGTATGTCAAATATTGGAACCGGGCATAACTTTCTTACTGGTATCTTCTCGGTAGACATAGGTTCCGAACCGAAAGAAGAGTCACTTTGCATTGTATTCAATGACGATTCTAAAATAAATTTAAGAGAGACAGGGCAAAGCGATTTATCGCTTGAACTGGAGCAGCCCGACTGGTGAAATACCTCCACCTTACAGAAGACCGCAGCCAAATAACAATCACTTCTGTGTTGTTGTGTTCCTTCGTGTGAGTAAGGTTTCCAGAGCTCTTGGGGGTGCTACATTAGTAGCAGGGGTCAAGCCTTCAAGGTAAGGGCGACAAGTCTAGTAACAGTTTTACTATGCTATACTTTTCGCCCTTAAGCTAGGACCTCATTACCACTTAACATCAGGTGGGATGAGGTCAATCTTGGAGTGCATTATAAAAAAAAGAAAATGCTATAATCTGTAATGTAACCTACTTGAATAAAGATATTGATTTAGTTTCAGTAACAGGGTCCCGAAAGTAAAGTCACTTTGCATTGCATTCAATGACGATTCTAAACCGTGATAATAATGTAACGTACTTGAATAAAGATATTGATTTGATGAGTCAGACAGCGTAATAGGGTTCCGTTTTAACCCTTCGGGTGCGGAACCCTAAACCAAAATCTGTCACACCTCAAAACACGCCAAACGGCATCGACCGGACGTTATTACAATAACAAAAACGGTAAAGATCTCGAATGAGACAATAAAAAATACAGAAAACAAAGAAAAAATATTGGTCAAAGCTTACATGAGTTTAACTTTAAATGTATAATCGCGTATGCTGTTTTGAAATTCTAATGGACGTTCTGATGTGGGATATTTACATATAATACGGGTCGGGTGTCGATTTGTGACCCTAAGTGTATCGATAAGTCGTTGAAAAGCATTGGTGCGATCTAAGACACGACAGACTACTGTTTGGACTTTGTACCGCCCTTATTCCGTTGGCATAAGAACCAATATCGTACTGCATGTTTACCTTGACGACAACCGTATGGGGAAAAGTACTGTTGCCGTCAGACATATTGGAGCAGACAAACAGACCAAATACTTCTGAACCGTTTAAAATGTCAATAAGTTCCATAAACTACTTGTTACCATAAATAAAGGTATGAACATCCATTATTCATCAATATCAGTGGCCGAGAGGCGAGCGTGCCGGACTTTGGCGTCGCGCCATCTCAGAGGTTCCGGGTTTGATCCCCGGTCGGGTCAATATGGGAAACGAACTTTTCTGTATTGTCTCGGGTCTGGGTGTTGTGGTACCGTCGTTGTTTCTGATTTCTGTAACACAAGTGCTTTAGCTACTTACCACAGAATCAGAGCAATGTATGTGATGTTGTCCAATATTTATTTATTTATCAGAGTTATGCTAGTTAATAACTTCTGTAGGTACATACAATTAACCAATAATATCTGTACACTCATAACGTTAAGTGTATCTACACATATAGGTAAATGAGACTCTTCGGAAGGTTCTGTAGAATAGGTGAGACTATTGATGAAAGAAACTCAGGCTTTTAAGGTTTTTGACAAAGACTTGCCTCCTTTTTGACACCTAACGACTGGTTCAGTCTTTTAGGCCCCAACTTTTAGTCATAATACTAGCCTTATAAGTCCTAATGTTTTAATGTAAAACGCTCAGCTATTACTTAAACAGCTTAAAGGACTTAAAAGACTAACGACTCATCGCTTAGGGAGTTTAAAGTTGTAAGGCCTATGTTGATCCGACAGTCCCTTGTTTATAGTTCCCTACCGCCTAAATAAAAGTATTGTGTGCCGACCTACGACATGACCCACAAGTCGACACAAATACAGCGTCAGCAGAATTGGCGTAGTAAACAACGCTCCATACGTAATGCATGACATCGATATCCTACATCGCGATATCAGAGTTTTCGTCGCCACTAAGTATATATACAACGAACCAAGATTGGTAGTTGGGCCTTGGTCCCCGAGCAGATAACACCTAGCTCGGCGGAAGTACTTCCACTTTTAGTAAAGAACATACGTTCCTTACATTGGTGACCCCGACTGAGCTGAACATCAGCAGCCTTTGAAGAACGGAGCCTTCGCATCAGACCATGTCTCCATACCCTCAACAGCCAGCTTAGCCACGACAAGAGCACCGGACCACCTCAGCTGACAAAGCCACCTGGTTCCGGGCCCGTGTAATGAAGCAGGCCATCGCAGCCCTACGACCGAGTCATTGGTCCACACCGGCGTAGCAGCAGCTGCCTCCCTGCAACTACACGCATCGGGCACGTGCTTGGACTCCAAAGGGGGGGAGTACTGTGCCGACCTACGACATGACCCACAAGTCGACACAAATACAGCGTCAGCAGAATTGGCGTAGTAAACAACGCTCCATACGTAATGCATGACATCGATATCCTACATCGCGATATCAGAGTTTTCGTCGCCACTAAGTATATATACAACGAACCAAGATTGGTAGTTGGGCCTTGGTCCCCGAGCAGATAACACCTAGCTCGGCGGAAGTACTTCCACTTTTAGTAAAGAACATACGTTCCTTACAATTGTGATAAAAGTACCCCTTAATCGGCCTTATCACCTGAGACAATACAGCAAAATAGGTTTTCACTATGGGTACGATATATGTAAAATATAAAATAATAATTCTCATCGCAAACTAAACGTTTAACTAGAACGCAGCGGCGCCTTCTTGTAAAAGAATGAGTTTGTTAAGTCCTTTAGGCGTTTAAGGCGTGGAAGAGTCGGGGCTGCTTGAACAGCAGCCATTCCGCCGGTGATAGATAGATAGATATACTTTATTGCACAAAACTTTACAGAAATAGGTTTTACAGATTGATTATAATACAATTTAGGCGGTCTTATCGCTAGAAAGCGATCTCTTCCAGACAACCGTAAGGTAGAGGAAAATAGTAGATGGCGAGAAATGGGTGATGTTGTGGTGGTTCTTAAAAAAAATCCCACAGCATTACCATTAAGGCGATGAG
This sequence comes from Glyphodes pyloalis, assembly GCA_037074685.1. NCBI lineage: Eukaryota > Metazoa > Arthropoda > Insecta > Lepidoptera > Crambidae > Glyphodes > Glyphodes pyloalis. The sequence continues at coordinate 11,107,505 of JAYKKO010000020.1, read as the reverse complement.
GTCCCCCGGGGGTTTAGTGGGTAGGCCTGTCCTTCTTAGGGCAGGAGAGACCCACACACGCTGTCACCTCCCTCGGGTGACGGTACGGTGCGCCAAGCATTTCCCCCCGCAAAAAAAAAAGGCGTTTAAGGCGTTTTAGTCTATCAGTCTTATACGTTAACTGACTAAGTCGCATTATTTAAGACTTATAGCTAACGTCCCAAATTTAATGCGAAGTTGTGTAAGAAGAGGCTAGTCTTATCTAAAACGACTTAAAGGACTGAGTCTCTTTCATCACTTTATGAGACTTAAGACTAGATACCGCTTGTTCTATTATTTAAAAGACTAGTACTAATAAGAAAAAAGCACTATTAGTTCTACCGCAGAACTATCCAATAGAATAAGGTACAGCTAGCATCATTATGACGACCTCCGTAGACGAGAGGCGAGCGGGCCTGACTTCGGCGAGCGCCATCTCTGAGGTTCCGGGTTCGATCCCCGGTCGGGTCAATATGGGAAACGAACTTTTCCATATTGTCTCGGGTCTGGGTGTTGTGGTACCGTCGTTGCTTCTGATTTCTGTAACACAAGTGCTTAAGCTACTTACCACAGAATCAGAGCAATGTATGTGATGTTGTCCAATATTTATTTATATTTATTTATTTATTAGTTCGTATACACCTCAGTATCTTGTCATACCAAATCTGCGCGTAACTAAGCAAGTCAGATACCTAGATAGTGACTTAATGTGACAAGGTACAGAGTTGTTCACGAACTAAAGCTGGTGACTGTACATATGATAGGTTAACGCACAATAGTTTCATGAATGAAAGGCAATGAATACACGGGTGTCCATTCTCTTATAGGGATATTCCCATCATACTGCGACGGCTGATATTTCACACTGCACAGTCAGCAGATCTGCATACAGAATGCATGTAAACACAGCTCGCTTCCACGAACAGGCCGCTTTGAGTCTGCCGATAAGTTCACTAGCGTCCATTGTGCCGAACCGACACAAATTTGTAACATAGCAAAAATAAATTTATTTTGGTTTAGACAAGAAATATTTAAAAAAAAAAACAGAAATATTTCATCTACCCTTGCGGTTTGCCTTTGCGAAATATTCGATGACATTGCTCTGATTTTATGGAAAGCAGCCAAAGCACTTGTTGTTCAGAATCATAAACGACAACAGTACCGCAACACCCAGACCCGATACAGTACAGAAAAGTTCGTATTCCATATTTACCTAAACGGGACTCGAACCCGTGACCTCAGACATGGCGCAAAGGCGGCCATTAACTTCTTTAACTTCCATTATCGTCAAAAGGTGTGTCATACTACTGTTATCTAAATCATAGCCAATTTCCGAGAACAATCGATAATATATCTTATCGACTGCATTCATATTCGACATTTCCGGACTTACTGAGAACATAGTATTTCTTATCGACTAACCTATATGATAAAACACAAAATAGGTCATAGTCGTAATAAAAATAAAACACACGAAACAGCGAGCTAATTAGTTAAAAGGACATTCATTAATTATGTCAAAAAAAAAAAAATTACCCCCGTTGTGTAGTGGTTAAAGCGTGCTCAAATACCCGGAGGTCGTTGGTTCGAATCCCGCGAGAAACACTTTGAAACCTTTTCTTAGTGTGGTTAAGGCATTGCAGGCTTGAGACGCCTAATCGACTCAATAAGACTAATGATTATTGCAATGATAGTTGCAAGTCCACAATGATCTGATACTATATGTGTGTATGAGTATGAAAGATAGTAAAAAAATATATTAGCTTAGTCTTCAAACTCATATCTAACGTATTATTTTATTGATATTTGTATTATTGATTAAGTTTTCTATTTTTATTTTTTTTCAACCATTTTTTTTTAATGTATAAATGGTTATAGGTATGTAACATCCTTAATTACTTAAACATCAAGGGAATTATGTACATAAAAAAATATTATAAAATTATAATTAAAAACTTATTTTTCTGTTATTTTATTCATTGGTATATTTTATATTTATTTTACACACGAACAAATATACTAGCAGTTGTTTGCAGATTTATAAAAATAGCCTAGTTGTATTATCTCATCTATCTTCGTACCAAATTTCATCCAAACCGTTGCGAGTAGTTTTTGCGGGAAAGAGTAACAAAACGAATCCAGACATAATATAATATACATTTAAAATAATTTAACGGGTCAAAACGCGACAACATTTTTATTTAGTAGTTAATACGAACTACTTACTGCCCGACGTTTCGGTTAGGTTGCACCAACCGTGGTCCCGTTAAATTATTTTAAATGTTTAAAATGGAACGCGAAAGTCTTAAAATTTATAATATAATATATACTTTTTATCCTAAAATAAAGCAGGCAAAGTAACAGGCAACAGCTAGCTTGTCATACTTTTATAGTAAGTAACGAATGCTTTATACATCGAGAAAATGGTTCGCGTACTACAATGAAAAAAACAATACTAAATACTATTGTAGCCACTGTATTCTTTATCACTAAAGTTACATCCGGCCTCATTATCTACCTTTCTAGTGACTTATGACGATCCAAATAACAGCAAACAAGCAGTGTTGCGAAAAAATTAAACTCTCTGTCCGTTGAAACAAAGGATATCATGTGCCAATAAAACAAAAAGCTCACAATAAAATCTCATACATAATAATTGCGAAGAACTACATTTGTCGCAGAACCGATAACCGTTAAGGTAAATGAGTACTGGAGACCACAAGAGCTGGCCAAGGATGTCATCGCTGCATGGAACAAAAATGTTTGGTAACTCAACACCATTAAGAAGTGGAACTCGTTGCCGGCTCATGTGTTTCGAGTTGTGTGAAGAGAGGTAGTGGATGGTTGGGGTGGGGAGCGATTTTCGCCCGAGACCAGAGGGGTCTGCTGGGAACAGTAACGCCAGGCGTGGGAAAGGCCTGGAGTCCTGTACCTCGGTCCCAAGGGGGTGGGGCGTGTCTGGCGGCCTGGCATGCTCCAGCCGCTTAGCGGTAGGCGCAGTGGGGGAGCCTGTGGTCCGCAAGGGATCACGACTCCCCCACAACTACGTAGCGTTGGCCACCGAGGGGATTTAGTCACGCCACTCTCTGTTCCCCGCGGGGAGTGACGGTGCGGTAGGCATTTTTGCCCTCGAAAAAGAAAAAAAAGGTGGAGTGACGCTCTGCGCAAGATGGTTGCCGGGCGCTGTATGTCGGAACCCTGGATAAACCAAAGTGATGAACTATTGTGGAGGTCTTTATCCAGCAGTAGACTGTAATAGACTAATAATGGCGTCCCTAATCCTTATTGGCCCTTAAAACTACATTTAAACAAGAACGAACAAATCGTGCGTATTAAAAATTATCTTCATGCGAGTGTGCGACCATAAAACGGTGTAAGGCAATTGAATTATCTTGTGAGTGACGCCCTAACTTTGTCTAGAGATAAAAAACAAATATGGCCGATAAGGAGTAACGGTCAGAGCGTTTCCCGCGTTTTTTGCTGTCACCTTACAGGGATGGCAAGTATACGGATGACTGGCAATATTTATGGAACTATACTTACTAATATTATAAAGGTAGAGTTAGTTTGATTGGCCTACTACAACACATAGTTGACTAAAACCCAGAACTTGGACATTTAATGCAAGATTCCAATATTCGAAAAACGGTTAGTTCTTGTTACGGATAGTAATAAATTATACGAGCCGTAAGCAAATTTGAAATTGGAATTAACGACTTGTAGAAAAACGGATAGTCATTTTTGACACATTAAGAATCGTAAAATATTGGAACCGGACATTAATTGAATATACAATTTGGAGCGAAATGGTACCAGGGCCACAACACCAGGAGGTATCTTGCTTCCAATGACACGTCCCATGCGCATGATATAATTGTTGATTTTTTAATTTAATACGAAATGGTACCAGATCCGCATGAAACGACAGGAGGTCTCTTGCTTCCAATGACACATCCTTCTTCAGCTAAAAAAGATGAAAAGATGAAAGAGAGATTTGACTGGAGAAAACTACTAACGAATATCAAAGAAATCTTTTCATCATCCGAAAGCTTTGAAGATAAGCTTATCTCTATAGTTAAATTACTGTACCAAGAAGTTAAAAATAACTTAATTAATTTGTTGGTTGAAGGCAATAGTATAAATTTACTTTTTAAACTTTTTGATGGATAGAAGTCGTTCAAATATTTCCTCTGTTAATATGTTACAATGGAATGCTCAAAGTCTTCGACCTAAGTTTAGTAGTTTCAGTGCACTTTTATACCAAGAAAACATACACATTGCTATAATTAGCGAGACATGGCTTGAACCTGAATCTGTCATCCAACTCAGTGGCTACAATATTCATAGAAAAGATCGGGATGATTCCTACGGAGGTGTCGCTATTCTCACACACAAATCCCTGCAAACCCATGCTTGTACTTGTCTGGTTAACAATTCAGGAATCGAAATTATTATTATCAAAGTTTATAATTGTACCAATTTAAATCAAATCATATCTGTTTATTGCCCATCATCAGTAAGAACATCCCAAACCGATTGGGATCAGTTGTTCTCATTATATGGTGAAAAATCAATTATCGCTGGAGATTTTAATGCACACCATTCTAATTGGTCTTATAAGATAGATTCTCGTGGCAGACAGCTATTCGACTCTGCAATAGATAACGGCTTTGTTTCTTTAAATAATGGTGATCCTACAAGAGTAAAATTAGTAAGTGGTGTCCTTCAAAATTCTTCCCCAGATGTAACCTTCGTGTCGTCTGATATTGTGGTATATTTTAATTGGAAAGTTATGAATGAAAATCTAGGTAGTGATCACCTGACTATTAAAATGTCAATGAAATATAATGATACTAGCAGTACTAGCAGCGTTACTAAGCGAAATTTTAAAAAGGCTAATTGGGATATGTATCGCGAGTATTTTTCGCAAAAACTCCATTTCGAAAACGTAATTACCCCTGAAAACATTCAAACTGTTTATGATCAATTTATAGGTCATCTCGAAAGAGCAGTGGAAATAAGTGTACCGTTGATGCGCATAAGAACTGGACCAGAAACGAATTTTAAACCAAAAGATTACTGGGATTCTTCTCTATCACATGCAGTCGCACAACGAAGATTAGCTTTAAAACGCTTTAGACGTAATCCTACCCCTGACAATTTCAATTTATTAGAACAAAGGATTGATATGGCTAAACGTAAGATAAATGAAGCCAAAAGTAAGAGTTGGCAAAAATTTTGTTCGGGTATTGATGAAGCTACTTCTGTATCAGACTTATGGCGTTCTATGCGATGGTTGAAGGGTGCCAATCGCAGCAAACTCCATGTTTCATTTGAGAAACAGGAAGAATTGCTGTGTTCTCTTGCCCCTGATTCTACTTCTTCTCCATCCCCAATTTTTGAATCTGTTAATTTAATTTTAGAAAAGGAGTTTACGTTACAAGAAATGTATCATTGTCTTAAGAAAAGAGATACCGCACCTGGAGAAGACAGCATAACATATTCAATGATCTTTAATCTGCCCGAAAACGTAAAAATTATACTTTTAAACATATATAATACTATTTTTCGATACTCCGTTCTTCCCGAACAATGGCGTAATATACAAATTATACCTATACCTAAAGCTAAATCGAATCCTGAAGAAGAACTTAAACTAAGACCAATCTCGCTTATCTCGTGTGTATGCAAAATTTTTCATTCTATGTTAGCCAAAAGATTAGAATGGTATATTGAAAAAAATGAAATAATATCTATTTACTCAACTGGCTTCAGAAGAAATCAGTCCTGTTTAGATTGTTTAGTGCGCCTCGTGTCATATGTGCAGATTAATTTTTCTAAAAACGTACCTACTGTAGCCGTATTTTTGGATATAAATAACGCATATAACAATGTTCTAGTAAATAAAGTTACAAGCCTATTAGACAACTTACAAGTTGGAAAAAAAATTTGCAAATATTTATGGACCTTTCTGAATGAAAGATATCTAAAAATAAAAGAGGGATGCAATAGTTCAGTAAGGCAGACTAGTAAAGGCTTGGCTCAAGGTGATCCTATTTCTCCATTAATTTTTAACATTGTAACTTCAAAAATATGCCAGGAGATTCAAGATGTAATAGTTGGGCAATATGCAGATGATTTTGTTTTTTATATTGGTCATAGTAATTTAGTACACTGTACAATAGAATTACAATCTGCGCTAGATAGATTAACGAGTATATTGGAGAAACTTGGGCTACAACTCTCAGCTTCTAAATCAAAAGTGTGTGTCTTTAGCAGAGGATTCAGACAACAGCAAGTTAGTCTAAAAATAGATGGCTACGAATTAAATACAGTTGGCTGTGTTAAATATCTGGGTATGTGGCTTGATAAAAATCTAAGATGGAGAAAACACATAAATGAAATTAAAGAAAAAGCATTAAAATATTTGAACTTATTAAAAGTGTTAGCTGGCGCCTCCTGGGGTGTTCATCCTAGACACTTACGTAAATTATTTATCTCTTTAATTAGAAGCAGATTAGACTTCGGCTGTTTTTTGTACGATAATGCAGCAAAAACAAATTTATCTGGGTTGGATGTAATTCAGAATCAAGCGTTACGTATAATAGGAGGATTTATAAAAAGTACTCCAATCCATGTCATGGAGAATGAATTATGTATTCCACCTCTACACATAAGAAGATCATTTTTAGGTTATAAATACTGTCTGAGGGCAAGTTCTTACAGAGTCACCACTAGCCTGTTGTCAGAACTAAGTTCCACATCCCAAACAAGATACTGGTTTAACAAAAAGAAACCGTTGCTAGGTACATTGCATAGTCAAGTTAATGAAATCGATATAGCAGCGACATATCCTCTAGATATGTTTAAGATGGACTTTTGGGTCACATATATAGATGTTCATAATATTATTCAAATTAACTTAGAATGTGTAAATAGTCCTAAAACAGATTATGAACCCAACCAACTCAAATTCCAAATAATTAGAGAACTTTGTAAAAAGTATAAAGATTTTTTCGCAATTTACACAGATGGTTCAAAACAGGAACATGGGCGGGGGGCCGCTTTCAAAACATGTGATGGCCAATATAGTCAGTTTAAAATAACAAGTAATGTTTCTATTATGACTATTGAATTGATAGCTATTTCTCAAGCACTTACCTTTGTTCAAAGTAGTAGATCTCAGAGGTTTGTCATTCTCACTGATAGCAGGAGTGCTTTACAACATATTGCTCTATGTGCCTCTGGTAAGAGAGGTGTACCGGTAGCATATGACATTTTGAGACAGCTTCTTGTTGTTGGTGAGAGTGGTAGGCTTGTTCGACTACAATGGATACCCTCACATATTGGTCTAAAAGGGAACGACGAAGTTGACATATTGGCCAAATCAGCTATAAATGTTGGTAGAGATTTATATGTTAAACCATTTTATTCGGAAATTCTATATACATTTAAAAACGTTTGTTACAATCTTTGGAAAGAATACTATGACGATAAATCTTTGGAAAAAGGAATCTGGTACAAAACATTACAAAGCGAACCCCCCAAAATTCCATGGTTTAATAATTCGAATTTAAATAGATTGTATACTGTAATGTTGCTTAGGTTGCGATCAGGACACATTCCGTCCAACAAATTTGCTCATCTTATAAAGAAATCAGACTCACCAAACTGTATAACATGTGGTACAATTGAAGATGTTCAACATCTCTTGACGGAGTGTGTCAGAAATCGACAGAAACGGCAGTCACTGATTGATACTTTTCATTTGAACTGTGCTGATTTGGGTACATTTAACTCAATTTTAACAGAACCTTTATCTGAGGTAGCAAAGAATGTTTGTGATATGGTTCTCAATCGGTGACAAATTTTTATTTTCTTTTATTTGCTTGAATAGGGTACGATGGGACTGACATATTTTTTAAATAAAAGTCCCTAAATTAAAATTAAGAATAAAAAAAAAAAAAAAAAAAATGACACATCCCATGAGCCAGCTTTATCTGCTGGGTTACGAAGATCAAATACCAGTCGTTCTATTTTATTGAACAGACCTACCCCTTCGAGGTACCAGGATTGCATGAAGCGCTTGGAGATCTCATTGGCTCTTCTCAACATGAACGATACGAGCATGTGACAAAAGAAAGACTAGGTACTCAACAGGAAAGTCATTTCGTCGCATCGTGACAAGTGACGACCCTATTCCCCTTATCTATGGTGCGAGGTGTAAAAGTTCTCTATGCTCTATTTACTTTTTCTAATGGCTTTGGAAATTCGTGAAGCGTGATCTAGCACTAAACTCGATTACAGCGTACTTAAACCGAGGTCACTGATAAACTGGCCTATTATACACTTTAATATGCATGAGTGCCACATATGTTTGAATTTAATTAGTTAAATACCTAGTATGTAGTAATTTTCATTTATTTGTTGCAAATTATACTAGTTTGTCTGTTTAAAACCAAGTTAACACAACACCCAGACCCGAGACGAGTTTTCGTAGAAAAGTGATAATTGGGAAGTTGCAGTTAAGGTGATCTCCAGTCACCCTATGTGTTCCTAGTACCCCGCTAACCGCTAACTTAGTTGACACAATGAAGCGACTGCATTATATCGAAGAGTTGGACGACGGCAATGGTTTTAAGAAGTGATCATAACAGGTACTGATTTGATACATCCTAACGCATCATGCAGTCCTAGTACTACGACGTATCAAGTCTGCTAATTAATACTAGGGTAACTACCGAGTTTTTTTCCAGATTATTTTCAGTGGGATTGGAAGACAATTTATAAATGTATTTCAGAATATTTACGAGATTAAAAAACCTACAAAACCAAAAACGTAGACTCTTTGGATTTAAATATTCTCTGACGTCACAAACGGCTTACATTAAAGGGACTGTGGTAGCCTCAATTTTTATTTGTATCCATTTTGAAGATGCATATTGATATAGATTGCATAATAATTCCAATGAAAATACTGTCGACGGATCCCTCTAATCAATAACTAACACTGACGGGTTCATGAGAACCGTGTCCATTGAGGAGCTGTTAAGATGAAACCTTCTACCGCTTTCTGCTGTCCTAGTACTTCAACGCAAACTTACGACCTTCTCAGTAAACCCCAAGGTCCCAATCCACAAAGGCCATTTTAATTTTGTTTATCACATCGTTCACACGTGTGACACAAGTGTAGGAGGTTATTGACAATTGCATTCTCTACCACTCAACCGAGGCCACGTAATGCTATGGGACAGACAACGTGCAATTACGGGTTAACTCAAGGCGTTTAGCGGTTACATAGCAAATGAAACAGTATGTTTTAGTTCAAAATTAGATGTGGGTCTAGTTAGATATTGATGTATTTATTTATTTAAAAACTTTATTGCACAAATAAGTACAACAGGTGGACTTAATGCTAGGGGCATTCTTTACCAGTCAACCCTTGGGTCATGACGATAGCTTGTATATGGGTGCGGTAATAGTGGCGAAAAAAAAATAAATCATTTTAAACAACAGTAAATTAAGCATTAAAAATAACATTACGGTATCAACTCATCACTCTCACGTTTAAAAAATAAGTAAGATGTAACAAGAATTCGAAAACTGCAACTCAAAAAAAATCTTACTTGTATTATACGGAAAAGTTTGTTAAAATCTATGGATATCTGAATGTATGTTTGATAATCTTTCACGCAAAAACTACAGAACGGCTTTAGATGAAATATGGTAGGAAGGGAGATGAAATATTAGATTACATATAGTTGATCCAGTATGTCAACTCTTCTTATCATATTGACTTATCTGAGAAACGACCCACGCTTTAATTCCTAGCAATTACTTTAGCAATTCCAGCCACTGAGGTAGACTAAATGTGATGAAAAGACTTAAACTTCGATCCGATAGAACCACCTCAAGATGATGATCACGAAAAGATGATGAAATTGAAAAGAGATAATCGCGTAATAACATTCTAACGGCCTAACCTCTATTTACCGTGATTAACTCCTATTGAACGGCCATAGCCAATAAAAAGCAGGCATAGACAATAAAAAGTTCGCCACAGACAATTAAAGATGTCCTCTTTTTATAATGCGACGGCCACACAATGGATGGGGTCGCGTGATGTTAGCTGACTACAATTTTAATGATTGGTTTGTATAACTATAGGACAATTGTCGATTCGTCTGATAAAAATGTTACATGGAAGTGTTCTGAAGTGGCCAGTTACAACAGTGAGATCAAGCATTTACCTTTTTACCCGATTACGGCGAAGTAAAAACTAAGACTATGATTTTGATTGGCATGTCCCTTTAAGCGATACTTTAATAAAATATTTAAAAATACTTCCCGTTGTCCCAGTACACTGTTCGTGTTGAATAAAATAGCTATAAATGGTTGTCCAGTCTCTATTGTTTCTTATTTCTGTAGTATTGTGTGATTATACATAAACTAGCGGCAAGCCGCGACTTCGACCGCATATTATCCCTGTTTATCCCACATCATCCACTGATCCTATTGGTCCCAGTGTGATCTTATAAAGCCTAGCCTCGATGGGCTATCCCACACAAAACTAATGTTTAATTCGAACCAGGAGTTATTGTGTTCAGCGCGTTTAAATAATATCTTTATAATAGTAACAAACATACCTTTGGTGACTGATCTGCTACAGACCTCTCGAAAGTAAATATCTAATTACTACACTGTATGTCTTAGTGCAAAACTAGTTATAAGTTCAAATATATTTGTAATAGGAACGACAGAGTTTCTTGCCGGAATCTTCTCTGTAAGTTATAGGTTCTGAACCGGAGGTAGCGTCATTTGCATTATAAAGACATTTCATAAATATTACTGGTGTAATTTACATGAATAAAAGAATATTGAATTTGAAATACTTACTTAAGTACTTGATTGTTTCAGCACTGATCAAAACAAAACTATATGACTTGGTCCAAAGTGAGCTACACATAGCAATAAGTTAGATACTGCTACTGTAACTAATCTACTGAGTTTCTTACCGGTGTTTTTTCAGTAGATATAGGTTCTGAACCGGCAACAGAGTCACTTTGCATTATATTCAATAACGATTCAATTTTATATGTAACCTACTTGAATAACGATATATTTCGTTTGAGTTTGAGTATAATATATAAAAGTATTTACAAAGGTTAGAAACAACAATATTTCAACACGCCTTCAACAAACTACAAATTTTTATCCACCGTCTCAGCGAAGTAATAGTAAGATAAACTTTAACCAGTAATAAATAATTAACGTGCTGTTAGCGAGTCCTCAGTAATTATACATACGCGAATCATCCTTGGCACTCTTTGGTAATGATTATGGCTATCAATGCCTGTTGAATATTTAACCGGCAACATCGAACTTCTCATCTCATGTTCGTACAATCAGAAACTAGCGTTCCATTGGAAACAGGCTTTTTGGAAACGTTGCTGAGGGAATTTAACACAAACTATTTTATCCGACCCTCAAAAGTCGCCAAAAAGATATGCCAATTAATAAAAATCCTTCAGGACTGAATCGTTATCGTCAAACACTTTATTGTCTATGTTTTATATAAGTAAAAATATTTAAACTTCATAAGTGCAAAGTGAAGCACAACGGATTTGATACCGAAATATCCTATCCTTTAGCATCGCCATACTGGCCCACAAGATGTTTCTTCACCCTCCTTTTGAAGGAATCCATGTTAAAGGAAGGAGGAAACACATGAGCCGGCCACGAGCTCCACTTCTTTATAGTCCGGCAAAGATAGGAGTTACCAAATTTCTTAGTTCGTGATGGAATATTTTCCACGGTGAAGCGATGACATTGTTGGCCGGCTCTTTTGGTACTGTCACCATGATAAAGACGACAAAAGACGCTCAATGAACCAATGTCTCTACGCATATTATTATTCATTTATTTTTTTTATATTGCACTTCAAGATTGACCTCATCCCACCTGATGTTAAGTGGTAATGAGGTCCTAGCTTAAGGGTGACAAGTACAGCATAATAAATCTGTTACTGGACTTGTCGCCCTTACTTTGAAGGCCTGACCCTGCTACTAATGTAGCACCCCCCAGGAGCTCTGGAAACCTTACTCACACGCAGGAAGACAACAACACAGAAGTGATTGTTATTTGGCTGCGGTCTTCTGTAAGGGGGAGGTATTTCACCAGTCGAGCTGCTTCAGTTCGAGCGATAAATCGCTATGCCCTACCTCTCTTAAATCTTATTGCACACTTCTTCAAGTTTTCTTGAATCTTTATTTATTTCAATTTGTACTAGGTTTTAATATACAAAGCCTTGACTAGAACAATTGAGGCTAAGGTCTTATAACCATACTAGCTGTGCCGGCAACTTCGTTCAAAATTACATACTAGTTAAATGTAATGTTGTACTTAAAAATAAGTAGTAAGCCCTCTTTAGTTGCTATGCCCTCCCAGGGAGTGACATTTAGGTATACCTTTAATTGAAATCAATCAAAACCAAAAAGCTTTTAATAATAATAAATAATACATTGCTCTGATTCTGCGGTAAGTAGCTTAAGCACTTGTATTACGAAATCAAAAACAATGACGGTACCACAACACCCAGACCCGAGACAACATAGAAAAGTTCGTTTCCCATATTGACCCGACCCGGGGATCGAACCCGGAACCTCAGAGATGCAATAAACGTATTTAATTAAATACTTTCATTGTCAATTTTACACCTATCTCTACCACTTTTGAAGTGTCTGTCGCGCAAATCGTCCAAATTAGAAAAATATATATATTACAAACCTGAATATAATTTTAAAGACCTATCCATAAATACCCCACACGTATTGGTTTGAAGAAAAGAAAAATTGAGTTTCAGTTTTAAGTATGGGGCGCCCCTAAAATGTATTGGTTTCTTTTCCTATTTTTTTGAAAAAAAATAATGCTGCTCATATAATACATCTGCATACCAAGTTCCAACAGTATAGGTCTTATAGTTTCGGAAAAAAGCTGTGACATACAGACAGACAGACATGACGAATCCATAACGTTTCCGTTTTTCGCCATTCGGCTACGGAACCCTTTATTATTTATGAGTTATGTATGTTTATCATGTTATACTACGAAATAATTCTAAAATAAAAACTGTATTTATGTTGCACGGCCGTAACCATTTCTCGCCATCTACTATTTCCTCTACCTTAAGGTTGTCTGGAAGATATCGCTTTCTAGCGATAAGACCGCCTAAATTGTACTATATTTTTTCTGTAAAACCTATTTCTGTAAAGATTTTGTGCAATAAAGTATATCTATCTATCTAACCCTAAAAAAGAGCTGATAACGAAAACCGGTTTAAAATTTCCACCATTTTCAAATGCTCGATGTTACATAATACCATCCACTTGTTGCCGGCCAAACTTACTGTAATTAGTTATTCAAACAAGTGTCATGAGTTTGAACCCGCGCCTCGAGGCGGAGAAAAAATTATCTGTCTACAAAATTTACATTCACATTATTTCCTTTCGAGCGTCTTGTACTAAGGAAAACGTGGCTATTGAGTTCTGGTATCCTGATATATTGCTACTAGTGTTGCCAGGTGTCCCGGTTTGCGCAGGACGTCCCGATTTTCAGGGGTCTGGAGACGCGTACATTTGTAGCTGATCGGTAAATGTCCCGATTAATCCAAAAAGGAAATACTTTTTTTTTTAAATACATATTTTATTTAGGAAATTTTCGTCGTTTTACCACGTTGGTCAGCCTAGTTTAAACAATGCCTGCTTGGTTATTGAAAATTCAGGCTTCTAATTTTATCGAAAAAAAAGATGGTTCGGTCGTGCCGGTTTTTTGCTTAACTTGACGGTGGCACTGCTGTGCCCCCAGATAATTGGATTAATTCCACTACGGAAATGAAAATATAAATATGTTGTGTCGATCAGTTGGTTTGAATTTTTATTTATTGAACTTTAGCGTGTAAATTTTTGGATTCCATAGGATTAGTAGAAGATTATTTGAGCGCAGCGTGTGTCACGAGACTTTTGTGGGCAGTTTACTGTAGTCCCAATAGTACTACGAAACAAGCATATACCTACTGAATCTTTGGTCTAAACAAAAGCCATAGGTAGCGATAGATCACCGAACACCTGTGGTCTATCGTCAAATTACATCAACTTTCACACGACAATAGCAAAATGTACTATGCTAAGGAAGTTTAATCGCCGCCTAACATAAAAATACCTAAACGACTACTAATTTAGGTTCAATTTTACATATGACAGGCACTTTTACGTTATCTAGAAAAAACTAATTGAACTCTAGTTGAAATGAAATTCCAATTTAAAATGAGCTCGCCTTCGCTCTTTACGTTTTCTCTTTAATTATTTAAATTCTAGGTAAAGTAATAATTTATGTACATACTAATTTAGTAGACGAGGACTATTACTGATAGTCTTAATGTACATAGTCTGAAAACAATGTAAAAACCAATTTAGAAGACAAAAGATATTCCGTGACTTTTAAACGCCTCAAATTCGAAGAACTCAGGTAACTGTCTTGACTTTGGAAAAATGAAGCATATCAACTATTTTCGTGTATTAATTTAGCATTTGGAACTATGATGGCGGCAACTTTATTGCTAATATTTAAACCAAACTAAACTGTTACCCGAAGTTACATAATTTAAATGATTTATTAATGTATTAAAATAATCGTTTATACCAATTGCATAAGCACTATAAATTGGTGCTTATGTTTCTAAATGCTACATTGTGCTGACTTAGGCTTAAAAAATCACTTAAGACTTTTTTACATTTTTAATGTGACATTGGTCAGTCGAAATCATAAAAAAGTTGATGATCTGTTGAATGAGCTCGAAATAATATATGCCTCGTTACCTGATAAAAGAAATAAAATAATCCAAGTCAGAAAAACTTGGCGTTAGTTTGATTTTAAAGGATCTGCAACGTGTTGCAAACCTTTTTTTCTCCAGGAGAAATGTATGGTGCACTGTTCTGTTTCATCCTATAAATTGCTATGAGATTGTGGTGAGAAATAAACGATTTTTATTATTTTTTTTTTTTTTATAAATGAATCGTGTGTGGGACTCTCCCTGAAAGGGCAAGTCATAAAACTTCCCGGTCAAACCTCATCATCTAAGTTGTGGGTGTCATGGGATTGCGAACCTACCCCCCCACAACTGGAGTTGCAAACCTTAATATGATAGACTTCAAAAAATATAAAAAGCTTCATTTGTCCAAGTATTTGGTTCCTGAATAGGATTGTAGAGATAGGCAGGCGTCTTAAACACGATATCTTCGGAGAAGTGAAATGAGGAGAGCCGATTGGGGCAAGCCAATAGAACAACAACAAGTAGAATTGGTTTTGAAAGTATGCTCTATAACATTTTCTTACTCATTTGAAATGAGAAATACACCAAGGGCTCATTCTAGGTTGATCGAACAAAAAATACGTATCGTAGTTAAAGTGTCTCTGATAAATTGAGCAGTTTCAGCTTGAAAGTCTTTCAAAATTAACGATGTCTAGATTTAAAAAAAAAAATGACAGCGCTATCACCAAGGGCACCGAAGTCAATAACTTTTCTAAGGAACACGCCCTTGAACATTTAGTGCCGACGAATGACAAAGTAACATATTTCGTCAGTAACACACAATTTCGCACCGTATACATTTACAACCTAGGTGACACACGTGCAAATAATGCGAATCATATTTTTATCAAATCCAACCTCAAGTGCCGTTGATAATGCAACCATTGACTAACAAAAGGCACATATAAGGTACACGTTCCCGGTAAGTCACCGAAGTGATGTCACAAAGTCAACAGTACTGACTCAATGAGGTTTAAGAAGAACATTTCGAAAAGCGGCAACTTGCAGCCGCCGCTAATCAAAGACAAACACCGGCTAAGGAAAAAAAAAACAGAATAAACATCAGAAAAAGGCAAACGTTTCAAAACTCACCTAAATACGGAGGATATCCTGAGCGCAAACAAAAAGCGATAACCTTATTTGAACTCCGGCGTCACTGTTACTGAATTTTGAAATTCGAGCGCGCCGCTGTATCGCGGGACACGACCGCTCACCGCGGCGTCCTGGGAGCGACTGAGCGGCAAGGCGGCGCTTGCGCGGCCTGAGCTACGCCTCACACACACGGGGGCGTACCCTGTACATGTGTGCGTGACAAAAGCCTTCATGAAAATGCATCGCGTTCGACGAACGGAGGTGCGGGATCATGGGTCAAATAAACGATTTTCAAATACGGTATCGCTAGATCGTGGTGCTACAATGACGTCTGAAGACGATACTGGGGTTAGCGTTGCGTTGAACCGACCGTTTTGTGTTAGATTTAGATCTGTTTACATTTAGTTGTATTGTAACGCATTTTGTAAGTAATCTTAATAATCTGAGGTCAAGTTTTATAATAAGGTAGATCGTTACAGGACCATTCATTCAAAGCAATTGTCAAAAATGATTTTTGAACGCAACTGAATATGTACTAGGATTTGATTTATTCTAACATATTATTTTTCTTTGTATCGGGTAAATGCCTGGCACCACAATGGTTTGATAATTTTTATTGCCTCATATTTTTTCAGAAATATTGTTCATTATTGGGTGCTGTGGTACCGTAATTGTTTCGGATTTTCCTGTATATTTATTTATTTATTATTTAAGATAATTTAGATAGATAAACAAGACGTTGCTACAACAAAATAACACAAAAGTTTCAGTCAGCACAAAAATGAATAATTTCATAAAAACCGACTTCCACAAAAGTGTAAAAAATACGAAAACGCGCACTCTAATTTAGGGAACGCCGTTTAGTACTATCCGAAGAACAATGTAATGTACAAGTTATTTGTCGAAATACCTCTGACTAGGTAACCGCTAAGTAAGTAGGATAGAGGAAACCACGTACATATTTTTATAGTATTTTAAACTTTGTTATTTTCATTATTTTATTGCCAGTTCGTGAAACGATAAAAAAAAGTTAAAATTTGCACCAAAAAGTTTTCTTTTTTTACTATGCGGAATGCAATATAAAATAATATCACCAAAGATCACAGATCTTAAATAAGACTTGAAATACATTTCTATAGAAAAAAAGCGAATCAGCTGAGATTTAATTATTCTCTTCTTTTTTTACATAACATAAAAGAGTCTACTTCTTTCTCAGAAGTTCTACTT
Organism: Glyphodes pyloalis; assembly: GCA_037074685.1. NCBI lineage: Eukaryota > Metazoa > Arthropoda > Insecta > Lepidoptera > Crambidae > Glyphodes > Glyphodes pyloalis. The sequence continues at coordinate 11,090,302 of JAYKKO010000020.1, read as the reverse complement.
TAGTACCTTTTCTTTTAGTGCCGTTTTTCAATACAATGACTTTTATGATAAACAAACAAACTATTGACACAAAATCAAATTATAGCAAACGAATTTAGTTAATTTACAACTATTATATAATAAACTAGCGAACCCGACAGACTTCGTCCTGTCAAAAAGATTTGGAATGTGGCTTGACTCTACATTTTAGTTAGAAAACGTTTGTATGTGAAAAAGAAAAGGGCTGTTTTTAGGGCTTTCCCGGCAATTATTCGATTTTTACTCGCCGTAAGAACCATCCTTGGACTTCAACGAACATTTAAAAAAAAGAATTGGCCAAATTAGTCCAGGCGTTGTTGAGTTATGCGCTTACCAACACATTTTGCGATTCATTTTTATATAATAGATGTATTGTTTGAAGACTTCATTAATTAATATTTTCTTTTATTTTATGTTTTTTTAAATTTTGTTTCAAATAAATTTTATGAAACTTGTCTGATAAACTGATAGTACTATCAGGTGGTAAATAAAATGAAATTTATATACATTTTTTAAACTAAGAAACAGTGGCAATAAACCTTTTCTTTTTACACAATTACTATAAAATAGTGATTTTGAGTTGAAAATAACTTTGAACTATTCGAAATTATGGACCTCAGGGGAACAGTACACAGTTATTAATTTTTTTCACTATTATTTTTATCTTCATTTGATGGATGGTGAGTGACACATACAATTGGTGTCGTTATATCAAACTAATAAACCTTTTGTTTCACGTTTAAAATTTTTGCTTCTTCAGGTATTTTTAGGTATATTTATTAGTGCTAACTTTCCACGATGAATTAGCCTATTTCTTTATAACTTTTGATGTAGATAATGAAGTAAAAGCATTTTAATAATAAAAACACGATTAAATCTTCACGTCAACTGAAATTAAATAATTAAAACTTAAAGATGTAAATAAATTACTTCGATTTTTTACCTATCCTATATAATGTAAAGAGGAAAGATTTATGTGTTTGTAATGAATAAACTCAATAACTACTGTGCCGATCTCAATAATTCTTTAACCATTAGAAAGCTACATTCACACTGAGTAACATAGGTTATATTTATTGCTGGAAAGGACTTTAGTTCACGCGTGCGAGGTCACGGCCGGCCGCTAGTGTTATTGTTAAAATTAATTTTCGCTTTTAAAATAATTTAACGGGTCAAAACGCGACACCTTACAGAAGACCGCAGCCAAATAACAATCACTTCTGTGTTGTTGTGTTCCTGCGTGTGAGTAAGGTTTCCAGAGCTCCTGGGGGGTGCTACGTTAGTAGCAGGGGTCAAGCCTTCAAGGTAAGGGCGACAAGTCCAGTAACAGATTTATTATGCTGTACTTGTCACCCTTAAGCTAGAACCTCATTACCACTTAACATCAGGTGGGATTAGGTCAATCTTGAAGTGCAATATAAAAAAAAACATTTTTATTAAGTAGTTAATACAATAATAATATAGTAGTAAATCAGGTCGTGACCACGGTTGGTGCAACCTAACCGAAACGTCGGGCAGTAAGCAGTTCGTATTAACTACTAAATAAAAATGGTGTCGCGTTATGACCCGTTAAATATTTTTAATGTTTAAAATGGAACGCGAAAATCGCAAAGTTTATAATTTTTGCTTGCCTTAGATTAACGAGTGTATATAAAATAACTCAAATTTCTATTTGATTCTAAAAAAAAACGCTAAACTATAGCAGTAACTCTACCATCAAACCGAGTTTCATACAAAAAAGCGCACGCAGGGTGTTGTTCTAAACTCTATAGAATTTACTTCCAAATTCACCACCACGAGAAAGCCTTCTCAACCTCTACTAATAAACCACGTCATTCTTAACAAGTCGCTCTAAGAGGTCACGCTCTCCTACCACCCCAATGTGAACCTTCCACCATCCCCACAAGAGTCATTATGCCAGGATTTACGGTTGACCGCACAACAAAAGAAACATGTAGATTCGGATGTTTAAACAAGTGCAGAGACAGGTACAGATATGAATGGGTAAATAGTTCAAACAGTGTTGCCAGGTCTGCCTTTTGAAACTACTTTTCGAAAGCTGGTCACACTTGGCATGCGTTCACAATGTATTAATGATAGGAACGCATACATATGTATAAAAAAACATATTCTGACTCGAAATTATAGTACACCAGCTATTGCCCTTCGTTTGCATAATTTGGGGCTAAAAATTATCCTATATGCTAACTTGAATCTATATGTTAACATATGTATGACATATAACTTTGTACTTGTCATCTACCTTTGTATACTTTGTTAGCAGAGACAGTGGCGCCGTCTAATGGCAAATTTCTGAGATTAGGAGATTAGACATGAACTGTTTGTTTTATACAACGTATTCCTAAGATTGTAACTTAAAACTACTAGACCTATTCCAAAATCATGTTACTAATGTCATTTTGGTACGGAGTTACACAGGGGATTTCCACTAACATCATAAAATATTATCTATTTTTTTTATATCACACTTCAAGATTGACCTGATCTTAAAGTGGTAATGAGGTCTTAGCTTAAGGGCGACAGGTACAGGTACAACATAATAAAGCCGTTACTGGTCTTGTCTCCCTTACTTTGAAGGCTTGATCCCTGCTACTAATGTAGCACCCCCCAGGAGCTCTGGAAACCTTACTTACACGCAGGAACACAACAAAACCGAAGTGATTGTTATTTGGCTGCAGTTTTCTGTAAGGTGGAGGTATTTCACCAGTCGGGCTGCTCCAGATCGAGCGATAAATCGCTATGCCCTACCTCTCTTATTAAAAATAATATACTATGACTTTAAACAGAGTACCGTAAACGAATATGAATAATAAAATACACGTATTTTTTTCTAAATAGGGTTTTGCCTAGAAGAATATGATCGACCGAGGTTCCGTGGCGAATAAATATTAGAAACCATCAAATCTAAATATATAAAACAAAGGTACATACCCGGAGTATCCTGGCACCGAACAAAGCATTCCGAACACTTATCAGAAGCTTTTATACCAGGTCTTATCGGTGTCTCTACTGGAGAACGATCAATACTTTTATCACACCATTGGCACTGTTTTAGTTAAGATACGCGAGGGTGGAGTATCGGTGGCCATTTTATTATCAAAAGTACATTATCACTTATTACACAACCCTTTTTATTCATGCAAATTATGTAGACTTATTGGTCAAAATCAGTAATAGAACTGATTGCAATAGATTTTAAACAGTATTATATTTTGTTGCTATGGCCTCGCGGCAGTAAAACAATCATGTAACTTCGTTAGTTTTTTAAATACCCTAATAATTATTTTTTACTGTTTTTTTAACCGATTTCGTTTTTCACCAGGCGTTTCCAAAATTATTTATTTTGAAACTTACATTCACAAAAAATACTAGGTGGACTTAATGCTAACGTTCTTTACCAGTCAACCCTTGGGTGATGCAGAGTTTGTTTATTTCGCAAAACCAATAATATTTTCAACAATTAATATACTCCCGTTAGTCTGATATTAGTGATTATGTTTATGACTTAAGAAAGTCCAAAGGTTACCTTGACTGTACAACAGAATTTCTCCATTTTGAGAAAGCAGCCATCTTGGATTACAAATTATCATAGTGCAACTCAAGCCCTTTTATTTGAAAGGGAGATGTGCCAAAACAAGTAATCCGAAATCTTGTGGCGGCGGTTTTAATTTTTATAATTGACTAGCTGTGCCTGCGACTTCGTTCGCGTGGACTACATGTTTTTTCGCAACAAAAGATAGCCTATGTCCTTTCTCAGGGTCTCAATATTGTCTGTGCCAAATTTCATCAAAATCGGTTAAGAGGTTTAAGCGGGAAAGCGTAACAGACATACAGAGTTACTTTCGCATTTATAACATTAGTAGGGATGACATAAATCAAGACAGGTTCTCGTAACAAGACCGCTGAACCCTAAACGCAACAATAGGAATGCACCAAGATTCCTGACCTTGCAGTAAAATGCAAATTAACATCGTCGAGTTAATTATCATACTTTTTGTCGCCGCCCTTAGACCCTGATGATAAATGACATAGAATACAAATGTGCAGATGGGTAAGCCGATGGATAAGTTATTTGATTTAGTTGTTTTTTTTTTATAATGCACTTCAAGATTGACCTCATGCCACCTGATGTTAAGTGGTAATGAGGTCCTAGCTTAAGGGTGACCAGTACAGCATAATAAATCTGTTATTGGACTTGTCGCCCCTACTTTGAAGGCTTGGCCCCTGCTTCTAATGTAGCACCCCCCAGAAACTCTGGAAACCTCACTCACACGCAGGAATACAAAAACACAGAAGTGATTGTTATTTGGCTGCGGTCTTCTGTAAGGTGGAGGTGTTTTACCAGTCGGGCTGCTCCAGTTCGAGCGATAAATCGCTATGCTCTACCTCTCTTAGTTTGAAGTAAATAATAAATATCAGAAAGCACAAACATTGTAAGTAACTTCGAACAAATATTTTTAAATTAAGCTTCAAGCCTTATTCTTATTATCACGTTACATTGCGCGATTAATAATTATTTATTTACTTCATCGATTTTATTATTTTTATAGTACTATACGCCGTACTAGCGAACTTTAAATATAAGAAACAGATTGTTTTTTATCTCCCCTTGCTAATTCTTGCTTGCCGATAAGTATGTAGTTCTAAACATATTCGGCAGAGGGCACTTACCGGAGCCTAACGGTTGATACAGCAGAAAAATTTCATCGCTTCAGATGTGACCTACATCTCATCTGATGTTAAGTGGTAATGAGATCCTAGCTTAAGGGCGACAAGTACAGCCACGATAATAGATTTATTGTTTCGTTGTAATAAAACAGTTTCATTTCATCACTGCAGTTCTATAACAGTCACGATGCTTAATATAAAACTCGTAGTTAATACTTTTAAACTACAATCTCCGGGAGAAGACAAGACAACATTACTAGCGACAAAAGTAGGCATCAAACGAACACGTACACAAAAGTCCCTTCTGCACCAATTTACTCTTTGACCTGGTAATAAATCTGGGGGCAAAATGGTCGCTATTCCGATTCGTTATAGCATCATTTGGTTTAAACAATGTTGTTAGCAGCCATTAATATAAACTGCTTCCTGAGTTTCGTTTTTGATTTTTGAAAAAAAACGTCCATACAAAAACAGGTCAGTATTAGGTTCGATCGGAAGTCATTGGATAAATATTCAATTCTGTTGAGTTTCATGAATATTAAGTCTAGAGCTGTTATTGCTATCTAAGAATTTATTTATAAATATTATTAAGTAGGGAATTTGATGAATTAATTATAAGAAAACTGTAAATACACTTAGATTTATTTATTTTTGTTAATTAATAGTCTATAATTTTGCACACGCATCAAATGTCAATAGAATAGAGAGTGAAAAAAAAAGAAAAGGTAAAGACAAACCGACTCTCGGTTTGCTAATGGCGCGGTATTCAAACATTTTTAACAGAATTAAATGAAGTTGATGTCTTCTTCTTTTTTAATTTTTTCAAAATTTTAATGTGCTTCACGCCGCACTAGCATACTTTAAATATTAAAAAGAAACACCAAAATTTCTTCTCCCCTTGTGGTCAGGTTTTCGAACCCACGACCTTCACGTATCGCATGTACTGCTCTTCAAACTGAGCTAACTACAATTAATCGTAGGAGATGCTTTTTTCTGTTGTATTATTAACCTATGAATGTGCCCTCTGCCGTATGCGTTAAGAACCACACACTTATCGGCCCGTGGTACATTCGTTGCAGAAATGTTTGAAGACCACGGAATTGGAGACACCTCGTCATCTTACAAGAGCATTAAAACTATAATCTAGATTAGACAAGTATTTTTTTTATATTACACTTCAAGATTGACTTCATCCCACCTGATGTTAAGTGGTAATGAGGTCCTAGCTTAAGAGCGACAAGTACAGCATAATAAATCTGTTACTGGGCTCAGCGCCCTTACGTTGAAGGCTTGACCCCTACTACTAATGTAGCACCCACCAGGAGCTCTGCAAACCTTACTTACACGCAGGAACACAACAACACAGAAGTAATTGTTATTTAGCTGCGTTTTTTTTTTATATTACACTTCAAGATTGACCTCATCCCACCTGATGTTAAGTGGTAATAAGGGCCTAGCTAAAGAGCGACAAGTACAGCATAATAAATCTGTTACTGGGCTCAGCGCCCTTACGTTGAAGGCTTGACCCCTGCTACTAATGTAGCACCCACAAGGAGCTCCGGAAACCTTACTCACACGCGGGAAAACAACAACACAGAAGTGATGGTTATTTGTCTTCTGTAAGATGTAGGTATTTGACCAGTCGGTCTGCTCTAGCTCGACCTAACACTCTTAAAAGAATTGAAGATTGATTAAATTTATCTTATTGAAATAATCACTATATGATCTCCAATACAAGGCAAACCAGATATATTTGGTTGAGGCAATCAGAATAAAAAGTGTTGGGATACGAATCGACGACCTGTAGATTTTACTATGCCACGGAGGTAGTAAACAAATGGAATCAAAATTTAGTTTCAAGTTTGGAACTTTACTCACCTCAGACTGCAATGAAGCTTCCAACTCTACTGTAAGCTTCTTCAAAGCTGCGATCTAAAACAAAAACAAAAGTAATTTATATACAAATCCAAGTCTTCATATATCCCTACTTCCCTACTATCCCTACTAATATTATAAATGCGAAAGTAACTCTGTCTGTCTGTCTGTGTGTCTGTTACGCTTTCCTGCTTAAACCTCTCAACCGATTTTGATGAAATTTGGTATAGGTATACGTTGAATCTCAAAAACGGACATAGGCTACTTTTTATTAGAAAATAAGGGGAGGAGGGGTTTGGAAGTTTATATGGAAAAATGATTATTGTTTAAGTTAGAGATATGATGGCACAAATATAGCTCGAAACTTGGATTAAAATATAGACTACTTTTTGTTTCGAATATTAGGGGAGAAAGGGGTAAAACCGACCATGAAAGGATGTAGTCCACGCGAACGAAGTCGCGGGCACAGCTAGTTTCCTATATTTTCTTTCTACTTCATATATTTTGTTGCTCGTGACTTCGCCCGCGTTATTTCGGGATAAAAAGTATCCTATATGCTAATCTAGTATGTCATCTCTCTTCTTACCAAATTGTTTGATAATCCGTTCATCCGTAGGATGCTCTACAGCGTTTAGAACCAACTTAATAAAAACGATTGTTTCTCAAACTTCGTAGTTTGAACTGATCGTCCGGGTCGTCGTCGTTCATCGTTTGACGGTTTTTTTTGTTGGAAAGAAGAAATCTCTGCGGTGCTACCATGATATGAAGACCATGATCTGATGATGGCGTCCCAGAAAAATCAAGGGAAATTTTTTTTCTAGACAAAGAACCCTAAATATAGCAAATCTGATTATAACCATAGACTGTGCCATGCAACCTACCTACGCATCAATCCACAATTACACTTCATGGGGAAGCATCTTATTATGAAGGTGCTGACAGAGATCTCCTAACCCTTCATGCAATCCTAGTACCTCGACTTGGGAAATCGGTTTATTTTATTGGAGCAAACAGTAATCGAGCCTAAAGGGGGCGGTTTTTATTAAGAAGCTACTGTTAACCTCCTAGTGATTTATGCGATCCCGGTATCTCGACCCAGCAAATCTGTTTTATAATAACTAAACTAAATGCGCCAGACAACCACACCTTTCACCTGGTCTCAAACTAAGGTTTATACTTTTAATATGAGCACCAGACGACGGATACTAACCATTAGCCATTGCGCCACCGAGGTCGTCAAATAGATCGACAACAGTCTAAACTCTGCAACTCAACAATTCTCGGTTTAAGGGATAGGCTTTTATTGCAAGAGGCTGATGCAAGAGTTCCCAACGACTTATGCTGTCCTAGTATCTGATCTCCATTAACGTTAATGACGGTGGGAAATTTATACTATAGTAGGACTTACAGATATTTTGAAGTATATAAAATACTACGCTAGTTGTCAAGATGTGATAGATAAAAACTGTAATTTTTTTTTTGTATATTGCACTAATATTGACCTCATCCCTCCTGATGTTAAGTGGTAATGAGCTTAAGGGTGACAAGTACAGCATAATAAATCTGTTACTGAACTGGTCGCCCTTACCTTGAAGGCTTGACCCCTCTCAAATATTTTAATGAGATGGACAAACATTGCACCCAATTTTATTTCTCCAGACTATTCGCTTAGGGAAAATGGGACTATAGATCAATGGGTTTACCAAACTACCTATTTTGCCTTCACAATACGCATGAATTTCTTTGACGTTTGGAAATAAGCTTTTACTTCATTCAAACGCGGCCTCGTAGGTACCCAGCATCCAGATGAATGCATGAATACTGTCCGCTTTCAACACAGGAAGGACGTCATAACTCACAGGCGACAAAAGCTTTTAGGGTACTGTCGGTAAGAGGCCATTTTACACGAGCAAAGATCCCGATCTGACGCTGACTTCTTGAGGAAGAGTCTTGGGTGAGGCGCTTTATGCGGTCCTAGTATCTTGACTTGAAATTGGATATGTACTTGATAAAATATTTGCACGTTTGTCTTGATGTTTTTACATGTTAACTATACTTATTTGAGTACATATATATGTATGATTAATGTATAATAAATATGTGCGACACAGTGTCAATGGGTCACTCAGGGTTCTTTGAAAATCAGCGCCTTGGTCTGCTTTGACGGTTTATTTATGCGTAAAATAGGTAGATATGTAAAGGTAGGTAATACATAGATACTTTTTTGTGTACTTTTTTTTCTTTCTTCAATTGATGATATGTTTGCGTGTTCTTTTAATTTGTTCTGTTAGTTTTCTTTTTTAATTGCACTTCAGGTTGACCTCATCCCACCTGATGTTAAGTGGGAATAAGGCCGTAGCTTAAGGACGACAATTACAGCATAATAAAACTGTTACTGTACTTGTCGGCCTTACCTTGAACGCTTGACCCCTGCTCCTAATGTAGCACCTCCCTGGAGCTCTGGAAACCTTACTCACACGGAGGAACACAACAACACCGAAGTCATTGTTATTTGGCTCTTCTGTAAGGTGGAGTTATTACAACAGACGAGCTGCTTGCTCCAGCAAGACAGTATATAGGTACACCAAAACAACATTTTTTACAATGTTAGTGTTTGTTCCGGCTAATCTCTGAAATGACTTGACCGATTTGAACGAAACTTTATTGGTAGGTAGCTGATGTAATGAATAAATAAAAATAAAAATGAAAATAAATAGAAAGGAGTAAATTGGGCTACTTTTTACGTTTAAAAAAAAAGCCTGTAAATAAGTCACTGGCACTGTTAGTTCTAACTAAGAAAAAGATAAGGTACAGAACACACATTACGTGAATCAATTTCCCATCTTGTCCCTTTTTTACATAAATACGACACAACACATTACGATGCGAATACATTTCTCTCTGACCTATTGGCAGCACGCATTTAAATCGATTCCAAATTTGAATTTTAAAACGGCGCGCCGCGATTGGCCGGATAAGTTGCTTTTTTTAAACGTCCGATGACAATACTGTTTTAGAAATAAATGTGCATTTTAAAGGACATTTCTCAATTGTCACGTGATAAGTTTTTTTAGGGACAGATGTCATGAATAATTTAATAACTCGTATCACTTCTTTTGCTGTGGATCTTTAAAGATAAATTTAATAGTTACAAATAAAAAAGTAACTAGCTGAGTGATATTTAACGTACAATGTTTCAGAAATCTTTGATATTCCAAAGCACATGTTTGAACAGTTACAGACTGATGTTCAAACGCACAGCTTAAACCGCAGAACGGATCAGCGCAAACAAATAGTAATTATGACGTAGGCATCAGTAAAGAAAGGATTTTACAAAATGTACCCATGAGTGGCATGTAACCCTAACAATAGCACACATTTAAACAGTTCAGTGCCTAATGTAAGGCTATGTAACATGCACACTAGCGCCACGGAAAGGGATAAAGGATTGGCTACTCAATGAGAGTGTTCGCGTACGAAAAATCCACTAGATAGCGATACATAGGCGTGGGGTACAACTGCTACGTGATTGGTTATTGTTTAGATGACATTGACGGACATTCACCATGTCATTTAAATCACCAATCTTTTTTTTTTTTGTAGCGCAGTGTTTTGGCTCCTCCCAGCCTGATGGTAAGCAAGAACCCACATTGCGATGACTCTTCATAAAACTAGTGAATATTCGTACGCTCGACCAATATCACTAACTGACCTCAACTTAGGAAAAAATCAAGCCGACGATGACGTCACCAATTTTACTTGTCATTCTTGTAAAATCTCTTTTCAATTGTCATTTGCAAAAAAACAAATGTAGACGTTTCATGATACGACATATTTTTTCGTAAAAAGTGTCAGGATTCGTAAAGAAAACTCAAATACTAACAGGAGAACGAATACTGGACAGAACAGAATATCTAATAGGATATTACAGTATCAAAACTTGTCATCGCTATGTGGGTTACTCTCTTGCTTACCATCAGGCTGGGAGGAGCCAATATATTGTGCTTTAATGAAAAAAATTAAATGATATTTAATTGTCGATAGTCGATTATCATATCACTACTAGACAATTTTCTTTGGTGGCGCTAGTACGTTACTAGGTCTTAAGCAAAAAACTTTTTTTTTTATATTACACTTCAAGATTGACCTCATCCCACCTGATACTAAGTGGTAATGAGGTCCTTTTTTTTTTTTTTTTTTTTTTTTTTAAGGGGGAGAAAATGCATTTCCGCACCATATCGCTGTCGTGGGGACGGCAGCAACGTGTGTGGGACTCCCCCGCCCAGAAGGGGCGGGGACTACCCTAACTAACAACTCCCCCCACCTTCTCATCGCCTATTGACGGCGCTATGGGATACCGGGCGACCCATAACTGCCACAGCGCCGTCGGCGGAATTGCTGTCCCTACGGGGCGGCGTCACCAGGTCCCCCTTGGGTGGTTGGGGGACTGGCGGGAACGGCCGAAGGTGCTAAGCCGTTCCCGCGCATCTGCGGAAGACCGTGCAAGGCCGGCCGGGGTGTCCCCACACCCGCGGTCGGCTAGTCCCCGCTAGCAAGCGCAAGGGCGTCGAAGTGACGCCTCGCGCGCAGTCTCCGGCGTCTTCGGTGTGGTGGGGCGAGGGGGTCGTCCTCTCGCTCCCTCTCCGATGTCTCCTTGTGCAAGACTATTCGCTCGCTGTAGGCGGCAACTGCCGCCCAGGCCTCCTCGCTCCCAAGCATGGCCGCAACAATGCTTGGGAGCGAGAAATCCCCCCCAACAACGGCGGCCAACTCGGCCCGCTCATTGGCCCAGGCTGGACATACACCCAGTGTGTGGTCCGCTGTGTCTGCCGCCGCGCCGCAGGCGTGGCACGACGGCGACTCTTCTCGCCCGATTTGGTGCAGGTACTGACCGAAGCATCCATGTCCGGTAAGGACCTGCACCAATCTGAAAGTCAGGAACCCGTGGCCCCGGTTCAGCCACTCCTGCAATACCGGGCCAACGGCGTCTATTACTCGCCCCCTGGGTCGTAGTGTTTCAAGACCCGTCTTCCACCGCCGGACCATCTTTGCTTGCTCCTCGCGCCGGATCGCTGCCACCTCAGTTGGGGAGGGACGCTCTCCCCGCGCCCTTCTCTCCGCTGACTTCCAGTACACCTGGGCCTGCACCCCTGCGTCAAGGGCCCAAGGTGGTGTGCCGGCTAAAACGCAGGCCGCGTCGAAGCCCACCGTGCGGTAGGATTGGGCCACGCGTTGGGCAATAGCCCTTTGTGGTCTCCGCAGGTGGGCTGTATTCGCTCGCCGGAAAAGGGCATCCGCCCAGATGGGTGCGCCGTAGAGGGCCATGCTCCTAAGAATGCCGGCGTAGAGTCGCCGGCATTTGGCCCTTGGTCCTCCCAAGTTGGGGAGAAGGCGTCCGAACGCCCCCGCTGCTCCGATGAGGCGCTGGGACAACCCCTTGAGGTGGGGCTCGAAAGACCAGCGCGAGTCTAATACTAGGCCCAGATATTTCATCTGGGCCCCTACCCTGACGGTCACTCCTCCGACGACGATGTTAGCGTTCGGAGGAGGACGGCGCTGCCGAGGCCCGAAGAGGTAAATGGCCTCGGTCTTTTCGAGCGCCACACGCAGCCCCAGACGACTGATGCGCTCTGCCACCCGTGTGCCACCGGTGGTTGCACGGCGCGCGGCCTCATCATAGGTCCTCCCCCGGGCGGTGACTAGGGTGTCATCTGCATAGCAGATGACGCTCATGCCCGAAAGGAGGACACCCCGCAGGACCCAATCAAAGCCGATGTTCCACAGGAGGGGCCCCAAGACAGACCCCTGCGGAACACCGGACTCGACATCCGCACGCCGAAGCAAGCCGCCCTTCCTCACGTAGACGAGCTTTCTGCCGGACAAGTAGTTGCTGAGGAGTCGCCGGAGATATTGGGGCACCCGATGGTAGTTTAGGGCCGCCAGGATTGTGGAGTGGGGGATCGAGTTGAACGCGTTGGCTATGTCCAACGACACAGCCAATACTCCCTCCCCCGCGTCCCAGGCTTCGTCAACTGTTCCCTGGAGGCGCGCCAGCGCGTCGATTGTGGAGCGCCCTACCCGGAAGCCGAACTGATTGTCCGACAAGTTCGGCCCCTGCTCCCTAAGGTGGTGGTTTAACCTCGCCGCTATGACCCTCTCGAATAGTTTACCGACCTCGTCCAGAAGGACGATGGGTCGGTAGGCAAGAGGGCTGTCTTCCGGGCGCCCCTCTTTCTTTAAAAGGACCAGTTGCCCCACTTTCCATGTGTCCGGGAACCTTCCAGCCTCAAGGCACGATTGAAAGAGGTCCCGGAACCTGATCTCCATCTCGGCTAAAGCCAGGGCAACAACTTTGGCGGGAACTCCGTCGGGGCCCGGCGCCGTCTTTTTTGTACGGAGGTGGAGCGCAGCCGTGCCAAATTCCTGCTCCGTTAGCCGTGGGACTTCTTCTTCCGCGTCAGGGTTCGCCGCGGGGGGCGGATTCATAGCTGGAGGGGTGAAGTGGGGCTCAGCCGGGAAGAGAGCCCGGACCACCCCATCCAGCAAGGCGGGCTCCATTGACTCAGCCAGGGGGGGACAGATGGGGCGCAGCTGGTTTCGCGCAGCCCGATACGGCCTCCCCCATGGATCGGCGTTGAGTCCGTCGAGCATTTCTGCCAGCGCTCTATCTTTGGCAGCGCCTATCTCCGCCTTTAAAGCCTTCTTGGCGTCACCATATGCGGCGTACAGGCGGGCTTCCGCCTCCGCGTCCCTCCTTCTGCGTCGACGGCTCCGTTGGTACGCTCTTCGGGCTGCGGTGCAGGTCGCCCGTAGCTCAGCTATTTCCGCCGTCCACCAATAAACGGCGCGGCGGGGAGGCGGGCGGCGAGACCGAGGCATGGACGCATTACACACCTCGGTCAGAGCGTTCCTAATCTGGGAAGCTCTTTCGTCGACGCTCAGATGACTAGAAGGAGGTGCGAACCACTCCTGGACGAAAGCGGCCTCCCTGGCTACCTCCCTATCCAGACGGGTTAAAGCCCACCTGGGAAATGGCGATTCACCCGACCTGGGCGCTCCAGCGGAGCTTTGAGGGAGGGAGAGCTCCCACCGGATGTAGCGGTGGTCCGAAAGAGTCTCCCCCAACTCGACGCGCCAGTTTCGTACACGTGCGGCTAGAGCAGGGGTGGCGAAAGTTAGATCCACCACTGACCCTCCCTGCTGTCGCACGCACGTGTGAGTAGAGCCCACGTTAAGAAGGGCCAACCCGGAGGCGGCTGCCCAGTTCTCGACAAGCGGCCCGCGGACATTCCCTCTGTTGGCCGGGTTTCCCCAGGCCGACGACTTGGCATTAAGATCGCCGGCCAGCAGGACCTGTCGGACGCGTGATAACCGGCCTATTACGGCCCCTAGGACGCCAAGGAAGGAGTCGAATTCCCGTAGGGGACGATTGGGGGAGAAGTATACACCCACCAGGGTAATCTCCCCCCACGCGGCGGCCACGTATCCTGGACCCCTCTCCAGAAGCGATAGAGGGGGGGACTCTGAGGCCGGGCGTCGTTTAATGGCTACCAAGCCGTCTCGGTCTCCTACCCAATTATTGGGCACCGAGTACGGCTCGGCGACGATCGCCACATCCATCAACCATTGTGCCATGGCCTGGTGCAGCATGTCCTGGGCCGAGCGACAATGGTTGATGTTCGCCTGGATAACGTTGCGATGTCCGGTGTCTGGCATTGTTATTCGGACATCGCTCCGTCTGTCGCTGCGGCCGGGGCTGCAGCTGCGGCTTTAGCAGGCGGGGTCCGCGCCTGTATTTTGTCCTTCTTGGGGGGGGGACGACAATTTCTCCCCCTCATTACGTGGTCCGCCGGACGTCCACTTTCTGCGCAGACTGCACAGCGCGGTTTTGCGCTGCACGTGGCCGCCTTGTGGCCCTCCTTACCGCACCGGAAACAAAGCTCTGTCCTCACTATTTTTGAGGGACAGAGCGCGCTTGTGTGGCCAAGCCCGAGGCACCGATAGCAGCGCAGGGGCTGCTCTTCCAAAGCCCGTATCGCCGCGGAGCTGAATCCCAGCCTAATGCGGCCCTTCTCCAGCAGGACTTTGGCTGCTGCGACCGGGCACTGCAGGCGAACGGCGCCCGCGCCTCCTCTTCCAGTGCGGATTTCCCCAGCCCTGACCATTTCCGCCGGACACCCACCGATCGTTGCCACCTTCTCTATGACCTCGGCCTTGGACACTGTGTCGTCCAGGTCGAGGATCATTATCCCAACACACTTTTGGGGCCGAGTGATTATGGCCGCCTCCGATATCGCCTCCTTCATCTTGGAGGCGAATAGGTCTGCCTGCTTTACATTTTCCGCCCCTGCGAAGTCGAACTTGGCGGCTCCTGTTGCAGTCCGGCGGAAACGTGGTGCCTCTAACTCGGAGACATCCATCAGTCCTCGAGCCCTCTCGAGGACGTCCCTGTACGTTTGACCCCTTTCGACGGCTTCAGGGGTCAACTTTACCACGACCGCAGCCGTTTTAGGCAGGATTAGCCTTTTCTTAGCCGCTGCGGTCTTCGTTTTCTTCTTCTGTTGGGCTGTGGTGAGCAGGGTCTTAGCTTTTCCCCCCTTAGTCGTCGTTTGGGGCACAGGGACCTGCGAATTTTGGGGCTGCGTTTTTCTCCCCTTTCTTCCCCTCTTGACGACGAGGTTCCAGCCTTCATTGGCCGGAGTCGTCGATGGGAGGAGAAGGTCCTCCTCGACTGCCGGGGCCGGTCGTGTAGTGGCGGCGACGACTGCTTCCGGTGCGGTAGGGGCAACGACTTTCGATGAGCCAGGTGTGGGGCCGGGCTTCTTCACTTTCTTGGCCCTTTGCGGCAAGGGCGGAGCGGGGGCTCTGAAAATCTCCTCAATACGTTCGTCCGCGGCGAGGGGAGGTCGGAGACGTTCTTCTTTAGGAAGTCTGTTCTCAATGTTCGCCATGCATGTACGGACGAACGATCTCTCCTGTATGAGAAGTCTCTGTATTATGGCCTCGAACTCCGAAGGGAGGAGGCCACAATTTTGGGTGGGGGCTGGGTCTGTGATATTTTCGACCGACGCCGTTTCCGTCTCCATCTGCGTTTGGGGCTGGGCCTTGCTGCCGCCACCCGCACCTGCGACCACCGCTCTGAGATCTGCCACTTCCCGCCTGTACTCATCGAGTTGGCTCTGCATGCGAGCAATCGTCGCATGCAGTCGTTCGGTCTCTTCAGAGATGGAGCGCTTGACCAACTCTTCTACGCCCGCCTTGGCATGGATGGCCCGCTCCTTGAACCCTTTTTGTATGGTTCCCTTCAAATTCGAGGACTTCGCCGCCATCTCAATTATTTTGGAAAGGTCCTCCTCCACCGACTTGCGGATCTCGGGGACGGTGAGGTCCTCAAACTTGTTGTCCAGTCCGACGCCGTACCCTGCCTTGACCTTCGCCATTCTGGTCAGGCGTTCTCTCGTTACGAGCTCCTGCTCGACTTCCAATTGAAGGGCTTCGCGCTTCTCGGCATTTAGCCTCTTCTGCGCCTCTGCCCTTCCGACGTATTCCCCGGAGGTCGCGGGGCGCCCACGGCCGCGTCCGCGTCGCGATTTCCCTGTCTTCTGCGCCTTGGTTTGGGGGTCTGACTCGGCGCCCTCCTCTTGACGGGTCCGCTTTGTCCCTGACGTCCGCATGCATTGCAGACGCAGTGACCTCGTGGACACAAAGCTATCGTCGGACACGTTCGTGAGTGTGTCCGACTCCCCGTCCGATAAGTCTATGATGGCTTCGTCGGCGCCATCCGTCCTGATGCTGCTCGCAGACGAGAAGCGACTCGACACCACAACCGCCTCGCGTGGTTTTGCGGGATCCAATTTCTTGCCACGTCGTAAAGTATTGACGCGTGCCATCGGGGCACCCGTCTCCACCGCCAGTACACCAGTATCCGAATCGCCAGAGTTTCGTAGTCCGTGTAGAATAGCCGAGTCGTTTTTAACGTTGACCGACGCCGAGGCGCCGGCCCCCGAGGCTTCAGGTGCCCCCCCCAGAGTACGGTGGGGCGTGGATGCTGACCGCGAAGGAGCAGCACCGAGGGATTCTCCCCCGGCGGAGCCGGAGGTACCCTCCTGGGGTAATGTACCTTTTTCTCTCGAAGCCATTTTGGTGGGTTTTTGCTCATTTCCGGGTGAGCTCCCCCCTACTGTCGCCACGTGCGACACCATACCGAAGTCAATGGCGGTGACACGCTCCTTCAGGGAACGTGCCGCCGCCGCCGGTTTGACAGAAACCAGATCGCCAGAAAATCGGTGTCCAAAAACGGTTGCCGGGTCGTCGTTCACGTCGACTAGCGCCGAAACGCCAGCCTCCGAGGCCTGAGTTGCCCCCCCCAGAATACGGTGGGGCTTGGACGCCACCCCAGAGGGAGCGACGCCGAGGGATTCTCCTCTGGTGGAACCAGAGGTACCCTCCTGGGGTAACGAAGTCTTCTTACTCGAGGCCATGTTCTTCATTTGCTCGTTTACGGGCGAGCTCCCCCCCGATTGACGCCTCGTCCTCCACTGCTCTTCTCAAAGTGAGAATAGCAGGGAGAGCGGTATTCCCCACCCACTCCCCATTCCCCATTCCCCAACCCACCTACCCCAACCCCCCCAGTGCGTTTGGTCCGCGGGAGCTAATCTCCGACCCCCGGCCGCCACCCGCAGGGCATCCCTGTAAGCGGGAATACTCTCCGGACGGCAGCCGACGGCTTCCCCTATCCGCCACGTGGGGGACGCGCCAGGTAGGGGTATCACCTCCCCCCCTGATGTTAAGTGGTAATGAGGTCCTAACTTAAGGGCGACAAGTACAGTATAATAAATCTGTTACTGGACTTGTCGCCCTTACCTTGAAGGCTTGACCCCTCCTACTAATGTAGCACCCCCCAGGAGCTCTGGAAACCTTACTCACATGCAAGAACACAACAACACAGAAGTAATTGCTATTTGGCTACGGTCTTCTGTAAGGCGGAGGTATTTCACCAATCGGGCTGCTCCAGTTCAAGCGATAAATCGCTATGCCCTACCTCTCTTAAAATATTACATATCAATAAATCGCCAAACATCACAAGACATATGACTTAAAACAAGAACAATACCGGTCGATCAAATGGCGTTAAAAAAACAGAATCCATATTGATGGATACGCTGATACGAATCTGTTAGTATAATCTGCCGGCCCAGATTCTATGTTAATTTGTCAAGTGCCCCACGAATCGAGCTGCTATAAGAATACAGTAGGTAGATGATTAATGGCCAGGGGGCCTACTCCCATAAACGAAATATGTCGGATCCGACAACGGATGGCAATTTTTAATCCTCATAATCATAAAGAAATCACTTCGAATGCAAATTAAGCGTTTTCAAAAAACAAAATATTATTTATGCAAATCAAAAACCACGTCTTCATTCCTAAAGTTTTGAATAATCTTCAAAAACGAAACCTTTCGTTTGTTCGTTTCGTTTTTGAGAGTACCCCCCCTGATCCAATATTAGAAAAACGATCCGTTCTTTACGGATAGTAATTAATTATACGAGGCGTATGCTAAAAACGACTGACGGGCGACTGATGACAGCTGATATGGAAAGTCAATTTGAAATTAGAATTAACGACTCGTAGAAAAACGGATAGTCATTTTTGACAGATTACGAATCGTACAATATTAGAACCGGGTATAAAATGTATGTTTGGACCGACATAGATTACAAAAAAATATAACAAACGTATGTAGTGGATGAGAAATTAAATAAAGCAAATCCTTACTTAATCCCTACTAATATTATAAATGCGAAAGTAACTCTGTCTGTCTGTCTGTCTGTTACGCTTTCCTGCTTAAACCTCTCAACCGATTTTGATGAAATTTGGTATAGGTACACGTTGAATCTCAAGAACGGACATAGGCTACTTTTTATTAGAAAATAAGCTCGAAACTTGGATTAAAATATATACTACTTTTTGTTTCGAATATTAGGGGAGAAAGGGGTAAAACCGACCATGAAAGGATGTAGTCCACGCGAACGAAGTCACGGGCACAGCTATATTATATAAATCGGAAAGTGAGTTTGTTTGTTTGTTTGTTCCGCTTTCACGCCGTAACTACTGAACTGATTGCTTTGAAATTTAGCAGACGTAAAGTTAGAAGCCCGGATTATATATAGGGTACCTTTTATCCCGGAAAAATTTATATACCCGAGGGAAAACAAAAATATAGTTTGCTTGATGGATGGATTGGAGATGGCGCTGTGTGTCGTTTAAAACAAGGTAAAATATTGCAAACGAATATAAACATGTAAATTTAGAAGCTAAATGATACGATAATGAATCCCCAAAAATGAGGAATTCCCGAGGGATGACGTACAATATAACCGAATTCCACGCAGGCGAAGCCGCGGGCGGAAAGCTTGTTGTTAATAATCCAAATATATTCGACAAATAAAATTAAATAATTATAATAAGTATTTCATCTATACATATAAATAAAATTTAAGTGTTTGTTTGTACATTAAAATAACCGCTTTTTACTACATGCATATTAATATATTTTATAGGTATGGTATATGTACCAAAATAACATTTTTAACACGCTTTTATTAGCTTGGGTTGTATGTATCTATGTATGTAACGGAATCTTTGAATCTTAATTTGACCCACTTCCCGGTCTTTGATTAAGATGAAATTTTGCACACGCTCTGAGTTCTGATGACAATACATGACTAGCTAAGAAACGTCATTACAAATCTAATATGGCGGCCTCCCCAAGATGGCGAACTGACTGTTTGAAATGCATTTCCATGATATGGGTATCAAAAGAAAGGGTTTGCTGTCAGGAATACGAAAAAAATAGTCACGTGATTCAAATCCAATATGGCGGGCGTCCAAGATAACGGACAGGCTATTTGAAATGCACCCCTATGATATGGGTATTAAATGAAAGGGTTTGCTGATTAGGATACGAAAAAGCGTTTTGTCCAAAAAGAGTAAAGATAACATAAACGCTCCACGCTTTCTTTCTTAAATGTCTGAATTATTTTGTAATTTTTAGTGCGAGCTAAAAGCGTGTTTTTTAGTTTTTTAAACTATTATTTTTTTTGTCTCTCTGTCCGTCTGTTTATTCCGGCTAATGTCTGAAATGTCTGGACCGATTTTGATGGGACTTTTACTGGTAATAAGGAGTAACTTAGGCTACTTTTATTTTAGAAAATTTATTTTTATTTTATTAAAAAAACGTAATCCTGTAATCCAGGTCACAGCTAGTAAGTAATAAGGGTTAAATAAGTATTTCGTAACTTTCAAATGAATGGACCGATTTAGATACGGTTTTATCATTTGAGAGCTTGTTTCCTTGCGGTGGTGCTTACCTATTATAATGGATTAATGAACTATATTTACAATCAAACACGTTCTATGCTCTTAATATATATTAGGAAGCAACCACAGCGATACACTCACTTACGCAATCTAACACACAAAAAAAAGGTAGTATCCCCACTAATATTATAAATGCGAAAGTAACTCTGTCTGTCTGTCTGTCTGTCTGTCTGTTACGCTTTCCCGCTTAAACCTCTCAACCGATTTTGATGAAATTTGGCATAGGTATACGTTGAACCTCAAGAACGGACATAGGCTACTTTTTGTTAGAAAGTAAGGGGGGGGGGGGGGGGGGGTAATGCCACCTTTAAAAGTTTATATGGGAAAATTATTATTTTTTAAGTTAGAGATATGAAAGTTGGCACAAATATAGCTCTATTAAAATATAGACTACTTTTTGTTTCGAATTTTAGGGAAGATAGGGGTAATACCGACCATGAAAGGATGTAGTCCACGCGAACGAAGTCGCGGACACAGCTAGTCAAAAATAAAAGTAAAACATATTGACATATAAAAGCATAGCCAAAAGGGCTGTGGAGGTCGGATCACAACAGTCGCTCACACCTATGTTTGGTTAAAATCGATCGAGCAGTGTAAGAGCTATTGTCCAAATGTAAGTCATTTTCGGCGTGAATAATTCAATTAAAGACCGGTTCAAATATTTGAAAAACGATCCATTTTAATTACGGATGGTATTTAAATCTACGATGCGTAAGTTAAAATCGTTCCAGCCTAGAGTCAGATGGAGAAAAACGGACTGACATTTTTGACATATTACGAACCGTAAAATATAAGAACTGGGCATAAGTGCCTCACGCGCCTCATCGCCTTTGGTTGGCGCCATGGGAAAAACGGTGGAAACCACAACAGCCACGGCGCAAGCCTTGACCCCTGCTACTAATGTAGCACCCCCCAGGAGCTCCGGAAACCTTACTCACACGCAGGAACACAACACAGAAGTGGTGGTGGATCTTTAGTGTTCAAAATTTTGTAAAAAAGTAGAATTGTGGTACACGAATATATTTGAGGCAAAACATGCGATCCATCCCTACCCTAAACCCACTGGTTTCGACCAAAAGCTGTGCCTTATCGGCACCGACTATATCACTGTTCAAACACACGATACAAGTTTTATCTACCCCAGGCAAGCCTAACCTGCCAAGCCAAATTGAACTCTACTCCTGAACAAATTAAAGGTATCGTACTATTTATCTACCCTATAAGGCAAAACCTTGCTGGACTATTTTGAACTCTAAGCAGCAAAAGATAAGGATTCAGAATAATCCTAGATTGGTGATCTAACGGCTATTTTATTTGGATTTTTCGAGTGGGAGCGTAGGGCCATGAAGAAGGCGGAGTATCCAGCTAATATTATAAATGTGAAAGTTCGTAAGAATGTATGTATCTAGATGTACATTTGTTAGTTTATTTCGCCCAAAAACTATTTTGAACGAATTAATTAAATTTAGTTGAAGGATAGATGAAATAATAAATAAACATTTACAATACTTTTTATCCCAAAATTATACATATTATTGCACGAAGAAGTACAAAAGCTGAAATTAACGATTAGGTAATGCAAATAGTTTGTTTATGAGTGCGGACACAGTAATAATGGGAAGCCGAAGTCGCGAGCAAGAGCCAGTTTAAGCCAGTTTCACAGGCCTTGCCATCCTAACTATGCCATCGTAACTATGAAATGTAATAGACCATATTTAATATTTTCCCAAGCTGCCAAACGGCCTGTGAATAGACGAGGAGTAACCCATGTAATATCGTGACATTATATCAAAGCTCACATGACATTGGCAAAAGCAGTCTTCGTAAAATATGCTTAGATGCCATTTATTTCTCTCTAAGCACTTGAAATTGGCAGAATCATCACGTTAACTAGAGACGAGAGAGAGTCCAAGAAAAAAAATGACATTTATTATAAAAAAAAAGAAGTCAACATCTGGACAAAAAAATCTCGATTTAGGTAGGCCGATCTGATATATCTTCAATATTTCTTGGCATAATTCTATTTTTATATTTAACAAACTAAACTGCATGCTTTGCCTTAATTCAAAATTATTAGTCCGGCTTTCTTTGTAATAAAATTTTTTTACTGGTATTGCTGTTTCTAAGTTAATTTCTCGTTGGTAGAATGTTCCAAAGCGGAGGTAGCTTTATTTGGTGAATTTCGACGATTCATAAATATAACTGACGTACATAAATAAAATTATTTTGACTTTTGAAATAAATGTACATATTCTTATACTGCCCTAAATGTTGTAACGTGTTAAATGAGAAAGTTAACTCATTATATCACATGGACTTAGAGGATAATGGCCCCTTTCTGTGATCTTTCTGAGCTGCGCCGCAACAGATGCATAACGAGGTTATTTTCGTAG
Organism: Glyphodes pyloalis; assembly: GCA_037074685.1. NCBI lineage: Eukaryota > Metazoa > Arthropoda > Insecta > Lepidoptera > Crambidae > Glyphodes > Glyphodes pyloalis. The sequence continues at coordinate 11,067,944 of JAYKKO010000020.1, read as the reverse complement.
CAGTGGGGTCGGCTAGTCCAAACCGCTAAACACAGCAATCCGCTTCAGGCGTGTTACACGCTTGCTCTTCTGTAACCGCTGAACTAATGTCCCAACCACTAGTATGCACATCACAAACCAACACACATAAACCCAGTTACGTTACACTTAAGCACACATGCCACATATACCATTGAAACATAGGGGTAGGACTTCTATATAATAACTTTATATAGGGGTTTACACACAATACAGTATTTTTTACCTGTCGTAACCAAAGATCTATAGCTGTACATCATAAAACGTAGGGTTAATTTACGAGACCATTAATATTACAGTATAATAAGGAAGCAGATCCTAAGTATTTTCGCATTTTCCACCTAATCTAAAAATAACGGCGATACATTGAATTTAATTATTGCATGACGTCATCAGTGGGTCCATTTATTACCCACCAGTGACGTAACGAGCCACCACCCAGCAACTTGGCAACGTTTTATTGAAGTAATAAATAAATAAATATTGGACAACATCACATACAATGCTCTGATCCTGTGGTAAGTCACTACAGAAATCAGGAACAACGACGGTACCACAACACCCAGACCCGAGACAATACAGAAAAGTTAGTTTTCCATGTGACCCGACCGGGGATCGAACTCGGAACCTCAGAGAAGGCGACGCCAAAGTCCGACACGCTCGCCTCTCCGCTACGGAGGTCGTCGATTAATCATCATCATATGATGTTTTTTATTGGAATTTTTAAACTAGCCAGGTACTTGTGTCTCTGTAGGCTAAACCAGCGATAGATAGTTGTTTTGGAACGTCCTTCATGCACGAAGCCTATTCGAAGTAGATCAAATGACTCATCAAGTTTACGACCACAATCGATACCAATAGTAGTGATGTTCCACTACTACTACACAAAAATGTTCTCGATGCTACTCTATCATGATCTCGAGAAATGTGGAGGGAAATCCGAAATTTGAACAATGGTATTTTTAATTTTGTATAACCCAAGTTCTCAAAATAACTACAAGACATATGTTTTTTGCAAAACTTTACCTGGTAAAGTTGGAAAAAAGTAAAATTATAATGTCATTTTCTGAGTCAAATATTTGCACAACTGAATAGTTGAGCAATGAATTTTCCATTCCATTAGGTGGATCTGCCATTCTGATTCCTATAATCAGAACGAGATATTTTGTGGAAATAAAACGGATCTTAGATATAATATATTCCTATGTTCCCTAAATTTACTCTTTTGACCATAATTTAATATAACACCAAGTTTGACGACCTCCGTAGCCGAGAGGCGCGCGGGCCTGACTTTGGCATCGCGTCGCGACGCTCTGAGGTCCCGGGTTCGATCCCCGGTCGGGTCAATATTGGAAACGATCTTTTCTATATTGACTCGGGTCTGGGTGTTGTGGTACCGCCGTTGTTTCTGATTTCTGCAACACAAGTGCTTAAGCTACTTACCGCAGAATCAGAGCAATGTATGTGATGTTGTCCAATATTTATTTAATTATTTATTTATGTGATGATAAACAAAATGTATAAAATTTATATGAACTACCCTGCATCTTATCAGCACCTTTATTTACAAATGTGAGACTCAAATATGAGTTACTGACAATTTGAAAACCATCAACTTGTCATTTTAAAGATCAGGCCAATTGACATCCATACCTCTCAGCATAGCATTCACAAGACGTCAGAATCGGATACAAATTCGGAAACTTTATTTTATATCTTTTATGTGAACTATTAGACAAAGATTCTCAAAAATGTACCTACCATCTTCAAATGTTGTAATGTGATATAGTGCAATAAAGATAACTTGAATTTGACTTATAAACTTTCTAAATCAGAACCGTTTCTAACATTTGTAAATCATTAGAAACATAATTTTTTTATCTCTCCTTGCGGTTCGGGAACCGAACCCACGACCTTCACGTATCGCGTTTTTCTGTTTCTAATATTTGAAGTTCGCTAGTACGGCGTAAAGGACTATAAAAATTAAAAATCGATTTGGAAATCAACCTCCTGAGCTACTTAATTGAGTTGACCGATTGCCTTAGGTAAAGGTCAGGGGCGCCAAAATGCCGCTGGATCTAAAACATACCATTAACTAGAGGAGAGAAGGTATCAATTCCAAATTTTTGTTGCTCTTTCTCTGCTTGGTCAAGGTTTGGGGTCGGTGTACCTTTCAGCCCAAGGCCACACCCAAAAATGAATAGGATAAAATATCCCTATTTATGTACTTTACAAGAGCACTTCTCCAGAGTAGTCTAGGAATTTGAAATGAAGGCCTAGTGGAAACTTAAGGTAAAACTATATTATATTTAGTGGTAGGTAGCAAGCACAAGAGTTTTAGGAAAGACAATGACAGAGAATCTCGAGAGTAGCAAGTGGCAAGCTGAAGACAGAGTTCTACTATCCAGTCGAGCAGTAGATTCTATGTATATTTGTCTAAATAATTTGAAAAAAAAGCACTAAACATCTAAAGAATGTTCAGAACAAGGCTAGGTTTCTACATCATTTTAAAACCAGTAACAGTTAAAGAATTTAACACACTAAATACAACAACATTAACTTTAAGCTATTGTTTGTTTAAAGTTAATCTTTTATAGAATTTACAACTGGACTATTCAATTTTATAGATTACTTCTTTGACTGCTTATCAATATAATTTCAAATAGGGTGACTCCAACTGGTGAAATACCGCAGTCAAATAACAATCACTTCTGTGTTGTTGTGTTTCTGTGTGTGAGTAAGGTTTCTATAGCTCTTGGGGGGTGTTACATTAGTAGCAGGGGTCAAGCTTTCAACGTAAGGACGACAAGTGCAGTAACAGCTTTATTATGCTGTACTTGTCACCCTTAAGCTAGGACCTCATCACCACTTAACATAAGGTGAGATGAGGTCAATCTTGAAGTGTAATATAATGTTGCCTAGCTAGACATACACTGAGATACTTTTATATACCTGCCATAACACTATGAAGATAACAATTTGCAACATCACAGCTTTATTAATAAACACTGCCTATTAAATAGTTTCAGACTATTTTCAAGTGAGTGATTTTCGCCTATTTTGGTTTTCCCTAAAATCAAAATAAAATATAATAATAAGTACCTTGCTATATCACACACAATAATAATTATTGTAGTTTTACATACCTACACCATAGAACAAGAATCTGTCTGTCACTGGATTTAGAAGAGTATGCAATCCTTATAACTAAAAGAGTAAAATAAGAAGTAATATATAACTAGGTAACAATTATTAAATTAACATGCAACAAACAGTCAAAAGTGACCTAAAAGACCTTGAAACTTACAAAACCACGTAGCTACTTATTACACAACTAGTACATCCATTTTTATAGTCGAAGCGTGTAATAAATAAACGTTATCTTTACTAGGCATGTCGAGATGAACTCCTACAATATGTGTTTGCTCAAATTTAACAATGTTTGTCGAAGTATTTAACACCCTATTACATACACCTCCTATATTATAGGAACTAAGCATTCTACCAACTCAATAGAACCAATTGATCTAATAAATGCAATAAAAAGAGTCTAGATCCACATCAACGGTATTAATTGACCGTGTAGGAGTGTCAGAAGGGCTCATCGAAGAATTATAGCCGATTATATGTATGACAACATAACCTGAAAACAGCTGTCATTGCACTTAAGTCGTAATGGATTTTATGCACTTAACTCACCTCGAGCTCTTGGTTGCGACATTTATTTTCAAGCTCCTTTACTTGAGGGTCTAAATTAGCAGCAACATCACTGGTATTTTCAGCAGAAGGTTCAGATAACACTTCGGAAGCAAAATTTGTAATTTGCCCTTTCAGACTGCTCAAACTCTGATTTAAATTGAGCCACGACATTTTAGAATACGGCAAATAAAAATCACATATCACGCTTATGGAATTTCCGTTAAAATGTTTTGGTAAAATAGACGTAAACAATCTGAAAATTGCATTATTTTTGCAAGTGACAGGACTTTGACCAGTTGGCAAAACAAGTCGCCATTTGACAATATTGACAGCTGAAGTAGTTTTTTTAAAACATCATAGCTAGCATTGCCAGCAAATACTATTCAGCCTCCAATGTACCAGATTTGATACAACACTACCTACTGTCATTTTTGTTGTCAGCGAAAACAAGGCAAGCGGCCATTTTCATTTTGTGTTTGACGTTGTCATCCATCGTAAAACGAGAATTAATTTAATTTTGTAATATTACCGTAAGCGTTATCAAATATTTTTTCTAGAGTTTGGTTATATGGATCTGCAAGAACAAAAATAATGGTTTGTGCAGAGAGTACTTAAATGACATGAAATAACATAACCTCAACATTATAACATTATGGAGACAAGTGATATTACCAATTTACTGAGCTCGTCTCAGAACGATGTTGATACGAACCCGGCAGTATCAAACAAGTCGCTTCTAACTGCTAATAATGCTCAGGAAAATGTCAAACCTACTAAAAGAGAGAAGTTGACCACTAAAAATGCTGTGAAGTTTCTTCTAGAAGGAAGACTCAAACAGAAGGTGTGTCGCTACTGCTTGAATGTCGCGCACCCTCTGTCGTCTTTGGATCTAGTTCTGGAGATAGGTGGTCCAAGTATAATGTACAAAATAACAATACGAGACATGGTTGCTAGCTTTCACCCTTTCAAAGTGAGTATTGTACATTGTGTAACATCTATTATAGATTTTAGTATACTGAAGTACGCTGAAAGAACTCTATAGTCTTTTTCATATAAGATTAGTGCCGGATGCTTCCCTTTTGCTGAATTATGCATAATATTCTGAACATAATGAATTATTTATGCCAGATAAGTTGTATTAGGTACGTTTTTCTTTTTCGTTAATTAAAAAAAGCAAAGTTAGTGGTAAAATATAAACTTATTTTAAGTCTGACTTCATGTTTAAAGCATCATCAAGGCATTGCTTTCACAACGGGTATTGATTTAATAGTAAATTTGACATACATACAGACATACCCAGTCTAGATCCACAGTAGGCACAATGTAAATTTTGATATCAGTACCATAGAATGATTTTATTGAACTACTAGCGGACCCGACAGACTTCGTCCTGTGAAAGAGATTTGAAATGTGGCTTGACTCTAAATTCTAGTCAGAAAATGTTTGTACTGGAAAAAGAAAATGGCTGTTTTTAGAGTTTTCCCGGCAATTATTCGATTTTTTCTCGCCGTAAAAACCATCCTTGGACTTCAACGAACTTTTTATAAAAATAATTGTCAAAATTGGTCCAAGCATTGATGAGTTATGCGCTTACCAACACATTTTGCGATTCATTTTTATATAATAGATGATGCTATAATCCTACTAATATTAAAAATGTGTAAGTTTGTAAGGTTGACTAGATCTATGAATATGTGAATGTCTGAATGTATGGACATGTAACAACACCCCGATAGGGTTTTGTTACTTTTGCATGCAAAAGGCCTTCAAACGATTTGGATAACATTTGGTAGGAAGAAAAGTAACATATAAGTAGGACACTTTTTATTCCGAATAAATGCAGGAGAATTTGTGACCAACATTCTACATTATTTGTAGTATCACAATTGAAATGTGTGTTTTTCATTATTTAATGAAAAAAACATTGCAATTACACCAACATAGAATTACTCAGATGGTCATTTCCATATTTTCAGGTAGCAGCAGACCCTAACTTTCCCAACAAGATATGCAATAAGTGCTTAAACCAGACCATTCGCTCATACTTATTTACTCAGCAGTGTGAACGATCTGAACGTGCATTGCGTAACTGTTTTGAGGACATGTATAACAAGTTAGACAAATTGGACCCATTAGAACCTAAGCCAAAGAAACGTGGCAGACAAAAAATGCACCCCAACTACAACACTTTGTACACAGATCATGAGAAAGTCATTGATTATGCTGAACCGATCATAAATATTGTGAATCTTGGAGCAGAGTACATTGATCAGGAGAAAATAAAAGTAGCCAATCAGTTTGAATGCCTGAAATGTTTGTTAGTGCTACCGAACCTGGTCTCATTGGCCAATCATGAGAAATTACATCCAAAGAGTATGTACTACCATTGCCGATATTGTGGTAAATCTTTTACAAAGCGTAATCTTTTGAAGAGGCACAGAAGTACTGTCCATGAGGACGGCAAGTTGAAACAGCTGGTACCAACAGATTTCAAATGTCATGTATGTGACGTTGTGAATGAGGATCAAAATAAGCATATACAGCATATTGAAAAGCATAAATTTCAGATGGTAATGGAACACCTCATGGAAAAGAATATGGATAGATTGTGTGCTGTTTGTTTTGATAAAAATCGAAAATTAGTTGGTATGGACAACATGATCTGCCTTCATGGAGGATTTCCTGAAATGATGGGCAGTAGAACCCTTTATAACATTTTAGGATCTACAGTGCCTGAAGTAAGTATAAATTATCTTATAATGACCTTTATTTCTTTGATTGTAGTCTTATATTAGAGGTAAGGCTTATTCCATCCATCCATATATCATCGTCCATTGATGCGACTTACAAAAGCTTTGTTGTGGTAAATATACTGGATACAAGATTAATGCAAGATACTTGAAACAAAAGTTAGATATTTAAACTTGCCTATAAAGACATAGTTTGATCATCAAAGAGATGCATACAAAGTTTCAGGTGTATTCATATAAAATGTATTGAGTAAGACTTCATCACATTGCTTTGCGATTTCTAATGAATGATTTTTCTCTACTAACTGGCTTTTACATTACGTCACTTTATCACTAATCCTGTTCTAGAAATCATCATACAAATATCAAGAGTTGCTAATACCTATTCAAGCAAGAAAAACATGCATTCTTAAAGTAAAATCCAATATTAATAAGTATAGCCAAGATATGGTCGAGAAAAAGTATATCTTAACACCTCCTATCATTGTTTCCAAAGAAGTCTTTAAAAATGATGATCACAACTTATTCATATTTTCATTCCCAATCAAAGATACATTGTTAGAGGAAACTATTTGCGAAAATATTGATTATTTTAATGATAAAGAAATTGTAAAAACAGTTCAAAATACATGTTTGAGTGAAGAAAAAGCAAATCAAGAAAATGTAACACCCAATGGAATAGAATTGAAAGAATATGTTGAGACGAAAACTTATAAAAATTCCGCAATAAAAACAGCTTGTAACAAAACATGCTGGATATTTAAGAAACCTTGTAACTGTAAATCTTTTTATTGTTTGGGCAATAGTAATGTTGAAAATCCTTTGAGCAATATTGAAGGTAACTGTGGTGATAATGTTAAAAAACAATGTCAATATTGTTGGATGTTCAAAAATTGTGACAAATGTGATTTTTGCAAGACAGAAAACAAATTGGGAAAAGATAATTTACGTGCTAAATCTGATGACATCGACTGTGAAAAACTTTCAATAAATAAAGGGCTTAATAGTGTCTGCGTGTCAAATGAATCGATGGTTCTAACTCCTAAAGTTGATGATAATTTTAAAAATATAGATCTTTTTGCTGGTGGTGATACTCTGAGTGACTCAATATTAAAACTTGAAACGAATCCATCAACACCCAATGATAATAAAATCGTCAACAACTATGATTTCAGCAAAGATGTTGAATACGAACGCATTCCCTCTATTATGGATTTTAAAGATGAATATTTTACTGAACATGACTTGGAAAAGAAAATTAATGCAAATTATTTCACAACCAATGAAATACGCCAAATTGTTCAAACCAAAAAGTCTTTGTCCATTGAAAAATCGTCTAATATTGATGTCATCATTGAATTTCCTCATGTTGAAAAATGTTCTGTGGGAAATAGTGAAATAAAATATCAGTATTGCTGGCTGTTTAAGAATTGCAGTAAATGTGATCATTGCAAAAAGGAAAACTTTGAAACCAATGCTAACACAATTATAAAGGATAATACTACTACCAATAATGCTGAAATCAAGTTAAAAAGAAAAAAATCCAATGAAACTGTAGCTAGTACTTCGCAATGGGAGTGTACAATATGCTTTACTGTTAACAGAAATAGAGAGCTTTGTGCCTGTTGTGATTCACAAAGGTCTTTAAAAGAAGGTCCTAGATTAAAGTTTTACAATTTCAATCAGGGTTTCTCCACATTTCCTCAACAACCTGCTATTACTAAAAATATTGAATTGGATTCTAACTTTCCAAATACTGGTATACAATATGTTAGTGAAGATAACAGTCATTTCAATGAAGTTTTAAACCACGATACCGTTGATAAAAAACAGGATAGACATACGTTCGGATTTGATTTGAAACATGAAAATTATACTGAAATGTCTACTATGGAAATTGACATGACCAGAGACACAACATTACAAACTGATGATAACATGAAAATGGAAATAGAAGAATAAAAGTAGTTTCTAGATGATCCTATTCTTTATGGACTTATATGTACTTGTTGATGTAACCAAAAGTATCACTTAGATTTTAAAATTAGGACTTTTTTTGCTTATGTGATAGTTTTTATTTTTTTCTTTATTACTATTGATGTAAAATTGATATAAAATCGTAACAAATGCTAGTCATAAGATAAAACTATTTTAATTTATTGAAAGAAGCTAATCTGGTCAACATCATTTCGATTTATAATTATCGCCATTGACACAATTTTGTAGAATATGCATGTCAAATGTAACCTAACATAAAAGAGCATGATCAATATATTTAAGTATTACATAATATTTTATCTTTATGTTGTTTATCACCATCACCCTGCTTTTTAATTTTTATTTAAAAACCCAACTCAAAATTTGTTGCAGATGAACATCTTACATAACTACACGGGGACAAAAATATGTGAAAAGTGCCTTAACCACGCTATAACGTCATACGTATTCATACAACAAACACAATATGTTAGAAACAGGTTGAACACTTGTATCAGTCTTATGTTAGATAATTTGAATAAAGTCCAAGAGCCCGAAGGTAACCTTTTCATAGAAATATCTCAAAATACAATAATGCCTATTGTGGAACAGGAATTTGATGAAACCCTTATGATAGATGAAGAAGATATTGATGAGTCTAAACTTAAGGTTGAGGTGTTAGAAGATGAATTCAGATTAAAATCTGAAAGTGAAGAGAGTGAAACTGAAGTCTTGGAACAAAAAGATGACATAGATCGAAAGCTGGAAGATATATTTGGGATGAAGTCAAAGCCGGATGAGGATGAAAAGGAAGCGAAATATTTAGCTGAGATACCGGATTTATCATATGAAACATTTGAAAATCCTGCTAAAAGAGCAATTAAGACATACAAGAAAAAAAGGTTATGCAATGGCATTAATTCATATAATGAAAAAAAATACAGCTCGCTAAATGTCTGTAGTGAATTCTTAACGTTTAAAAAGAAAAAAAAACCTATCAAGAAATTTCCTGATTGCAAATTCACATGTCCATTGTGCAGCAAACATTTTATTTCTGATTATTTCTTAAGTAGACACATTTTGAAACATGTGTATAAAAAAATAAAGTGCACACTTTGTAACGGACTCTTCAAATCTAAATTCTATCTACATGAACATGTGAAAAGGAATCATATTATGAAACAAACTGGCTATATGTCATGTAACACGTGTGGGAGGACTTTCGATAGCCAGAAAAAGTTCCTCCGACATAGGAACAGCCATGTAGGAAAAGAATGTCAACTTTGTGACAAAAGATTTGTTTCACAAAAGCCTTTCGAAAGCCACATGCAACGGCATGCATTCAAGTTTAATTTGCTTAAGCAGCGGAGAAAACAAACGTGCAGTTTCTGCGAGAAAGAGTGTGCCAACGACAATGAACTCTCGGTACATGTGAATAAAATTCATTTGCAAATAAAACCATATAATTGTGACATGTGCGATAGGCAATTTTACACGGAAAGCAATTTGAGCAATCATAAAAAGGCGCACAATATTTTCTCTAAAGAAAGTTGTGAATTTTGTGGGAAGATTTTAAAGTGTCGAAAAGATTTAGTTGTGCATGTCAGGAAACATATAGGAGTTCAACCACATGAGTGTCCTGTTTGCATCCAAGCATTTTACTCTAGCGAGAAAGTCCAAAAACATATGTTACTAAATCACGGAGGGACGTTCTGCTGTAAACTATGCAAAACTGTATTCAGACATAAAAGTGATCTTAAAAACCATATAGAAATAGCTCATAATGCTATTTAACATACATTTGAAAATAGGCATTAAATTTATGTCTAATGAATTTTTAAACTAGCCTGGTGGTTAAAGTATTTTTCTAAACTATGAAATATTTAATTTCATGCAACTTCAGCATAATATATTTATGAAAATCCATTTTATCATTTAGTAACCATTAAACTAAGTTACAGCGCCCATACCAAAACACAAATCTATTGTTATTTTAAGCTTTATTTTAAAGCCTGTAAAGTACTATCTCTTTCTCTTTTCTTCGTAATGCAATCGGCATCTATTTAACAAAGTCACAATTATGAAATTTTCAATATAAAAAAGGAGAACAAGGTCTAAATTAACGATGTTTTGATGTAACTTATTTTTGTGGTTGCTAATTTTTTTGTAGTTGCTTTAGATAGGTATTAATGAAATTTATTTTCATCCTAAAACCTAATTCTACAAAACATAATTTTTATATTTTAGTTAGGTATGAAACAAAGATGTTGATTATGGTATATTTTTAGAATAAGGAAAGAAATAAAATATTTATGATTAGGAAAACTGTTTTATTTATCTTTAGCATTTGAACCAACAAATTGTGAATAGCATTCTATTCCTCAGCTCCCCACAGGTGCAATATTTTATTGTCTGTTATTTTCGACTGTCTCGCGGGCTTTGATTCCCGATGTAGGTCCACTACAGGTGAAAGAAAAAACATTGCTTTATACACCAGTGGGGGACAACGCTACTGAAATATTCCCTTTGTACCCCACTGGTGGATAGGTATAGCAAAATTGTTTCTTGATTTCCAGCAATGGGGATAACGGCACACTTTCAATGCTCATCAATTTTCATGTTTCTGCCACACGCCAAAAACTGAGCAACGAGTATGTATAGGACTCGGTAGCCGGGTGCACGGGCATCGCGGTGACGCACAGCATCGCGGGACATCGCGCCACGCCGAGAACTCGCCTCCCGGGTGCACTAGGGTTGTACATTTTCGCAAAGAAAATGTAGTCTTTTACAGTTATATTGAAACATTATTTTGGCTGTGCGTAAAACATGGAGGTGATTCGTAAGCGGATTGTAGTTTTTCTTATATTTATTTCTACTCATACTTCAAAGGCGTGGTGCATATTTACGCGATAAGGTTTTACAACAAGGTACATTTATATATTTGCTTTCAAATACGACACCAGGTGTGCGCCCAAAATACTTTCCAAGTACGTTAAAGTATATTAAGATGCAACAAGCGGCACCACGCTTTCCTGAAAAAGTAGCAAAGATAGAATTAATTATAAATTTTATGGTTACAAATTGAGATATACCTATAATCGCGGCAAATGAAAGTAACTCAAATTTTTGCAGGTGTAATTTTATACTTCAATCTTATGGACATTAAGATGAAATACTTTCTATGAAATACTTTCAAAGCGCGCGCCTCGTGTTCTTATTTTCAAGGGTTGATTTTTTGTAAGAAGTTATATTAAAATATATTTATAAAGACTTGTTCTGACGTTTGTATAAAACCTTAGTTAAAAACAGAATGGACAGTGTTAAAAAAACACTTGACACGTAAAACAATAAAATAGTAAATTTTAAGCCAAAAACAAAACTACTTTCATTTTGTCTTAATCTTGCAGGTGCACTTTAAAACAGTTGTAAAAACAATTGTATCAGTTACACACCTGATCTTTGGTGACACTAATAAATGAATCATAAAATTTTAATAAAGGATCATCCTCTTTGTCGGCTAGCTGCGGCGCGGACTACAATAACTGATTGCAAATAATAGATACTTGACCATAAAACTTGGAACCATAAAATAAACTCCATAATGATTCTATTTTTTTTTCAATTAGTGTGTTTATAATAGGGACGCCGAAATTCAAAGCGCCTTTTTTTGACAATGAGGTAAGTTAAAAGGGCACCGCTCAGCACGTGCACAGCATCGACCAAATCTTTTGTTCTAATTGTTAGCCGGGATTACTAGTGACAAACAATACAGGTTGTAATTCTATATTATTTTTTTAATCTCTGGTATTTCTGGACCAGGTAGATTACAAAGGTCATAAAATTTATTTGTTGAACAATAACAATGACTATTTTATGATGCTAAAATGCAGTCCATTTATTTTTAGAAAAAAAAACATTGCAAAGGGTTTGAGCACAATCTAACATTTTATTTATTTTAAACATCACCTTTAAATTATTTACTTCACGGATAATTGAAAAATTCATTCAAATAAAACAAACATAGTAAGTTCTTACATCTTTAAAAAACATTATTTGAATTGTGAATATTTTTGACAACCCTTGCTCTTGCTACTTTCGAGAGAACAATAGGACCCGGCTAGCGGGTGCTGGGCGTGCGCATAGGCGATGTATAGCTAGCTATAGGCCGACTCGGGAGCCGGGTTCTGGGCGTCTGGCGAAAATACTGTAGAACCCGGGAGCCGGGTTTTGGGCATTGAAAGTGTTGTTCACGGGTTATGAATAGAGGGTATCAAAACATTTATTAAGCTACTAGCTGTGCCTGTGACTTCGTGTGGACTACAGGTTTTTTCCGTTAATACCTAGGTATATACTTTTATGGTTGGTGTTACCCATATCTCCCCAATATTGGAAACAAAAAGTAGTCCATATTTTAGCCCAAGCTTCGAGCTATATTTGTGCCAAATATCATATCTCTAACTTTAAAAACAAAAAAATATATATAACTTTCAAGGGCAGTTTTATAATGATAAAACTGAGGGAGGAGGAGGAGGAAGGGAGGATTGAGGAGGAACCCATTGGTTTTATCCCCATCCTCCCTTTATTTTTAAAACAAAAGTACCTAGACTATGTCCGTTTTAGAGGTTCAACGTATACCTATACCAAATACATATCATCAAAATCGGTTCAGTGGTGTAGGCGTGAAAGCCGGACAGACAGTTTCTTTCGAATTTATAATATTAGTATGGATACCTTGTCTCGCATGGCGCCACAGACCCGGATGGAGGTTGTACTAAATAACTAAGAACAGTGAGTGAAAATAACATAATTATAATCATTTCTAACGCTTGCAAATAGAATCATGAAAAGTAAGGCACGGTGGGAGTGCCTTAAAAAAGGTAGCTAGCGACGGTATTAGTAACGGTCGAGCCGCGACTTCGAACGGTCCCTCAACGAGTACACGTGTTTAAAAAAAGATATTTCACAATCCAGCTATGACGACACATGATGGCATTGTGAAATATCTTTTTGTGTTGCAAAAATCATAGAAAATGTTAAGGAGTAACTTTTCACTCGTAAGTTCAGTCATTTTATTATCAATGCAACTTGGAAAATTAAAACTTCCGGTATTGGGATGGTATTACTTCGAATGAAGGAAATAAATAAATTGTTGGGAAGGATTACATACAATCAACTTAAATGGCTCCCGATACGTGAACGGAGAAACACTAGAATTCTTGGCCTGTTATTCAATATTCTCAACAATCCATTGTCCCCGTCCTATCATAAGAAACAATTTCAATACCTCTGTCTTTCTCACGACCGTTCTCTTCGCTCCTCAGACAATCTCAGCTTAAGCATTCCACGACATCATACTGAGTTCTTCTCCAAGTCTTTCACTGTGCAAGCCATCCGGCTTTGGAACACTCTGTCCGCCGAAACTCGACAATCCCTCACTAAGGGAATTTTTAAATTAAAAGTTCGTGAATTCTTTTATTCCTCCCCCTCTACATAAAATTTCGTTTGCTCAATTGTTTGCTTTATTTTTTCACTTGTTTGCATATATTATATATATTTTTTTGTTTTATATATATATATATACATATATTATATTGTTTAATTATTATATTTATTTATCATGAACCTATGTATGAATATTCTATTCTCGTGTGTAATTTTCTGCTATTTATGATTATTAATTTTGTTGTTATCCATACTCACATTTTTACTGTTACCGCACCCATAAACGTACTATCTGCATGACCCAACGGTTGACTGGTAGAGAATGCTCCTAGCATTAAGTCCACCTTTTGTACTTTTTTGTGCAATAAAGTTTTTAAATAAATAAATAAATAACAATACTACCTACATACAGTACTATTCTGCATTTTAAAGTGGCAATCAATTAGGTTTGTTGTTGTTTTGTTTTGTAGGTTAAAGGTGGTCTCCAAACTTAAGTCTTAGACAATTCCCTTTTTTTAATTTAAATATAATAAATTGGGTCATTTTTATTTCGGGGGTTAAAGCGCTATTTTAAAGTTAAGATACCTTAGGCTTGATATGTGACCGTATGTATTTTTTATGTAACAATATTTAAGCCGCTAAACCACAATAAGTGTCTAGAACACGATTTAAGATTGCCTGCCCGTAACGAAATAGCAACACCTTGAAAATATGACGTGCCTACTTTGTGAATAGTGCGTACCTATATAGCCTATGTTATCACAAGTATTATTAATTTGTAAGATCTCTCTCTCCTTTTCTGTTCAAACAATCCTAGAATTAAAAAATGATTATTCATCTTGCAAACATATGCGATACGAACGAGGCCTTAGAGTTCGTTGTCGGTTTTTTTTGCTAATAGTTGCGAGCTTCATGATGCTGTTATCATTTTGATAGTCTATAAAATAACCTTTCTTACTAAACAAAAAATAAGAATGAAATCAAGTACATAAACTTTATGGCAAATACATTTTTATTATTTATTATTATAATATGGGATAGAAGTAAGAAAGTTGAACGTATACAAAATTGTTTATATTATAAGAAATTATGTAAAATGAGACGCACTCGTCAATGTCAACTGTCAAACAGTAAAGTACTTCTGTTGTTTGTTGGTTTTTTGCAAATCGCACTGTTGCAATGGCAATTAATATTTTCATTTTTAAAAGGAAGTAGGAATCTAAACTATTTAATTTAGTGACTAACGGTACGATAGCTTAAAAGCTGCTTGAAAAATTATCAGATATTGATACAACTCGCGCTATGTACCACTCAGACAGCGCGGGGTTTTAAATAATTTTAATCGAACATATAAAGGGCTACGAATCTGTAAATTTTTATATTAATCTAAAGATTAGTTGTAAAATGTCAAGTACGAGGTCCTACGAAAATAAATTAATGGATGATATCTTAATAAAGTTAAAGTCGAACATTCGAAATTTATTCCATTGTAAGCGAGTTTGTGGCATCTGTTTAAATAGCACAACTAGTCTACGGCTTGGAACTACGGTATATAGCATAAGCTGTGGTGATAATATTACAGAAAAGAGCCTGAGTGATATTATAAGATCTACTTTTGGTTATCAAGTGAGTATAAAGCATCAAAATGAACTCATTATAACCTATCTTTTTAGCCACCTAAGTATAAAGTTACAGCAACCCACAACTACCTTTTTGGTGTAAGTACAGGCGCGTCCATGTTTTTACGCTTATCAATATGTGTGTTTTTGATTATCTATAATAATGGTGTCATTTAAACATCCTTTGTAGTTGATCTGCTCAAAGTAAAATGATACCTAGACCTAGGAAAAGACTGAAGCTAACTTACAATATCATAATCCAATCTACCACTGAATCATAACCTGTAAATATAAAGATTCACTCTTGAAATTATTCCCTTTTACAAAAACTAAACTTAAATCTAACTTTGTTTGAACTATGATTTACAATGTAGATATTTATTTATTTTATTTAAAAGACTTTATTGCACAAAAAAAGTACAAAAGGTAGACTTAATGCTAGGAGCATTCTCTACCAGTCAACTGTACCAGATAACCTAAATTCAAATAACAAAATTTTTTCAAAATATTCTCTAGAATATTTCAAGTATGCTTGTGCGGTGTATTGCTAGTAAAAATTGTAAGAATATAATTATATAAAAATCTAAAAGATTTCATTAGTCTAGCATAAGCATCTTTTGCCTATGATTTTAATTTATGGTGACGTACATAATTATGAGATGATATCCAAATACTTATTTTTCAGGTCACCACTCTGCTTCCAACATGCTACTTCTGTGAATCCTGCATAGATGTCTTGCTAAAAGCCTATAGGATGCTGGAAGAAATAAAATTTAATCACCAAATCCTACAATATTATGCTAATAAACTCGCTGAGCAGACCAAAATGAAACTTCCTGAAGACGTCCAATCAATTGTATTTGAGTTAGACTATTTTAGTCAGTCAAAATCTGAATATCATCCGGATAGTGATGTTAACATGAAAATAACAAATGATGGCGATGTTACAAGTGAACTTGATGATGATGAATCAAATGAGACATTAAATATGAATGAAATTAAACAGGAAATAATTTACAAGGAAGAACCAAAAGACACTGGCTATGATATTCCTATCAAAATAGAGATTAGTGATATTGTAGCCAAAATAAAAGATCAAATTACATTTAAAAAAATAAAAACCCAGGAGCCCAAATTGAAAATAGAACAAGGAAATTTTGATAAACCCAAGAAGGTTGCAACAAAACGAAAATTAAAATCTAAACTTAATTCAGGGCCTGTCAGTAAAAAGTTAAGTAAAGTAGTCAAAGACACTAAAGATAGATACTATAAATGTTACTTGTGTGAAACAACTTTTACTGGAGAGAGAGAACTGCTGAAACACAGCAAGAAGCAATGTATTCAATCTGGAATTGTTGATCATAAGCACACAGATAAAAAAAAGATAAAAGAAAAAGATGATGATAGCGCAAAGAAAGAAGTCTGCGATCAATGTGGAAAGATTGTTACATCAAATTATTTGAGAAAACATAAGAGGTTACATGAGAAGATGCAAAAGCAATGTCCAATTTGTGCTCAATTTATAAACAAAGCTAGCTTTAAAAGACACATGCATTCACACAGCGGTCTGCCTAAAATGAGGTCCTGTCCTAACTGTGACTATGAAACTAAATATATGGAGGCTTTAGATGCCCATATCAACAAAGAACACCTTCATATACGTCCTTATGCATGTGAAAAGTGTCAAAAAGGATTCCATTCTAAATTGTTACTCCGGGAACACATAAAAATACATACAAGACTCAAGACTGAGCAGTGCCACTTATGTGGAGACCGGTTTGCATATAAAAAGAGTTTAATGTTGCATATGAGATTACATACTGGGTATACGCCTTACAAATGCCATCTTTGTGACGAATCCTTTATATCGGCAAGTCGTAGACAAACTCACATTCAGTCGAAGCATGTGGGAAGAGTGTTACAATGCGATATTTGTTCGAAAAAGTTCTCGTTAAGAACAACCTTGCGAAACCATGTCATCAAAATACATCAAAGAAAAGATAAAGCTAAAGTGACATAATTAAAAAAGCATATTTTATTGCATTGTTTTAGTTATTTTGCCTGTTGACTTTAGCCATGCATTTTTTAATCAATCCAAATAAATTGGAGTGTCTGTAGGTAATGCGGTTTCAGAATTATTAAACCAAGAAGTCTCTCCACCCAAGCTGGCTTAACATTCAAGACATGATGATAAAAAAGTAACTTTTTTGCTGTATCTTGGTGATAAGATGTGTGGTACCCTATTGGTTCTCGATTCCATAACATAAGTGCTTGAACTTGTATTTTGAGAAAAAATCGATGTGTTATCAAATGTGATGTTGTACGATATTTATTAGATATCAAGTTCAGAAGGAATGTATATTTGATGCACTTAAATATATTAGGCAGTAATTAGTTCGCAATAAATTCCTAAAACTTTAATAGTGTTGACCTGTTTATTTATTTTCATCGCTATAAATGCAAGTCGTGATGGGACCTACTACATAAGTAGGCCCAAAAGAGAATGGAGTGAGAACCTCCTGCTCCCCGGAAGTTTAATAACAAGGCTTCAGGTAGCTACCGTTGATAGTTGGGTAGGGAAAAAAATACAAAACATCTAAAAAGTCTTCGTAAGGCAATTTAATAATGTCTGCGATTAATCATTAATACGCATGATGACGACTAGGTAAAAAAATATATATTTAGTCCTTCATTTACTATAATGAAGACATTTTGTGCTTCAACAAAAACAGCGCATCAAATTTCAGTGGAAGGGAGTGATAACGTTAATATTTCGTATAAAACTGTACAGGCACATGCACTAATATGTACCCAACCTCATTCTAAAGTAAACCCTGTCGTACTGTAATAAGAGCTCAAGTGTTTGCATTTCATTGCTCGTGACTGTACGAAGATCCCAGCTTATACGCGCGTATAAAACGCTAGTCTGAAACCTCTATTAGTATATAAATAAACCCAACCTAGTCATATTTCTCATTAAACTTCGATGAAATGAACAAATCTTCGCCTTCCACTTTAGGCAACCGCCCGTCTTCAAACAAATGATAAAACGCTGGACTCAACTCTTTCACGTCTCTCGGATCAAACTTCTTCCCGTTCTCTTTCCAATGTAGCTTCTTGAAGTGGCTCCTCATCTCTCTCGTCAAATGGAACATTGAATCGCACAGTGGACACGCCACAGTCCTCTCCGAATGCTTCTTTACTTTATGAGTGTTCATAATACTGGAAGTCCTGAATCTTTCTCCACACATTTCGCAAGCGTATGGAGTGTACCCAGTATGTTTTCTCATATGAAGCCTCAAGCACGCGTTGTTTTCGAACTTTTTGTCGCACACACCACAGTTTACTGCTTTGACAGAAGTGTGAGTTACTAAATGGTCCTTCAAACGTTCCTTTCCGAAGAAAGACTTCTTACAGTAGGTACACTGATACGGCTTCACCTTCAAATGAAATCTGTTCACATGACATTCCAGTTCGCTGTACCGAGACATCATGTGGCTACACCAGTCGCATTTAATGTATTTCGTGTACTTCTGTTTCGGTTTCTGAGACATGTCCTTGGGTTTGCAGCGTTTCATATGTCCCTTCATGTAAACAGGTCTAGTCGGTTTCTGGCAGCGGGGACATGGGACCTTTTCCAAGTGAACTTTGCGATGGAACTTCAATTGGACTTCGCTTGGATACGACTTGCCGCATGTTTCGCAAGTACAAACGTTCTCAGCTGACCTCCCCACGTTGCAATACACCATGTGGAGAGGAAAGAAAGTTTTCGTCAAGACCTTTTTGCAGTCAGTGCATTGTATGACATCGTCGTAATGTATTCTTATGTGAGCGTGCAACTTTCGTATACAATCGAAGTCCTCATCACACTCTTTGCAAGGGAACCTTGCATTTGGATGTACTTTAACGTGTTCCATCAATTGAAATCTTTTATCAAACTTCTGGTCACACACAGGACAGTCTAAGAGGGAACGTTTACGCTTCATTTGCAATCCGCTGTGAACTTTGAATGTGTGATCTTGTAGCTTCGCACTAGTAAGGAATTTCCTTTCACAAAGATTACAGTTAAAGGTGTCCTTTTCATGCCTTAACTTGACATGATTCGCCAGTTCTTCTAAAGTAACAAAACAACATTTACAGTGCTCACATTTGAATTCTCTCTCAACGCATTGGCATAGTTTCGTATGACTGTCTAATGAAGTTTTAGTCAGAAAATCTTGATCGCAATAAGCGCAAATGTACCGTTCCTTATGATAGTGGTTTATATGGTATCTTAGAGTAGTACGTGAATAGAATTGTTGATCGCAATGGGCACATATGAATGGATGATGGTCTAAATGCTCTCTGTTCACATGACCTAACAAAGCCTCTCTTCTAGGGCAAACGTAATCGCAGTCTAGACATTTTATTTTGAAAGCTTTTTTCTTAACTTGCTTCAACACTTGGTCTCTATAGAAAACCAAGTATTTGTAATGTATGCAGATATTATCCGGACATTCTATGCAATTAAATTTACATCTGTGATATTTTAAATCTTGCTCTTTTACTTTCTTAAAGCATAAGGCACATTGTGGGCCGCTGTGAAACTTTTCCGTGTGCGTTTTCAACCCATTTGCGTTATAAGAGAAGAATTTACACAAATTGCAAAAATGCACATAATCTTCATGATTTATTTTCATATGCTCATTCAAATCTTGCTCAGAAACAATGAATTGGCACACTTTACAACGCGTCTTGCAATGAGTCCTGTAATGAGTATTCAGTGATCGATTAGAAATGAATGTATCATCACATATTTTGCACCTAAACAATTTGCTTGGATCAATCTTCCGTTTCTTACAAATCTTGTAATGTTCCTTCCATGTTTTGTAACTAGGTATTATTACTTTACATCTTGGACATACAAATGTAGGCCCTTGCTTGTCTTTCAGCCCTCTTTTCCTAGCACCAAGACTTTTCTTTTCTAATGCTTTAATATTACTGTTAATGTCGATTTTCGGAGACTGTATTACCTCTTCTACATATGTTATTTCAATACCTTGGTCATTATCTTCAAATGTATATTGTTTGTTGCAAATTTCAACGTTTTCAAGTTGGATTTCTTGGAAATCGACACGTTTAGGAATTAAGTTGGGCTCTTTTTCATCCATTTTTGGTTTTGTACTGTCTAGTTCTACTGGTTTTGTTTTGTCTAGTTCTACTGGTTTTGTTATGTCTAGTTCTACTGGTTTTGCTTTGTCTAGTTCTACTGGTTTTGTTTTGTCTAGTTCTACTGGTTTTGTTTTGTCTAGTTCTAGAGTTTTCTTTTCTTCTTCCTTTGGAGTTTCTTTTGCAACTATTTCAGTCATTTTACCAATATCTATGTAATCGCACATCTCTATATCTTGTTCTAGGATTATTACAATATTGGAATTTTCATAATCGCCCATTGTTTTTAACTCGTTATTAACATTTACAGCTTTAGATTGTAGTTCATTAACACAACTGTATATTATTTTAGAGAGTTGTTTTGCATTGTATATGAAAAGGTATGATTGAATTGATTTCTCTGTACATTGACTGCATATGTAAGAGCTGGCCATGATTTGTCCACTCTGAAAAATACAAAATAAAAACTGGTTAATAGGAATAAATGAAAGCATAAGCAAATGAATAAATATTGAACAATATATTTAATAATATAATATAATATTTATTATATATTTTACAAATTTTGCGGAAGGTAAGTAATTGAAGCACTAATGTTACAAATATCAGAAACGACAAAGGTCCTACAACACCCGGACCCGAGAAAATATGGAAAAGTACAATTTCCATAGTGACCTTGCCGGGAATCAAACAGAAATGGCGCGATGCCCCGCATGACCCGCTCACCTATCGGCTACGGAGTTCTTCCACCGGTCGAACGGATGAATAGATATGATATATAGATTACTATACTATTAATGCAATAAGTACATATTATTAAGTGAGGTAGGGCATAGCGATTTATCGCTCGAACTGGAGCAGCCCGACTGGTGAAATACCTCCACCTTACAGAAGACCGCAGCCAAATGACAATCATTTTGATGTTGTTGTGTTTCTGCGTGTGAGTTAGGTTTTCATAGCTCCTGGGGGGTGCTACATTAGCAGCAGGGGTCAAGCCTTCAAGGTAAGGGAGACAAGTCCAGTAACAGATTTATTATGCTGTACTTGTCACCCTTAAGCTAGGACCTCATTACCACTTAACATCAGGTGGGATGAGGTCAATCTTGAAGTGTAATATAAAAAAAAAAGTACATTATATATTTTGATGCCATTGGGAGCAGACAATTAAATCCAGTAATAAGGCTAACGAAACCGAGAGCCATACCTAATGTAATTATAAATTAAGGCAGGCATAAAAAGCTGATACAGCATACAGAATAGCACATTTTATTTCTTCTTTCTACTATGTAACAAATGACTCGTATAGAATCAAAGGTGGCAATCTGTATATGGAGTCCATATACATACAACATATAATATATAACTCACATTAGCTTTTAATATTATTTAGTCTATTTGCTTACCTCACTATTTAGGATATAATCAATGATGTCCTTCAAAAGCTTCTTGTGGGTTTGTTGTCCAACAGCAATGTCAAACTCAGTGTGGACCGACCACAACTTCTCCGTTCCATCAAAGTCCAGACAAATGCCACAGAACTGAGGAGCATGGCATATTGAGGTTAACTTCTGCTTAAGCCGTTGCCAATTGGTTGTGTCATCATCATTCTGAATTTGTATCTCGTCTTTCATAATATTTTGAACGTACATTGTCTCTTCTTCCATTGTTTGATACTCTGAAAATGAAAACAATTAATTCGAACTAAATTTTTGGATAATGTCGGTAAAAACCTATTTAAATTATCTTTAGTTTTATCATTTAGGTGCCACTGCCATTGCCACCATATTTAAACCTTATGGCCTTAAAATAAGGTACAAAACTAGTGAAAAATATATTTGATTCTACTGGTAAAGGCTTAAATGGTTATGGTCAATAGCATTTTGTTGTAGATATACCTCAATGTGACAAGGTACTGCGGTGTGTAGCAATAGTTTAAGTAGCAGTTGTTGTCACATTAAACCCTCCACATTATGAAGTAAGGCAGAAGAGAAACTATCTTTACTTTTTATGACATAATATGACAATATTAGTATTTAGGTAAAGTAATTTAAGCCATGACTTCCTGACGGCCAGGTACTATGGAAAGACTACTTTGTAGATAACTGGCTAGTCAAATGCGTAGATAATACATTTTAGACCGTTCTTAACTCTACTTACTAGTACCTAGATGTAAATAATTGATTAAATTATAAATTAATTATTCCTAATTTAACCAAATAATGATAAAATTCAAATCCTTTCATGTTCATTTATCTGAAATTTATTTGCATTTCTACTTGTTACTGGATTGATTTTATGAAGTTACTTGAGATTTGATGCCTAAAGTAGGTAGGCATTTTCATAAGTTACTGAACTAACTTTTAAAACTTTCAATGGATTCTTTTCCGTTTTAAGGAGTGACATAACCGTATTCCCGTGCAATTTTTTCTTAAAAAAATGTTCTTTCCCAAAATACGGTAATGAAAGGGGTTAGCTGTCACCGCACGCTATTTTCTTAATTTCATGAAATTTTAGCGGAATGTCAAAGAAATTATTTATTTATTGGAAGATAATACATATTACAAATATTTTATTACCTTTATTAAATCGGTACGTATGATGCAAGACGTCTGAAATTGAGACTAAAAAAAAATAAATCACATGCACAACTCAAAATGGCAAAGGAGTACCTACGAGGAGTACAGACAGAATTATTTCATTTTGACATCTGACACGGAACTGGAACACGCTCATACCGTTCCAATTTGTGCATTTACAATCTACAGCCAAATTGAAATTAGTTTTAAAGTGGCTGAAGTGCAAGTGTGATATGTTAGCAGCAAAGAAACATTTAATTCAACTTATTATCATCCATCACACTATCTATCGTCTATCTATCTATCTATATATATAAAATAAAAGTGTTAGTTATACTATGTATTTATAACTCAAGAACGGCGGAACAGATTTGGCTGAAAATAGGTGGGTAGGTTGTTTAGAACCAGGAGGAGGACATAGAATACTTTTTATATTATTATTTTTTTTACATTTTTTGAAGTCTTTTCATTTATTGCTTCCAGGGCGGAACAAAGTTCGCCGGGTCACCTATGTAGTTAAGAATAAAATCAATAATGATATCCTTCAAAAGTTTCTTGTAGGTGGGTTTATTGTTTTAGGTAGTTTATTCCCTACCGGCGACGACAAATTCAGTGTGGGTGTGCCAGTGTGGACTGATCACAACTTCTCTGTTCCATCCAAGTCAATAGAAATATTATACTACTTTGTAAGTACCTACTTTTGATTGATTTTCTGCACTCGTGTTTTTAGCCAATCAGCAACTGATGCACAGCATTTTGTTAGAAGAAAGTAATACAATTTAGTCGCGGGTAACGTAGCAGTTAGACGTGTATGAAGTTTGTTAATTCATATAATATTATGTCCATTTAGTACTGCAAATTAGATGCTGCAGATGGGCTGAACTGAATACTAGTGACTATCAGCAATTCAACGATAACAAAGTAGGTACTCATAGTATCATACTTTAGTTTGATTTTAAATTACGGAAAATGAAGAATAATGTTGCACCCTAGCGTACATATTCATTACGCTACTTGACAGTGTTAACAATAAAATATGAAAAGTGTTAGATATCTTAGCTTATTAGTAAAGTAATAATTTTACATTTTTATTTTTTAATTAAAAGCATAGTTAGTATTTTATTTTTGCAAAATAAATTTTACTTTTTTTATCTGTGGAACAAAAAAACCGAAACGGAAACCACCATTGCGATTCGGAAATGACAGCTGTCGGCGAAAATAATTTATTTTAATGTGGCGAAACAATGATTATTTTACCGATTTAATTGAATTATTGTGTCTTTAATCGTATTAAGAATTTATTGAAACATTTTCCGTTTATCTAAATTAAGTCGTTCCTATGCGTATCGGTTCGTTGTCTACAACGTTGACGTCATAATTGCAACAGTGACGTGACTTGGCGTTTTTGCGCGCTTTTTAAATGTGTTACACAAAATCTTATTTTTCTCTGGTTATTTACATTTTTTTCAGATAAATCGAATTGCTTGGGATATAAAATGAACGGGCGCACATTTTACAATACTTTTTCAAAAACTGTCAAGTAGCCATTGTATAAAGTACGCAAATGTATGGTCTTAGCAGAAGTTTTAGGATTTTGTTTGTTTACAAGTTTAGTTCTGATTTGTACCAAGAGATGTCACTATGCCTATTTACATCGCGGTGGCATTGTGTTCCGGCCGATCCTATATAAAGGAAATTTTAGATGTCAATAAAGACTATTTTGGTTACTCCATAATCTGTAGTTTCATTCAAGCTTGGGAACTAATTGGGAGGAGTACTACAGGGAGTAGCCAGTAGCCCAGAGGTTTTACATGGTCCTTCATTGCCGGACACCAGCAAGGGTGGTGTCTTTTTTGTCAATCATCGCTACGGGCAGTGGATTGCTGTCGCAACCGTAGCTTCAGGGATCAGTAACCTGATCTCGGACGGCGCGCCAGGCTGGAGTGGAGTCGGCGCGAGTCAGGATTTGGATGGGTGCGCAGCATTGCAGAGTGGAGCGGTGGAACGGGAACAGCTAGTGTGACCTACATACAGCGGGGTACACGCAAGGAAGGGAAATTGAAGAAGTGTGGTGTGTGGTAAATGGAAGTGCAGTTATTGTGAGTAAATTTGAACTTTATTAACAGGAAGATTTAAACTTTATCAAAATTGGTGATTCTATTTGGAACTTTGGACTTAGAATAATTTTAGATGTTAGATTTAGAACTTAGAATAATTTCGTTAAAAGTGTAAAGACGGGGAACCTATGCCCAAAATTTGATCGATATCTTTTTGTTTAAACACTTAGAAAATTTTCACTTAAAAATTAACTTAGAAAATTTTGCATTATTTTGTCAAAAATATGGAGTCATTATTACATTATCAAACGGAACTATACAAGCGAATAGTTAAAGCCAAAACTAATTTTAAGAAAAGTCCAAAAGAACGCATTAATAAGCAGTATATAGAGGGTCGAATAGAACTGTTAGAACATTTTTGGTTTGAGTTTTTATCAGGGGATAAGGAGTTCAAACGAAACTCAGACCCTAAAATATCATCTGCATCTAGTTATGTTAAGGAGGAAATTTATGACAAGACAGAGGAATGTTATTTGGAGTATAAGTGTGAGTTGAAAATAGCATTTGTGCCGACCTACGACATGACCTAAAAGTCGACACAAATACAGCGTCAGCAGAATTGGCGTAGTAAACAACGCTCCATACGTAATGCATGACATCGATATCCTACATCGCGATATCAGAGTTTTCGTCGCCACTAAGTATATATACAACAAACCAAGAATGGTAGTTGGGCCTTGGTCCCCGAGCAGATAACACCTAGCTCGGCGGAAGTACTTCCACTTTTAGTAAAGAACATACGTTCGTTACACATTGGAAAAAATTACGGCTGAGATTGTAACTGCACCTAGTAAGTGTAATCATGGCTCAACACAACCCAAATCCTCTCATATAAAATTGCCAAAAATTAATATTCCTATTTTCTCCGGTCAATATGCAGAATGGTCGACATTTAAAGATCTTTATACGGCACTGGTACATTCTAACGCGGAATTAAGCAAGGTTCAAAAGTTGCATTATTTGAAAAGCTATCTCACCGGAGAAGCGGAGCAGTTCGTAAGACATATTCCAATAGAAAATGATAATTATGACAGATGTTGGGACTTACTATTACAAAGATATAATAACAAAAAATATATTTGTCACGTTACACTCAAAAAACTGTTTAGTCAAAACAATATTTTAAAGGAGTCAGCCTCTGGTTTAAAACACTTGATAGATACTACTAATGACTGTCTTGCTGCTTTGAATAACATAGGAGTCAATGTATATAGTTGGGATGTCATTATAATACATATCCTAACCTTGAAATTGGACCCGGAGACTAGACGTCAGTGGGAGTTTCATGTTAGTGAAAATAGTTCGGCAGATGAATTGCCAACATATGAAAAATTCAAAGAATTTGTTACGAACCGATATCGCGCGATAGAATTTCTGGGCTCCGGATCAAACTCAATAAAGAAACCTATCAGTCATAGTAGTCCACCTGTAAATAAAATGAAATCTTTACATGTAACTAATTTCAAGTGTGTTTTTTGTTCGGGAGAACATTCTCTTCCATTTTGCAAAGATTTTTCAAAGGAATCTGTTGATACTCGTAGAAATTTTGTAGAAACTAATAACGTGTGTTTTAACTGCTTGGGTATCAATCATTGTGCCAAATTTTGCCGTAATAGTTCAAGGTGTCACGTGTGCAAAAGGAAGCACCATTCTCTGTTGCATCCTAATGGTAATGATGCTTCGGGGGCCGTTGAGGTCAGAGATAACTCGGAAGTGCCAGAACAACCAATGGCATCTTCGGCTGAGGGAGTAGTAGAGAGAAATGTTACGTTACCGTCGATTTCCTGTTTTTCGTCAGGTAGGGTTTGCAATCAGGCTCTTCTAGCAACTGCGCTAGTGGGAGTTCAGTCGAAAACAGGTATAGACACGGTACGGGCTTTACTTGACCAGGGCTCACAATCCTCTTTCGTGACTGAGTCGACCGTGCAGCGTTTGGGATTAAGGAAGACTTCAGTGTTAGGACATATTTCTGGATTAGGTGAGAATTCGTCAACTACTAAAGCCATGGTAACTTTGGAAATCAATTCACTGGTTGACCCTAACTTCAAGTTGAAGGTTGAAGCTTACGTTTTAAAATCGATCACAGCGCCGTTACCATCATGTAAAATTGATCCATCGAAATGGATTCAACTAAAAGGTCTGGTATTAGCTGATCCTAAATATCATACTCCAAGTCGCATTGATGTGTTGCTTGGGGTGGGTGTTTACAATCAAATATTATTGGATGGGATAAAAAAGGGGCCAGAAGGAGTACCTTTAGCGCAAGCTACCTCTTTAGGTTGGATTCTGTCTGGTTACGTGAATGTGGCTTCAAACCCAACAACTCCAATAAATGTACTGCATTGTCGAACGGATGAAAATGATCTTCTCAAAAGGTTTTGGGAACTGGAAGCGGAACCTGAAATAAAAATTAATAAATTATTAACAAATGAAGAAAAAAAGTGTGAAGAAATATATGCACAAACCACAACGAGAGATAATGATGGTAGATATGTTGTCCAACTTCCTTTAAAAAATGATCCGCCTCAAGTTGTTGATTCTCAGGAAATATCTAAAAAAAGATTTCATGCATTAGAACACAAATTCACTAAAAACAAGAATATGAAAGATAGATATACAGAAGTCATGAAAGAATATATTGAACTAAATCACATGGAACTTGTACCTAAAGAAGAATTAAACAATCCAAAAGCAATTTACTTACCTCATCACGCGGTGGTACGTGAAGACAAAGACACGACAAAGGTAAGAGTAGTATACGATGCTTCCTGTAAAGGAAAAAATAATATGTCGCTCAACGACAATCTGTTAGTGGGACCTACCTTACAACCGGAATTACGACATCTTGTAATGCGTTGGCGCTTACACCCTATTTGCCTTACCGCTGATATTGCAAAAATGTATCGCCAAGTGAAGATTGCAGAATCAAATGTCGACTTCCAGAGGATTATCTGGCGAGATAATCCTGAAACTGAAATAAAACATTACAAAATGCTAAGAGTAACGTTTGGAACTGCTTCTGCACCTTACCTTGCGATTAAAACGTTACAGCAACTGGCTCAAGATGAAGGTGGCAGGTATCCTATGGCAGCTGAAAGAGTAATGACTGATTATTATGTGGATGATTTATTAACAGGATGTCAAACTATAGAGGAAGGTTTAAAAATATTTCGAGAAATGAACGAATTGCTGAGCAAAGGAGGATTTGAGTTAATGAAGTGGACAAGTAACAATGAAGAATTACTAGATGTTATGAAACTTGAATGGCATAATGAGGACGATCAAGAAGGATTAAAAATTAAATCAGACGAAATCATGAAAATTGTGGGACTTACCTGGAACCGTGGTGAAGACTGCTTCCGCTACATTGTTAAACTCCCACCTCTGGAACATCCTGTAACAAAAAGAAAAATAATTAGTGATATTTCGCGATTTTATGATCCATTAGGCTGGGTTGGACCCAGCATTATAAAATCAAAAATAATAATACAGCAATTATGGTTAGTAGGCATTGATTGGGACGAAGCTGTACCGGAAAGTATATTAAACGAGTGGCTCACTTACCGGGAAGAGTTAAAGTTGCTAGAGGTTATTAACATACCGAGGTGGGTCCATACCAAGGTTAGTAATACAGTCGAGTTGCACGGCTTCTGCGACGCCTCTAAGGTTGCGTATGCGGCGGTTATTTACATCCGTGTAATAGATTCCGATGGAAGAATACATGTAGCTCTGGCAACTGCAAAAACAAAGGTGGCGCCTGTCAAACAGGTCTCAATTCCCAGGTTAGAGCTGTGTGGGGCGGTTTTATTAACAAGGTTAATTTTGGAAACTGCACAAGTACTTGGTATTGACAAATGTAACTTGCATGCATGGACTGATTCTACTGTGGTTCTTGCTTGGATTAATGGCCATGCAAGTAGATGGAAAGTATTTGTTGCAAACCGTGTTTCTGAGATTCAATCGAACCTGGACTCTCATTATTGGACACATATTAGTTCCAAAGAGAATGCAGCTGATGTCGCATCTAGAGGATTATCTCCAGCTGAATTAGTCAATAATAGTGTCTGGTTTGAAGGTCCTGGATTTTTAAGAAACAAAGTAATAAATTATGAGAAGCTAAAAGACATAACTACGGATTTAGAAAAAGTGAAAGGTTATTGTGCTGTAGTAGAAGATTGTATATTGCAACGGTTCTCTTCACTCACAAGAATGAAACGAGTGATAGCGTATTGTAAACGTTTCATAAATAATTTAAGAGTGGAACCTAGTAAAAGAAATAAAGGGTATTTATCTACGCCAGAACTAAACGATGTGTTGAATATATGTATTAAGCAAAGTCAAGCATTGTATTTCGGAAAGGAGATTTTACTAGTCAGAGAACAAAAGAACTTACCGAAAAGCAGCATTCTTCGATCGCTGAACCCTGCACTCGATGAGAATGGATTATTAAGAATAGGTGGGAGATTAGAGCATTCTGGTTTAAGCTTTAACCAAAAACACCCCATCTTGATACCCAAAACCTGTCACTTAGCAAATTTGATCGTTGCAGATGCTCACAAACAGACACTTCATGGCGGTCCCCAGCTAATGCTTTGTTTTATACAAGCTAAGTATTGGATTCCACGAGTCAAACAACTGGTAAGGTCTTACTTTCGTAAATGTGTAATATGTGTGAAAAATTCAGCCAATACTCAGACACAATTAATGGGCCAGTTACCAATGGCGAGAGTGACCCCAGTGCGCGCATTTAAATGTAGTGGTGTAGATTACGCGGGACCTGTCCAGATACGTACAGCAAAAGGGCGCGGACACAAGTCTCATAAAGGATACATATGTCTGTTTGTTTGCATGGCCACAAAAGCCATACATCTGGAAGTAGTGACGGATCTTACTTCGGAAAGCTTTTTGCAAGCATTCAAACGGTTTGTCTCTAGACGTGGACATTGTTCCGATTTATGGAGCGATAACGCAACCAATTTTGTCGGAGCTTCCAGCGAATTAAAGCGTCTTTTCTTAACCGAAAAGGGATCCATGCTTCAGGAAGTAGCCGAATCTGTGGCCAGTAACGACTGCAACTGGCATTTCATTCCTGCTCGATCGCCTAACTTTGGTGGCTTATGGGAAGCAGGAGTGAAATCCGTTAAGTACCATTTAAAGAGGATTATTGGCCAATCAACTTTGACTTTTGAAGAAATGTCAACTGTTCTAGCACAAGTGGAAGCTTGCCTTAATTCTAGACCCCTATCGGTAGTTACTGGTGATTGCGACGAACATACTGTCTTGACTCCGGGACATTTTCTTGTGGGAGAGCCTGTTGTAACTCCTCCTGATCGTAACTATGAAATGCATAATGTTAGTTCTTTGAGAAGATGGCAGTATGCACAAAAAATGTTGCAGGATTTCTGGCGGAAATGGTCTCAGGAGTATCTTACCAAGTACTTCCATAGGTATAAATGGTCATCGCAACAAAATCAGCCTAAGGTGGGCGATGTCGTGTTAGTGAAGGAGGACGGGCTGCCTCCCTGTCGTTGGTTATATGGCAAAGTGATTGAAATCCATCCGGGTCAGGATAATTTGATAAGAGTAGTCACAGTTCAAACTAAAAATGGTAATTTTAAGCGAGCTATTTCCAAACTGTGTTTGCTCCCAATTGCAAATAATTAGTAGGTGACGCAGGTAGCTAACTGTGTATAATTTTAAGGGTTTGTATTTGTATTTTAATGTGTATTGTTTAAATATAGATTTTAGTTTGGTTTTGTTAAAGGACAAACGTCAAATTTGTCCTTGGTGGGCGATTTAATGTATAAAGTACGCAAATGTATGGTCTTAGCAGAAGTTTTAGGATTTTGTTTGTTTACAAGTTTAGTTCTGATTTGTACCAAGAGATGTCACTATGCCTATTTACATCGCGGTGGCATTGTGTTCCGGCCGATCCTATATAAAGGAAATTTTAGATGTCAATAAAGACTATTTTGGTTACTCCATAAACTGTAGTTTCATTCAAGCTTGGGAACTAATTGGGAGGAGTACTACAGGGAGTAGCCAGTAGCCCAGAGGTTTTACAGCCATGATTTGTTTAATTTCACACATTCATAATCGTAAATGAAATACAGTTTAGGCTTAGCATGCGCCACGCGAGTAAATTATTGCGCTCCTATGAAATGTCAAAATCAATGCATCAACTGCTGATTGACTGAAAATCATGGACTTATTATTAGGTCCATGCTGAAAATACGACAAATTTGACGTATTGCGCATGCTAGCAGGCCTAGCATGCGCCGCGCGAGTAAATTTTATCGCGCTCGAAATGTCAAAATCAATGCATTAACTGCTGATTGGCTGAAAATACGAGTAGGTATGGTGGTGGTGAAATTAGACGTATTGCGCATGCTAGGCCCATAGGCCTAAAGAGCTGTGTTGTCTTGTTAAAAAGCAACGTGATTAAGAAACGTGAATAAAAGTCAGTTTTTTAATAATTTAAATAAAAAATTTAAAATAAATAATTTCAGAAAAAATGATTTTTAGTACTTGATTTGATTTGGTTCAAAATAATTTTATCTGTGTTTTTTTTGATTAAGTTTGAGATTTTTTTTCTTGTATTCGATAATCGCATATTTATTACGAATACTTTTGAACACATTTAAAAATTAGAGTTTAATTTTCTTACAACACTTAAATTGTCAAAATTATAGTCGGCAAACTTTTAACTCTGTGAAACTTAGCCTGCTAGATTGTTTCGTTTTAGCAATTTTACAGTTTAATTAACATTTTCAACTGATATTGCACCAAAAAATGGACCTACTGAAAATTTTGATTGATCCGCTAAACGAAAAGTTGACCTGTTTTCTTTGTTTCAAACAAAATGTCGAGACTTTGAGTGTGGATCAAAAACTTTTCGTTTGCAATGAATACCAAAAAACTGATACGACTCTGACTGGTATAATGGAATACTTGTTTCCAACTAACGTAAGTGCAGTCCTTTTTAATCATGCCCTGTGGAGATTGTTACTTTTTGCCATATTTATTTTGTTCAAGTAAACATTTGTTACTGTTATTAAATAAATTTAAGTCATCCATTCCCAGGCACAGTAAAGTTAAGTATCAAGCTATTTTAATGACCCAATTCAGGGCAAAGACCAATCAAGTAATATATTACAATAATTCACCTTTTAACCACAGTATCACTCATGCTTTATTGTTAAACATATTATGTTCTATACATTTAATTTCAGTGTTTTGTTTTTTCAGGATATTTTATTTGGACAAGCCTGTATAAACTGTTCAACATTCCTTCTTAAAGCATTTACAATGCTCCAAAAACACAACATAATAAAAGATTTCATTACAAAAATTACCACAACTCTAAATAATGAAATTGATCATGCAAAATATCTTGTAAGTAGTATAAAAGCCGTTTACCTCAATCTAAAAATGCCTTTATTTGATCAAACTTTTAAAGAGTTTAATGAAAATTATTCAACAGATAATAATTTTGAATTAAAACCAAAATTGTCAGATAATTTTATTTCATCTGCATATGAATACTGTAAAAAATGTGAAATGAAGTTTATTTCGAAGGAACTTCTGAACAAACATGAAAAGATCACTCACAAATGTTCTAACAATTCAGCCATTTGTGAGTTCTGCGGGAAAGACTGTAAGAAACCAGCCAGCTTAAAAGTACATTTAAACTGTCATAAAGAAAAATCATGCCCATACTGTGCAAAGACATTAAAATCCCACTCTCATTTCAAAATACATGTCAAAAATCATGAAGGAAATGTGAGAAAGACATCACGGAAGTCGGAATACTTTTGTGATATGTGCTCATTCAAAAGTCTTAATAAGAACAGTTTGGAGGCCCACATTAACAAAATCCATCTACAAATACGACCATTTATTTGTCAAATCTGCGATAAAGGCTTCTACAAAAAGAGTAATCTGACTGAACATCTCAGGATTCATGTGAAATCGAAAACCTTAACTTGTGAACAGTGCGGTGATAACTTTGTTACGAAAAAGACCTTGACGGAACACTTGAGACTGCATAGCGGTGAAAAACCATTCCAATGCACTATTTGCAGTCAGACGTTCGTCACTTCTGGCAGGCGGTCTGATCATTTTAAAAGGAAACATATGGAGAAAACGATTTGTTGTTTTGTTTGTGACAAAAAGTTCAGTTTGAGGAAAGAACTGAATATGCATTTGAAAAAGATTCACGGTCAAAATAGGAATCGAGGCGAATTACTTATGGAACCAACTAACTTGTTGAATCAGAGTTTTCTCGATAGGGATGTACTTGTGAAATTGTGACGAATAAATTATGCACTGAATACGGCATAGAAATTATTGTTACTTTTCAGTAATATTTACAAAATGATGGTATTATTTTTTTACATAAATTCAAATGTAAAACTTAAAATCAAACATCTTTATTTATAAATGCTATATTGCAGCTTCTGTATACTTTTTAATTAATTATTGAAATATTGATCAATAGCTGACCCAAAATATACATAGTGAATTATACATATTGTAATGATTTTGAAGTATGTATGTTACAACTTGCTAGTGTATTTGTTAAGGTAATCTAAATCTTATGTTCAAAAGTCAACAAAAAGCATGTTTCATACTGCTACAAGAGATTTATAATTTCACTACCTATGAGACCTGTTAGGGCTATTTTAAAATATAGTTTCTTTATGCTTCTCTTAATTTTATATGTATATGTATTTAAAACGTATTTTTTTTTATATTTAAGCAATGCAAGATTCAATGAATGACTATCTTAAGCAAATCTAGAATCACATCTATGTACTAAATTGTATCAAAATCCATTTAGTAATTTTTTTATCCATCCATCCATCCATCCATCCATACATATTGAATTAATGTATATTAATATAATATGTACATTATTTCAATATGTATTATTTGAGTAATTATTAAATATTAATTAAAACCCCTAACATACATTTAATTTGTTTTTTTTTGTGATAAGATTATTGTTTGTAAATCTTATGCTGTACCATATAGTTAAATTAGTTAAAAAGTATTAAAAATATTTTATTTGCATTAGGCAACTGTTACGTTATACCATATAGAACACCTTTTTTGTGCAGTAAAATTTTACAATATTATTTGTTTGAAACAGGTAGTGTTTGAAATAATAGACATTTCATTATATTATTGTGGCTTAATTTTATTTTATAAAAAATAAGGTACAAAAGGACATTTTCTAATAACAACTTTTGAAATGAACACTTTATAGTACAATAAATATACAAGACAATACACTGGTACATGAGTATTATATGTTGAGATAAAATATTGTATTATATATCTTAGCTACAACTTAATTTTGTATTAATTTTATTACTTAAATCACATTATAACTGCTAAGTCGTCAAGTTTAAACAAATAAGTGATCTTTATAATGTACAAACTTAATAGTATTTAAGTATGTTTATATATTATACAAATTAGGAAGACATACATTCATAAAATTATTTCTTAATCGGTTTATTATGATTCCAACAAGATAAATATGTAGCGAATAAAATAGATTATTTAATGGAAAAACAAAATTATATCGAATATATATTTTATTACTTATTTTCAAAATACATAAGTGAGTTGTACTAACTTTATTTTAACTATTACTGACGGTTCTCAAATGTGTCAAATGTTACTTTTTTTTTAAATTGACATGCGTCAAAACGTCAAGTAGGTACAGTTATAATTTAGTTAATACAAGTATCACTCGAATATCACTATTGAGTGATTAGTTAACTACCACTTACGCCAATCACAATTTAGCCTTAACACAGTATTAAATTGTTTAATTTACCCCTTAGAGCTTAATTTTACATAGCGCAGAGGACATTAATATCAGATGTTTAACACTGCTTATAAATTAAGATGTAAAATAGCAAGTGTAATTTGGTTTTACTGTACTTACGTGCTAAGCACCTAGTATGACCTTTATCGTATTCTATAATACTTAATTATTATGGTAACATTATAATCTGGTAACTTTAGGTATTTTTCTAAAACTTCAATTGTATCAAAGTTTAATTTGGACTACAATTAAATGTATTTAAGTTGCTCAATTCTTGTTTTTATAATTATCATAAAAAAATAAAATGGCATAGTATCTATGTTTATTTATTTAATTGCTGAATAGCGTGAATATATTTTTAATGGAAACATGTAGGTATATTTACATTATCAGTGTTTAATCTGTATTATTAAAATGATTACCAAGATGAGCAATTCAGTAGGCAGTGATAAAATTCAGTTTGTCTCATTTTAGTTTTAAAAGACCTAATTACTTTATCTCTGAACAGTAAGTCACAATTCATAATGTTATATGTGTACATACAAAAATATAACAAACTGTTCACAAACATACAAATTGAGATACTTTGCACAACTCTCGATAAGTACGACAATATGATTAATTTTTCATTAACATTCATAAACTCGATCTTTGTCATAAATCATAATTATTGAGAACACGTTGGGTTTATGTCATTTGAGCGCAACTAGTTTTTTCTTGTCTGAATAAATATCTCGTTTTTATTTAATAATATACAATTGCCCAATCACATTGAGCAAGTTGTTGCAACGGTAAATTTAAAATTGCTGTAAAAAATATTCAACAAAAAACATGGCTTTCCATTCTTACGGTAGAAAACAATCAATCGTTTAGTTTGCTGGTTCTTGAGATTCTTTGTGTTAGTTCTTAGACCAGAAGAGGCCTAGTTACGCTCAGGACTGGCCTAGCTTAGTACTGGTAGCCGCCTCCTTGGCTGGGGGGCACGTAAGCCTGGCCGGGGCCGGTGGAAGGGCCAGGGTTGTAGGGTCCAGCGGATGGACCGGATCCGTAGCCGGGTTTCGGGTCAGGGTACCGGGCCTCGCCTTCGTAGCTCACCTGGGGAAGAATAAAATGGAAATTTAGTTGAAGATATTTTGGGTTAGGTACCTACTCTTGATGACTTTAGGACTGGGACAAGGGGGCCCTGGGAGTGCCACATCCCCTGCGTGTCCCACAAACCTCTAGGAGTTAACTACACAAGCCGTTGTCTTCTCTCAGGCGGCGATACGGTGTGACAAAGGAATCCTCCCCAAAAATAAAAATAGACTAGAATAGGGAGTGAAAATATTAATAAGACGTACGACGGGAGAGTTCTTTTTCCAGGAAATTGCACATTTATTAAACCCAAACGTGAATTTTTGGCTCATCAGAGAAAATCTGAAAGGGCTGTTTCTTCAGCTTGCTGCTTTATTTCCTACCTTGTCAGAGGGAGTTAAAGC
This sequence comes from Glyphodes pyloalis, assembly GCA_037074685.1. Lineage (NCBI taxonomy): Eukaryota > Metazoa > Arthropoda > Insecta > Lepidoptera > Crambidae > Glyphodes > Glyphodes pyloalis. The sequence goes on along the minus strand of JAYKKO010000020.1, from coordinate 11,031,279 downwards.
TCACCTGAGCGTTGAATCCATTCTTCCAGTCGGCGGTGTACTTGACGATCTGGGTTCTACCATCAGGCAGCGCCACGCGGTACTCGCCGCGCGTGATGTCTCCGTCGGAGACTGCGTTGTGGCTGTAATCGTTGCCATCCTCGTTCACGTTGTAGGCGAAGTCGAAGGGCATGCCGGGCTCGTGGTGGTGATGTTCATCATGGTGGTGGTCGTGATGGTGGTCATGCTGGAAAGAGAACATTATAAGTATTAGAATATTTCTTCACTTTCGCTTCGATTTTTCTAGTGGTATAAGTATTAGTAAGATCTAATATATGTAGGTACAGTAGGTAGGTATATGTATATATGTAGGTACGTCAGATTATACACTTTGGATTTGGCACCGCCTCAATGTTGTGCGCATAAGAACTAATATCGTACTGCTGGTGATTACCTTGACATGCTGTTTGAACGTAAAAGTTCGGTTATGGTCTTAGAGTAGTTGATCTACATAAATAATCTCCCAAACATATTAGATGACCATACTATCCTTTTTGCCGATGACGTTTCTGTCCTTATTCCTTGCTCAAGTTATCTCGAATTAGAAGTTAAATTAAATAAAACACTTGATAAAATAGTAACTTGGCTCGAAGCACATAACTTGCAACTGAACCTTAATAAAACTAAAATAATTCAATTTAAACCATATCAAAGAACTGCATTACAAATATCTTATCACTATAATAACACGAAATTGCAACCGGTTGCCTCGGCTACATTACCTATTAGGTATAGAGCTAGACACTCATTTGAATTGGAAACCTCACATTCAGAAATTGTCAAAAAAATTATCATCTTTCATTTATGCTCTTTACCATCTGAAGAGAGTGACTGACTTTAAGACTGCCCTTACTGCATACTATGCCTATGCGCACTCAGGGCTTTCCTATGGTATAGTCCTATGGGGATATGCCTGTGATGTTCAGAAAGTATTTATACTGCAGAAAAAATGTATCAGAATTTTAACAAATATAGCACAAACGGAATCATGTAGACCCTACTTTGTGAAACACCAAATACTGACTTTAACATCCATCTACATTTTTGAGTCCTGCAAATTTGTTAGAAAACATTCGCATCTATATTCCCCCGTTAAAGATATCAAAAGAAATAATAGAAATTTAAATAAACTTAAAGTCCCATTCTCCAAATTAAAATTAGTTTCATCTAGCCCTCACATCATGTTAATTAAAATCTACAACAATTTACCTAACTTTATAAAAAACCTAGAAAAACCAGCACAATTTAATAATAAGTTAAAGTCTTATCTTTTAAGTAAATGTTATTATAGTCTGCAAGAATTCTTTGAACAATAAAGAATTTATTGTTTGTGTTTTAAAGTGTAAGAAGCAATAATTTTTTTTTTAATATTTTAATATTTTTTTTGTTCACATTGTCAAGTGTCATAGTAGATATAAGATAATTAATGTTAATAAATAATTATAATAAGCCCTATTATAGTTGCTATGCCCTTGCGGGGCGTCACATGTATACCTTCTACATATACCACCTATGTAACTGTTTTGTAATGTGGCATGCAATAAATGATTGAATTGAATTGAATTGTAGTGGTTTAGATTCACTAGTCGAGCGAAGTAAGTTTAAGAGAGGTGGGGCATAGCGATTTATCGTTCGAACTGGAGCAGCCCCTCCACATTACAGAATACCGCAGCCAAATAACATTCACTTCTGTGTTGTTGTGTTCTTGCGTGTGAGTAAGGTTTCCAGAGCTTCTGGGGGGTGCTACATTAGTAGCAGGGATCGAGCCTTCAAGGAAAGGGCGACAAAGTCCAGTAACAGATTTATTATGCTGTAGCTACTGGTCGCCCTTAAACTAGGACCTCAATACCACTTAACATCAGGTGGGATGAGGTCAATCTTGAAGTGCAATATAAAAAAAGTATGTTTTGTATTTTTCAAATGTAACACGAGTCTGAGAAGTATTGATGGGTCCGTAATGCTCATGCGTCATATGCTTCTGTCTGGTGTTGTAGGAAACAACAGATAAAAAGTTATTCATATAGATAGTCACTTAACCATCTGGATTTGGTGACACCACCACGTTATTTCGAAATTTGAATATCTAAGTACATACAGTCGAATATACGCAAGCCCGAAGCACGTTCGATCGAAAGTACACGATATCGAAAATGAACATTTAAAATAATTTAACGGGTCAAAACGCGTTAAATTATAAATAGTTAAATTATTTTAAATGTTTAAAATGGAACGCGAAAGTCTTAAAATTTATACCGAAAATGAAATTCAGATTTAAGTCCGGCAAGTTACTTCAATATGTATGTACATACATTTTAATTTCATTGGTTTCAGTTTAAAATAACATTTTAGATGGAATAGATTAAAAAAGAACACAGGCCATGTTCCCTATTATGCTAAATAGCTTTAAAGGTCAAACTTTCTGTGGTTTTCATTTACAATTTTTTTCTCTTTTTAAACATAGGTGTCTTCTTCATTTTAAGTGCATTAATTTTACTTAGATATTTTACACAGTTTCGTGACTTTTTTAATTGAATCGTGATTATGTAATTGTCTTGCGGTTATAACAAAGATTAGTTTATGTCACTTCCCAACTTGTAATTCCTTGAAAATAAATTAACGGGTCAAAACGCGACACCATTTATTTTTAGTTGTTAATACAAACTAAGTACTTACTGCCCGACGTGACCCGTTAACTTATTTTAAATGTGTGAAATGGAACGCGAAAGTCTAAAGTTTTGTAATTCCTTATCGTCGTAGGTACTGAGAGAATTTCGATTGACTGTTTAACTTAGTACAAACACAAAATACATTACATTCGGTTTGTAAGGCATTATGTATATGAAAATCATATAAATAAATCGAATATCGATAAGCCAGAATCGTAAATGAGATTCATTTTGTTTATTTTACGTGCAAACCCAGACCTGCTATGATTGGACGTTTAAAATGTACAATTTGTGTGGCCATTTTGGTAACAAATTCGCTTTGCAATTACGTCACAGACCGTTATCAGATCAGTTAGTATATTTTTTAGTATACGTGTATTATTTTAGTCTTAGATAGATCGAATAATAACATATGACTAGAGCTACTGGGGGGTGCTACATTAGTAGCAGGGGTCAAGCTTTCAAGTCGAAGCGACAAGTCCAGTACCTAACGGCTATAATTGTAGTACTTGTCGCCCTTAAGCTAAGACCTCAATACTATATAGCATCGCCATTTAGGGCGATGAGGTCCGCCGGGGTGTTTTTTTTTAATGGGTAGGCCTGCCTTTCACAGTTTCACATGGCAGGAGAGTCCCACACACGCCGTCTCTCTCCCTCGAGTGGCGGTACGGCACGTCACGGATTTCTCCCCGTTAAAAAAAAAGGACCTCATTATCACTTAACGTCAGGTGGGGTGAGGTCAATCTTAAGTGCAATTAAAAAAAAAGGCAGTAATTTTAAGGCTATCCATTTTGAATTGCGAAACGGAACTGTAAGTACAGTCGACAGCATATATAGGTTAACACTTTCAGTCGATTATTACTTTTTCCGCGCATTATGTTTATGTAGGTATTTTGGATATTGGCACAAAGATATGTGTTCAATGACAGACTAAATCTTTTTTATTTATTTCAATTTCAGAACTTATGAAGAAAATTGATAATGGTAAAACTTTAATTATTAAAATAAATTATTTATATATTTATCTATTCTAAACATAGAGATTTTTTTTTTTTTGTTGTTATTAGATCAGCAATCAGTCCCAGGACTATAAGCAGATGTGATGTTTCCGATAATATGGCATGCAGAGTGTGCTCTCCAGTAAGAGCACCTACTCATATTTAGTAGATGAATACTACTGTCGATTTTGTAGCTCTAGGATGTCATATCGCTTGAGCCTTTTGGTATAATCCAGGATAGTCAACTATAGAGATGAGCCTGAGAAGAAGTGTGTTACTGTAGATGATTTGAAGGAAATTCATTTTTCAATATGTGAAAGTTAAATGAAGTAGGACATAGAGCTATGATGACATTTTGTTTTTAAATTTATAGGCCGAAAAATTATGTCATATTGTAGGTAGGTTTATGAGTTCAATTTTATAAATAAAAATTAATTTTACAGATTACGGTGAACAACTTTCGAGTAAGTTCTTAATTATGTACTTGTTTCCTGCATTAATACCCACCTATTATTTGACATTAATGCAGCATTGTCTCAAATAAAAATTAAAACTGGATAACGGAATAATTCATAATGAAATGTTTACTTTTTTTACTTTTTTAATTACATTAAACCAGAGACTATTTGTATTGAAATGAGTGCGATTTTCACAGGCATTGAAATTCGTAAGTTATTATTCCACATCAAACTGTAATGTTTAACCTAACTTTTTGCTTTAACAATTTGGGATAAAAAGTATCCTTAACCTATGTTAATATATTGTATCTTCTTTATAATGTATATATCATGTAAATCATACCTACTTATCTAACTTCTTTTTTAAAATTAATTCAAGATGAATGGTGGACTTTTTAATAAATAAAAGAATCAAAAACCAACTCTCAGTCAATATAGCGCTATTACCTACCTATATTGCTTTCATGTTAAAGTGGTATATTTTTTCTTTTTTCAGAACAAGGGCGACAAAGGTTGAAAATGACTAGAGGAACAACTGTCACTAAATGTACCACAGATGAGCCTATAACACGTAAGTCGCGCTACCATTCGCCTACTAAACTGCAGAGAGGCCTGACCACTATTTAGATAGATACAAACTATCTGCATGACCCAAGGGTTGACTGGTAGAGAATGCCCCTAGCATTAAGTCCACCTGTTGTACTTATTTGTGCAATATAGATTTAAATATGAAAATATGAATCTGTGCAATGAAATGCATCTATAATAAATAGATAGAAAATTTACAGAAATCAGTTTTACATACATAATATTAGGTATAGCACAATTTAGCTCTTTCAGACTACCTTCAGGTAGTGGAAATAGTAGATATCGAAAAACGGGTACGGCTATGCAAAATATAATTGAGAAAATGTTAACAGAAAAGATAAATAACGTAACGTGATAAACACACAAAATACGTGAATATTAAAATCATACGTTTACGTATGTAAATTTACATAAACAATAAATACACTTTATTAAATGGAACGGACTATACTCCACGCGGGCTTATATTAAGCTACGAGAACTGGAAAAATTAAAGTAACGAAAATTGTCGCCTCAATTTTTTTGTTATTTTGGCTAATATCAAAATTAAATATTTGTTATTTATAATTTTGTTTTCCAGTTGATCCCTCATACACTAAGGGTAAGTGAATTTTGAATTTAACATGGATTGGTTTGATTTACAAAATAATTAAAAAAGGAATTGTTTTAGTGCCGAATCCCCCAAATCTATTTTGACTTTGATTAACTATTATCAAATTTAAAAAAAAACCATGCAATTTGACAGATTTGAGAACTGTCAAACAGTATACCTAAGTAAGTTACACTTACTAAATTTTAACTACTTAAATCATGCGATGTAATAAAGATGATTTCGATAAAATTGAGTTAGTGCACCTTATGCTTAGTATATAGGTTTAAATAATAAAGAAGTAGGTATCCTGAAATTATTTAATGTTATTGTTTCAATGTTTTCAGCAAGCGATGGTGAGATCTTTATTTAAAGTTAAATCCAGTGTTTAAGAAAGACAATGAAAACCATGCCCCAAAATAGTTATTCAGTAATTGTCGTTAAGTTGCGCTGAACTTAGCACTTGTGGACCGAGATATCTACTGTTTTATATGTTTAGGTTATGGATAAGTTTTTACGGTAACTCATGTTTAATCTGAGATTCAGGTTTGTGCCTTTTTAAACTCTTTTACTTCTAATTCGGTTAACGGCTTTGTTATTTTTGATTCTATGACCGGATGGATCAAACTTGTAGAGAATTTATTAAATGGGAAAATATTTGAGGGGGCCATAATTTTTTAGCTTTACCTACCATACAAATATCTTCCGCTTCTGAAAAGTAGAATTGTGCCATATAACGTGTCTATTTAACTGTTTGCGTGTGTGTCTGTCACTGGCATCATAGTCCTGACATATGAACCGCTTTGATTTGCTTCTTTTGTTTGAATGGGGAATCAGTCGGTCCTGTTCTTAGCTTGGTGGAAATTGATTCAAGATGGCCACCACAAAAAGTAGGATAACGTATTTTGACAAAACAATCTCAATATAGGTTTATACCATATAAAGTTTGAGTAGGATTACAAATTATGTCAAATTTCAAGTCCCTCAAATCTGTGATTTAAAATTATCGAACTATCAGGAGGTTTTTTTTAACAAACCATTTTAATGTTTTAGAAAATACAATCAGAGACAATGAAGTTACACCAAGCGGGATAGAACCTGATAACGACTTTTATGTTGGCGCCCAAGATAACCAATACCGTAAGAGCGAGTTGCACCAACTCAATTTTAACTCATAATGACAGTTGACAAATCTGTCAAATGTAAATATATTTTGAATTTGTTAACTGGCAATAACAGTTGAAATGAAGTTAGTTTAAGATTAAAATAGAAAAGCAAATATAAAGGATTTTTTTGATTAATTTTATTTGAATAAAGATTCATGCAAGCTTTAAAAAAGCACTTATGAATGTTGATTTTGTGGAGGGTTCATGGGCGTACTTAAGGAGGAGGGGCAGTGGAGGTCAGCTGCCTCCCCCCCCACTGGAAAACTTGCAGAAAATATATGAACTCGACTAATCACTTAATCAAACAAACATGTAAACGGAGCCTCATGTATAATAGGTGTTAATTTGTAAATTTAGTTGGACAACCGCCATTTGCTGAAAATATGAATGCTATATGCTTTCAATCAACAAATTACTATCGACTTATTTCAAATCAAATGCGATAAATTTGACATTTTGCGCATGCTTGCAGGCCTAGCACCGTAGTGCTAAAATTGAATAAATAATAGATAAAATTTAATAGCGGGGCGTACACCACGAATTAATTTTATCGCGCTCTTAACAAACGTCAAAATCGATTGAAGTCAGTGCGTGAGCTGCTGATTGGCTGAAAATACGAGTGCGGTGTGCTATTAGCCAATCAAGAGTATCAGAACTTGTGTCGTCTCATGCGAGAAATTTGACGTATGCTAGGCCTATTGGCCTACTGGTTTCCATTTCCGAGACGATTGAATCCGCGTCAATTTGAAAAAACGAACTTTTCTAAATTGACTTGGGTCTGGGTGTGCTGTGATGACGCCCCCAGTTAGCATCCGTCGTCTGGTGCTCATAGTATAAACCTTAATTAGGGAAAAACCTTAGTTTGAGACTAGGTGATTGGTGTGATTGTCTGGCGCATTTATTTATTTATTTTATTTATTGTAAATACACAAACCTACCGGATCGCGGCGTGCATGCAATGCTTAACTTTCGGTATTGATCCGATTGTTGTCACTAAACCAGGCTTAGCACTTTTAAATACTTTTTTATTCTGTCTTCTTCCAGAAGAACCACGACCGGGGTATAAACCAGAGTACATCCGTCCTCCAGAAGGGATTGATCCTGACCACTTCTTAGATGATGTTTAATTATATAGACATTGTTTAAATTATTGCATTATTTTAATTAATATAATCGTAATTGTGAGAGTTAGGGCATAACGATTTATCGCTTGATCTGGAGTAGCCCGACTGGTGAAATACCTCCACCTTTCAGAAGACCGCAACTAAATACCTACCAATCACTTCGGTGTTGTTCTGTTCCTGCGTGTGAGTAAGGTTTCAAGAGTTCCTGGGGGATGATTCATTAGTAGCAGGGGTCAAGCTATCAAGTTGAGCGCAACAAATCCAATAACAGCTTTATTATGCTGTACCTGTCGCCCTTAAGCTAGGACCTCATGATCACCTAACGTGAAGTGGGATGAGGTCAATCTTGAAGTGCAAAATTTAAGAAAATGTGAATTATGAAAATGGACTCTAGAGTTGAATCTATCGCGTGACTAGCTGTAAACCTATTCAAAATGGGAATCCTTGCGTTGTCATAAGATTAGTACTTACATCATGTGAAGGTGGGGCGGGAGGACCTGGGGGGCCAGGTGGTGGGATGTAAGTGGGCCTCTGTGGCGGCTGGGGCTGGACAGGCCTGTTCGGAGTGGGCTGCGGCCTCGGGGGCTGCTGTGGCCTGGGCGTGGGCCTGTACGGGCCTGGTGTGGGTTGCTGTGGAAAAAGGTTAAGAGGTATTAGCTAATACTATGGGATTACCCATTATCCTAGCGGATAGTTGTCCACTCATTTATTGCCTGGTTCCAATATCTGAAAAACAATCCGTTCTAGTAACGGATAGTACCTAATAAATTATAAAAAAATATCCCTGTCAAAATGATAGATGTCAAAACTGGCATAACCCGTACACATGCCATACATTACCGTTAAATTGGTGTAATTATACATAACCATTATTTGAAAACTCAGGCCTAGCATACGCAACGAGACTAAATTTTATCGCGCTCTTAACAAACGTCAAAATCGATTGTAGCCCGTGCGTCAGCTGCTGATTGGCTGAAAATACGAGTGCGGTGTGCTATTAGCCAATCAACAGTATCGAAACTTTTGTCGCCTCATGCGATATATTTGACGTATTGCGCATGATAGGCCTGTAAGTGTGGGCAGATCTTGGTGTGTGAGAAATTCGCTACTAAAAAACTTTTATCGTACAATTTGTGGTTCGTATTACAGTAGGTAGGTGGTATGTTAAAAATGTTAATTGCAATGTTGAAGGGCTTCGATTAAGTATTTTACGAATGTTGTACGACTTACGAATTTCAAACTTCAAGGTGTTTAGCGTGATGTATTTCTGACCTTACGATTCTGACAGAACGAGTTCAATTAAAACAATATACAGACATTATTTTTCACAAGAACCAAAAACTATTACGGTCTTAGACTGAGCTTGTAAGTAAAAGAAAAGAAACAATTTTTAATTGTTACTTAAAAATGAACCTAACGACTTAGGTATCTACAAATAATTCCGATATGATTTTGCAACCTTGCAATGTCCCTTAACATTAGAGAAAATGACCGTTGGGACATTATACACTCATTTAATAACCGGAAAACATCAAAAATAAATATACGATACTTAGGTACACGATTTCAAACGTTGCAATTATCCAAGTGGAACGAAATACCTTTTTTGTTTTCATTAAACAAATAAATAAAAAATATAAATAAATAAAAACATAATGGCTAAAACCATTACTAAAACGAACAATAACCGACCAAAATAATTGCAACGAAGGTTATCATAGACTTGAGATTGTTTACAATGAGTCTATGGTCTTATATTTGCTTTATAACGTAAAAAAATAGGGTTGAAAAATATTTATTTGCCAACTATCAGGCCTAGCATGCGCCGCGAGAGTAAATTTTATCGCGCTCTTAAGAAATGTCAAAATCAATGCGTCAACTGCTGATTGGCTGAAAATACGAGTACGGTGTGTTTCAAATTCAATATTCTTTTATTCATATAAATTACACCAGTAATATTTATGAAACGTCTATATAATGCAAATGACGCTACCTCCGGTTCGGAACCTATAACTTACAGAGAAGATCCCGGCAAGAAACTATGTCGTTCATATTACAAATATAGCTGAACTTATAACTAGTTTTGCACTAAGACATACAGTGTAGTAATTAGATAAAATAATGTAGTCAATTGTGTTCATATGTGTGTGCAAAATGTTATTACCCAATCAAAGGTATATAAACTTGTGTCGTCTCATGTGAGAAATTTGACGTATTGTGCATGATCTCTAAGTGTAGGTTTACATTAAAAAAGTACAAAACAGTAATCGAGTAGGTAATATAGAGTCTAAAATCTTTAAATATTGCATTTAATCTTTAAATTCAAATTGCTATTCGGAAATGACATTTTCGTTTTTTGGAGTAGACCTACATTGTGGGTTGGATGTATTAATTAATTTATGTATAAATAAAATTAATAAATAAATATTGGACAACATTCCATACATTGCTCTGATTCTGCGGTAAGTAGCTTAAGCACTTGCGTTACAGACATCAGAAACCACGACGGTACCACAACACAATATAGAAAAGTTCGTTTCCTGTATTGACCCGACCGGGGATCGACCCCGGGACCTCAGAGATGGCGCGACGCCAAAGTCCGTACCGTTCTCGGCTACGGAGGTCGTCAGTAATTATAACTACTCTATTAGTAGGATATAACTACTCTATTAGTAGCATATAACTACTCTATTAGTAGCATATAACTACTCTATTAGTAGCATATAACTACTCTATTAGTAGCATATAACTACTCTTTTTACTGCCAACCCTACTATGATGATAAAATTCATTCACGTCCAGTCAAGAGCTTTACACGGTAATCCAAAGTTTATTGTTGAAATTATTTTTGACATTTTAATCTTTATTATTACACACGCAAGGTTAAAAGCGTATTGTTGCACCTTTGTTGCATTCGCGCGTGTTAATACGAGTTTTTAACTTATCTAAGTTTAGGCCATTCATATGTCTCGGAGGAAATATGGTCTGTGGGAGAATGTGGGACAAACTCGAGTTAATTTTATGTGTGAAACGGTTAGCCTTACCGATTAGAGAATGGTAATGGAAACGTTAACTTCTTATGAATACCATTGTTTGGTATATAACGAGATTTGTAAATTGTATCTGCACAGACGAAAATATTTGGTCATTAATTGCTTAATACTGGACTCGAAAGGAATTTTAGACTAGACACAATTTTACAGGCACCTTTTTAATAATTTGGGCGACAGAAAGACTGAGACACAAGTCGCCCACGCTCACTTATTAAAATTGTGACCAACCTATTATTTAGGTAAGGTTAGTATTTTTTTGATGTTTGATTAATATAATCCTTTTTTGACGACCGTAATCGGGGTGCGAGCGGGCGGGACTGGCGGCCCGCTATCTCTCAGATCCCAGGTTCGGTAAGGTCTAAATAGAAAACGAGTTGTTAAAACACACACCCGCATTCATACACACAGCTCACAGAAATAAGCACATTTTTTGAAATAAATTGTTAAAGAAACACCTCTGTAGGCACAGTCAAGTGGCTTTAGTTCGTGAACAACTCTGTACCTTGTCACATTAAGTCACTGTCTAGCTGTCTAGCTGAGTTACGCGGAGATTTGGTATGACAAGGTACTGAGGTGTATAACACTTATGATGCTTGCTGTACGTCTGTCACATACCTTAATACCGTTCTGGTCAGTCGGGAAGGGTATCTTAGGGGGTTCGTAGCTGTACCCTTTGTTGGGGGGGAGGTACTCTTCGCCTGCCGCCGTCGCCATGGCGACAAGGGTGCAAGCTACTACGCATGACAGCCACATCTGGAAAGAGAGAAAATTCTGTTAATTTTTATTTTGACAACTACTGTAGACGAAAAGCTAGCGGACCGGACTTTACACTTGAGATGACGTCAATCTTAAAGTGGAATATAAAAAATAAATAAATAACGAATACTGCGCGTACGAAGCCGCGGGCGACCGCTAGTATTATATAAAGTCCCGCCAGCTTCAATCCATCAGTCCGTTTCTAGGTCAATTATTGTTTTCTAGCCTACGCGACGCAGGCGCAGCACACTTGATCCTGAGAGCTAAGATGGCACAGTCTATATGAGAACAGTAAGCCTACTGCCAAAAATGAGACGAACAAACGAAAGGTTTCGTTTTTAAAGATTAATCGAAAGTTCGGGATTTAAATGTGGTTTTAGATTTTTTTTTAAAACGGTTTTTTCGCATTAGAATTGAGTTGGTTAAGGTTATGAGAATTGCGTTGCGACATTATTTCGTTAGGTAGTATGCTCCGCCCCCCTCCGCCCGCTGGGTTCCGCATCTTGTAGCAATAGGGGGCTCAGTAACCTTGTGGTATAGTGCGTTGAGGCTGGCCTTGCCACCCAGCCTTCGATACCGCACAGGGTGAAGCAAAGACGGATGCCGAGCTGGGCCGCGGAGAGCAGGCGGGTCTCTGCGGCAAGACCGCAAGGGCAGAGGTGGATCGTGAAGGAGGATCTCAGTGTTTCGTTGCCGGTCTCCCTATCCTCCGCGACCCGGCAGTGAGGTTGTCCGACATTAAATATTATTATTATTAAATTAAAAACGTATTAGAGACACTAACTTCTGTGACCACTATTTTCTTTTGGATAATTTAATTGTCTGGGTGGTTTAACCAGGCCGGGGCGTTACTTGAAAAATTTAGGTAGCAGGGGTATGTTCTTTGCCCAGCAAAGACTTGACTTCCTTGGTTGAGACGTGAGCCTTTCATTGGAACATTTAGTAGGCGACTTCACCGCCAACTATCCCTGCACTGTGCAATGCACTCGTCCTTGCACTATCGAGCGCGCATTGTTGGCGCATGGCGCAATGTTCGCTGCACCGATAGCTCGCTCGTGCGCCTTCTCCGGATTACAGATGCACTCCGAGAATCAAGCCTTCATCGCGAAATGTGACTATAGTCAAAGGAAGATTGTTACTATACTACGTAAAAGATAGCTTGATCTCTGCGACATAAGTCAAACTGACATTCCTTGACATATCGACATTTCTTACTATTATCGATGCTAAAGTAACATTTAATTGGGTTTAATTTAATTACAAACGTTACTAAATTCAACGAATATTTGAATAAAAATTACATTTATTCTTGTAAAGGAGGAAACCCCAAATCCATATCTGAATCGCTAGAACAATCTTGTAAATTTATTATAAACTCTTGTTCGCATATATTATCATTATGTAAATAATGTTATGATATTAAAATTAAAATATACAATAAAATTAAAAAATAAATAAATAACGTTTTATTTAAAATAGCGACAGTTTATAGTCAGTGGTCACGTTGATTCATCGCCCATCATTATGTAGGTCGGCATGCCCATAAAGTATGACATTTACAGGTATTGTCTGTACTACTATCAAATTCTGAACTTCTTAGGCGTGATTTAACTGACAGCTGTCGCAGAGATCAAGCTATCTTTTACATAGTATAGGAACGGAAACTCAAATCATCTCCACAAGACCCGGGTGGTGAAGTTTAATTGGTTTCATTTCATATAGGCCTAGCATGCGAAATACATCAAATTTAACGCATAACACGACAAATGTTTCTATACCGTTGATTGGGTGATTGTACACCGTACTCGTATTTTCAGCCAATCAGCAGTTGACGCATTGATTTTGACATTTCTTAGCGCGATAAAATTTACCCGCGTGGCGCATGCGAGGCCTGATAGTCTCTGATTCCTAGCCCATGACGCACCTAGCGAGTCATTAAGAAAGTAGAAGGGGACGCGACAAGCGTGTCATCAGGAACTTTTTGAAATGTGCATGTTTGTAGTCGCATCTTTAACGTCATGGGTACGATTCCCTGTCCGGTCAATTTGGAAAACAATTGTTTTTATATTGTCTCAAGTCTTGGTGTTGTGGTAACGTAGTTATTTCTGATATCTATATTAATAAAAAGCAATCTTCAGTCTATAACTCGTGTGGGTCTTTAGTCTATAACTCGAGATGGGTCAGACGTAGGTACTTAGCTTATTTTCTCTCTGATCTCTTCTGTCTTCCCACCAAATTTAATACAAATTCGTTAAGTTGTTTTGCGTGAAAGATTAACAAACATACCTACATCAAGACTTCTGTACTTAAATCTGTACATTTTCACAAACTTTCGCGTTTGCAATATTAGTAGCTAAAATTGATGTATTTTTTTTAATGAAACACGCAAGTTTTTGTGCAATGTGCCTGCTAACATTTTCCCATTAGCGTAGACGTATTGTATGCAAAGATATCTGTTCGCGTGTTCTTATGGATTGTCGCGGCTATTTCTTAGCGAGCCTTCAAATGGTGTAAGTAATTTAATCACGTCACAAGTTTTATTATCCACTGTACCGCCCTTAAACCGTAGGTATAAGAATGAAAATCGAACTGTGTTTATCGAGATGCGCTTTCGACCTTACAATCACATGAAGCAAGTAAATGGGTACTAGGCAGTGAACACAAAAAACATGGAAGAATTGGCTACTTGACAGTGTTAACAATAAAATATGAAAAGTGTTAGATATGTTAGCTTATTAGTTAAGTAATCATTTTACATTTTTATTTTTTAATTAAAAGCATAGTTAGTATTTTATTTTTGCAAAATAAATTTTACTTTTTTTATCCGTGGAACAAAAGAACCGAAACGGAAACCACCATTGCAATTCGGAAATGACAGCTGTCGGCGAAAATTATTTATTTTAATGTGGCGAAACAATGATTATTTTATCGATTAAATTGTATTATTGTGTCTCTAACCGTATTAAGTGTTTATTGAAACACTTTCCGTTTATCTAAATTAAGTCGTTCCTATGCGTATCGGTTCGATGTCTAGGACGTTGACGTCATAATTGCAACAGCGACGTGACTTGGCGTTTTCGCGCGTTTTTTAAATGTGTTACACAAAATCTTTTTTCTCTCTGGTTATTTACATTTTTTCCAGATAAATCGAATTGCTTGGGATATAAAATGAACGGGCGCACATTTTACAATACTTTTTCAAAAACTGTCAAGTAGCCAATTCCTGTCATGCTAACTTCATTCGAATATCGGCACCAAAACACACACAAATGTAAAGCACACAAGCAAAAGATAGGTACACAATCCTACTATACTATTATAAAGGCGAAAGTTTGTAAGTATGGATGTATGGATGTTTGTTACTCTTTCACGTAAAAAGTACTGAATGGATTTGGATACGATTTGGTAGGAAGACAGTTGACATACTAGATTAACATATAGGATACTTTTTATACCGAAATAACGCGGGCGAAGTCGCGGGCAACAGCATAGTAATAAAGTATCAACACTTGAAAATAAACTTTAATTCTAACGCGTTTTGGTCGACAAATAGACAGTTCGTCAGTTACGTCATTTCATAGAATGGGATGGAACACGCGCTGTAATTGGTCCGCGCCTGTGACTCGCTGCGTCCTTGGAAACGGTAATCATACAAGCGCTAGCTCACTTTTGTGAGCCACGCCAACCGTGCCTTACTTTTCGTGGTGCCATTTTTAAGCGTTACAAATGCTTCTATGTAGAGAGGTAGGGCATAGCGATTTATCGCTCAAACTGGAGCAGCCCGACTGGTGAAATACCTCCACCTTACAGAAGACCGCAGCCAAATAACAATCACTTCTGTGTTGTTGTGTTCCTGCGTGTGAGTAAGGTTTCCAGAGCTCTTAGAAGGTGCTACATTAGTAGCAGGGGTCAAGCCTTCAAGGTAAGGGAGACAAGTCCAGTAACAGATTTATTATCCTGTCCTTGTCGCCCTTAAGCTAGGACCTCATTACCACTTAACATCAGGTGGGATGAGGTCAATCTTGAAGTGTAATATGAAAAAAAAAAAGATTTTTTCGTTCACTGGTACTAGGACAGTCATTTTTATCAAATGCAGGATCGACCTGAAGGTAGCGTGAACAGAACGCCAAGGTAAACATTGCAGTCCGATATTAGAGTTTATGTGCTCGAAATAAGGGCGGTGCAATGTCCAAAGCGTGTCGAAACGAAGAGACGAAAGCATTTAAAATAATTTTACGGGTCAAAACGCGACACCATTTTTATTTAGTAGTTAATACGAACTACTTACTGCCCGACGTTTCGGTTAGGTTGCACCAACGTCGGGCAGTAAGTAGTTCGTATTATCTACTAAATAAAAATGGTGTCGCGTTTTGACCCGTTAAATTATTTTAAATATTTGAAGAGACGAAAGGTTTAGTTTTTGAAGATTAATCGAAATTTCGGGAATTAAAACGTGGTTTTCATTTTAACTCCTGAAATTTTGATGTTTCGTTTATACTGATACTCTAAGTTCGAGACAAAATCTAGCATGGGACCTTTAAATATTTTAGGCACATTTATTAAAAAGGATATCTTTGTTTTATAAAATTGTTCAGTCGCTCGTTCTGTGGCCCCACATTACATCCGAGAGATCAGTCTTCATTAGGCAGGTTATGCACTAGCATTGTGGTCGGCCAAGTGTAAACGCAGCTTAGTTCCGCGATGTGATCACGGCTTTAATGAATTTAATCTTTCATCTTTGAGCCCGCTTTTGTATTCGACAAGAAGTTAGAAGTTATTTTATTTGCTCATATCTGTTTGTTAGACCGATTACGTTGTGTGCCTCGATGGCACATATGGTAGAACTGTCCTTTTTGCTAATGGATTATGGGTTTGATCCTTCGAAATTAAGACTTAGTTTGAGACCCGTTGATTGGTGTTATTTTCTGGTGCATTTATTTATTTACTAGTGCCACGTATTTTTCCATTATTTCACTGATTCTTCGTTCCTATTGGTTGACGATTTAACAGCTGTCAAAACAATCCTAACTCATACAGTTTTTGCAATTTGATAACCGTTAACTCGTCAGTTACCGTTACAGTCAAGTTGCTGCGACTTAGCCTAAGGAAGTCGCCTGGTCAGGTGATTTTCTTAATGCTCAGTAGCGCCAACTGCCTTGTGGCTAAGCCCCCAGGTTTCTATAATACAACTGCAAAAGCTTTTTCTTCGGGCTAGGTAGAGTACCTACGTAATAAATATAAATGGACATGATTGTCTGTTCGCTCGCACACAATAGTTTTAAGTTTAGGATAACTTTAAATTATGGTTTGTATTCATTTTGACGATGCATAAGTTGTAACCAACATGAATAAATGAATTGATTATAATTATTATGTTGATTTAAAACTAGGAGCATCGCTAATTCTAAAGTCAACAGAGGTAGGGAATAGCGATTTATCGCTTGAACTGGAGCAGCCCGGCTGGTGAAATACCTCCACCTTACGGAAGACCGCAGCCAAATAACAATTACTTCGGTGTTGTTGTGTCCCTGCGTGTGAGTAAGGTTTCTAGAGCTCCTGGGGGGTGCTACATTAGTAGCCAAGCCTTCAAGGTAAGCGACAAGTTCAGTAATAGCTTTATTATGCTGGGCTTGTCGCTCTTAAGCAGGGACCTCATTGCCACTTAACATCAGGTGGGATTATGTCAATCTTGAAGTGCAACATAAAAAAAATTAATCTCGACCCAAAATGGTTGACTGTCAGGTCGGATTCCGTGCATCATGAGCCCAGCCATGCGTGCTGAAGACTTTACGAAACGCATTGTCTATCTTTCGTAACATCTCAAGATGTACTATTGGGTCACAGATTCTTCTGAACAATGGCGGAGCATTGTTCGAAGTCTTTTTGTTATGGCAGATTTTTGTGTTGATTTAGGAAATTAATGAAGCGGCGTTTCGAAGAATGGAGTTTGGTGTTTTAGACGTATTTGAGGCGTTGCTACATGTCTAGATAATTCTAAGAGTAAGTGATTGAGTGCCTAGTGGTTTAAGTATCGTCATCGTCAGTAATTTTTAATCCGCTACGCAACGTACTTTGCTTATTCCGGGGATCAAACCCACGACCCTCACATTAATGTCCGGTTCCAATTTTTGACGATTCGTAATGAGTCAGAAAATACTATAGGTTTTTCTCCAACCAACTACGAGTCGTAAATGATAATTTAAAATTTACTTTCCAGACCAGCTGTCATCAGTCGTCCGTCGGTCGTTTTTAACTCACGCCTCGAATTATTTATTACTATCTGTAACTAAGAAGATTGTTTTAGAAATATTGAAACTGGGCATTAGTGCTATTCCCCCCGTCCAAAATACTCGACCAGGTACTTAAACCAGTAGACCATTAATGCGTATAAAATAGTAGTTTTGAAATTAAAAAATACACTAAATAATTGGATCCCTTACAGAAGACCGCAGCCAAATAACAATCACTTCTGTGTTGTTGTGTTCCTGCGTGTGAGTATGGTTTCCAGAGCTCCTGGGGGGTGCTACATTAGTAGCAGGGGTCAAGCCTTCAAGGAAAGGGCGACAATCCAGTAACATATTTATTATGCTGTACTTGTCACCCTTAAGCTAGGACCTCATTGCCACTGAACATCAGGTGGGATGAGGTAAATCTTAAAGTGCAATATAAAATAAATAATCGAAGTACAATAAATCAAGAAACAGCTTAAACTGTAAGATAAACGTTCCACCTCACCAACAGACCAGATTGATCCACTTAAGTCCATCAGGGAGACATTTCCGACACGCGACAGACAGCCAGACGGACATATTACCTAAGATGCTCCACTTTCATTGTTATATCGTGTTACGTGGACTTTATTAAGAGTTTAGAGGATAGACGTCGGCTTAGATTTCATGAGAACCTTGGCTTGCAACTTAATTAAGTGAACTGTAGTAATTTGTGTGTGGTTGTGTTAATTATTTGTTAATTATGGCGGTTGTAAGATTATGGAAATAGCAGATTTTGATGAGTTTCATGTTAGTTGAGAGGAAACTCTGGTCGAGTCGGTAAAACATTACATAAATTGTTTAGGAATGAATTCATTTTCCATCGATGCCTTACTTGCAGTGCAAAACTAGTTATAAGTAAAGCTTTATTTGTAATATGAACGACAAAGTTTCTTGCCGGAATCTTCTCTGTAAGTTATAGGTTCCGAACCGGAGGTAGCGCCATTTGCATTATATAGACGATACATAAATATTACTGGTGTAATTTACATGAATAAAAGAATATTAAATTGAATTGAATATTTTTAATCAGTGTTAAATGTATCATAGTTCTACTATATTTCTGTGGTGCTATAAGTACATATAATGAACCGTTGCGGAAGAGTTTTAGTGAAGAAATGTACGCTCAAGTACAATAAATCTGTTAACATCATCAAGCCAAGTTATATAATCAAAGCTCCATTAAGCATTATTTACAATAAATACCCATTGTATTACGCTATTAGCTTTGACGCCCACACTCGTATTTATGCACGAGGTAGCGTGTCAGCCCAAGTTCAAACTAACAGAACTGGCGAGCAGCACCGTGTGTACACGAACTATTGCCAGTACTCATGATTTCTGACTTTTGACTTGGCTTGGTTTTCTATACGAATGAATATGTTCTACAATTTAAAACAGTTTTAAAGCGCGCCATGTTTGATAGCTAGTTTTTAACAGCAAGGAACATTTTCGGATGAATAAAATTAAAACAGCTTACAGATTTTAAATTTGCTAATGTTATAATTTAACCCACTAGCACCCATTCAGATCTCACTTCGTTTCAAAGTCAAAGCCAAATATATCTGTATTCAAATAGATTACTTTTGAATCGTCTTTGAATACAATGGTTCGGAGAAGACACCGGTAAGAAACTCAGTAAACTAGTTATAGTTATGTGTAGACATTTTGAACAGTCTTATGGTTTTGTTTTTATGAGTCATTAAGTATGACATATTAAGTATTTATTTTAAGACGTAAGCTGGGCCAGACTAGTTCCCAAAGGAGACACCTGTTTAGAAGCATGACGTTTGTACCAGTTATCGCTTCTCATCGTATTCGTTGCAGTCGACGACTGAAGCATATCCATAGGTTCCGCCAGAATATCAGCGCTGCTGCAGCATTGGATCCAATGTCGTAGCAGTTTATGCTGAGGCTGGGACTATTTATTTTTTGTTTATTTACTTTTACTGCCATCTTTTGCTCGTGTCACTTTAATGTCTATGAATTGACTGTTGCGAATAGATTCTTATTTCATTCAATTGAACTTGGCCCTCCTTTCGCACTTGTGTTTTTGATGGTATCGTTTTCAAACTGCCTCAATGAACACAATGCGTTTAAAGTAGCGTTCATATACGGCTGAGGGTCAAGAGTAGACATTGCTTCTTGCGTGATTACCTATTCAGATATATAATAGACGTATCTACGCTGTGATTCACGTACCGCTTTGGGGTATTGTTGAACACGGTTCAGAAGTGACTGTGTGACGTTTGATTTGTATCACATGTGTTCAGCTTGTATTGTTTAATGATCGACGTCATTTGTACCAGAATATTTATGTCTGTCTGTGTATATATTACTACAAATCTAAAAAAATATATAATAGTAACTACTTACACTAATTACTGCAATCATCAAGTACCCCCTTATTTGTTAGATATATATGGCTTACACCATGTTAGGTACTTGTTTGTATTATCAAAAATTGTTCAATCGACCAATCAAAATAAGTACCTACTTACCTATAGTAAGTATATATTACTAAAACTCGTTAAATACCTTAGATGCTGTGAGAAACGAGAAGAAAGAGAAGAGAGGTAGGGCATAGCGATTTATCGCTCGAGCTGGAGCAGCCCGACTGGTGAAATACCTTACAGAAGACCGCAGCCAAATAACAATCACTTCTGTGTTGTTGTGTTTCTGGTTTTCAGAGCTCCTGGGGGGTGCTACGTTAGTAGCAGGGTTCAAGCCTTCAAGGTTAGGGCGACAAGTCCAGTAACCGATTTAATATGCTGTACTTGTCACCCTTAAGCTAGGAACTCATTACCACTTAACATCAGGTGGGATGAGGTCAATCTTGAAGTGCAATATAAAAAAGAACTAATAATGTTGGGTAAAAACAATTTGTTGCGTATGCGCAGCTCGAAGTATTAACGATCATTTAATTGCAAGCAGAGGCCTGGGACTTTAAAACGATTCTCAGTTTCGGGGTTACCAGGTTATCATTATTTATAGGAAAATTATAGGTATGCAAAGTAAAACAGTAGGACTACCATCAAAAACGAAATGAAATGCTTCGTTTTCGAAATCGATATTTCGGATATTAAACCGTTTTTTCTTGCACTCTGTACTTGTATAGATATAACCTGAAGAGTTTGTTTGTTTGAATGCCTTTATCTTAGGAAAATCTGGTTACAATAGAATAATTCGTTTTGTGTGTGATAGTCTATTTATCGTGGAAGGCTTTAGGCTATATAATATCACGCTACCATTAATAGGAGCGAAGGAACAGTGGAAAATGTGGCAAAAAACTGGGAAAGTAAGCGTGCTAAGCCGCAGAGGGCCTGTAGTAACTAATGTTTGTTTTTTGAATTTGACCAAGGATATGCGTACGAAGTCGCGAGCTGTCGCTAGTTAATTTTAAAGAGAAGAATAAAAAACGACAGTGAATCAAATAATTACACGCGAGGCGTGTTGTCTCGGTAAACCTTTTGAGGCCAAACTTTACTGACGTTTTTAGGGGTCCGCATTTGAAGGGCTGTCTGTGGTGTCTGTCCGTCATTCAAGTATATCTTTTTTTAAAACAAAGCGTATAGGTATCTCATAAACCGCTATAATAAGACAGTACACAATGTATTTTTTTCTTTTGCCGCAAACAACTAATAGTAAATAAAACAATCGCATCGAAATCGGGTTTTCCGTTTGAAAGCTTCCATGCATACAAACAGACAGACATACAAACATCGATGTCATATTAAAACACCCCTTTGTTATACGGTATAAAATAAATATAAAGCCTATACTGAGGATACCAACAGTATTTCTTCACTTTTAAAGTCTTGAACCTCACCATGTATCACCAATAAAAAAAAAAGCGAAAATACAGCACATGATAAATGGACGGCCCCTAATGGTACGGAACTCTCCGTGTGCGAGCACTACTCGCACTTGACCGGCTCTTTTACCAATCTCTCAGTGCGCAGGGCCATTGCGCACACCGATCTACGATGGGAACCTCATCTAACCATAAACACTGTACAATTTTCTCGTCAAAACACTGTTATTTTATCAATTACCGTGATATACGATGGGCCGAAATATTACGTTATGTTGGTAATAAGTATTTTTTTGTGATAGTTGAGTAACGTGATATTTGTACAGAGTTATTCTTATAATGAGATGTTTTTTTACTATAACGAAAGCAAAAACAATATTGCTTTTTAACCGACCTTAAAAAAAAGGAGGAGGTTCTCAATTCAACCGTATATATATATATTCTTTCTTTAAGTATCTATTAACCGATTTCAAAAAAAAGGAGGAGGTTCTCATTTCGACCGTATATATATATATATTTTTTTCTTTAAGTATCTATTAACCGACTTCAAAAAAAGGAGGAGGTTCTCATTTCGACCGTATATATATATATTTTTTTCTTTAAGTATCTATTAACCGACTTCAAAAAAAGGAGGAGGTTCTCATTTCGACCGTATATATATATATTTTTTTCTTTAAGTATTTATTAACCAACTTCAAAAAAAGGAGGAGGTTCTCAATTCGACCGTATATATATATATTTTTTAAAACTTTACTGCACATGTAAGTACAACAGGTGGACTTAAAGCTAGGGGCATTTTCTACCAGTCAACCTTTGGGTCATGCAAAGAGTTTGTATATGGGTGAGGTAATAGTTAAAAAGTGCATAAGTAATCTAAAAAAAAACAAAATAAACAACATTTTTTCTATGACTTATAGTACAATGTGCGATACTAAATAGTACAGGTGGCAACCCTAGGCACAATAGTACTAGCATGAAAGCCACTCACCCTTGACCAATAGGACACCGGCCATCTTGCCGTGATAGCACCGTTGTTGCCTCCTAATAGATAATTTTGTTTTCAATTACAAGTCACGCAATGCAATGATTATGCCGAGACTTTCCGGGTCAAATATTTATGCGTTTTTGAAATAGGCAATCGTTTTGTATTTATTTATCTAGCTGTGCCCGCGACTTCGTTCGCGTGGACTACATACTGTCATGGTCAGTTTTACCCCTATCTCCTAGAGGAGATATTAGAATATTCGAAACAAAAAGCAATATTATGTTAAGTGTTAATGAGGTCCTAGCTTAAGGGTGACAAGTACAGGATAATAAAGCTGTTACTGGACTTGTCGCCCTTACCTTGAAGGCTTGACCACTGCTACTAATGTAGCACCCCCCAAGAGCTCTGGAAACCTTGCTCACACGCAGGAACACAACAACACAGAAGTAATTGTTATTTGGCTGCGGTCTAAAATAAAGATTTTCGAGTTATCCCTCTACAGATCTAGGCATGCGATTTGTTATAGTTTGAACCGTAAATTCTCACCCAAGCTCCCATCAGAATAAGTCATCAAACTGTGGACATTTACATCTTGATATTCTGACATTACGCTACACGAAACCCGGGTTTACATAGTAAGTAATAAGAGTAATTTTGGCGTGGCAGGGACGGGACATTGTGGTTAGGTTTCCCACAAAAACAATGGCAGTGTATAATTGGGACAGCAATGTTGCTGAACAGAATATGATGCAACTGCAGTCAAAAGTGTGCGTGTGAAGTTTGGACAGGTAGTGTTTTCTGGTTGGTTCGTAAACGTTTTAAGAGATCAATTCGGTAAATTGTATGTATTTATTTAATGCATTAACGACTACTTTGTACGCATGAAAACAACTATTACCTGATAATATAAAAATTAAGACTTTCGCGTTTCATTTTAAACATTTAAAATAATTTAACGGGTCAAAACGTGACACCTGCGACTGGCTGAGTCAGCTCGTGACCACGGTTGGTGCAACCTAACCGAAACGTCGGGCAGTAAGTAGTTCGTATGAACTACTAAATAAAAATGGTGTCGGGTTTTGACCCGTTAAATTATTTTAAATGTTTAACTATTACCTGTTTCAATTCCAAAAGATCTCTTACTTTTCTGATAGGACGTTCATATAAACTTTTTATCTTCATTTAAATACCTGTTTTGTACCTTTAGAGGTAAAGTTCTTAGGGGATGTTTGTTACAAGGACTGTACGTGTCAAATTTAAAGTATGTAGAGATTTCACGATAAATCGGTCATTTGGTGGTACATATTTAGTTTTTATTGCAATATTAGCTTTATAAAAGTGCTCGTACGGATAAGAAAAACATTTTGCCAACTTAAAAAAGAAGAAAAAAGAAAGAAGTTGCAATTATGAAACGGAACGATTATTAGTATTTTTTTTCTTTTTTTATATTGCACTTCAAGACTGACCTCATCCCACCTGATGTTAAGTGGTAATGAGGTCCTAGCTTAAGGGTGACAAGTACAGCATAATAATAGCTGTTACTAGGCTTCTCGCTCTTACCTTGAAGGCTTGATCCCTGCTACTAATGTAGCACCCCAGGAGCTCTGGAAACCTTACTCACACGCAGAAACACAAAAACACCCAAGTGACTGTTATTTGGCTGCGGTCTTCTGTAAGGTGGAGTTATTGCACCAGTCAGGATGCTTCAGTTCAGTTCTTGTTACAGTATCTATGTAGTAATTCACGCTGCATAGCGCGTCTATATCGCCGTATCTGTTGGCATCGACACGATTGAGCGTTTGCGGCGCTACAAAATTAACGTACGTGTGTAAAGGTATACCTACTGTAGGCGTTTAACTTTCGTTTGAAGCGCGATTACGACGCGGTAGTTTGCGCGTCGCATAAAAAATGATCCGTGTGCATAGTCTCTTAATATTTCGTTCACCGGCGACATTTGTAGCCGATGTCGTGTCGTATCCCGCCCTCAGTTGCGTTTGTCGCGAGACATCGTGATGTTCGTGAGATTTTATTTGCGGTTTCAAAGTGCAAGCTTGAACAATGGGAATTATTGCAGGTTTGACATTGAAAACTAGGGGCGTATGATAACGCCTGGCGTGTCACGTTGACGTTGACTTGCATTTATAGAATAACTAGCTGTGCCCGCGACTTCGTTCGCGTGGACTACATCCTTTCATGGTCGGTTTTACCCCTTTTTCCCATAATATTCGAAACAAAAAGTAGTCTATATTTTAATCCAAGTTTCGAGCTATATTTGTGCCAAATTTCATATCTCTAACTTCAAAAATAAATATTTTTCCATATAAACTTCCAAAGGCGGTATTACCCCCCTCCCCCCTTATTTTCTAATAAAAAGTAGCCTATGTCCGTTCTTGAGATTCAACGTATACCTATACCAAATTTCATCAAAATCGGTTGAGAGGTTTGAGCAGGAAAGCGTAACAGACACACAGACAGACAGACAGACAGACAGACAGACGGACAGAGTTACTTTCGCATTTATAATATTAGTAGGGATAATCCATAATTTTTTTATAGATATTGACATTGACACATGAGAGCTTACTTAAACAAAATCTTTTGTTACTATTTATCGATGCCGAATAATCACTTGAAGTATTATTCAACAGTAATGTCTAGCGAATATCTGTAAGGTAATCATTTTGAGTGCATTGACATTAAAGATGTAGGAATGTGTTTAAAATGTGTTGGTATTTAAAATGAAGGTTTATAGCGTGTGGTCCCCGCCTGTAGGGTCAAATAATTGTGGTTCCTACAGCACTGCAGTTAGGAACTTGTCTAGCAATAAAGACAGGCCTGGTTTAAACCATAAAAGTCACCGTTGTGTGGTTAAAAAACTACCAAATGTGATCATTTTTTATAATATTGTTCAAGATTTACCTCATCACTATCTCTCTCTTAATTTTAGTGTATTAAAAACTTAACGCTAAGTCTCCGTACCGTAGACCTCAATAGCCAAGAGGCAACTTATGGGTCATGCCATCTTTCCAGCCAGCCAGCTCCAGCTTACCTCTCGAAAGTAAATATTTACTTGGGTACTTAATTGTTTCATCACACATCATAACAAAGCTATATGACTAGGTCCAAAGTGAGCTACACGTAGCAATAAGTTAGATACTGATACTGTAACTGATCTGCTGAGTTTCTTACCGGTGTCTTCTCGGTAGATAAAGGTTCCGAACTGGAATTGGAATCACTTTGTATTGTATTCAATGACGATTCAAAAGTGTTACATGTACCCTACTTGAATAAAGAAATATTTGAGTTTGAGTCTGAGGTTTTGACCCCCGGTCGTGTCAATATGGGAAACTAACTTTTCTATATTCTCTCGGGTCTGGGTATTGTGGTACCGTCGTTGTTTCCGATTTCTTTAACACAAGTGCTTAAGCTACTCACCACAGAATTAGAGCGTATGTGATGTCCGATATTTATTTATTTATCCTCCAACATAAGTACCGAATAACACCATCGATGTTATAATGCAACAAGTACTCAATACAAATTACGTGCAAGTAAATAAACCAGTTTCTTTTCCGTGCCGACACAATGAAGTTCAAATAAACGATTTGCCATGGTCCTCTGATGAGTTATTCAACAGAAGTGAACATGTTATGTGAACATAATAAACATATTGTTGCTTGTCAAACCTTAGGGCGGGGTCGTGTAAGGTGACAGCTCGATAGACATACTTATTTTGATTTTTATGTAACTACATAATAGGTTTAATGATGATTATTCCGTTTTGTAGGTTGAGATTATGCATTGTAATATTATAATGTAATGATTTTTATTTCTATTTCCCAGTGATCCGGAGCTATTGGCTCACTCAAGGCACAAAGTACGTGTACAAAATGACACTCGTAATAACAATGCACCAACTTCTTTTTAGTATAACTCGTAGATTTTGTAAAAATAAGACATCACGAGTTTTAGTTATTTTAATAGAACCGTCATTAAATGTATAATTGTATTTTTTTTCATATTTTTACAATGGAGATGTGAAATACTATGGTATATTATGTATTCAGATCTATTTCATATGGTTTGAACAGCGTTTACAATATACGCGTTTTATTAAGGACTATAATAAAATGTTTTATTAATGACATCACATTTTATTTTAATTATTAAATGTCTCTTAAATTATCAGCATTTCTCTATTATGTTATGCATGTAATATACATACAAAACGACCATTTGAATCAGTCTAATTATTTAAAAAAACCGCACTGAAATCTGTTGCGCATTTTTAAGTTCAGCTTAGTCTTAATATAGGAATAGACAGTTATTGGGGAGCGAATAGTTTATAAAGCTATAAAGTAATATGAAAGTAGGTAATCTGTACCTATAGTTTGTAATAAACATCTCCAAAATAACAAATCTAAATAATTCTTCTATTGTAAAAAGTTATCGATATTTACATTCGCAGGAACATCACTACGAAGGGTCATTTATCAACCTGGCTTACCTAATAAAATGTAATCTATCTGACATACCATTCAGTAAAAAGATGGCTGCATCTGCCTAAAGAAATATAGTGGCGTGTCAAAATATGCGTCACACTGTTTATTAAGCTTTATAAAGATGTTCAAAGTGAGTTACGTGAACTTTTAAAAAATGGGCTGATTTTCACGCCTGACAGTGTCATTGTGAAGCCATGTTGCTTACTAGCATGCGAAATTCGTCAAATTTATCGTATGAGACGCTAAAATTTTAACTGTCGATAGGCTGATATCATTTCACCCTCATATTTTTAGCCAATCAGTTATATTTTACTCGCATAGCGCATCCTATGGGATAGCTGCCCAGGATGAGTGAGACGACCAGAATAGAATAGAATATAAAACATCTTTATTCATGTAAGCTTAACTAAAGCACTTATGAATCGTCAGTACAAATTAAGTATTCTACCCGTCAGATTGACCTCATCCCACCTGATGTTGAGTGGTAATAAGGTCCTAGCTTAAGGGCGACAAGTACAGCATAACAAATCTGTTACTGGACTTGTTGCCCTTACCTCGAAGGCTTGACCTCTGGTACTATTGTAGCATCCCCCAGAAGCTCTGGAAACCTTTTTCAAGTTAGGTCGAATTGCACACGGTGTGCAAATGAAATTTAAAATTGGTTAACAAGTCTATCGCGGACAAACAACTTAATTTTTATACATTAAGATTTATTTTCGATTGCATTGGTAATGAAGCCTTTGACTAACAAATCACCTACGGATGTGTGACATAAAAACGCGTCTGACGTAATTACTTTTATCTAACTAATTGCCTAAATCGTTCTCTCATTACGCCGTGTCGTAATCGAAATTTGAGCGCGTAAACTTCGTAAGTATCGCTCGATATCAAAGTATATCAAACTGGGCTATTTACTTCCATTAATCTTGGAGCGTTATAATTACGTTTGACACGCAATTTCCTGACTGTCAAATATGAACGCGGTTACGACACACGCTTGACATCCTAGCTTCAAGTTTGTCAATTATAAATTTTGTTTATTTTTCATAAAAATATCGGTACCTACCTAATTGGTTTCATGGTCTAACGCTCCAATAGTACACAACCTCTGGTCTAGTGGTAACAAATTAAGGCTCGTGGCTGAGAGGTCGTAGGTTCGATTCCCGCGGATGCAACTCTCCCTACTTTGGGACAGGATATTTTCGGATTGATCAACTAAAATGTCGTGGAAATTGATCAATGCTGTCAGAAGACAGATCGACTCGACCGGATAGAGGTTAGGCGCAGGACCGACTATTTACATGCCTTTCCGAGCATGGATAATTTACGAGAATTTAATCCTTTAGCCAGTGGACGTTACTTACTAATAAGCTTTAAAGCCTCTACTGGTTAAAGGAGTTGTAATATACAATAATTGGTTCTGGTATTCACAAAATAAACGTTGAAACCATTTTCAGATTAGATCGATGTGTGTTACATATTAATGTATTTATCCATACTAATATTATAAATGCGAAAGTAACTCTGTCTGTCTGTCTGTCTGTTACTCTTTCACGCCTAAACGGCTGAACGGATTTTGATGAAATTTGGTATAGGTATACGTTGAATCTCAAGAACGGACATAGGCTACTTTTTATTAGAAAATAAGGGGGAAGGGGGGTTATACCACCTTTGGAAGTTTATAGGGAAAAATGTTTATTTTTGAAGTTAGGGATATGAAATTTGGCACAAATATAGCTCGAAACTTGGATTAAAACATAGACTACTTTTTGTTTCGTATATTAGGGGAGAAAGGGGTAAAACCGACCATAAAAGAATGTAGTCCACGCGAACGAAGTCGCGGGCACAGCTAGTCAAATATAACCAAGCACAATCCAAGCACTTCATACCTATTTACCGAGTTGCTTTTGTATGTTTAATTCGTTTTAATGTACGTTATTAACAGTTATGTTTATTTGTAGCTGATTAATACCTAAATTTCAATCAGTCCTGTAGGATTTATATCAGGACCACCTCAAAAACATCTATGAATTACTCGTAACCTATCCATGTGACAGTTTTGAGCAGTTCTTAATTATACGCCGATGCAAACGAACCGGTGTCGGGACGGTAACGACCGCTTGCCTCACAGCTAGGATGGGCTGCGCAGGCGCCGCGCGCATATTAAAAAGATTCAACAGGGATATAGAAGCTTAGGTAAAGCAAGACTGCTTAGAAAAAGGACGAGAATAGATAGATAAATATACTTTATTGCACCAAACATTTCAAGAAATGTGATTTTTTATCGACAAATTATGATATATAACAAAATAATTAAGGCGGTCTTATTGCTAGAAAACGATCTCTTCCAAACAACTTTTATATAATGCCTATAGTACAGTGTTTGAAGTTTCACAATCTTCAAATCGTTACCCTTAAAGACAAATAACCGACCCTTAATGTCATTAAAAATCTTAATTGTTGTTATAACATTAAAGAATACCTAGAAGAAAAAAAACTCTTAAATGTACTTTCGACATACCAAATTACTTACACACAGGAACACACACACTCACTATTGTCAAATTAATTCCTTACAAACATACCTATACCATGCGAAATTAGTGGGTTTATTTAAATTTATATATTTATTTATATTAAATAAAATAAATAAATATTGTTCACCATCACATACATTGCTCTGATTCTGTGGTAAGTAGCTAAAGCACTTGTGTTACAGAAATCAGAAACAACGACGGTACCACAACACCCACACCCGAGACAATACAGAAAAGTTCGTTTCTCATATTGACCCGACTGGGGATCGAACCCGGAACCTCAGAGATGGCGCGACGCCAAAGTCCGGCACGCTCGCCTCTCGGCTACGGAGGTCGTCATTATAAATCTATGCATAGGTAATACAGTTACACTTACAGGTTGATGGAAGAGATTGCTCTCTATCTAAAAGACCGCCTA
This sequence comes from Glyphodes pyloalis, assembly GCA_037074685.1. Classification (NCBI taxonomy): domain Eukaryota; kingdom Metazoa; phylum Arthropoda; class Insecta; order Lepidoptera; family Crambidae; genus Glyphodes; species Glyphodes pyloalis. The sequence goes on along the minus strand of JAYKKO010000020.1, from coordinate 11,001,317 downwards.
AATTGTACTTGAATATGTCTGTAAAACCAATATCTGCATTTTTTTCTGTGCAATAAAGTGTATCTATCTATCTACCTACAGTTATACCTTTTATCGCAGCTTATTAAGCATGTTCAGGCTTACAATTGCTTCATCTACAATCAACAAAGAGCTTAATACTCAACTGTATTGAATTCGAAGGACAACGTACCTACAAATGGCAATATTTATCACATTGTGCAGCCATTGTGACTTCCCACATTTCTCAACTAAAAATCGCAAATGTCCACGTGTATTTGGCAACTCTATATCGATTCCGCTATCGTAATTCTCACACACACGTACAATAAGTAATTTTGTTAACAAAAAAACTCAATTTGTGGCAAAAAAAATACTAATGCGGCATTCCGTAATCGTTAATGTTCCTGCGTTTGACATCGAATAGGGTCAAGGGTGTGATGGCGATTCTTTATTCGTTGACCGTTTGAAGATTGAACAAGCCTTTGAAGATGAATGGTGTTGGTGATTTGTATACGGCTAATCAAAGAGTTGTTGGTACCAAAGTTCAAGCTGCAAAATCGGTATAAACGATATCGAAAATAAAATACTTAGCGTTACTTAATGTTTCTTCACTCACCGAAACAAAACTATATGTCTTGGTCCAAAGTGGTCTACACATAGCTATAAGTTAGCTATACTGCTACAGTAACTAATCTGCTGAGTTTCTTACCAGTGTCGTCTCGGTAGATACTTGGCAGTAAAAATACTTTGCATTGTATTCAATGACGATTTAAGTGTTACATGTAATCTACTTGAATCAAAAAATATTTGATTGGTTTTTTGATTGATTCTGGGTAAGCAAAAGACGCGGCCAAAAGCTAGTTAAATAAATAAATGAGTATGGGACAACATCACATACTTTGCTCTGATTCTGTGGTAAGTAGCTTAAGCACTTGTGTTACAGAAATTAGAAACAACGACGGTACCACAACACACAGACCCGGGACAACATAGAAAATTTCGATTCACATATTGACCTCATCGGGGATCGAACCCGGGACCAGAGATGGTGCGACGCCAAATTCCGGCCCGCTCACCTCTCGGCTACGGAAGTTAATTCTATAATTTTATTAAGAAAAGTTTTTTCTTTTTAAACTGTGAACGTTCCAAACTTAAACCTTGATTTGTATCAAGTTTGACAATCAAAGCGCAAATAAAAAGACTTTCTTTTTCTTAAAACACGAACAATTATGCAAAGACCGTAATATTTAAATCCAGCGATAAAGCCTGATATACACGCACGATAATTTCAATACGCGTAAGTCGGTGGTATGTTCATAACGGGAATTTAATTAAAACGTAAGTAAGGACATCGTAAACCTGCCTTAATCCTTAATTGGATCAGTAACATTCGATTCTTGGAAAGTAAAAGTTTCGTTTGTGGTCTAAAAAAGAGTAAGCAGCGAATAGGTTATTATTAAATAGGTTTTAAATGTTTGGGTGAATTGCCGGGAAATTTTCATCGCCGTGGATAAGAGATATAACTTTTATTTATCAGTTTGTCCACTTGATTAAGCAATCTATAGAACGCCATTTTTATTCTTGCGTTTGTCACTACATACTATAAAACAAAAAGCTTTTTTCTGTCTCTATATCACTATGTACGCTTAAATCTAACGAATTTCGATGCAGTTTTTTATAAATATATAGAGTGATCCAAGAGAAAAGTTTATATGTATAACTAGCGGTCCCGGCGAACTTCGTTTCGCCTTAGAGGATTTTCCCGCTTTTCTGTTGAAATTTTTCCTGAACTTTCTTTGCTATAAACCTCAAAAAGAAAGGGTCCCCTTTCCAACGAATGCAAGACCGTGGAAATCGGTTCGTGCGTTCTGGAGTTATAGCGTCAGGCAGGAAAACCCGACTCATTTTTATATAGTAGATTACATTCATCGTTCATAGTTTTTCTGTAGTGTATTTATTATCAGCATTGCACTCGAGCGAAGCCGGGGCGGGTCGCTAGTTTCTGATAAATTAATAACTTCATATGAGTCATCTTTTATTTGTGTTTATACATGTTTGCAATAGTTTTTATCGCCGTGGTTTCCGTAGTCAAAATTCGCGACGACAATGATAAAAAAAACACGGCAATGAAAAACTCAAAGACAAAAATGAACGGAAATAAAATTTGCGCTCTTCTATATTTTTTCTTCAAAGGATATGACATAAGTCTGATGTTACATAATTTCTTCATTCTATTGTAAATAGACAATGTTTTCTAATTAACTATATCAATTGATCAAATCGCTGCATCTCATACTTTGCCATTAATTAACTCTTACTTTCGTCAATTGTTTCTCAGCGGGCGACTCATTGTATCGAATAAAATATCGATTCAACTTAATCGAGAAAAAGCAGAGTCGATAATTTAATTTGGGAGGCAGTATCTTAATCTTATGATCCGTAATTTGTAGTCTAATCGTCGATTCAAATCTTTAGTATATGTTGAGGTAATAAAGTTTGTCTTCCTTTTGTTTTCTTTAATTTATTATTATACTAGCTGTGCCCGCGACTTCGTTCGCGTGGACTACACCCTTTCATGGTCGGTTTTACCCCTTTCTCCCCTAATATTAGAAACAAAAAGTAGTCTATATTTTAATCCAAGTTTCGAGCTATATTTGTGCCAAATTTCATATCTCTAACTTCAAAAATAAACATTTTTCCATATAAACTTTCAAAGGTGGTATTACCCCCATCCTCCCCTTATTTTTACTTTACAAAAAGTAGCCTATATCCGTTCTTGAGGTTCAACGTATACCTATACCAAATGTCATCAAAATCGGTTGAGAGGTTTAAGCAGGAAAGCGTAACAGACGGACAGACAGACAGAGTTACTTTCGCATTTATAATATTAGTAGGGGTTAATAGATTGTGTCCACCCTACTCGGACATAGGCTACTTTTTGTTAGAAAGTAAGTGGGGGGGGGGGGGGGGGGGGTTATGCCTATTTTTTAAGTTAGAGATATGAAAGTTGGCACAAATATAGCTCTATTAAAATATAGACTACTTTTTGTTTCGAATATTAGGAAAGATAGGGTTAAAACCGATCATGAAAGTATGTAGTCCACGCGAACGAAGTCGCGGGCACAGCTAGTCGATAATAATTGATTGTCCAGTTACTACCACCATCGTTATGGAGAAAAAGTAATAAAGACTTTAATTCGTATACGTATAGGTAAGTATTTTATTTATAAAAATGTCCCATAAAGAGGCAATGTAGGACACGTTAAAAGCTCGAGCGGACTCTCTTTTGTATGTTTATTTTTATTTATATCTATAGTTCTGTTAATTTTTTTGTATGTTTTGAATTGACTTGTTGTATATCCTAGTATGTGTATGTTACGTTTAATAAATGCGAAAGTAACTCCAAAAAAATCTCATATTCTACCAAAACTAACAATAATTTTCATATTGACGCGACCAATTTTCAATCCACCAAAAGTTACTGGGGTCAAATATGTCGTATAGTTATTACTAGCTTTTGCCCGCGACTTCGTCCGCGTGGCGTGTTATTGTGTCATTTCAGTATTTTTCTCGGTGTGTGTCGAATGTAAATAATAATGAATGTTGCATTCAAAAATTTTAAAAAGTTTTTTTTTTTTTTGAGAAAATACATTAAAAAACAACAACAATTATTCTGAATCTGGCGCTAGTGCAGTATTTTTTCATGAAAAAGATGTTTCCCATTCCCATGAAGCTGTACATTTGCTAAGATACCCATATACTAAAAAATTTCAAGCCTCTAACTCGCGGTACAAAAGTTTTTCCCGCTATTCCCGTTCCCATGGGAATTTTGGAAAATCCAATCATGACTTAACTTTGCATTCACTAAGGTATATGCATGTCAAATTTCAATCATCTAACTTACGCGGTTTAGATTTTTTCATACAAAAGTTTTTTCCCGCTAACTCCCGTTCCCGTGGGAATTTCTCAAAATACAGCCATAACTAAACTTTATATTTACTAAGGTATCTGCATGCCAAATTTCAAGCGTCTAACTTAAGCGGTTTAGATTTTTCATACAAAAGGATTTTCCCGCTAATTCCCGTTCCCGTGGGAATTTCGGGAATTCCTTTCTTAGTGCACCCCTACGGTACCTAAGCTACGTCCCTTCCAAATTTCAAGTGCCTACGTTTAGCCGTTTGGGCTGTGCGTTGATATGTCAGTCAGTCAGTCAGTCAGTCAGTCAGTTTCTCCTTTTATATATATAGATGACATATAATTTTATTAACATGCACTATTGTATATGTGGCTGATAGAATTTGAGCCTTATGCGACAGAAGATAGTGGGCAAATTGCAAAAAAGTGATCTTTTATTGTCAGTTAGGATAGGTCGCCATGTTTAGAGCTGAGGTAATATATATCTACTATTACTTGTATGTTTTTGCTTGACCAAGCATTTCTGTAGGTTAACCAATCCTTCTACACAGCAAGAGACTTTCGTTATAATACTAGCGACCCGCCCTGGCTTTGCACGAATGTAATGCAAATACCTAGACATATTGACTTTTCTATTCTTTATTTCAAATAAAAATGTTCCAAAACAAGTGATTTGTAGCGTGTAGAGCGTGCTTTAGACCCGTTTGTGCCTCGAATTGTGCATATACTGAGGAGGCTCCACAATTTCTTTGGACACTTGGGAGCTTATTCTTAAACGTCAAAAATAACTCCGATGCGAAAAGGCAATGCTTTGTCTGCCCAATCCTATAAGTGAGAAAGAGATAAACATAGTTTCCATATTCGGATCTGATACCGACGTTTTGTTAATAGGTTGGCAATAGAACATTAATCACCCGTTCTCTTCTAACCTATTACTGTCGAAAGGAAAAAGCCGTGAAAATAAATCTGAAATGGTCATGCCCACTTTCAAACATCAAATCCAATATAGGAATGAATAACAAAATCATGATGTTACTACACAACGTACGGACAGACAAAATTACTGCACATGTAATACTAATCTTCGGTCATGATGCGCTAAGGATGGAAACGGATACTTTCTATTTATCGATAGAATTTATGGACTCGAAAATAGTGTTGTAAAAATGTCTGGTCATGATTTGTAGACTTAAATCCGGGTAAGTCATGATAGTTATATCAGAAAGTAATCACTGGTTCGCTCAAAATGTGCCCGTTTATATAATAATTAATCATAATTGTATGATATGATGCAAATAAATCAACGATTAGTAATCGATTTCTACATTTGAAATTTTTGAAAGCTTTAAATATTTGAAAGAAACAGTAAAATTTCATATACGCTTGCGGAGCGGGGCTTGAACCCACGACCTTCACGTATACCGCGTGGTGCTCTTCCAACTGACTTCTTAGATATTTTAAGATAAATTAGTAATCAAGATTTTCTATAGAGATCGCTGCCAGCATCGTGGTTTTAGGTTCCGGTATAGACAAATCTATTTCTTTGAATTCTAAAACGTATAAAGGTATTATTGATTAATTGTTTTAAAAACGGGAAATTCATTTTTATAGGTCTTTAAATGTTTGTTTGTATTCATTCTGACGATGCATAAGTGTTGCTTGTAACCCACATGAATAAATGAATTGACTTTGACTTTGTCTAAATAACAAAGGTAACATGTCATAAATAAAAACCAAACAAATTTGTTTTATTGCAAAATTGTAACGTTTGTACACACTCAATTCATTTCTCGTTTATCGATAATGTCCCATCACTCCGTCTCGAGACAAATTTTATTGTGATATACGACCGATCATTACGTTGGAATACACAGTGATTTATTATTTTGCCAAATGTTGAATTCGCTATGAATTCGAGAGTATTACTTATATTGTATTTTCTTTGTGTTGAAACGACTGTAAAGAAAGTTTGAAGAATCATCGCTGTATACATAAAGTACTTTGCATCGAATAGGTACTATCAATGTTAAATGTGTGCCGATTTCAGTTTTGGGTTGCGAAAATCCACAATTGGTCTGCGTCTGTCTGTAGTCTATTCCATTTCATTTATTAATTTATTTTATTTATTTATTTTCATGATTGTGATTTAGTCTGTAGGATATAAGATAGTGTAAGATAAGATTTATGTGGAATTATATTGCTTTATCCACATTATCCATTGATTCTTCACTCCAATTGGCCGTAGCGTGATGTTATGTAGTTCATAGCCTTTCTCGAAGTATGGGCTATCTCATACAAAAATATTTTTTCATTTCGAACCAGTAGTTTCTGATATTAGCGCATTCAAACAAACAAGCAAACGAACAAACTCTTCGGCTGCACAATAATAGTATAGATAAAAATTGCTCTAATAAAATTTTATTGTTACTAATTTTGGGACTAGAACAATATTTAATATGAAATTGAGTTTTAAAATTAATGTAAACTGGAATGAAAAATAGGAGAAGATGTTTTCTTAACACAAACATGGAGTTGAGATTTTCAGCTAAAGTGATAATCAAAGGCTAATTAAAGATTTTAAAATCAAAGTAGGTTTGTGTCAAACAAAAAAAAATCAACACAAAATGATTTATTGAAAACTTACTAAATAGTTTTCAAGTGACCTATAAACGATTTGTAGTCGATACTTATACAAATGCTGATCACTTCACTATTTTTAATATCTTCAAAAATTATGTCTTAAAACCGCGCACCAAAGCCAGTGTACCTATAACCGATAATTTATTCAGTCACTTCACACGAACAAATTAGCTTTTTCTGCGAAAATTCAATAGTTAATGGATGAATTGTTTTGTGAATTAAACAATACAATGTTGAGGGTATTGTGTTGTTTTGTTTTTATTGGCCAACACTTTGTTGCTTGATGTGTTAATTATATAAGAAATCTTTCGGAATTTGCTTTAAGATAACAATGATTTTGTTGATATTATCGCTTTCAATTATGAAAAGAGCACGCAACCATATCAAAATTAATTAAAATGTAATTCCGTCCATTGTATTAACCAGGCTTGCTGCATCGGGGTACTAGGGCCGCATAAAGCGTGAGGAGGTCTCATTTGATTAGATTCTCAATAGTACTGTTCTTATGAAGCAAGTGCTACAGATTATGTATTAATCGAGAAATATACATCTACATTTTTACATAAAACCATACATACCATTTTTACATTGTATTGTATCTGCGAAATGTTTTGAAAATTAATGTAAAAAATGCGGTGCGGCAATTACGGTATTAAATGGGTAACCATTTTAATACAAGCAACATACATTTTTTAGCATCCCTGTGCCGACAAATACGGTTTAAGAGCATCTAAAAATTCAGGAAGATCCATATTAATCTCAAAATTATTGATGCAGGTACTTTAATGAATCTATCTACGATTTTGATTAAAATTAGATATGTCTTCTGTAATTTAGTGAGAATGATTATTATTTCCTCTGCACCCTTCTGTTTGGTAAGGGATGTCGGATGAAAGTACTAGGAACACATAAAGATGTAGGAAGTTTCATCTCAGCCGCTTCTTAAGAGCTCACCAAAATACTGTTATTTGTCAGGTTACAAAGGCCACACTGCAATCGCTTCACAACAAAAAAACATGTCTAGGAGTATATTCGAAGCTACAATACTATTAAAAATACATAATAATATTCGCAAGTCTAAGGCTTTCAATAGAAAGCCAATCAATCGCTTTGCAAAAACTTGAAACGATAACTTTCTATATTGTCGATTTCACACGTGAAAGATCTAAATTAAGATTGTAAAACCTGTAGTGATTACTATCAATTATTTGACTGGGGGCACCAATTGACCAGTTTATCTATGGTCTAATACCCGGTTTCAATATTAGAAAACGATCCGTTCTCGTTACGGATAGTAATAAATTATACGAGGCGTAAGCTAAAAACGACAGACGGACGACTGATGACAGCTGATATGTAAAGTAAATAACGGTATTAACGATTTGTTGTCGGTTGAAGAAAAAGGGATAAACTCAAACTCAAACTCAAATATTTCTTTATTCAAGTAGGTTACATGTAACACTTTTGAATCGTCATTGAATACAATGCAAAGTGATTCTACTTCCGATAGTAATTTTTGACACATTACGAATCGTAATATATTGGAATCGGGAATTAATTAACTAGTTTTTAACATTTTTCTGTTTCTAATATTTAAAGTCCGCTAGTACGGCGTAAATTACTATAGAAATAAAAAATCGATTAGTTTTTAACAGGGATGATAACTTGGTAAACTAGTATGGTTATATTCTCGTGACCACGGTTGGTGCAACCTAACCGAAACGTCGGGCAGTAAGTAGTTCGTATTAACTACTCAATAAAAATGGTGTCGCGTTATGACCCGTTAAATTATTTTAAATGTTTAAAATGGAACGCAAAAGTCTTAAAATTTAAAATCAAACGTATTTTTGCCCTTAAAACAATAATTTATATATAAAATGATGATACAAGACAAGTTCAGTGGAAGGGCGTGTTCTTGATGAACCAGAATTTGATGATGACCTCTCAAAGAAATAGAGGGAAAGTCGTTTATAATGTTTAAAATTATTACACTGTCAAAAATTAACTTATAAATAATAACAAATAAAAAACGAATTAACTCACCGTTCTGCTGGAAGACATATTGTAATTTTGTACCTGAAATAAAAAAATTATTAAATGATTTGCGCGTTACATCAAATCTTGTTAGCTAATTTTTAATATTCTCAGCTTATACATATATAAACGAGTGCTCGGTTCTTTCTTCAAAATGTTATTAATTTTTTAAATAGATATGGTCGACAACACGTCAGGGTAAACATATTAGTTCTTATTCCAACGACATTAGAGTGGTGCGAAGTCCAAAGTGTATGTATATGTAAGTTTAAGAGAGGTAGGGCATAGCAATTTATCGCTCAAACTGAAGCAGCCCGACTGGTGAAATACCTCCACCTTACAGAAGACCGCAGCCAAATAACAATCACTTCGGTGTTGTTGTGTAGGAACACAACTCACACGCCGTGTGAGTAAGGTTTCCAGAGCTTCTGTGGGTTCTACATTAGTAGCAGGGGTCAAGCCTTCAAGGTAAGGGCGACAAGTCCAGTAACAGATTTATTATGCTGTACTTGTCACCCTTAAGCTAGGACCTCATTACCACTTAACATCAGGTCGGATGAAGTCAATCTTGAAGTGCAATATATAAAAAAAAAGTTTGACGTGCTTTTAATAGTAACCTAATGTCAGAATGATTCGGTAATTCTCCGTTTCAGACTGGTGTTGTCTTTATTTTTGTTTTGTATCAAACGATGCATCTAATAAGTGTTTTTTTGTAAGTTAATTTCGATATTAAGAGTTTTCTATTATACCATTCGTCAACGCGTGTCGTTTAATTTGCATGTGCCATACAGATTAGTTTTGTCTGTTATTACACACTATTTAAATCCAATTGAGACCTTACGAAAAAATCTACTTACGAGGTATTCAACGCATAAAGTCTCATTATACCAAAGCTTGCTATTAAAAATATTTTAAATTTATTTTTTAGTAAAAAACTAATATTATTTGCGTTTTCCAGTCAATTAAAAAATGTCAGTCAACTTAAAAGTAACTGTTTAATTTGTTTCGTAAATGCTAAGACTGTTGAATGTTGAGTAGGGCTGTCAAAAATTGTGACATTACTTTTTCTTTTTGCCATCCGGTTGTAAAATTGTACGTTTGCTTACACCCGTTTCTAACATTTGAAAAACGATCCGTTCTAGTTACAGTAATAAATCATTCGAGGCGCAAGTTAAAAACAACCGACAGACGACTGATGACAGCTGATATGGAAAGTCAATTTGAATTAGAAGTAACGACTCTTAGAAAAACGGATACTTAGTCACTTTTGGCACATTACGAATCGTAAAATATTGAAACCGGGCATTTATGTACATATATGTGCAATCTGTTTGCAGTGGCAATCGCTTAGCATATCTGGTCTTTAGAACTTGAAAACTAAAGCACTAAAAATAATTAGGCTAATTAGGTAGGTACAGAGCAGGGTTCACTGAAAATATATATTTTGGCTTGCAACGCAGGAGTTTTGGTTGTCATAAGTCGTATCATGCGCTCTCAAGTCCTTTTCCTTTTTTAAAACCCGTTTCTGTTTAATTGTGATTCAGGTTTTTTGTTGTTTTATATTATAATTTTATATTGCTGTTTAAGTGTTCCAAAAAATAGTGTAATGTTTAATTGATATTGATTATTCTGTTATTCAAAACTAATAAATCTTGTAGACTAAAATAAACCATCTTGGTCCATCCCGGTACAGATGACATTGTAGCTTTTAATTAAAGAAAATGCATGAACTGATGACGCCAATGTCAAGTGTAACTCGATGTACAAAGATGACCTAGTAAAGTGGTCACGATTTACTGCTAAAGTCATAAATCCTATTCTTCAAATGTAATTTGCTATTCAATACTATTATGTAAGTTATTTGTAAACGGGAATACCTTATGATACTACAGATTTTACCATAATTAATGATAATACAAATGTATATAAATAAAAATTAATCTGCGAAACGTCAGCACGTACATAACTTTAGAATTACTGAACTTCTGAATAAAAGTACAGGATAAGGTTAGTCAAATAAAATATGGGAGTCATACGCATGCAAAGCCACGGTTGGGCACTAGTTATGAATAAATATATCCTCGTGGCTGTTAACGTTTTTACACTAAATTCGTCCTTATAATCGTATGTTATGAATATTTTATATCAATATTTTCAGTAGTTTATTTTTTTGTTGGAGTTCTTTAGTTAGGGTAGATATAGGTAATTTTTGTATTGGTTTAAATGTATTTATTGAATATAACAAAAAAATATCCTTTCAAAGGTATTTGAACCTACGAAAGTTACGTACCACAGGTGATGTTCTTCCAAAAAAAGCTAACCACAACTTATTGTGATAATTTTAATCTGGTATTATAACCGCTGGTAAGTTTTAAACTAGACTCTAATCGGCACATTATACATTCGTTGCAGTGTCATGACATTAAAAAAAACCTTTCTTTCTTTCTTAAATAAACGTTCCTTTTTTTCTTTTTGAAAGCTACAGAATCGACGACACCTTGGCATTTGAATAAATTTTTGAATTGTTTCGAAATTTGAATGATTCAAAACACCTTTCTTCTTCTTGTAATATGGTAGTACAATTCAACTTGTGGCAGCCCTAATTGATAGCAAATGCTAAGTCACGCAAGTGACGATAAAGTTTTATAACATGTGTAACGCAGATGAATTATAATGTTAATAGAAGATTTATGCAATGTAAGCACGTTTGCAAAGTGCAAGGATTCTAGTACATATATAATATATGCATACTAATATTGTAAATGTCTGTCTGTATGTTTGGCTTTCACGCGCAAACCACTGGATCGAACTTGATGAAATTTAGCACATTTCAAATTTTTTAATTAGTTTTCACCTCATTTATAAAACTTTGAAGTTGATGAGCTTTTTAAAGACGGAATAATTTTGATATCATCTTAGAAGTAGCGCAATTGTGTTTGATTTCAGTGTTTAAAAAAATACTGGTGACCCACCCCGGATTGGCAAAGGTACAAATTAATGTTCTGCTAAAGTATATATTTCTCTTACATACTAGTTGAAACCGTCTTTAATCACTTTTTAGAGTAAAAAACTTGTAATAATATGCGTTTCGTAGTTTTAAGATCTGAGGATTAATATGCATGCACTGGAAAACGACTATAGTTTATGTAACATTGTGATAGTGATTTAGATAAATAATAATTTCTATATATCCTACTCGTACAAAGTCATTTCAATTCAAGTCATGTCAAATATTTGTTTATTCAAGTAGGTTACATATACAACTTTTGAATCATCATTGAATACAATGCAAAGTAATTCTACTGCTGGTTCGGAACCTAAATCTACCGAGAAAACACCGAGAGAAAACTCGGCAATTTAGTTACAGTTGCAGTATCTAACTTATTGCTATGTGTAGCACTTTGGACTCAAGTAAGTATTTACTTTCGAGAGGTAAGCTGGAGAAGACCAGTCCCCAGCGGTGGCGCCTTTTCACAAGCATGACGTATGTGCAAGACATCGCTTCACTCAACCAAATTGAAGGGAATGTAACGACCAAGTATTCTCAATGTTGAACTAACCAAAATCAATTTAACAAAAGCATAAATTCATGTAAATTTATGTTCCACTCAGAATTTATACCTTTGGATCCATTGAAAAATATGTCTAACACTTATTAGCCAGTTACGAGTGTAATTACAGATAGTTTATAAGATATTTGTGAATGGGAGACAAATTCCAATGAGCTTGCAAGATGTCGAGTTTTAATTGACTAAGATCCGGCGATGCATGGACTGTTTGTAATAAAAACTAGTTTTAAGTAAGAAATAGTATATTAAAAATTGATTCTCTATCATTGAATTTTTAAGAGAGGTGCCCTACCTCTCTAGCGATTTATCGCTCGAACTGAAGCAGTCCGACTGGTGAAATACCTCTACCTCACGGAAGACCGCAGCCAAATAACAATCAGTTTGGTTTCCAGAGCTTCAGGAGGGTGCTACATTAGTAGCAGGGGTCTTCAAGATAAGGGCGACTAGTACAGTAACAGTATTATTATGCTGTACCTGTCGCCCTTAAGCTAGGACCTCATTACCACTTAACACCAGGTGGGATGAGGTCAATCTTAAAGTGCAATATAAAAAAAGCGAGGTGTTGTAGCTATTTTTTCAAAATTTTCTAACCTTTTTAACCTGCTCTGGTGGTCCAAAATTATTTCAGAACAATTATTAGCTAAATCGATTCAGCTGTTCTGGAGTTTTCTAACGAACAGCGCTTATCAACATAGCATAAGAAATGTACGCCTAGCATGCGCAATATGTCAAATTTATCGCATGAGACGACAAAAGTTTTGATACTGTTGATTGGCTAATAGCACGTCGCACTTGTGTTTTCAGCCAATCAGCAGTTGACGCATTGATTTTGACATTTCTTAAGAGCGCGATATAATTTACTCGCGTGGCGCACGCTAGGCCTGAGAGTCACTTTTTTGTATGTCTCTATGCATGCATAGATCTTTGAAACTACGCAACGAATTTTGATGCGGTTTTGTTGATTAAAGTCAAAGTCAATATTTTTTTATTCATATAGATTACACTAGTAATTTCATCTAAATGAATAGAATAACTTATGAATAGTCTCTATATAAAACAAATGAAGCTACCTCTACATATATAGTGTGATTCAAGAGGAACGTTTTTATTTTCAACATAGAATAGAAAAGCCAAAATTTCTAAACCGCGACGGATCGCTAGCATATAAACACGACAGTTTGTAAGAATTAATGAATGTCTGGATATCTGTTTGTTTGTAACTCTTTCACACAAAAAGTACTGAAAAGATTTGGATGAATTTTTTTAATAAAAAACCGGCCAAGTGCGAGTCGGACTCGCGCACCGAGGGTTCCGTACAAACCTGCAAGGTTTACAAAGTTCGTTCATTACGACAATCGAGTCATAACTATGGTATTTTTATTGCAAAATGAAATTCATAACATTACAATGGGGAAAGATGGAGGAGCATAAATATTTTGTAATGTAACTAAAAATTTATGGTTTTCGTAATTTTTCCTTTATCTATGCTATAAGACGTTGCTTCGTACCAAATTTCAAGATTCTGAGTTCACGGGAAGCACCCTGTAGGTTTTGATTCCCTTGCAAGTGTCGAAAATTTGCGGCATAAACGGCTGTATCTTTTGATTGCGTTGGCTTAGAAGTTTGATTTTTTCACAGCTTCAAGGGACAGTAGACCTGAGTAATTGATATAAATTTCAGCTTCATACCTCCACGCGTTCCTGAGAAAAAGGGTCTTGACAGACGGACGGACAGACGGACAACAAAGTGATCCTATAAGGGTTCCGTTTTTTCTTTTTTAGGTACGGAACCCTAAAAACACTACTACAATAACATACAAGAATATTTTTTACCCCAAAATAACTAATGCTTCGGAATACAGTATACCTACAGTACAATAAATAGATTATTAGATAAAGAAGGACAAATCTAAGCTAATGATTTAAGTTTACGCATTAGGTCAATATGATATACTGGCGAGGATATCAAAATGCCAAAAGGTATCGTTGATGTCTTTTTAATGTTCCACGATTTGCGTGGCGGCCATCTTGTTATTTAACTAGGTTATTGTGCGATTACGTTGTTAAGGGCATTCGTTAATTACGTAAGTCATTGTTAGGGGTATGAGGGCGGTTTAGACTATTTCAAAATAAAATAAATAGGTGATTTTATTTAATTGTGTTTTTTTAGGTATAAAACCCTTTGTTACATTTGATTTGCAAACAAATAGTTTTTAAAAATGGCATTCTTTTCGGTATCTATCTCCTTTATAATTAGTTAATTATTTTGAAAAAAATAGGCTTAGTTTACATTTGACGGAATGTATATAAGACAGATTCTGACACATTGTTGATTCAAAAATAACACTTTTAAAAATTTGTCTTATGTTGAATCTGTCAAATGTAGAGTAAACAAATGTTTATAAATAAATTAACCTACGCCCTTTAATTTAACTACCATGAGCTGAAAGCAATTCTCTACGATACCAGTATTATATCTACATATCTATCGGAATTTTCAAAGACATAAATCTAGTGTTGCCTTTTACTAGATTGCACATGTATAATTAAACGATAATGTAAAAAGGGCTCAAATTATCTAAAAACCAATTGGAATATCAATTATATAATCAATAATATCGATTACATAATCGATTCCTACCTGTACCCAATATAATCAATGTTAACCGATAAATATGCGTAGTAACCAAATTTGAAGCAATTTAATTGACTTCGAAGCAACCTAATATAAAATAGTATAGCTGATATGTTATAGTTAAAGTACCCAACTTTGGTAAGCCATTTTGATAAATAAAATAAGAGTAAACTGACTGGGAATCGAACCCGGGACCTTACGCGCTTTGCCCCTTACCTTTGCCATTGCGCCGAGGTCGTTAAATTATATTCGTTTATTTTGACCTTAACTAAATATAAGTATTGATCTGAATATTGGTAGCGATAGTCGAATCGATTTTTAGATTAATTAGGGTAGAATCGATTGATCGATAATCAAATTATGCGGCAACACTAACCGCATTTCAAGGTCTAGCTTAGGTTCAAGTGAGACCTAGGCTTTGCGTTCGGCATGTATTGTGCAAGCGTCCCACGCTTATTGTTTCGTTCAGGTGCCATTTTATCCACTTTATTTAACTACTGGCTGTGCCCGCGACTTTGTTCGCGAAAATAAGATAAGTTAGATATTCTAAAGAGACAAAAAAAATTTAACTCCCCTTGCGGTGCGGGAATCGAACCCACGACCTTCACGTAGCGCGCGTGCTGCTCTTCTTTTTTTTATTTGGAAGAGCAGCACGCGCGATACGTGAAGGTCGTGGGTTCGATTCCCGCTCCGCAAGGGGAAATATTTTTTTTCTGTTTTTTTTTTAAATATTTAAAGTTCGTTAGTGCGGCGTAAAGTACTATGAAAATCATAAAAATAAGATAAGTAAGACTTATTTGAAGTCGTCTTTGTCACCTAAGACATGGCCTTCGCCCTAACTTACTTAACAGGTGTGCTGTATGTCAGCAATATTTAAAAGATAGCTACCTTAATTAAAACAATACTGGATGCTCAGTACCTACTAGATTTAAACATTTGTAGCCCCAAAGCTTCAATATTTGCCGCCCCTACCCACTTCTTAAATTAGACAGCAGTTATAGTTTCCGAACCGGTGGTAGCTTCATTTGTTTTATATAGAGACAATTCATAAATATTATTATATTAATAAAAAATATTAAATTTGACTTTTAGATACATACACTGTTTATATATAGTTTAAAATCAAAACGTCATTCGCGAATACAAACCTATCTAATTTGTTTTATTTTTTATTAATTTTGACGCCCTAAGCTTTAGCTTTTTCAGCGTTTATGGTTAACTAGCTGTGCCCGCGACTTCGTTCGTGTGGACTACATGCTTTTATGGTTGGTTTTACCCCTTTCTCCCCTAATATTCGAAACAAAAAGTAGTCTTTATTTTAATCCAAGTTTCGAGCTATATTTGTGCCAAATTTCATATCTCTAACTTCAAAAATACACACTTTTCAATATAAACTTCCAAAGGTGGTATTACCACCCTCCCCCCCTTATTTTCTAATAAAAAGTAGCCTATGTCCGTTCTTGAGATTCAACGTATACCTATACCAAATTTCATCAAAATCGGTTGAGAGGTTTAGCAGGAAAGCGTAACAGACAGACAGACAGACAGACAGTTACTTTCGCATTTATAATATTAGTATGGAAGTATGGATTCGGTACTGTGGATTTTTGTTTTACGAAATAAGGTTTATAATGTAGTGCATTCACCACTTAAATAAGATCGTCAACCGTTTTTAACCGACTTCAAAAAACATCCTCCATGTGTTCAATTCGACCGTATATATGATATAGTTCAATGAAAAATATCATGCGTTGCTGTCTAACACTTTTATATATTTACTCAGTCAATTCAAAAGTGGCAACACTTTGATTTTTTTTCTAAATACATTAATTAAATCCATACCATCAGGTACATATATTATTATATAACATGGTAGCTGCTGATGTTTGTCAATCACTGTGTATGTTTTAATATTGACAAACTAACTGTGTGTCTTAGTGCAAAATTAATAATAAGTTTAGCTTTCATTTGTAAAAAAAACTACTGAGTTTCTTGCCGGTATCTTCTCTTTAGTTATAGGTTCCGAACCGGTGGTAGCTTCATTTGCTTTATATAGAGACTATTCATAAGTATTACTAATGTAATCAATGTGGATAAAAAATATTGACTTTGACTTTGATATTTAAACGTACTCGTAAGTAACGATTTTTAATGCGATATTTTTATGGATAGATTTATCAAAGAGGAAGGTTTACGTGTATAGTGATACCAATAAACAGATTATATTATAAACATGTTATAAATAAACAAACATGTTGTAATTCACTAGCTATTATTAAATTAGTTTCAATTTCTACATTTAAAAAAATCAATAAAATACGAATTAAACATGCATTAGATACAAAGCTAAAATATGTGAAATTATTAAAAAATATATAGCTTTGGTTTATTTTTGGAAATTACATTTATTTAAATATTGTAACAAAAAAATATTTTTTTTTATTGTCTTTATGACTTTAGAAAAAAATGTTACAAAGAGACGGAAATTGTATTTAAATTAATTCAAAATATCGACAAGGCGTATTTACTATGCTGATTAATTAGGTTCGCAATATCTCGTTAACATTTCACTAAGAGCTGCTTTGGATATAATATGTTTTAATGGCCCGATAAAATGTAATTACACAATTACTTCATGCTTATCTAATCTAAATATCATATGAGCTTTACTCTTCCTTATATTTGCATCTACATTGCATGCCATTATCAATAACTTGTAACATGTTTTGAGCGTATGAATACCTTATTCAATTTATTGCATATTGCAGCAAGTTTTGTATTGATATTTTTTCTGTGTTTTCACAACAACGTTTTATATTGAACAATGAAATTCTTGTTTTTAATTATGATTTTTTAGTCAAAACATAATGTTTTATGTGTTCAGTCTTTACGGCTTTAAAGAATTTCTGTAATTTATTTTTATGCGAAAAGAACATAGAAGTTCGTTGTTTTTGTAATGAATTCAGAACATTTTATTAGGAGCATAAAATTACATTTATTTCATTTTTATTACTTTAATCACGAAATGAACTGTTAATCGATTCATATTTAAAGTAATTTAATGGTTTTTTAAGCATTAATTTATTTAAGTTTTTTTATTTTTTTAGAATTTATATGACCAAATAAACAATTCATGTAAATACTTTTAAAATCACAAACACGTATTCTATGTTAAAAAAATAACCATGTTGTTACATAGTTAGCTTGACCAGGAATCGAATGGTCCTTAGATTATCCTAATCCACGATTTATATCTATTTTCATTGTTAGAAATTAAAATTTTAATGAATCGTATTATCTTCTACAGTATATTTTGATTTCAATAAAATTAGACTAGCAATTAAAACATTTCGCACTGTTCTGTACGCGTAAAAGTAATTTCAAGCTTGCACTTTCATAAAAAAAAACATATAAAATGTAAACAAATGAAATCCGTTTGTTTTTTAATTTTCTTCCAAATTTGAAAACATTACGAAGTGACAATTTGCACGAATCTTTTAAGAAAAAAAAAACAACAAATCGAATCATCACTCAATAACTAGCACAGACAAACCATAAAACTCAATTATTTTTTCTTCTATCCAAGAGAACCGAGCACTCGTAAGCTGTTAACACAAACACTGGCACACACGCTCTTCTGACTTACGGGTTAAAGGTTAAAGTTAACTGAACGGCCACTCACTCGTCAGAAAGACGACTGCTCTCGCTACACCGAGTCTCGCTTATATACATGAACTTAATACTAAGTTAGGCAAGGATCTAAGGGGGGGGTTTCCGGGTAAGAGAATCCGAAAACTAGAGTTGTCTGGAGGCAATTGTACTATTTGACGGGACCGTATTCGAGGTCAAGTTGGGTTAGGTTAGGCATTTGGTATGGAGAATGCAAGTTCTGTTCGTATGCGGAATGAGGAATGTATCGCGAATGATTATTTGGTTAACTTTGAGTAGTGAAAACTAAAGGATATTTGTAACGAATTGGAAAATATCCTGTTTACTTAACAAGTTCTGTTCTGTGATGTTATTATTTTTTTAATAGATAAATGAACTATTTGAGTAATTTTTTATATTCGAATTTTTGCGTGTTAAACATTTCAATTCCCGGTCGGGTCAATACGGAAAACGAATTTTTGTGCGAAGACCAAATAAATCATAATTTCATTCATTTGGACACTAATAGTTAGGTGGTATTTGTACTTTGCCATTATTTAATTATCTCAATTTTCACAAATTCAGTAATTATAACGATTTGGAAAGAATATGTTTTGTCTCTGCCAAATCTATAGGTACTATAATGTTATCATGCTGAAGATTTTGTTTGTCTGTTTAAACGCATTAATCTGAGGAACAACTTATTAGAATACAAAAAATATTTTTGGATAGTATATTTATTTGACGACCTCCGTAGCCGAGAGGCGAGCGGGCCGGACTTTGGCGTCGCGCTGTCTCTGAGGTTCCGGGTTCGATCCCCGGTCGGGTCAATATGGGAAACGAACTTTTCTAAATTGTTTCGGGTCTGGGTGTTGTTTCTGATTTCTGTAACACAAGTGCTTAAGCTACTTACCACAGGATCAGAGCAATGTATGTGATGTTGTCCAATATTGATTTATTTATTGAGTCTGTGGAAAATATGGGAAAACGCCTGCGAAGCTGAGACGGACCGATAGTGATAAATAACAATAAATACATGGATCACCATGTTATACCTCATATTATCCTCAGCCAATTTTTATTTTCCTAACTGTCTATAGATGATGACCGTAGATGACCTTTTTATCTTCACCAAGCTTGCGGGGAACAGAGGGCTCAGTCCCTTGTACTTTTTTATATAAAACTAGCTGTGCCCGCGACTTCGTTCGCGTGGACTACATCTTTTCATGGTCAGTTTTACCCCTTTTTCCCCTTATATTCGAAACAAAAAGTAGTCTATATTTTAATCCAAGTTTTGAGCTATATTTGTGCCAAATTTCATATCTCTAACTTTAAAAATAAACATTTTTCCATATAAACTTTCAAAGGTGGTATTACCCCCATCATACCCTTATTTTCAAATAAAAAGTCTATGTCCATTCTTGAGATTCAACGTATACCTATACCAAATTTTATCAAAATCGGTTGAGAGGTTTAAGCAGGAAAGCGTAACAGACAGACAGACAGACAAGAGTTACTTTCGCATTTATAATAATAGTAGGGATATATCAACTTAAGCTAAGTTGGAAATTTGATCATGATAAAAATGATGGACGAACTCCGTAGCCAAGAGGCGAGCGTGCCGGACTTTGGCGTCGCACCATCTCTGAGGTCCCGGGTTTGATACCGGTCGGGTCAATATGGAAAAACTTTTATACATTATCTCGTGTCTAAGTGTTGAAATACTGTCGTTATTTCTTTAACACAAGTGCTTTAGCTTATTCTGTATTAGAACGATATATGTGACGTACAATATTTTATATTTATTTATGAAATTGTAAGGTCACGAATTCATAAAAAAAATATCTATAGGTTTTTAGCAAAAATAATACGACCTCTCTACCGATTTTATTATTGTTTGTTTTTTAGAAATAATCTTGTCAAATTTTTATCATCTGTGTTTTAAATTTCAAACCATTTTTTTGTAATTTGAACGATCTCAATAAAAAAGAAAAATTAAAAGTTGGCAAAGGTACAGACCCTGAAAACGATGGTAGGACTCTCACGCTTGACCGTTTTTCAAGTCACAAAAATCGAAGGTCACAGAGCAAAACTCGTCGAGCATAATGAGTGCAGGTATCATTTATTTATTTATTTATTTGCATTCATGTACATACAATAAATTAATTACATATGATGTTTAGTAGTAATAAAAGTTAGTATACATGTACCCTGTTAGGGCGTCGCAATAGTTAAATGGTTTATAACATAAGTTTGTATTTAAGTATTGTACTCTTATCTAAGTTTAAGGATCTAAATGTCAGTTTCCAAAAATCGGGTTTTCCTATACGAAAACCTTCAATATTGTAGTGTCTAACCTTTGTCATTAAAAAATTCAGTTATATCGTAGAAGCTTTTTGTAATCAAGAATTTACGTAGTGTTTCTAAAAAAGTGTCGGTTGATTTTTCAATTTTTATGTAGTTTGGTATTTTATTATATATTTTTATCACCATTGAGTGTGGACCAGAACTAATTAATTTTAACTTGGAAAACGGCACCTTAAACATGTTTTCGCCGCGGTTATTTCTTTTTAAATTTGTTTCTTTTATAGGGGTTTTAAATTTGTTTCTTTTATAGGGGTGTATAGTTCATTATTCGTCTGCCCTTCCTTGCCCTTTTTCCGGGTTTAATAAACTCCAATTTTCTCGTTAAACTAGTACTTTTATTCTCATAACTACTTCTGTTTAAAAATAATGTACAAGCAATGGACCGTTAAGTACACACTTGCACTTTGATAATATATATCTATATATATTTGATATATATATATATATATATATATATATATATATATATATATATATATATATATATATATATATATATATATATATATATATATATATATATATATATATATATATATATATATATATATATATATATATATATATATATATATATATATATATATATATATATATATATATATATATATTATATGGTAGCATAAGCAAGAGAGGAACCCACATCGAGATGACGACGGATTTGATACCGTAGTAGGTACGAGTATCTTACATGTTATCATCGCCCGCGAGATGGGCGGAAAGCAGGTGGCTCTCTGCGGCAAGCCCGCAAGGTCAGAGGTGAATCGCAGTGGAAGAGGAGGACCTCGGTGTAACCTCACTGGCCTTCCTGCCCTCTGCAACCGGGAGTTACAGACGCGAATCGCATCGTGGTGGGGCCGCGAAGGACGAGGAAAATCCGGTATTGCGTTTGCCAGCCTCCCTATCCAGCGCAGCCTGTGAGTCCCAGGCCTCCCACGGGTTGCTAGAAATAAATATCATCCAGACAACATCCAGGTAGAGAAAATAGTGGATATCGAGTATAGCCGTGCAAAATATAGATTGAAAAAATATCAAAAGAAGATAAATACCATAACGTGCATACACTAAATACGTAATTTAAATAAAAATACATGTATACATCTATTTATAGAACTTACGATTAAAACAAATATGTATATAGAATCACTAGGTTCCGAACCGGAAGTAGAATCACTTTGCATTGTATTCAATGACGATTCAAAAGTGTTATATTTAACCTACTTGAATAAATAAATACTGTGATAGAGGATAAAGTTCACGTTTTGTTAAATTAAATTAAATTTTATATAAAAAGCCTTTTTATTTCCAATAAATTATACATTTCTTAAAGTCTACGTTTTTATTTCTATGTTATTTATTGTTCTCTTATTTAGTTTCAATTTGTATGTGTATCATAAGTATATTAATTATAGTTTTTATTTAATCTCCTGGAACCACAGAATGGGTGAAGGCCTCCTCCAGTGATGCCCATTTAGTTAATCTGTCTTTCGCTACTTGTTTCAAGTTTAGACCAGTTCGCTGGCGGCGCTGTGGAAGTAAAGGCTGAGCCGATTTCCCATAGCGCCGCCACTAAGGCGATGAGGGTCCAACCGGGGGGTTTTAGTGGGTAGCCTGAGGTCGGTAGGTAGGTGGGAGTCCCACACACGCCGTCACCCTCCCTCAGGGTGGCGGTACGGTGCATCAAGCATTTCCCCCCGTAAAAAAAAAAAAGTTTAGACCAGTTATTGCTTGAATGTCATCTTCTCATCTTCCGCGTTTAGTTAAGGGAATGAAAAGATTATCGTAATAAACGTCACAAAATTCGATCGCAACGGTCACCCATCCAACCAATGCAGCGTGTACTTTAATTATCAAACGTCTTAAAGGCTCATAAATCATAACGTCACAAACAATTTAGATGTGCAAATACATTCTATTACCGAAATATTCCTTCTAGGAGGTCGCTTATAAGTTTGCTAAGTCGCTATCGCCATCGGATGACAGTCGATGACTGACGTTGATAAATGACGTTTCGAACGTCAATCAGCGGTGACGCGAAAGAGTGCGTTTAATCTGAATCGCTTTATCTTACCGGTTTTTTGAAGAATGCCGCGTGACTGCTTTTGTTGCGCTTAGGGTAGAGGATAATCAAAGCGAAGCTTAAACTATAACTTACCCAGCCAGCTTTAAACCTAAATTGAAAGCAATAGAATAAAATACAAAAAAACATCTTTGTTTATTTATTACTTAAAATTATTATTAATTAATAATTATATTGTTAAGAGCGGTAGGGCATAGCGATTTATCGCTCGAACTGGAGCAACCCGACTGGTGAAATACCTCCACCTTACAGAAGACCGCAGCCAAATAACAATCAGTTCTGTGTTGTTGTGTTCTAGGGTGTAGATAGTATTCTTTCGCCGTGTTCGGAATGTTGATGATGTCGAGAATAACCGACAAACGCTACTTCTTATCTTATCACGTATACTAGTTTCTTCAGGTAGGTTTAAGGTATAGTTTCACATAATCGATTTTATTATTTTTATAGTACTAAACGCCGTACTAGCGAACTTTAAATATTAGAAACAGAAAAATTACCGGAGGCTAACGGTTGATACAGCAGAAAAATTTAATCGCCTACGATAACTTGCGGTTAGCTCAGTTGGTAAGAGCAGCACGCGCGATACGTGAAGGTCGTGGGTTCGATTCCCGCACCGCAAGGGGAGATACAATTTTTCTGTTTCTAATATTTAGTTTCACATATCTTCTGTATTCTATTAGAGCACATACCTGTCAAAGTCAGCTGATCGCGACATCTCTGCCGCTGACAGTCCGCAGTTATCCACCGATAGCGATCGCTCGCCGCGCTTTGCCACTGGACTTGGTAATCCGTTCAAAGATCCGAATGAGTAGATAATACTTAACTACTGAATTAAAAAATATTAAAACGAAATCTTTGTATTGACAGCGCAACGAGGTGGTTCTACTTTGAACAAGTTCGAGCGGGTCTTGCGCACTATGGGTTCCGTAGCCAATTTGCCACTTTTTAGGGCACCTTATTCAAAAGGGTGAAAACCTGACTTTATTAGGACTGTCCATTAAATGTGATGTTTTTATTAGCATTTTAACTCCCAAGTTTCAAAACTCCGCCCCGCCCTATATTAGGTACATGTATTTTTAGTAGCTTAGAAATAATTAATTGTTTTTAATTTTTTGACGACCTCGGTGGCGCAGTGGCTAAGGTAGGCGCCCAAAGCGCGTAAGGTCCCGGGTTCGATTCCCGGTCAGGTCAATTTGGAAAACGAACTTTTCTCAATTGACTTGGGTCTGGGTGTGCTGGGATGACGCCCCCAGTTAGTATCCGTCGTCTGGTACTCATAGTACAAGGGAAAACCTTAGTTTGAGACCAGGTGATTGGTGTGATTGTCTGGCGCATTTATTTTATTTTATTTATTTATTATTAAATACAGATTTAAGTTTCATCAAATTGTATTATCTATTTTGATAATTCATGGCTACGCGTTTAAAATACATTCGTGCGAAACGGCTACCAAAAAAATATTTTTATTGAAAGGGGACGATTTACACGTTTGGGCGAATTTATTTCATGCCAGTCGACTACTAACCCCAAAAAAAATACTTGTGATATATTACTAAGCCCCCCCTGCCCCCTAGTAATATTACGCTTACGCTTTTCACAGAATATTCATTTAGTATTTTTTTTTACATAATAAAATAAAATAAAGTCGTTTGTCTTATGGTGTACATAGGCTACACAAGAAAAGTTCTGTACCCCAAGTGTAAAACCGAACCCTAATTCTAAGACTCCGCTGCCTGTCTGTCCGACCATCTGTCACCGTACTGTGTCTTACAAACACTTGTTAGTAAGACAGTTCAAATTTAAAGTGGTTTGCACACAGCAAAAGGTTAGATACTGCTACTGTAACTAATCTGCTGAGTTTCTTACCGGTGTCTTCTCGGTAGATATAGGTTCCGAACAGGAAGTAGAGTCACTTTGCATTGTATACAATGACGATTCAACAGTGTGAAATATATGAGTTTGAATTATAAAAAACTGTTCAATGTTAACAAAGTATATGCTTGTGTGTGTATCGCGTCTTTTTGAACGTTAATTTAGGTTAAGCACTAATTAATTCTCACTTCAAAAACACAATTTATGTAAATAAATAAATAAATTAATGCGCCAGACAATCACACCAATCACCTAGTTTAAAACTAAGGTATTCCCTTGTACTATGAGTACCAGACGACAGATACTATCTGGGGGCGTCATCCCAGCACACCCAGACTCATGTCAATTTTGAAAAGTTCGTTTTCCAAATTGACCCGACCGGGAATCGAATCCGTGACCTTTCGCGCTTTGGCCGCCTAACTTAGCCACTGCGCCACCGAGGTCGTCAAAATGTTGCACGGCCGTACCCATTTCTCGTCGTCTACTACTTCCTCTACTTTAAGGTTGTCTGGAAGAGACCGCTTCCTAGCAATAAGACCGCGTAAATTATACTACAATTTTTGTTTTTGTAAAGTTTGTGTGCAATTAAGTTTGGTAGTAGATAGATTTACCTATCTATCTATCTATGAACAAATCGTCAATTTAATTAAGAAACATTGTATTACAGCAAAAAAATATCATAATTAAGCTTTTGAACTCTTGCAACTTTTCCTCAAGACATCTCAATCAAAACAAAGTTTCCCACAATTAAGTATTTCGTGTAGTAACAAAAAATGATGACAAACATAAAGAAGTTGCTAAAACCGGTAGCTAACACAGATACTGCAAACCCTTGACATACCACGTGTTGTAAGTTGTGAACTACTGCTGTGGGTAACGGATTAAGGGATACTGAAGATGGTGCACAGGCTCTGCTCGAAAAACTAGGGTCCGTAGTTTACGTCTCCCATTTCGTTAAAGCAAGTGTTTTAAGAAAGGTAAGGCATAGCAATTTATCGCTCTAACTGGACCTTATGGAAGAACGCAGCCAAATAACAATCACTACTGTGTTGTTATGTTTCTGCGTATGACTAAAGTTTCCAGAGCTCTTGGGACCCCCTTACATTTGCTACATTCGTAGGAGACCCCATTAGTAGCAGGGATCAAGCCTTCAAGGTAAGGACTACAGGTCCAGTAAATGAAGATGTTTTCTATTCCATCTTGAAGCGCACGAACTTCAGCGCCCCTTTTCCTACGTAGGTCACAAGCACCGTGCAGAATTATAAATTGTACCATTAAGTACAAATTGACACCTGTCTAATGGTCTTAACCTACCTTCCCATCTTCTTCGCGATCACGATTTTATGCGAAACGTTAAATAGAAAACGGTTAAATATTATATTTGTGCTTTTCGATTGGTTTAATTATCTCTGAGGCATACTTTTACTAGCTGTTAACTAAAGGTATGGTTTTGTTTTTATTGAAGATTGACAGGTACTGACTACTGTCTCTTTAAATTTATATTTTATAAGATAATGTAAGATATTATATAATGTACGGTATTTTATAAGTACAGAGCTGGAACTGGAGCACCCCGACTGGTGAAATACCTCCACCTTATAGAAGGCCACAGCCAAATAACAATCACCTGTGTGTTGTTGTGTTCCTGCGTGTGAGTAAGGTTTCCAGAGCTCCTAGGGGGTGCTACATTAGTAGCAGGGGTCAAGCCTGCAAGGTAAGAGCGACAAGTCCAGTAACAAAGTTATTACCCTGTACTTGTCGCTTGGCACTTGGGATGACGTCAATCTTGAAGTGTGATATAAAAAAAATAGTCAAAACGCGAGCTAACTCGTGTCGATGGTTGGTGCAACCTAACCGAAACGAGCAGTTTGTAGTTCGTATTAACTACTATAAATGTAGTTGCGTTTTTCACCCGTTGACATAATATTACATATTTAATTGTTCATAATGAAACGCAAAAGTCTTGAATACTATAGTTGATGATTCCTTGATCTCTGATGATGTATGATTCTGAAACGCAATAAACTTTTTTTTTTATATTGCACTTCAAGATTGACCTCATCCCACCTGATGTTAAGTGGTAATGAGGTCCTAGCTTAAGGGCGACATGTACAGCATAATACATCTGTTACTGGACTTGTCGCTCTTACCTTGAAGGCTACCCTTGCTACTAATGTAGCACCCCCCAGGAGCTCTGGAGACCTTACTCACACGCAGGTACACAACAACACAGAAGTGATTGTTATTTGGCTGCGGTCTTCTGTAAGGTGGAGGTATTTCACCAGTCGGGCTGCTCCAGTTCGAGCGATAAATCGCTATGCCCTACCTCTCTAACTTTCCATTTAATTAACTCCCATAAAAAAATATAAAGAAATTTATGATTAATAATTATTATTATCTTTTTCCATACAACCCCATGCGTAAACCGTGAACCAATAGATACTTTCTAATCATAAATATAATCGGAAATTTGAAAAAAAAAGTCATTAAAAATTGTTGAAAGTTACAATGAACTAAAATAAATTTAATGTGAACAAACCAACTATTCGATCATTAAATGAAAAACAGACGCAATCCCAAATAACTTTATTTAACAGGACGTGAAAACAAACAAAAAATAAAATTAATTGAGGTACTTTTTATTATTTTTTAAAGCTTATCTAAAAGTGTTATATATCATTGAACTGGAACTATCAAAAAAATGATTAAAAATACCTAAATAATTGTTTTTTTTTTGTTTTCACGTTGGGATTGCGTCTGTTTTGTATTTAATGAGCGGTATGTCTTGGTTCAAAATTAATAAGTTCAGTTTTTTTTTGTAAAAAAGCTACTGAGTTTCTTGCTATCTTTCCGGTAGTTATAGATTCTAAACCGGAGGTAGCTTTATTTGATTTATATAGAGACTATACATACGTGTTACTGATGTAATATTTATAAATAAAAAGATTTGATTTTTAAAACTTGACTAATATTACGTTAATTGTTGCTACTGAACCCCTTATAGGCGAGTCCCACTAGCACTTGGCCGCATTTTTTCAACACCTGCTGATACCAAATCCATTCCGCGAGTATCACAACAGATTTTATGTCATTTGCAATCACATGCTTAAATGTTAGGCCTACAGTAATGTTCCAAATGTGAAATTGAACTCTATTTCGTCGGTAAGAATGTTGATATTCGTAAGTATCTTTGAGGAATGAGCTTTCTGTTCTAATACTATTAGGTTTTATGGGATTGCCAACATTTCACGGCTTGCCCTATGCCGATTTCGTTATGCAGTACAGTTTGGGTAAGTACAACCATATAGATGGAGCTAGCGACACCTGCAGTGTGACGGTTGTACCCATTTTTATTTGGCGGGATGAAATGTACGTTCGTCCCATCACCCGTGGGTGGTTATATTCACAAATAAAACAATACAACATAACAATTTTATAACACCGTTACTCGCGATGAGCGGTAGAGCACACGTTTTTACCATTCAGAAAGAAATAAATTTTGATGAGTGAAAAAAAGCTCGCTTTCTACACGGGAAAGGTGTTGGAGGTAGGTATATTCGATTTAATTATTTATATCGATGTAAATAAGCCTGTTAGGTATAGTTGCAGAACTTAATATGCCAATTATAATAATTTAAGAGAGGTAGGGCACAGCGATTTATCGCTCGAACTGGAGCAGCCCGACTGGTGAAATACCTCCACCTTACGGAAGACCGCAGCCAAATAACAATCACTTCTGTGTTGTTGTGTTTCTGCGTGTGAGTAAGGTTTCCAGAGCTCCTGGGGGGTGTTACGTTAGTAGCAGGGGTCAAACCTTCAAGGTTAGGGCGACAAGTCCAGTAACAGATTTATTATGCTGTACTTGTCACCCTTAAGCTAGGACCTCATTACCACTTAACACCAGGTGGGATGAGGTCAATCTTGAAGTACAATATAAAAAATAAATATCAGAATACCAGTGCTATATTGGTGTACAAACTCATTCTTATGTTGAACAGTTTTTGCGATATGAAAATAAATTAAACTTTAACTTGGACTTATGTTTATTTCAGAATTAATGTTTTACAATTAATTACATGCTTTCTTTTTTATTTGTTATATTCACACTTTTTTTGTTTATGTTTTTTTTACCGCAAATTTTAGTGGCCAGCATAAACAAAGAGGTTTTTTATCTTCTTAAATAGGAATAACTTCTAAAATCGGTGTTAGAAATAATGCCGTAGCAGTATTTGCTGAGGTGGAACCCAATTGACTGTAGAATTAGAAAATGTCTTTATTCATGTAAACTTTTGCAAAAACATTTATGAATCGTCAGATTAAGGTAAACTACCGCCGTGTTCGGAATGTTGATGCTATCGAGAAGAACCGACAAGAAACTCGATAACATTTAATGTTATGTGTGTGTTATTTTGTTTTTACGAGTACATCATACGGTTGTGTCAATAAATTTATATCTATTTATATTTCCATAAGTAGACCATATAGATCGTTGTAGCATTAGCTGCCGGGAAAATAAATAACGTCATGCATGTGAACAGGTGCCACCTTTAGGGACTGATCTGCTTCAGCTTACCTCTCGAAAATACGTATATACTTACTTGAGAGCACAAATGTTTTATGAGTCATGAAAGCAACACTGTATGACTTGTTCCAATATGCTACACATAGCAATTAGATACTGCTACTGTAATTATTCAACTGAGTTTCTTACCGTAGTCTAGGCAAAAGGTGCGAAATCGTATTAATTTCTGATCCTAAAATATAGAAAGGTTCTAAAATATGTACGATAGCTTATTATATTCGACATCATCCAACATTTAAAAAGCTCGTTTCCTTAATTGACCTGATCAAGAATCGAACCTGACACCTTTCGCCCTTCTGGCAGTTGTCATAACAACTGCGCCATCATCCAACACAATACAAAAAGTTCATTTCCTTAGTTGATCTGAACAAGATTCGAACCCGGTACTTTTCGCTCTTTCTGGATGTTATCATAGCAACTGCGTCAAGGCCATCAAAAATCATTAAACGAACTACTCAAAACATTGGCATCTTGAATCACCAAAAAGGACTGCCATTTTTAATTTTGATGGATAACTACGTGTAATTTGCTGTACGATTAAAAGCGTATTCTAAGCTTTGGAATTTGAACCGCCCTTGTATCGTGAACTTAAGAACGAATTTCGAACTTCAAGTATTTACCATGATGTTCTGTTGACTGTACATTGCTTGCAATACATTCTCCTAAACTGGTGTTAATGAAATGTTATTTTAGTCAAAATAGGAAAATTATTCTTGCTAAATCCCTGTAGGCATTTTGGATATTTAGACGACCTTCGTAGCTTTTATATGTTCAAATTAATGTTGATATTGCTATATTATCCTCAAGTTTAGAGTGCATCAAAGTGCTAAGCAATGGACAAGAAGCGCCATGAATTGGATTTGTTTGAACAAGCAAATTTAGTCTTTCTTTGCGTCTTCATAAAAATCATTTGTAAAACTTTTTGCTCTTTCTTTTGTTAAATTTTGATTAGTGCAAGTTTACAAAAATAAACACGTCCATATTAATTAGATTCAAAGTTTTTTTATGGCTGCAATATCGTAATAAGTTACAAATTGAACGGAAAAAAGTAGCTTGCAGTTGTGTTAAGCATTGAAAGAATACAACGATTAACAACAAATTTTGAGAGATTAATTAATTATTAATTGATTTTGTCATTTGCATAAAAACCATTTAAAATGATTTGTTTGAAACGTGAATTATTCGGGAGTGTTCTTTGATGGAAATCGGTCCAAGATTCGTCATTTTGACGCAAATCCTGTAATATAGGTACGAAATAAAAAGGATCTATTTTCAAATCCAAGATTGCTGCCATCACACTAATAGCTAAAGATGTTTAGACTAACCGCTCTCATGTCTGAATTCAAATAATCTGTCTAATTTCAAACTACTACCAGCTTTTTAAATTTTAAACGTATTCTAATTATATTTATTGTATAAAGGCTGCAGAAATGGTGGTTTATTTAATGGTGGTATATTAGTTAGCTAAGATTGTTGATAGCAAACTTAAAAAAACATTAGTATCGGCGCTAGTAAGCCCTTGTTCCTCTGCCATATCTGTGGATTGTGCGCGGGCGTCAAAACCGTGCCCAATTAGTAATGGCGTAGGAATTACCTTAGAAACGATTGTTCCCTTCGCATTTACAGTTAAGGGGAGACTGGGGTTATTTGTAGATAAAAAATAAATCATGTAAATATATGTATATATTGGACAACATCACACAGATACAGTGATGAACCGATTTTTAT
Source organism: Glyphodes pyloalis (assembly GCA_037074685.1). NCBI lineage: Eukaryota > Metazoa > Arthropoda > Insecta > Lepidoptera > Crambidae > Glyphodes > Glyphodes pyloalis. The sequence goes on along the minus strand of JAYKKO010000020.1, from coordinate 10,970,248 downwards.
TTAAAGTGCTAATAAGGTGTCCCACAGGTTTGTGGAAAACTTCTTTATGACCCAAGGGTTGACTGGTAGAGAAAGCCTCTAGCATTAAGTCCACCTGTTGTTCTTGTTTGTGCAATAAACAAATAAATAAAAGCAGCGATACTTTAAGTAGTACAAAAAAAACAGGGCGTCTACTCTTGAAAACGAAACGAACAAACGAAAGGTTTCGTTTTTGAAGATTGATCAAAAGCTAGGTAATTAAAACGTGATTTTTGATTTGTATAAATAATATTTTGTTTTTTGATAACGCTTTATTCGCATTCGAAGTGTGTTAGTTGCGATAATGAGCAATAAAAAATACTAAACGTCGTCGGATCCGACATATTTCGTTTTCAAGAGTAGACGCCCAGGTATGTTCAAAATGACAATATTATTTTATTTTTAAAAGTTGTTCCTTAAACTATAAGTAGGTACTTCTTTGCCGTCTGTTCAATCTGTTTAGTTCAATTTCGCGCCATAAACTTCTACCAACACCATTCGTGCACGATCGTTGGCGGTTTTAATCGGTGCACTTATGTCGTTATTTATTAGTTATCTGTGATGCGGGAACAGTATTGTGTGCCGAAAAAATATTGTCATCTTATAAGTTTCACCCATTGTTTTATATCGCCTGGTTTAAATTACATCTGTTACTATCATCGCGCCTCTCACTACCATTTCATTACTTCTGAGAACATTTCTGAACACAATGAGTTTACCAATAGACATCGCTACCCGCGTTTCCTCTCAAATACCCAAATTTGGTTAGATGTTGCCAATAATTGTTATTTACTGGCTACGGTTGTCAGATTTAGGAATTGTAGATGATTGCATCACGCTAAAGCGTCTCATCTTTAGGCTATTTTGAGGAAAATTAAGATTTTTAATCGGCTTTTAAAAAAATAGGGAGGTTTCTCAATTTGACCGTATTTTAAAAAATATTTTAAGCCGACATCTTATTTGTTTATCAATAATTTTGATGTTTTTTGTTGTTGGAAACGTTAATTTTCGATTTTGACCCGCCTGGGTTCGATTCCCGGTCGTTAATCGGAGATGGTGCGACGTCAAAGTCCTGCCTGCTCACCTCTCGGCTAGAAAAAACAAATTAAAAAGTTTGTTTAATTAATAATTTAATTTCTTTTAGTAATGATAATTAATAAATTTGGTAGAAACAGATATGTCCTTGTTAAATGCTCTGTGGATATGTCATATCATAGATTAATATAAAGAGTACTCTTTATACCGAATTAACGCGGGTAAAGCCACTGGCAACAGCTAGTTAGATTATATGACATTTTAGGTTTATTTTTAAAAGATTGTGTTGATATAAAAACATACGATCGACAGCAAGTCAAGATAAACACCCATATACAAATTCTCTGCATGACCCAAGGGTTGACTGGTAGAAGATGATCTAGCATTAGGTCAACATATTGTACTTTTTTGTGCAATAAAGATTTGAAATAAAAAAAAAACTTGCAGTCCCGTATTAGTTCTAAGGCGTATGAGAAAAGTGTGGTGTATTTTTTTTTATATTGCACTTCAAGATTGACCTCATCCCACCTGATGTTAAGTGGTAATGAGGTCCTAGCTTAAGGGCGACAAGTACAGCATAATAATCTGTTACTGGACTTGTCGCCCTTACCTTGAAGGCTAGACCCCTGCTACAAATGTAGCACCCCCCCGGAGCTTTGGAAACCTTACTCACACGCAGGAACACAACAACACCGTAGCGATTGTTATTTGGCTGCGGTCTTCTGTAAGGTGGAGGTATTTCTCCAGTCGGGCTGGTCCAGTTCGAGCGATAAATTGCTAAGCCCTACCTCTCTTAAGTTTAAAGTATGTACCTAATGATGTGGAGAACAAAATTTGTTTTTATGTAGGTATGGGAGTGTGGCTCTAGGTGATGTTTTATCGAATAATGCTTGCATATATCATCATTAGGCGAGTCTAGATACGACCTTAGACCAAACCGCTGGGAAGAGAACTCGCGACCTCACTTATACAACTGGCGATTACTCATCCCCACATTCCGTAATGACCTGTTCTGTTTAGCGATTTATCAAAATCATCATTTGCTATTGTTATTGAAATGTAATGGCGGGTTTATTTAATGTGGAAGTAGGCGTTTTGATGTTTGGTTTCCATGGTTACCGAATGGTAAGTGCGGATTGAAGCACTTTACATATTTTTTAACCGACTTCAAAAAAAGGAGGAGGTTCTCAATTGGTTCGTATATATTTTTAAATATTGTACGGAACCAATATTTGAACAACGATCCGTTCTAGTTACGGATAGTAGATAATAAATTGTACGAGGCGTAAGCTGACGATTGACGGACGACTGATGGCAGCTGGTATGGTAAGTAAATTCTGGAACGGTATTAACGACTCGTAGTCAGTTGGCGGAAAATAGACATTTTTGACACGTAATGAATCGTAAAATAGTTAACCGGGCTTTATGCCTGAACGTCTATCGATGCCTATCTGTTTTTAACCGACTTCAAAAAAAGGAGGAGGTTCTCACCATATATATTTCTACGAGTAGTTAATTTAAATTATAATTTCAAATTTACTTTCCATATCAACTATGCTATGCTATGGCTATGTATATAAATAAATATATGGTTTTTATTATAGATTCTCAGTTTGTATTTTTGCACGGCCGTACCCATTTCTTGTTAGGTATCTACTATTTCCATTACCTGAAGTTTCTGGAAGAGATTGCATCCTAACGACAAGAAGCGTAAATTGTACAAAAATGTGTAAATGTTTTGTGCAATAAAGTATATATACTCGTATTTATATATCTACTAGTTGACCCGGTAAAGGCTGGTTTGCCAAATAAGTAAATAAATAAATAAATGCGCCAGACAATCACATCAATCACCTGATCTCAAACTAAGGTTTTCCCTTGTACTATGAGCACCGCTTTGGTGACCTACCTTAGCCACTGCGCCACTGAGGTCGTCAAAAAAAGTTATTTCAAGATTAATTAATATATATGTCACCGTAAGATTGTAAAAATCGTTAGATTACAATCTATCTCGCGAGATTGTAAACTGTCGACAGATTGTGAACCGTAACATTATGATTGCAATTTAACGCGTTATTTTTCGCTATATTGTAATCTATCGATGAGAATCGGTCAAATTGTGAACTGACGTAGAACGAAATGCATCTCGCGCGCTGATTGGTTGAGAGTTGTGGGCCCCCCGCCGCCCCGTCATTCGCCATATTTGTTTGTAAGATTACAATATAGCGAAAAATAATGCGTTAAATTGCAATCATAATGTTACGGTTCACAATCTGTCGACAGTTTATAATCTCGCGAGATAGATTGTAATCTAACGATTTTTACAATCTTACGGTGACACATATACATGTATTTTCACAAGGGTTTCGTTCAAGGCAACTACGTCCCACGGTCATACCTTAGCCCAGTAACCCCGTTAGAGTCTGGGCGTTTGTGGCAAAAACGCGAAACGACTCATACGCACAGTTTTTGCGTTCGTCGGGTCGGGGACTTGCGGCCATTTGTAGGATGGGTTTATGCTATAGTGAAATATTTTTGTTTTTATACAAATAATGGTAAAAAGGAGGTTTTGTTGGTAAAACGTTAACTGGTATTGCTAGTCTAATAATAACGAAGGGAAGATAACAGCTTAAAAAAATTATGTGTTACTTTAATTCAAACGAATTTTTACGTGACATTAAGCAATGAACTAATAATTGCTTTAAGTATCTCCTTACCAAGTAATTTATTTGATATTGCCCTATTGTTATTGATACATTGTGACTATGAAAAATAAAGAGCCGGATGGAGTCCCGGGACCCACAAGACCCAGTGGATAGGAAGGCCAGCAAAAGCAATACCGCATCCTCGTCTTCGTCCCCGGCTTTACCACTACGTACATAAGAGGCCGGCCACGATACACCGGCTTGCCGCAAAGAGCCACCTGCTCTCCGCGCAAATATTACTTAGCTTTTTTTCTCGAGGGGGAAATGCCTGCCGCACCGCTCTGCGTGCGGGAACCGAGAGGGCTCATACCGACTTAAACTCCCTCGGTGGTCATCATTGATAATGGGATAGAAAAAAACTACGCCAGGCCCATGGTGTTAACAGCATCTACTTGGGACGACACTTAGCCCAACCGGATGAAATAAAAACTCTAAAAGCCAGGAACATACTGTCTAGTATCCGGGTCGATTCTAGACAGTCTTGTCTAGAATCGACCCGGCTAAAGGAGTTAGTTTAAACTGGCGGCGCGTCACAATATTGGACAACATCACATACATTGATCTGATTCTGTGGTAAGTAGCTTAAGCACTTGTGTTACAGAAATCAGAAACAACAACGGTACCACAACACAGACCCGAGACAATATGGAAAAGTTCGTTTCCCACATTGACCCGACCGGGGATCGAACCCGGAACCTCAGAGATGGCGCTCGCCAAAGTCAGGCCCGCTCGCCTCTCGGCTACGGAGGTCGTCAATATAACAATAGATCTGATAGGTTGCAGTGACCACTATACCTGCACAGGCCCAAGTACCTTAATAATAATGATTATGGTGTTAACAGCTTATCAAGAGCTTAAGAGTTAAACGAGCGAAGGTCAGCGCTGGTTCTCTCCTGCACAGCGGATCCGACACACGCCAGTGACATAATGTTAAATTAACCAGCCGTTTGTCATAGTTCCTCCATTACATCACCTTATGCAGTTAGAGAGCTCTGTCGGACTGTGTTTTGGTGTGTGATCAGTGTGGGATACCAACCCACGACCTTCACGTGTCGCGCTTATATATAACAAGCTGTGCCCGAGACTTCGTTCGCGTGGACTACATCCTTTCATGGTCGGTTTTACCCCTTTGTCTCCTAATATTCGAAACAAAAAGTAGTCTATATTTTAATAGAGCTATATTTGTGCCAACTTTCATATCTTTAACTTAAAAAATAAACATTTTCCCATATAAACTTTCAAAGGTGGCATTCCCCCCTCCCCCTTTACTTTCTAACAAAAAGTAGCCTATGTCCGTTCTTGAGGTTCAACGTTCAACCTATGCCAAATTTCATCAAAATCGGTTGAGAGGTTTAAGCGGGAAAGCGTAACAGACAGATAGACAGAGTTACTTTCGCATTTATAATATTAGGTAGTAGGGATGTACCATGGGCCGTGAATTTGTTTGTTATCATGATTTCACTTCTATTCAAGGCCATTTATTTTGTTTGTAGAACAGAAGTAAGAGTACATCTCTACGGTCGATAAAACACTCAAGATGGACAGACAGACGCATTTTAATTGTAACTAGTTTGAGATTTGCGAGTGAAATTGCAAAGGCAGGTGCGCGAAACATTTTGTGAAATCGGCAATTAAAATTTCCGAGAAAAAAAAATCAAAATTAAAAAAAAAGCACATATTGGACTTCAAAATTTATTGCTCAGTAAAATTGGAAATTTTTCGAAGTATAGTTGTTATGTTATGTTAAACGAGTCAAACTAAAAGTTTTTTTTTCTATAAAATACCCAAATACTACCTGTAGTCCACGTTTTTATATCAATCTAGATTCTAGAATCTTAACTATGTCTCTACGAAATATCATCTTACTCCACATGTTTAGTTGAGAGGTAAAAATGCCACTAGATATTAAGTCTACCTCTTATACTTTTTATATTTGCAACTAAGTTTTATACGAACAAAGTCGCTATAGCTATTGTAACGTCAAAAACAGTCAGTTTCATATCTTGATATATAAAAATGCATCCCTGTTTCCTTTGGTCATGCCATAACGGATGAACGGCTGAACCAATTCCACTTTTTTCTTTTTTGTTGTGTTTGTTACAGTCAGAAGAAGGTATTAAGGGTAAGATATAAAAGAAAAAAATAAAAAACGAATTAAATAATAAGACAGGTGACTTAACGACGATTATTTAATTATTTTTTCAACGTCTCTCGGGCAGCTAGTTGTTGATAAACGTACAAAATGGTTGACAATACCTGCACCCGCTCATGTTGGTTTAATTCGTCAGATCATTATTAAGGCTGTGAGGTAATATTATGATGTTTGGCAGATAACAACTTGAATTGCGTACAAAAATAAAACAACCGCTTTTAATGCTTGTGTATATAATTTAATATCATAATTTTTCATTGGTTTTCGCCGTAAATTCGAGGATATAAGGTTCAATTTGAGATTATAACTCTAGTAGAAGGGGTAAATATGCACATTATATCTATAGTTTGATCCCAATCTAAAGGTCAATGCATTCCTTAAATGAAACTTTAGTAAGTTCAGTTTCTTATTTAATTAAATTGTTAAGTTTCCTTTTATTTAATTAAGCGATCCTGTTTATTTTTTTAACTTTTACCAAGGATCCCTAATTTTGTAGCCTATGTCAAATTGGAAGAATGTAGCATTCTATTGGTGAAAGAATTTTTTAAATCGGCCCAGTACTTTTTGAGCCTATTTATTACAAACATACAAAAATAGGTACAAATCTTTCCTCTTTATAATATGAGTATAGAAATGGGGCCTTGTTTACTTAAAAGAGGTGAGTTTGTACCAATATATCTTAAAAATGTATAAAACAAGGACGTTTGGTGTTGTTTCGCTCAAACTTGCTGTTCCACATCTAATACATCTAATATTAGATAAAATCACAGCGTGGCCTTAGGGTAATTCGTAGTTTGGCTGGCGTAAATCATATGGGCGCTAAGAGTGCCAATTTACACGTGAATCTTGGCATTAATAGCGGTGGAAAGGTCTCTGGAGTTCATTCAGATTATCATTTGACAATCAAGTAAGTTGAACATTTGGAAGTAATTAGGATGAATCCATACTTGACGATCTCCGTAGCCGAGAGGCGATCGGGCCGGACTTTGGCGTCGCGCCATCTCTGAGGTTCCAGGTTTGATCCCCGGTCGGGTCAAAATGGAAAACGAACTTTTCTGTATTGTCTCCTGTCTGGGTGTTGTGGTACATACCGTCGTTGTTTCTGATTTCTGTAACACAAGTGCTTTAGCTACTTACCACAGAATCAACGCAATGTATGCGATGTTGTCCAATATTTATTTATTTATCTTTAATCATGTAACCTTTTTGTATAAAGATGCACCCTCGTCGGGATTAATCAGAGGGTCTATTTCCAAAAACGAAACCAACAAACGAAGTTCGTTTCCGAAAACGAAACTTCGGGAATTAAAACGCAATTTTCGATTTGTATAAATAACATTTTGTTTTCTGAAAATACTCCATTCGCATTCAAAGTACATTGGTTACGATTATAAGAATTAAAGCTTTCCGTTTTAGGATACGACATATTTCGTTTTTAGGAATAGGCCTTCAGAACCGCATTTACAACACTGTAAGAGATCAAATCTTCATTACTTAATACATCATTATAAACAAGAACAAAACCATACATGAAAATATTTAAAAAAGACGGCTGTACCCGTTTCTCGATGTCTACTATTTCCTCTACCTAAAGGTTGTCTGGAAGAGATTGCTCTTTAGCAATAACACCGCCTATATTGTACTTAAATATGTCTGTAAAACAAATTTCTGTAAATTTTCTGTGCAATAAAGTGTATCTATCTATCTATCTAAAGACTATACCTATATACAAAATATTTACAAAAAATAGTCCGCTCCAGTGTTTAGGGTGCCCAGAATGCTAGCAACATTTCCTCTTTGAATGGCCAGACTTAAACGTTGGCCGAGGTATTTACCAGCATTCTGGTCAACAGAAACCTCTCTCTGTCAAATCATTTGTATTAGATTCAGCGCTGTTTTTTCACTGATAGCTAATGACCTGGTATTCGCGTCTGCTACAAAGCACTGCTATTTCGAAATACTACGTTACTTTATGTGAATCTGCTCTAATGATTCGATTTCGAATGGATTGCGGTCCGTTGAATGCCGATGTGATTTGGAGCAGTGATATATTACGTTATTAGGTTGTTACTTATGAAATCACCTATTTGTAAAGCTGAAATGTTATTTACAAGATTCACCTTCACAAATGACAATGATAACAAACGAATGAATAATTGCAACACCCTTTTACCACTTAAAACCCTTTCTTTTCGCATTAAAAGTTTATATTTTCTTGCGTTCATGACCATCTATGTAGATAGATAGATACACCTTATTGCACACAAAATTACAGAAATTAGATTTAAAGACACATTAAACAAACAATGTAGGATGTCTTATAAAGCAATATCTTTCAGGTAACAATGGTTCAGTAGTGTTTGTAGACAGTAACTTTCATTTAAAATATTAGTTGTTAAGGATGATTAAGCATGCAACAAAGAAACTGACAAATTTGACTGGGAAAGTAGGAGAATTATCAGCACCCCATGTTTTTGAACTAAGGGCTTCAATTCAGAGTTAGTGGAATATGTGGGAAAAATGGGAATAGAATGCGTGCAACGCCGCGGCAAGCCGCTAGTGTCTTTACAACGTAACGACTTTGTTAAGTAGTCCATGGGTGCGACCTTCTAAATATTAAGGGTCCTATTCAAGCCCTTTATTGGCTCACATGTATCACGAAGCTGCCTTATAAAGCGTACCCATACACACAGTTTGGTAAGTTATAATACGTAGTAGTATAATGTAAAATATGTGGGTATGATTCAATGTGAGTGGGCATCCCTCAAAAGGGCTTGAGGTTCATACGACTAGTAAGGATATGTCTTCACTGTAGACAACAAACAAATCTATGTAGATTTAACAAAAAAGTATAAAGTGTTTCCGAATTTGCAAACTTTTAAATATTTTACAGAAACAGAAAAAAATCTCTTCCCCATCCCACACCGTTAGGGGAGATGATTTTTTTCTATATAGTATATAATATAGTAACTGTAATAAAAATTATACATTTTACCCTTTTTTTTATATTACACTTCAAGATTGACCTCAGTAATGAGGTCCTTTTTTTTTTTTTTTTTTTTTTTTTTAAGGGGGAGAGAATGCTTTTTCGCACCATATCGCTGCCGTGGGGACGGCAGCGACGTGTGTGGGACTCCCCCGCCCAGAAGGGGCGGGGACTACCCGAACTAAAAACTCCCCCCACACTCTCATCGCCTTTGGTTGGCGCCATGGGAAAACGGTAAAAACCACAACAGCCACGGCGCCAGGCGGAATGGTCTTTAGACCTCAACTCGCCCCCCTGGAACTGGGGGGCCGGCGGGAACGGCCGAGCGTGCTAAGCCATTCCCGCTCTGCTGCGTAGGACCGTGCAAGGCCGTCCGGGGTGTCCCCACACCCGCGGCCGGCTGGTCCCCGCCAGGAGGCGCTAGGCGGGCAAACTGTCGCCTTGCACGCAGCCTCCTGCGTCTTCTGCATGCTGGAGCGGCAGGGTCGCTTTCGCGCTCCCTCTCCATGACCTCCTTCTGCGATATGACGGTCTCGCAGAAAGAGGCAACGGCAACCCAGGCTTCCTCGCGCTCGACCATCGCCCCCACCACTTCTGGGAGCGCGAGGTCTACTCCGACTGCTGCTATTATTGCAGCTCTTTCTTCTGCCCACGACGGGCACTGAGTCAGTGTATGCTCCGCCGTATCGGTAGGCGCTCCACATCCCCAACACGTTGGGGCCTCTTCGCGGCCGATGCGGTGCAGGTACGACCCGAAACAACCGTGTCCGGTTAGTACCTGCACCAGGCGGTACGTCAAGTACCCGTGTCGCCTTTCCATCCACTGCCGTAACAGTGGCCTCACAGCCTCTACGGTCCACCGACCCGCGGGCGCAATGGCGAGGTCCTCGGCCCAAGTCCGGACCAACTCCTCGTGCGCCTCTTTGCGCACCGCCTCACGCTCTACAAGGGCTGGCCGCTGTCCCAGGGCCCTTTGCCCTGCCATCCAGAAATATACTCTTGCCTGGACCCGGGCCTGAAGTGCCCATGGTGGCATTCCGGCCAGGGTGCACGCCGCGTCGAAGCCGACGGTTCTATAGGCTCTGGCCACTCGCAGAGCAATGGCCCGCTGCGGCCGCCGGAGGAGGACTGCGTTCTCCCGTCGCCCCAGAGTGCCTGCCCAGATAGGGGCGCCGTACAGCGCCATACTTTGCAAAATGCCGGCATAGAGTTGCCGGCATTTAGCTCTTGGTCCCCCAAGGTTCGGCAGGAGCCAGCCGAATGCATCCGCAGCTTTTATTAGGCGCGTCGACAGCGCACGGAAATGCGAACCAAATTGCCACCCGCTATCTATAATTAGGCCCAGGTATTTTATTTGGCCGCCCACCCCGATTCTGACCCCGTCAATCTTGATGTGCGCGTTGGGTGGTCGGCGTTGCCGAGGCCTATGAAATAGGACGGCCTCAGTCTTCGGCAGAGCCACCTTCAGGCCTAAAAGGCCGATACGCCTGGACACCAGAGTCCCGCCAACAGAAGCCAAACAAGCAGCCTCCCTGTAGTTCTTCCCCCGGGCTGTGATAAGGGTGTCATCCGCATAGCAGATGACATTCATGCCCGGGAGAAGAGCCCCCCGCAACAGCCAATCAAAACCGATGTTCCACAGAAGGGGTCCCAATACGGACCCCTGTGGAACACCGGTCTCAACCTCGTGCCGACACAGCTGACCGTCCTTATTCCCGTAGACCACCCACCTATCCTTCAGGTAATCTTCCAGGAGAGCTCTCAGGTACTCGGGCACCCGATGGCGACGTAACGCCTCCAAGATAGTAGAGTGGGGGATGGTATTAAAGGCGTTTGCTATATCAAAGGATATAGCAATCACCACTTCCCCCTTCTCCATCGACTCCCCAACGAGGTCTTGGAGGCGTGCTATGGCGTCCATCGTCGATCTTCCGGCTCTGAAGCCAAACTGTGCATCGGCTAGATCTGGCCCATCCCCTCGCAGATGCTCATTAAGCCGACCGGCTATGATCCGTTCAAACAACTTACCGGTTTCGTCTAGTAGGACAATTGGCCGGTAAGCGGAAGAAGAATCGGGCGGACGACCCTCCTTCTTGAGTAGACAGAGTTGCCCCTCCTTCCATATTTTCGGGAACCTCCGCACCGAGAGGCACCGGTCAAAAAGGCCCCGAAAACGGCCTTCCATTAGGGCGGCACCCAGCGCCACAATCTTAGCGGGTATGCCATCTGGCCCCGGCGCCGTCTTCTTTTTCCGCAGGCGGGAGGCTGCGGCGTCTAGTTCCTCCTCCGTGACTGGTGGTGATGTTACGTCCTCTTCCTGCGATCTAGCCCCTGACATGGGACCCATATAAGGAGGATGAAAAGACGGAACCTTGGCCGGGAACAGCGCCGGTACCACTCTGCTTAGCAGACTTGGCTCGAGAGTCTCCGTCAGTGGGGGACCTATGGGGCGCAGCTGATTGCGCGCCGCTCTGTACGGTCTCCCCCACGGGTCGTTGTTTAAGCCCTCGAGCATTTCTGCGCGGCCCCTATCTTTGGCCGCACCGATCGCCGCTCTGAGGGCGCGCTTCGCCTCCGTATAGGAGGAGTATAGGAGATCCTCGTTTTCAGGGTCTCGGCGCCTACGGCGGCGACTTCTTTGGTAGGCCCTGCGTGCAGCTATACAGGCGGTTCGGAGTTCAGCGATCTCTTCGGACCACCAAAACACGGCGCGTCGCGGAGGCGGGCGGCGAGACCGAGGCATGCAAGCATCGCACACCTCGGTCAGAGATTCCCGCAAGCAAGAGGCGGCCAAATCTACATCGGGGCCATCGGTGGGTGGTGCGAGCCAATTTTGCACCATTGCGGCCTCCCTCGCCATCTCCCGGTCAAGGCGCGTCAGTGCCCACCTGGGAAAGACCCGATTTCGGTGACCGCTAAATCTGGGCACCCCGACGGAGCCAGGGGTGGAGAGCTCCCACCGTATGTAGCGGTGGTCTGAGAGCGTCTCCACCAACTCTACCTTCCAATTTCTCACACGTGCTGCAAGAGCAGGGGTAGCGAACGCGATGTCCACTACCGAACCTCCCTGCTGTCGCACGCACGTGTGAGTAGTGCCCCGGTTTAAAAGGCTTACGCCAGACGATGTGGCCCACAGTTCAACTAGTGGGCCCCTCCTGTTGACTGATGCAGCCGGATTTCCCCACATCGTCGATTTTGCGTTGAAATCGCCTGCGACTAGAACCTGGCGGGGAACTAAACGCCCAATAACTGAAGTAAGGATGCTGAGAAAGTCCTCAAACTCCGACAGCGGACGATTCGGTGAGAAATAGACGCCCAAGAGGGCAACATCGCCCCAGGCTGCGGCCACGTATCCCGGTCCCCTTTCAATGAGCGAGAGGGGGGGGGAGTCTGAGGTGACGCGCCTCGCAATGGCTACCAGGCCCTCTTGGTCGCCCAGCCAATTCACAGCAACTGCGTACGGCTCCGCTATAACTGCCACATCCACCAACCACTCGGCCATCGCCTGCGACAGTAGGTCCTGGGCGGACCGGCAATGGTTGGCGTTAGTTTGTAGTATTTGGCGATGTCCGACTACTGGCATTATTCGGACATCGCCCCTGACTCCTCTTGTGCCGCTGCAGGACGTTGGCCCTCAGAGGCTGCTTTAGCCGGCCGTTTTACGGTGACTATCGTTTTTCCCTTCTTCGGGGGGGGGTTGCACTTCTTCCCCCCCATCTTGTGGCCTGCAGGACGTCCGCTATCAGCGCACACGGCGCAGCGGAACTTCTCCTCGCAGGAGCTTGCTTTATGTCCCGCATTTCCACATCTTAGACAAAGGGCGTCTCTGGCGGCTGCGGCGGGGCAAAGTGCGCGAGTGTGGCCGATGCCGTAGCACCGGAAACAGCGCATTGGGAGATCCTCGAGGAGTCGGACAGAGGCCGAGCTGAACCCGATTAGGAACCTCCCGCTTTCCACGACTATTTTGGCCGCAGCCACTGGGCACCTCATACGCATGGCGCCCATGCCCCACCGGCTCAGGTAGATCTCCCCGGCTTTTATGTCCTCAACCGAGCATCCGCCCATCGCAGCGACTTTTTCCACGACCTCTTCTTTGACGATAGAGTCGTCGAGGTCGGACACCATGAGGCCAACACACCTCTGCGGCCTGGTTATACTAGCCACATCTGCTACGACCTCTTTCAGCTTGGCGGCAAACTGATCCGCCTGCTCGGCTCCCTCCGTACCAGCAAACTCAAAGATACGGGCTCCTGCCTGTGTTGGCCTACTCCGGAAGGTTGTGGGCGTCATTCCAACAATTTCGCCGATCCCCCCACGAGCTTTTCTGAGAACCGCTTCATACGTAGTTCCGGCTTCCACCGCTTCCGGAGTGAGGGTCACTACCACCGCCGCTGACTTGGGGGGTTCAAGCTTCCTCTTCTTCTTCCGGTTTCGTCTCTGTCTTTTCCTTCGCGTTGCGGCAGACGGAGCTTGTTTGTCCGTGACGGGCATGGGTTGATGCTCCTTGCCCCGTGTGCTCCTCTGCAACTTAGGGTCAGTTGTTGGAGGCCCTGAATTGACTGGGGCAGTCTTCTTTCCACTCTTCCTTCTTACCACGGTGGTCCACATCTCTGAAGTGGTATTTCCAACAGTCGCAGAGGAACTAGCGAGAGGGGCGGCCGGAGCACGACCAGGCTCTTGCGTCGAGGTTTTAGGTATAGCATCCGCTGACCCTGCTACCTTCTTTGTTCTAGACCGTGATGACCTAGGCTTAGGGGGCTCCGGGGCTTTGAAAACGTCCTCGATTGCCTTATCGCCAGCAAGCTGAGGGCGCAAAGGTTTCTGCGGAAGGAGCCTCCTTTCCAAATTGGCGAGTGCCGCATTCGTAATGGCCCTCTCCTCTCCTATCACCTTGCGGAGGATTTGTTCTAGCTCTGAGGGAGGTTGGGCCCGGGAGTCCTTCTGGAGAGTAGGTTGAGGTACATCCGTCGCTGCGGAGGGTGGGCTTCGTTCCCCAAGCTGAATCCTCATCTCCGCCATCTCTTTGGCCTGGGCGGCCAGTTCGGCCTGAAGGCGGTCGACAGTGACCTGGAGCCTCTGCGTTTCCTCCGTGACCGTCCGCTGGACCAGCTCAGCGACCGACATCATCACGTTGTCGGCTCGGTCCTTTAGGCCCTTCTGCAGCGTCCCCTTCATATTCGAGGATTTCGCCGCAATCAATTTTATTTCGGCGAGATCCTCTTCGATGCCCTTCTTAAGGGCCGGCACCGTGAGACCTTCCAGGTTTGGCTTGATTGAAATCCCATACCCGGATTTATTTCGGGCCTCCCTTGCCAACCTTTCTCTGGAGGCAATGGTTTCCTCCAGTTCAAGCTGAATTGCCGCTCGCTTGGCTACGTTCAGTTCACGCAGAGCAGCGGCTCGACCGACGTACTCGCCAGTCGTTGCGGGACGCCCGCGACCGCGTTGCGTCCTCTTTGTCTTTCCAGGAGTGGTGTTGGGGTCTGACTCGACATCCCCTTCTGGCAATCTACGTTTTGGCGCTCTCATGAATAAAGAGCGCGTTGAGTAGGCAGACATCATGCTGTTGTCTGACGCTACCGCAGTGTCGGACTCAGCCTCCGACTCGCCATCAGGCGTTTTAAATAACGACAGCGACGATGATCTTCCGTCGCTTGCTGCAGAAGAGCAGCGGGTCAAAACAGTGACTGCCTTTTTTTTTCGAGAGGCAGCTCTGCGTCCAGAAACACAGCCAGGGTCTTTGACGTCAGCGGACTCCACCTGGGAGCATGCCTTCGCCTCCAATTCAACGGTATCCAATCCGTGAGCAAGATCAAATTGTCCAATATTTTGAGTGCATGGGTCGTTGTTAACGTCGACCGGTGTTGTCACACCGGCCTCCGAGGCAGTTTTAGCTCCCCCCACAATACGTTGGGAGCTTGCGTCTTGAGAAAGACGGCGGGATTGTGCACCAGGAGCTACGTCACTGGAGTTGCCCGCGTGGGTAGTGCATTTAAACTTGCCTATATTGTCCATACTTTTTATTGGCTGTTGTTACTAGGGTCAGCTCCCCGAAAATTCCCCATTCCCCACCCCCGTAACCCAACCCCCCTCCTAGCGCTTCGCCAGTTAACCCTATGCAGTGACACGCCGCGATCACAGCTCGGGGTGACTTTTTATAGAGGTTTCCTCCCTCATAGCCCGCGAATGCAGGCCCCCGGACCCGGTCGCAAGCGGGCTTTCCGGTGTGCTGGTGAGTGTTTGGTCCGCGGGAGCTACACTCCAACCCCCGGCCGCCGCCCGCAAAGCATCCTTATAAGCGGGAATACCTTCCGTGCGACAGCCGCGAGCTTCCCCTATCCGCCACCTGGGGACGCGCCACGTAGGGGTATCACCTCCCCCCGTGGTCAGTAATGAGGTCCTAGCTTAAGGGCGACAAGGACAGCATAATAAATCTGTTACTGGACTTGTCGCCCTTACCTTGAAGGCTTGACCCCTGCTACTAATGTTATTTGGCTTGTTTTGGCTGCGGTCTTCTGTAAAGTGGAGGTATTTCACCAGTCGGGCTGCTCCAGTTGGACTAATAAATCGCTATGCAAAGAAAGAAAGAAAGAAAAGAAAGAAAAATACTTATTAGGTACATACCGTTTATACGTAGTTAACTTATATAATGTGCAGAAACTAACATAATAGGTACCTAAAAGGTCTCCGCTCAGCATATGTCGTGGTGACGCTGTGGACACCACGACGCTGGTATTCTACGGAAACCTGAGGCAGAGTAGGTACGGCGACCATCGCTGCATCAAAATACGTTATAATTGTCTTATATCTAAAATAAACTAAAAAAAATTACATTTAGAAAAAAAAAATATGTCCTACCTCTCTTAGAAAAGCCTCTTTTTTAAGTGACGCCAGCAGAAGTAGATTTGGTTAATTAAGCTGTTTCATAGCTGATGCTAGCCAGTCAATTTTAAAATGCTATGCTATGCTTTAATAAAGCGATGAACTTTTATATCAAAAAGAAAAAGAAGAACATCCCAAATTTTGTACACTCTTTGCGTCTTACTTATGTAATGTTTTCCGTTTTAAATCGAATTGACTCGCAAGAAAGTTGATCATGATTACGTTGATAATATCGCTGTAATTGGCCTCCTACAGTGAGTACAAAGCTTAGTTTGACGAACAAAAGTAAATGATGTGGTCTGTGGGTGTTTTGCGCCAAATGAATGCCCAAACATGATAATTCAATTTGGACTTTTATGAACTCATGAGGACGTTAAATGGGATTATGTTTTTAATAAAACAGTTTGCCCACACTCGAGTGTGGCTTGAATTCCATTAAGCATTGCAACGTCTTATTGTACATGCTGTATGACCTCCCAAATTGTATAATGTAGCTGTAATATATTTTTTCAAATGTTACCTATATGTTAAAATGAATCGCTGTTTGTCAGTCTTGCTAAAACACGAGAACAGCTAGACCGATGTGGTTAATCTTGGTCTTGAAATAATTGTTTTATTGTTTATCCTATAAGGCCTCCCAAATTGTATAATGTGTCTGCAATATATTTTTTCAAATCTTACGGCGCATACACACATACCCGCCGGCACGTGCCAGCGGCCAAGCCGACGGCACGAGCGGCTTTTCAAATGCCGGCGGCATGCCGCTTCGACATGTAGTAGAAAAGCCGGCGGCAAATCCGCTGCAAAGCAGCCTAAAAGCCGGCGGCATGTGTGGATGTACCATTATATGTAAAAATGAATTGCTGTTCGTTAGCGTCGCTAAAACTCGAGAACGGCTAGACCGATTTGGCTAATGTTGGTATTGAAATAATTGTGAAGGTCCGGGGAAGGTTAAAAAGGTAAAAAAATAAAAATAAAATAGGCGTTACGCAGTTCGCCGGGATGGGTAGTGTTAATGATAAAGATTCGTTATATGATAAAGACGACTGATACAATTTTGTAGTTATAATATAAGATAGTAGCTAAATTAGATCAATAGTGTAGATATATAAGCTACATAAGTTATATTGTTTTTTTGTAAGTTTTCAAAAGTATTGAGTTTCTTGCCAGTTCTTCTAGCATCAACATTCGGAACACGGCGGTAGTCTAATAATCGATTCAAAAATACATTGGTAAAAGTTTAAATGAATAAAAATTACAGTTTTTATATAACTATACAATGAATAACTTTGCCTAAACATTTGTGAAACTAATAGTCAAAGTTCATTGACTACCTTTTACGGTTTACCCTTCTAAGGCGAGTCATAACTACATGTAATGAAAGCTGCATCATTGTGGCTGTAAGCTTTGATGTTATACTAAAAAGTACATCGATTAGATCTTAATGTAATATTCGCCCAAATCCATTCGCCAATAATTTGATCTATAAAAGTTCATCGATTTCTAAACGTAACACTAGCGAATCGAGTCGCGAAATCGATTGCAATGCATTTAAAAGATCTAAAATTGGCATGCTAGCGCCGGCAATGAAAAAAACATTATTTAAGAAAAAACCCTAAATTTAAGTGGTACTTTTACTTATCAATCATAGAGTTTTGGTAACAAAATGCTTGTGCATTTACAGACATTTTAATATCATTTATTTTATGCACAAATAAATGATATTAAAATGTCGTTTCCATCCTTTGCTATACATACATAAACTTTTTAAGGAGCGCTGTCTAGACTTGTTACAATATATTCAAATAACACTTTCTGAACTCAGTATCTTGCGACCATATTGAATTCCAATACATTAAATAGTTTTTGCGTGAAAAAAAATTTTTCACAAAAAAACTATTTAATGTATAACATTAAATACATCCGAACGTCCATACATTCTTAGCAACTTAAGAATATATATTTGTATGAAAAAGTCCCATAATTATAAAGACAAACTTTTAAACCAATTTTACAAAGTTTTTTAGTCATATTTCGATAAATATAAATTCAAATGATTACTTGCTTTTTAAACGTTTATGCTACTGATAACTAATAAAAAATAAACTTCAAATTTTACATTAACTGATGTACCTATTAGTATTAAAAGTAAATTTTAATATTTTTCTACTTAAAAATCATGTTTGGCAGCGCTAGTATTTTCACAGCCTTAAACTTTTACATCTCTCGATTTATATACACCACGACTACACTCTGAACTTTATTATACTTAGTATTCTAATTGCATATCTAAATCTCTCTCGTCCCAATGTGGGCAGAGTTTTACACGATCAGAATGTAGCATAGTGTGGCCTTAGGGTAATTCGTAGTTTGGCTCGCGTAAATCATATTGGCGCTAAGAGTGCCAATTTACACGTGAATCTTGGCATTGATGGCGGTGAAAAGGTCTCTGGAGTTCATTCAGATTACCATTTGACAATCAAGTAAACTGAATATTTGATCGTAATTAGGATGAATCACTGAACGACAACATAGAAACATTTCTAACGCTTGAAAACGGCACCACTAAAAGTAAGGCACGGTAGGCGCGGCTTACAAAAGTGAGCCACCGCTTGTATGAATACCGTTTCCAAAGACGCAGCGAGTCACAGGCGCGGACCAATTACAGCGCGTGTTCCATCCCGTTCTATGAAATGACGTAACTGACGAACTGTCTATTTGTCGACCTTAACGCGTTAGAATTAAAGTTTATTTTCAAGTGTTGATACTTTATTACTATATTGTGTACCTATCTTTTGCTTGTGCGCTTTACATTTTTGTGTGTGTTGGTACTTTTGGAGACTGGTCTGCTCCAGTACCTTTCAAAACATTGTCATTAAGAGAAGTAGCGGTAGGGCATAGCAATTTATGCTTGAACTGGAGCAGCCCGACTGGTGAAATACCTCCACCTTCAGAAGACCGCAGCCAAATAACAATCACTTCGGTGTTGTTGTTGAGTCCAGTAACAGCTATTATTATGCTGTACTTGTCTCCCGTCGTCAGCTTCTGTCGGTATGTATCCATACTAATATTATAAATGCGAAAGTAACTCTGTCTGTCTGTCTGTCTATCTGTCTGTCTGTCCGTCTGTTACTCTTTCACGCCTAAACGGCTGAACGGATTTTGATGAAATTTGGTATAGGCATACGTTGAATCTCAAGAACGGACATAGGCTACTTTTTATTAGAAAATAAGGGGGGGATCGGGGTAATACCACCTTTGAAAGTTTATATGGAAAAATGTTTATTTTTGAAGTTAGAGATATGAAATTTGGCACAAATATAGCTCAAAACTTGGATTAAAATATAGACTACTTTTTGTTTCGAATATTAGGGGAGAAAGGGGTAAAACCGACCATGAAAGGATGTAGTCCACGCGAACGAAGTCGGGGGCACAGCTAGTAAATAAATAAATATTAGACAATACCACACACAAACTTCAAGACTTTCGCGTTCCATTTTTATTTAATAGTTAATACGAACTGTACTCACTGCCTGAGTCAGCTCGTGGCCACGGTTGGTGCAACCTAACCGAAACGTCGGGCAGTACGTAGTTCGTATTAACTGTAACTACTAAAATGTTGTCGCGTTTTGAGCTGTTATTTATTTATTTAAAAACTTAATTGCACAAAAAAAGTACGAAAGGTGGACTTAATGCTAGGAGCAATCTCTACCAGTCAACCGTTGGGTCATGTAGATAATACGTTTATGGGTGCGGTAACAGTAAAAATGTGAGTATGGATAACAACAAAATTAATAATCATAAATAGCAGAAAATTACACACGATAATTTGTTAATATATTTTAAAGGATTTAAAGTCTTGTTAATGTATTTTTATAGAATTTCACCTTTTTTTGACAATCTTTTACTGGCTTTTTGACGTGACAACGTCTAATAACTCGATACTACGGGCTGCAACACAAAAATGATGACGTCATTGTCCCGTTACGCTCATTTTCGCGTTCCGCAAGCGTTGCACCAACCGTGCTCACGAGCTGACTCAAATATGTTTTAAATGTTTAAAATGGAACGCGAAAGTCTTAAATTCTATAGTTCAAACCCTACTTAAGGGCTACCATAAAAAAAGGTTTAATATAAAGGGTTTAAAACGTCGGCAACGGGATAATGAACTGGTAATGCAAAATGGGGTAATTATTTTCGATCCCGGCTTAGGTCATAAAACCAGAACACATTTTTATTACCAACGCATATTTTATAGCAATTTGTAATTTAACATAAAGGCCTCGTTTATGCAATAAAATACCATCGCCGCTATAATTAGATAAATTATACAAATAATTACATTCCCAGTGTGAATTTAATTATCGATAAATAACCCATTGACTTATATAAAACAATTAAATGCTTTTATAGTCCGTGACCACATGTATGTAGTTATTTAATACTGAAACTGAATTTACTTTTGAATCAAGTAAAAATGTCGGTGGCGCAGTTGTTTATGTAAGCGCTTGAAATGTGTAAGGTCCTGGTTTCGATACGCGGTCTGTCAATTTGTAAAACAAACTTTTAGAGTAGAATACTCTTCGTTTTTTAACGGTCTAACAGTCAGACTTCCAAAGAAGTGTAAGAACCACGTTTTTTCACCAGTTAACAACAATTTACCTTCGATACCATCATTAATTTTTCACCAAAAGCACTAAAAGTTGGTAAATCACAAAATTATGTATTTATTTTTGTGAATTTATTCAACAATTTACCGCAAGGTATTATTGACTTACCCATGCATAGATTAAAGGTCTACGTTGAATCATGTTTAATGAAAAAAGTGTACTACAAACTTGATTAATATTTTAATGATAAACATATATTTCCAAGGGTTGACTGGTAGAGAATGCCCCTAGCATTAAGTCCACCTGTTGTACCTATTTGTGCAATAAAGTTTTTAAATAAAATAAAAAATATATGGACATGATTGTATTCTCGCTCCCACACCATATTTTTAAGTTCTCTAGTCCCAAATATTGTTAAGATTAGGATAACTACTGAGTTTCTTCAATTTTAGTAAATATTCATTTTGACGATGCATAACTGTTACTTGTACAACTAACCAACGTGATTAAATTTATTAATTATGAATAAATTTATTAAGAGATATGATTTTCAACGAACGGTCCGTCGCGGAATCCACTCCCTTTTTCCATATTACTACTGATTCTTCGCTTCTGTTGGTCGCAGCGTGAAGATATAAAGGTAGCCTATAGTCTTCCTCGATAAATGGACTATCAAGCACAAAAAAACAATTCAGAAGTTCCTATGGTTAACGCATTCAGACAAACAGACACTTCAGCTTTAGCTTTTCTTTATTTTTCACTTCGAGATTGACCTCATCTTGCCTGATGTTCAGTGGTAATGAGGTCCTAGCTTAAGGGCGACAAGTACAGCATAATAAAGCTGTTACTGGACTTGTCGCCCTTACCTTAAAGCTGCTACTATTGTAGCATCCTCTCAGAAGCTCTGGAAACCTTAGTCACAAGCAGGAACAACTTTTTGGTATTTGGCTGCGGCCTTCTGTAAGGTCGAGGTATTTCACCAGTCGGCCGGCCGCAGTTCGAGCGATAAATTGCTATGCCCAACTTCTCTCAATAATACTAATTAAATAATAAATATTAGACAATATCACATACATTGATCCCAATTTATGGTATGTAGCTTCAGCCCTTGTTTTTTGGGTTTGGAATCGATCCTAGGACCTCAAAGTTGGTGCGAGGCCAAAGTCCATCCGTTCGCCTTTTGGCTACGGATGTTGTTATTTCGATTCAAAATATATTAGACACCCGTCCCGTCGCAAGGCTCAGCATCAACGAATTATGTCTCTCAACACCCAGGCACGACCGCATATCGCAACGTTAATCAAGAAAGTCATCAGCCGACAATTTGTGCATCATTTGAACCGCGGCAACTTTGTAATACTGCACTTAGGAGTACGACTTATTACTTTTACACTTAGTTTGGATGTTGAACATACTGTAATCTGATTATAGCTATATTATATGCAGGTAAGAATGTACGGCTGATGTACTTTGTTACTCTTTCACGCAAAAACTACATAACAGATTTGGTTGAATTTTAGTAGGAAGACAATGGTACCTATATCAGATTAAATAAATAAAAAGTAAAAATAAAAATTGTTTACTTTCTCCTTAAGCTACAATATTTTTACTTAAACTATATTACGCTACACAGTGGTGGATTTACACTAGGGGCAGTCGGGGCTAGTGCCCAGGGCGAAAAATTTTCTAGGGCGGCAAAATTAGGAAAGTAAGAAACATATTTTCTATATAAATTTGAGTCATAGGGCGGCATTTTCTTCAGTGCCCCAGGGCGGCACAAATTTAATCCGTTTTAAACCCTTCCAGGAGCTCTAAGATGTAGTTTAGCACTAACTTGCTGGCTGGCTAACTTAATATAAATAGCTTTAATTGCAAAATTGAAAAAAAAAACAATACCTTAAAACTATGGTGCGTGTAAATATATGCAAGTGTGATTGTTTAATGTACGTGTGTATGTTCAATTTATTTATTTCAGACAGAGCCTATAGCTATTAGTAACAGTTTATTCTTAAAAATAGTGTTAGTAGATAGATACATTATAACTTATTGTTTCTTTTTAAATTGGTGGATTATTACCCCCCTTCGATTAAGCGGTGCATCCCACCGGTCAATTATAAGCTACTAGAAAACAAAGAATAATTTGTATTCTGAAATAACGCGAGCGAAGTTGCAGGTAACTGCCAGTAATATAATTAGCGAACAGGCATCCGTAATAAAAGTGGTCAATATGGCGTTAATAGCTGACATATAAATGCCACAGGAAATTCATCTATAAGACTCCTACATTACTTCAACTTTGTATGGGCATACCGTTTATCTAACTTTGCTTGCATACCGACAATTACTGGTGTGAAATGTGAATGTAACAACGTTTACTGACGTTATTTTTAAAGAATCTTTAGTATTTATGTAATAAAAATGTTAATAACTAAAAGTAGTTGAGTGATATTGATACCGATGACATTCGCACCTTCGGTAGGGCACAATTGTCAACTGTCTTAAAAACAAAACTAATAAAAAAACTAAAAGTTCTTAATTCTTCAAAGTCAAAGTCAAAAGTCAAAGTTATTTATTTGTAAACACAGGTTACATAAAGATGTTAATTGTAATATAAATATTCCCGCTTTGCCTAATATTAAGGGCGTACAAATATTTGGTTTAACAATGTCACTACAGAATACAAAACATACTTATTGTCGATTAAATAGGTATACTGCTACTACATGTCTAACAAATGTCATTTTGTTTAAATAGAATAAGCACATTATATTATGTCCGTTAGATATTCATTAATACTGTAATACACTTTGTTGTTTAAAAAATCAAACAGTTTCTTTTTAAATACAATCAGGTCTTCAGTGTTTCTGATGCCATTTGGAACTTTATTAAAAATTCTAGAACTCATACCCAGTATACTATGGCTTATAAGTGCTGTTTTAGAAGGGAATGAACAAATTTTATTTAAATATCTCTTCTCTTCTTCTAAAGCACATGTCTAAGAATAATATAGTATAATGGTTTATACTTTTACACTTCAAGATTGACCTCATCCCGCCTGATGTTAAGTGGTAATGAGGTCCTAGCTTAAAGGCGCCAAGTACAGCATAATACATCTGTTACTGGACGTGTCGCCTTTACCTTGAAGGCTTGCTACTAATGTAGCACTCCCCAGGAGCGCTAGAACTGAGTTGTTCCTGCTTGTGACTCACACGCAGGAACACAACAACATAGAAGTGATCCCATTTTCAAATCAAGAGTAAAAACTTTCTTTCTTTCTCTTAACTAAACGTAAACTTTTATCCTTTAACAAGGTATTTTAAATAAAGCATTTGTTGGTATTTAGTCTGTCTTCAGATATATATTTTTTTCTATATGTATATATATGTATTTATTTATTTATTATGTTATTATTTTTATGATTTTTTTTGTATTGGTCATGTTATCGTATTTATGTTTCCTGTTAATATTTTCACAATAAAACTTTGGCACGACCGCTCCCGTTTCTCGATATCTACTATTTCCTCTACCTAAAGGTTGTCTGGAAGAGATTGCTTTCTAGCAATAAGACCGCTTAAATTGTACTTGATTATGTATGTACTGTGCAATAAAGTGTATCTATCTATCTAACATAGAAGTGATTGTTATTTGGCTGCGGTCTTCTCTAAGGTGGAGGTAAAATATCACCAGTCGGGCTGCTCAGCTCGAGCAATAAATCGCTATGCCCTACCTC
The DNA here is from genome assembly GCA_037074685.1 of Glyphodes pyloalis. NCBI lineage: Eukaryota > Metazoa > Arthropoda > Insecta > Lepidoptera > Crambidae > Glyphodes > Glyphodes pyloalis. The sequence continues at coordinate 10,946,130 of JAYKKO010000020.1, read as the reverse complement.
TCTTATTATATTCTCTTATTATACAGTTCACTAGAACTGCGCAGTCCCAAGAACTTTAAAAATAATATTCAAACTTGTTGATGGTCATACGTACCTCCGTTATCAATTGAAAGTAAATTGAAATTCTTATCGTTGATGAAGTAACCAATACATTGATGAGCAAAAGGAACTGGCTGATGATGCGGCCACAATCAGATGATTTGTTTGAACGCCTTTGTATGGAAAAAAGGGCGTCATGCCAAACGTAGCCAAGTTTTAAAACACTAACTGTGCTATTTGGCGACCTTCTGGTTTTAACTTGATTTAAAAGAAAGAAAATATTTTAAAAAAACCTTGGCTACCGAAAATATATTGTCGCTTTAAAATGTTTAATGGAAATAATTCATAAATAACAAAATATAAAATAATTACATTAATCATACATGTTGTTTCAAGGACCTCTTCGTGTTGGCTTACCACATTTACGCTTTCCAAAAGTCCGGGACTCTGTAATCCCGAGATATTGGCATTACATAAATTGGGATAAAGTGAATAATAATGAAAAAAACAAATAAAATTTTTAACTAAGAGCTGTATTAGTGTGGTCAACAAAGTAAGCATTGCAACAATAGTCTAAAGAGCGTTGCATCTTTCGTACTCTGCCCATAACTCTGAGAGACGATATTTATACATAAATCAAAATAATAATAAAGTAATGTAAATTTCAATGCAGAGCTTTAAAAAGAGTTTAACAAATAAATAAATAAAAGCCCGTCGCGGATTCGTTTATTCTTCATTTTACTTTGATTTGTGACGCCTATTGGTCACAGAGTGATGTCAAATAGCTTAAAACCTTTCTCAACACATGGACTATTTAACACAGAAATATTGTTTTAAATCGAATCGGTAGTTTCTGAGATTAGCGTGTTCAAACATACAAACTCTTCAGCTTTTTATTATTACTATATATTTTAAAAATAATTTGTTTTTTACTAAAGAAATAATGCAAGGATATTATAAACAAGCTGGAAAAATCTCACAAAATGATCAAGATGATACAAATGAAAGTGATATAGATCCAGACGCGCGACGTGATCCCCCTAGAAGTAAGTGGACTCGCGATACCGGCATACTCGCGACCCAAAGTACTTTACGCTACCATTTCCTAACAATAAATTCTGATGAAGACAAAGAACAGAGCAAGCCGAAGCCTATTGCGGGAAGGTACGTAAATTTTCCCGTTGAACGTCTACATTAAAAAATTCAACACTTTTTTGTACATTTGAATACAATTTTATTTACTACTATAAATTGTTCAATTAGTCCCCATTGCAATGGATATAATCAAATTTTTTGTTTGTTAAATATAAATGTGAAATAGGTTTTAAAACTGTCGAATCATTTCCTTGTCGAAAATTGGCTGTTAAGTATAAAACATGACGAAACATTTATTTGGAATATCTATTAAAAAGAGGATTAAGGAAAATTGTATTGATAAAACATTTGCAGCTAATTTTTAATTGGTCTAAGATGCAAGAGTACAAAAATAATAATGAAGCAGATATAAGGCGGAACTGTTAATTAAAATTTTGTATCCAATTAATGTTTTATACATAAAATAGAAACGAAAATATCGAGACAAAAAAACAAACAAAACGTTTTTATGTTATAAAAAAATGAATGGTTCATCTTTGCATAACGAAACCACTTCATTCATTAGTTCACGTTGATTGGTACTTACAATGGATTACAGACAGATGATAGATCTATTGTAGCCAAAAGCTATTATATTTGAAACATATACTTATTTAAATATATCTGTGGACAATATAATCGTTTGATGATAGGGTTCCTTGCAAATTTAATTGTGTAATTTTTTTAGAGTGCACATAAATTATGTGTAGTCACATTTATTTTAAATGATGACAATAATGATCAAGGTTTACTGGTCATATAGTAAATTGAAATTCTTTTGTGCAAGTATTTATTTGTATAAGAATTGTTTACCGGCCTGTTTCACCGGTTACAGATAAAGCGTCATATAGTTACCAGATAGCGCTATCTGCCAGTTAAAGGCTTCTTATAACTTTTTTCTGTTTCACCATCAAACTGTCGGTTATTTTATCTGACAGTCAAATATATCAGCCAGTTAATAGATGATGAATCCGAACGTCACTCTTTTGCGTTCCGTTACTCACATCACACGTATATTATCGTCATGTAAAAACAAATTTTAAAAAGTGTTAATTAAACGGTTTTTATTCCAAATTACAAAAAAAGTCGACGAAATTTTATTGAAGATATAATTGCATTTGAATAAAATAAATATTTATTTTTAATTTTAATATTTTTGACACTGGTAGTAAACTGACATAGGTTCCTGACATAAAATTTGCGAATTCTTAAGAATGACTTTGAAATCAACATTTACTTTATCAATGTTTACTTATTTTGCAGTTAACGTAATTTCGTTTTTTTTTCTACTGTAGTCCAAGACCTTTAAAATGTGTATGTGGAATGTTCTTTCACAGCTAAACCTTTGAATTGAGTTAATTAAAAGCATTTAAAACTAAATGCTTATTTTTTTAACTAAAGCAAACTTAGCGCTTCTAACTAAGGCATCGTAATTGAATTGCCGACCATCTTGTTTTTCTTCTGCCTAAAGCTTATTTACACCATACTATTTGAATACGTGGACGAATAAATCTATGGATGTATGGGTTGTTTCTTTTTCACGCAAAAACTACCTGATGATTTTGTAGTTAAACACATTAAATACTGGTGTAAAGATATTTTTATCCCTAAATAATACGAACAAAGTCGCAGAACAGTACAGGCACAGTAATATTGGTAAAATGAAGGATTTAATTAATTAAATTCGTGATGAAAAAAAAACGTTAAAAGACGCCATTTTGTCAGTATGATGTCTAAAAAAAAAGTGTATTGGTAATTAAACTTAATATTTATAACTAGTAATATGTGAATTAAAAACAATTCGTTGCCGACTCATGGGTTTCCTCCTCCTTTTGATATGGATTCCTTTAAAAGGAGCGTGAAGAAAACCCACCACCACCCACCTTACAGAAGGCCGCAGCCAAATAACAATCACTTCTGTGTTGTTGTATTCCTGCGTGTGAGTAAGGTTTCCAGAGCTTTTGGGGGGTGCTAGATTAGTAGCAGGGGTCAAGCCTTCAAGGTAAGGGAGACAAGTCCAGTAACAGATTTATTTGTTGCCCATAAGCTAGGTCTTCATTACCACTTAATATCAAGAGGGTTGAGATCAATCTTGAAGTGTAATATAAAAAAAATAACTTAACAGTTCATACATTTTTGAATATGTCAACTCCACAATAGAAATAATTTAAGAAATAAAAAATAAGATTGTACTATACAATGTGATTTTATTATAATTAATGATTTGGTTAATGAAGAACTGGAGCTAAAGAAATATGAAAAAGAAGAACAGGAAAAAAATATTGGCAGTGTGGAGTGATCCAAAGCTGTTAAACTTAAAAATATAATGTTAGAAGTACAATGAAGCTCTATGAGGATAGCATGGTCAATGTTTGGTTTATTAAAATGGTTTTGTGATATCTCCTGATCGGCTTGAGTACCAAAATCGTAGTTTTGGTAACTAATTAGCTACAAATTTAAGTACTATTTTTTTTCAATCCTATCAATGCTATCCTGATAGAGCTGTGCAATAAGTCTATCTTATTTTATTTCGAATCGTAAGATCTAAACCAAGTTGTGAGTAATTATTTAAATTGCGCTTTTTTCATCTCCGAACGTCAAATAGATGCCTCTAATGTGCATGTAAGATGGAATCACCTATTCATATGTCAAATACTAGTTTTTACACGAAAATCGGACCTAGATAACTGATTTATTGTCTCGTCTCGTATTTAAAGGCAATAAAATCGCTTTATTGCTTTTAAAATATTTAAACTCAGTCTATTTAGTATGTATGTGCAGGTTTTTCATTCAGTTTTTATAGTAATTTAAAGATTTTTATTTTATTCGTTTTAGTATCGTGTAATTGGGCAGACTACAACTATTCAGAAATTAGGCATATTTTGTAATTGGACTGAATGTCTATTAAAACATTATTTCTATTTTTATTTTACTTATAATAATGATGATCAGTCGTTATATTAAAGAAAGGTCAGAGAGAGATCGAAGACGATCATATATATATAGTGATGTTTATTTTAATACGAGTGTATTATAATTTGTATAAATATCATGCATCGGTCCCAATAAACTGCTAAGCAGTTTGGCAGACGTAATATGGTATAATTGTTGTGTAAACATTATTATCAATAATAAAAAAGAATATCCTCAAATCTGCGGGATTGCCTGGTACAGAATGCCAATAGGCATTAAGTCCGCTTTATGTACTTACTTTTTAGTATGTTGCAATAAAGTTTAAATAAACAAATCAAATACGTTCAGACAGATTTAGATCATACTCGTAGTTATAGGTTTCCATTTAACGCTTTGAATACGACACCCTAAAAACTATCAGCAAGTTCTTAACACGTCTTCCTTTGCCGAATATCTTCGAATAAGGAAACTTGGTATCTTTAGATGCAGCCTTTATCACCCAATAAAATGTTCTCAATTCCTCAATTGCCGAGCAAAAACTATGACAAAATAAGCCAATTATGTACTTCGGTTTAATTACTCATCATTAAACGTGAGTGGTTAAATGGAGTTTTAGGTACGTGCATTAAGAATTTAAAACACACAATTACCCTTGGAATCTCCCGGAAGATGGAGGGTTATGGTAATTGCAAGAATGATTTTCTTGTTTAACAGTTAACAGTTTACTGTTTTTATAAGTAGTCTTAGATGATTTTTTAAGTTCACAGTTGGGCCCTGAAATGTGGTACCAGCAAAAAAAGGCTTCAAACTATATATGTATAGGTTTCGTTTTTGAAGATGTATCAATTAAAACGTGGTTTACGAATTAATATATTTTTTTATTTCTAAAAACAATTTTTTTTCATTCGAGGAAAATTACATCTGGTAATGAGAATTAAAAATGGCTTTCCGTCATCAGATCTGACATATTTTGTTTTTTTAAGAGTAGACCTCCAGAGTTAAAAAAGACGGAATGCCGGACAGACGGAAAGAGGACTACGTTGAGTAGTCCTTTTTATAGTAGAAACTCAGGTACAGAACTCCAAACCGTGGAATCCTCTCTATCTTAACTCCAGTTTATCGTGTATGTCAATGATGTATGATATTCGGAAGTGCCCAAAAGGTCGATTTAACTTAATAATAATACGCATTGTTATCGAATCATCGTACATATTATAGTAATTGTTGTCTTAAGGCCACTCTTTACGTCGGACTATTAATGTGGACGTATTGGGCCTGCTAGCGCGAAAAAGAAAAATAAGTAAACTTTGCCCAGCCGTGGGACAGTTTATAGGCTAAGTAAAAGAAAATTCGTTAAAATCTGCAATGTGTTTCGTACGAATAAAAAGACCTGTAAACGCACAAGTTGGTTGGAATCGTAATGAAATTTTGCGTTCATGTGCGTTGTAATTACAGATTTTCTGCCTTAATTTATTCTAATTATGAAACACAATATGAACGTAAACATTGGCGACAATATGTATATCATTTGTTACGGACAGAAATAACAAGATATTCCAATTAAAATTATATTCACAAAACCACTTATAAAGTACAAAAAATAGGAAAAAACCACAATCGAAACCCCGTTGCTAGCCGAACAAATTACACACACGATAACAACTGCCTAGCAACGGGGTTCCCAGATCTGTCGCTAACATCATTATTTAAGGTTTAAGTTTAAGTTTAGATATGTTATCACGTAAGTGACTAGTCTTCAGTGATAATGAAGATCTGTAAGCTTAAATATAATGAGATATTTGATCTTTTGAATTTTAAGAAAAGTAAAGCAAACACGCAATTATTATTAAGTAATTATTAATAATTACGCGATTTATCGCTCGAACTGGAGTAGCCTGACTGGTGAAATACCTCCACCTTACAGAAAACCGCAGCCAAATAATAATGCCAAACAACCGTAGGGAGTGCTATAATAGTAGCAAGGGGATAAGCCTTCAAGGTTAGGGCGACAAGTCCAGTAACAAATTTATTGTGCTGTACTTGTTGCCCTTAAGCTAGGAACTCATTACCACTTAACATCAGGTGGGATGAGTCAATCTTGAAGTATACTAAAAAAGATCGTATGTGGCATAGGATCGTAATAGGATTTTTTGAGTAAAAATTTTTTTTTGAAAGCGCTAGTGAGTCCAAGACCATCGCCTTAATACTGAACAATCAGCTTGTTGAAATGCCTGATTGCGCTGATGCTACCGCGTTATTGATGAATGACACACGAGTGATGACGTGCGTACACAAAAATGTGGTTTTTGTACTGACAAAAGCCCGTCTACACTCTTTGGACTTTACATCGCCCTTATGTCATCCGCATAAGATCTAAAATAGAACTGCAAGTGTTTACCTAGACTTACTGTTGACCGTACATTGGTGCATTTGATAGGAATTGTATTAAATTTTAAAGCAACCTTAGCTTGCACCCACTTTGAATTCGTTTCCTGCACTTCTGTGATCATTTTCTTTTAAACCTACATGATTTTGGATTTGTATGACACATGTAAATACCATATACAGGTTTTCAAATATTCAAAAGTATTTAATAAAAAAAGAAAGCCGTGTTAGTTATGACGACCTCCGTAGCCGACAGGCGAGCGGGCCAGACTTTGGCGTCGCGCCATCTCTGAGGTTCCGAGTTCGATCCCCGGTCGGGTCAATATGGGAAACGAACTTTTTTTTATTGTCTCGGGTCTGGATGTTGTGGTACCTTCGTTGTTTCTGATTTCTGTAAGCTTTAGCTACTTACCACAGAATCAGAGCAATGTATGTGATGTTGTCCAATATTTATTTATTAGTTACATCTCTACTAATATTATAAATGCGAAAGTAACTCTTGCCTGTCAGTTACGCTTTCCCACTTCAAACTCTCAACCGATTTTGATGAAATTTGGTATAGGTATACGAACCTCAAGAACGGACATAGGCTACTTTTTGTAATAACACCTTTGAAAGTTTATGGGAAAATGTTTATATTTTAAGTTAAAGATATGAAACTTGGCACAAATATAGCTCGAAACTTGGATTTAAATATATACTACTGTTTGTTTCGAATATTAGAGGATATAGGGGTAAAACCGTCCATGTAACCAAATGATGTAGTCCACGATAAGAAAGTCGCCGGCACAGCTATCATCTATATCTCAAGAATGGCTGAGCTGATTTGACTGTAATTTGGTGAAGAACTAGCTTAAAACCAGAAAAAAGACATAGGATACTTTTTAATATTTTATATTTTGTTTTATTTTTTTATTGTTTAGATATAGTTATATTGTTTTACATCACATGCATTGTTCTGATTCAATTGTATCCCGGCAAGAAACTCGACACTTACTTACTCTTGTTGTGAGTGAAAGTTTTAAAGTTTATATTATTAAGGTATATATATGTTATTCTTAAAAAGAAATCTCATCCAGACAACCCTTAGGTAGAGGAAATAGTAGATATCATAATTATTGGATAAAATAAGAAAAATAGTAGACAGTAGTAGAGACAGACCTCGCACCTTGTTATGAATGTTCTCTCTCTATTATCCGAGAGATTAGACTAAGACTATATGATAAACTTATATATGGAACTTGCGTTAGTCATTATTAATATCTACACATTCATAGTTGTGTATATCTATGTTACAATATACAATATATATTATAGATATATTTATTCATATTTAATTTAATTTCTCACATTTCACCTTGGTTAATTGTTTAACTCATTTCATTATATCTCCACGTGACTGGCACCAACACACTTTTTACTTTTTTTTACTTCTTACCTACATCATACCTCTCGATTAACAAAATGTCTAATTTACGTAAGCCATGTTGTGGTATCCTGTTATTGGCTTAGATTTATGTATCATGTTTGGTTTTTTATGTAAATTTTTAGAAATAGAAAATGTCTTCATTCATGTAAACTTTTACAAAAGCATTTATGAATCGTCAGATTAAACTACCACCGTGTTTGGAATGTTGCTTCTATCGAGAAGAACCGGCAAGAAACTCGATAGTTACTCTTTTCAAAAACTTACAAAAATAGTAACATGCAAAAAAAAATGGTATTGCTGTTGGATATCCTAATAAATAAATAAATAAATGTAACACAATATCTAAGAATATAAAGGCCATTGATCAACGTAACAAAGTTGCGAGTTAATTATCATATACAAACAGCGTTATTCTCCTTATTTATAGCCACTGTTGACATTATAGAAACGATGAACAAACAGAATTCCAATATAATGAACGATTACAACGATACGGTGTATCAGACGATTTATGAAGAGGTTGCCATGAACAGGATTGCAGTATATGTTATAACACTGCTTTGAAATGTAATGATACCTCCGTACGAGGGGCAAGCGCGCCATATTCGAGTGTAAAACACACATTTTACTTGTACGACTATTTATGACTATTTCAGGACTATTTTTTAGCGCTGTCCAAATTCGTTTTCATTGAGATTTCAATATGAGAATTCCAGCTTGAAGCACACATCTTTAAGGCCCCGTATTCGTGACCCAGTCAAGGTAATATAGAAAAGTTCGATTTCCATGTTTACTAGATAGGAAACGAACTTTTCTATATTGTCTCATGCCTAGGGCGTCTACTCTTGAAAACGAAACGAACAAACGAAAGGTTTCGTTTTTGAAGATTGATCAAAAGTTAGGGAATTAAAACGTGATTTTTGATTTGTATAAATAATATTTTGTTTTTTGATAACGCTTTATTCGCATTCGAAGTGTGTTAGTTGCGATAATGAGCAATAAAAAATACTAAACGTCATCGGATCCGACATATTTCGTTTTCAAGAGTAGACGCCTAGGTGTTGTGATACCTTCGTTGTTTCGGATTTCTGAACACAATTGCTTTAGCTACTTACCTTAAAATTAGAGTAATGTATGTGATGTTGTCCAATACTCAATACTCAATTATTTATTGCTCTATAATGTAGTACAATATATAAATATAACAATATATAAATGTTTTGATCATTATAGACCCTGTTAGGGCACTGCAATCGAAGAGAGGCGATTTGATGTACATAATATCAATGCCCGGATATAAATATGCTTAAAAGCTAAATACCAAATATTATTCTTAAAACATTTTATAATCTATCTTCTAAATATTCTTTTAAGTTGTAGTAGCATTTATTAATTAATAAAGTTTTTATTTCTTTTATATACATTGAGTCTTTAGTTATAGCTTTAATTTTTTCCGGTAGTTTATTATATATATTTATTGACATAACGTGTGGGCTGTTACTATGTAATGTAATTCTTGATGTTGGTAATGTTAGCTTATTCTTATTGCGCAGGTGATGGTTTTTAATTTCATCATTTCGTTTTTTTTTTAAATTTGGATATTTTCGCACAAATTTGCAGATTTCTAGGATGTATATACAAGTTAACGTAAGTATTTGATATTTTTTGAAAAAAGGCTTACAACTATCAGTGTGTTCTATATTTGCTATTATTCTAATAAGTTTTTTTTGTATTATGAAGAGGGTACATATGTCTGAGCTATTTCCCCACAGGGATATTCCGTAGTTCAACCAGGCGTATGCATATGCATAGTAGGTCACTATTGCTGTTTTTGTATCTGTAGTTTTTTTATTTCTCTTAATTATCCAATTAATACTATCCAATTCCAATCTAATACTATCTTTAAATATAAAAATGAACCCCTATTTTCCTTGTGCACGCATGAACTCCTGCACCAATTTCACTTTTTTTGTTGTGCTTAATATAAATAATAAATATTGGACCACATCACATACATTGCTAGAATTTTGTGGTGTGGCTTAAGCACTTGTGTTAAAGAAATCAAGAACAACGACGGTACCACAACACCCAGATCCGAGACAATATAGAAAAAATCGTTTCCCATATTGACCCGAACGTGGAAGGAACACGGGACCTCAGAGATGGCGCGACGCCAAAGTCAGGCCCACTCGCCTCTCGGCTACGGAGGTCGTCAAATATTGCCAGGAGAAGGTTTTTATGAAAGAAAAAATTTAAATGATTGCGAGGAAAATCGTCTTGGGTGAAAACCAATTTGAATAACATAGTCAACGATAAGACAGGACAACGTCTCGGTCCTTGACTACAAAAGGGCAACAAATAAAAAAAACCGGCCAAAAGCGTGTCGGGCCACGCTCAGTGTAGGGTTCCGTAGTTTTCAGTGCATCACAATACTTAAGTATCCTTAAATTACAATTAGTTAAAACAATTTTTTTTCAAAAAATTAAAAAACTTTTAAACCCATCAGGTTCAAAATAATTTTCCTAGAGAGCCTTTATGCAGTTCTATATTTTTCATACTTTTTGAACTTATGGTTCAAAAGTTAGAAGGGGGGGACACCATTTGATTTTCTTTTGGAGCGATTATTTCCCAAAATATTAAAATTATCAAAAAATAATCTTAGTAAACCCCTGTTCATTTTTAAATACCTATCCAACGATACATCACATGTTGGGATTGAAATTAAAAAAAAAATTACGTGTAGGGGTTACCCCAAAAAACATTTTTTTACATTTTTATTATGCAATAAAAAAAATTTCGGTCTGTCGTAGCAGGTAGTCTATACTTAAAAAGGAATATCTATTGGAAGGAAATATTACACAAGCCGATTTTGTATCTACCACTTTTTCCATCCAATTCTAAAGGTCAGATGTGACATTAAAAACATTGGCAAACAGTTGATGAGTGCATTTCATTGAATCCGTAATAACCGTTTTGAAATGCGACACAAATCAACAAATAATTGCGTGGGGTTGCCATAAATTGCTCTAGGAATCCGCGAGACTGTATGTCTATAAATATTCATGTAGGACTAAGCGCATACATCCTTTGCGACGAGATGCAGCTAACTCATTAATATTACATTAAATGCGTCCAGTCGGGTTGGCGAAGACTGGTCGTTGGGGCACGTAGTGACTTTGCTTTACTCTACACTTCAAGATTGATCTCATCCCACCTGATGTTAAGTGGTAATGAGGTCCTAGCTTATAGCTTAATGGTGACAAGTACAGCATAATAAATCTGTTACTGGACTTGTCGCCCTTACCTTGAAGACCCCTACTACTGATGTAGCACCCCCCAGGAGCTCTGGAAACGTTACTCACACGCAGGAACACAACAACACAGAAGTGATTGTTATTTGGCTGCGATCTTCTGTAAGGTGGAGGTATATCACCAGTCGGGCTGCTCCAGTTCGAGCGATAAGTCGCTATGTGCTACCTCTCTCAAAACTTTATATACCGGGAAGACATCGAAGAGACTCAGTAGATTAGTTACAGTAGCACTGTCTAAGTTATTGTTATGTGTTGATCTCTTTGGGCCAAGTCATGCAGTTTTGTTCTGATGAGTGATGAAACAATTAAGTAGGTACTTAAGTAAACATTTACGTTCGAGAGGTAAACTGGAGCAGACCAGTCCCCTGGCACCCGTTCCCGAGCTTGATAAAACTATATGACTTGGTGTAAAGTGGTCTACACATAGCAATAAGTTAGATACTGTAACTAATCTAATTGGCTTTTTACCTGTGTCTTCTCGGTAGATATAGGTTCTGAACTGGAAGTATTAATCTCGTATTAAGTTTTTTATGTTACCTACATGAAAAAAGAAATATTTGATTTCGAGTTGTTTCTGAATTCTGTAACACACGTACTTAAGTTACTTTCCACAGGTTCAGAGCAATGTATGTAATGTTCAATTCTTATTTTATTTATTTAAAACTGCTCTTTAAAAATATTCAAATTAAGGCCCAATGTTCCCCGGCAGTGGTACAGTGCGCGACCTCGCTAAGAGCACGCAAGTCGATGAGGTACACTCGAGAACGTAATTAAGTTTACCTTTAATAGAATAAGCATTTGAGTTCAAAAACTAAAAGCCGACGGCGAAAAAGTCGGCCATTGAAAAATGCATGCCAGGACTTTGCATGCATTTTTCTTTAACCGACTTTTTAATAGTTTGACCACGTTATACATGTAAATTACTATATCTATGTTGACCGGACAGGGAATCAAATTCGGAACGGGATATTTTAAATTTGAGTAGATATTTTGGATTTGAAAAATATCAACGGGAGTGTATAATTATGTGCAATTGGACACACGGTTGTGAAGTTATTTTAATTAAACTCAAGAGAATCAAACTGTAATTTATTTGTTCTTGATTCACCGTACAGTTACAAGGCTTACAAACAGAAGAGGAAGTTAGCACCTACTGCCAACATGACAACAACAAAAAAAAAACTGTGTTACCAACTATTAGGCGTTAAATGTATAGTCATTGTAGTGACTTTTCATTTATTAAACAACAGGTTGAAAATAGAAGAATAAGTAAAGACATTCAAATAAAAGTTATAATTTTTTTTGAAACATAATATTTTTTTTAATATAACAGTTAACAAAATTTAACAACCAACTAAACCTCTATCATATATTTACAAATAAAAATTAAATTTAAAAATAAACGTCTTCTATAATTGGGCCTTTTGGGATCGATCCCAAGATTCTGGCTGCATTACTGCGCTGAATAACGCAAAAGAGTGACGTTCGGATTCCTCATCTATTAACTGGCTGATATATTTGACTGCCAGATAAAATATCCGACAGTTAGATGGTGAAACAGAAAAAAGTTATCAGAAGCCTTTAACTGGCAGATAGCGCTATCTGTTAACTATCTGAAGCTTTATCTGTAACCGGTGAAACAGGCCCTTATAGTATTAAAAGTATGTATATTTGAGAAATTATTGTCTTTTTGAGAAAATATTTATTTATTTATTAGGTTTACCAACAACTGTTACATTACATACAAGCACATAGAGAAAAAATAAAAAATAAAGTTCTAGGCTAAATGCACAGTCTCTTAGAGGTAAACACCGCATGCAAAAACAATTATCAGAGAATTACTGCAGTCCATATTACAATGACATCGATCGCAAGAATCCGAGACGGGAAACAGGAAAATATGTTCTACCAAATCTGTGTGCCCGACTGTCCGTCCGTCGTCGCGGACTCTACATTCTGATAAACTAGGTTGAGAAGCGACCGGTGTGGGATCATTTCTATGGTGAATCCATTTTGTATGCTGTAATCGATAAACAGTATGCATTTTGGTTGGGTTAGTAGTCGGGTTTTAAACGCGTGCGAATCGCCTCCTGCAAGAACTAAACGCATACTTCTAGTTTTTGAAGGAGTCGATTCGCACGCGTTTAAAATACATTCGTGCGAAACGCCTACCAGAAAATATTTTTATTAAAAGGGGACGATTCGCACGTTCGAGTGATTTAATTTCGTGCCAATCAACTACTTACCCTTTTGGGGGTGTTCAGTTAACTAAACTTTACCGAGCTTTCGAGAGAGAAGCAGCTTATGTCCCAAGTTGCATGGAAATTGTCTACACTAATATTATAAAGATGAAACATTTGTATTTTATCTGTGTGTGGGGAATGAAAAAACTCAAAAACTGCTGAGACGATTTCAAAAATTGTATCAGGCGGTTAGTTGATTCAACCCTGCAATGTCCTAACCAAACTATAAAAACCTCACAAACTAAATTGTCCCCACGGGACTCGAACCCACGACCGGCTTGATTGATATCATCAATCAAAAAAAGTGAGTGTACTTTTTGTCTTAGTAAATAAACAAAAATTACATCTCCGCATACCATATTTGTAAGTTAATGACAATTTAATTGGTTCCGCGAATTTATTGCTCAAGTATAAATGACACGCAAGTCTAGGACCCCATTTAATTTTGAAATCCGCAATTTTCTTTGTTACGCAAAATTTCGCATAACATGACAGTGAGATACGGGTCTAATTAAGACATTTATCAATCCATCATTGTGTACAAGTACCTACTAATTAAATCGTCTAACGCCTAAAACGTAATCGGTAAAGAGGTTATTGTATCGTAATGGATTTTCGGTCATAGAATTTATTTTTAAATTATTATACATTGATAATAGTTAATGACGTCGTTATATTTAACTTACTACTTATCAATAACTATTTTGTTTTAAACATGTTGGAGAACGACACTTTAAACACTTTTGTTACATTAATTTTTAATTTTTTAAGAGAGGTAGAGTAGAGGCATAGCGATTTATCGCTCGAACTGGAGCAGCCCGACTGGTGAAATACCTCCACCTTACAGAACACTGCAGCCAAATAACAATCACTGCTGTGTTGTTGTGTTCCTGCGTGTGAGTAAGGTTTCCAGAGCTTCATTACATTACATACATTAGTAGCAGGGGTCAAGCCTTCAAGGTAAGGGTGACAAGTCCAGTAACAGATTTATTATGCTGTATTTGTCACCCTTAAGCTAGGACCTCATTACCACTTAACATCAGGTGGGATGAGGTCAATCTTGAAGTGCAATATAAAAAAAAATCAGCACAAATAGCATACAAATCGTTATTTTAGTTACAATTTTAAAATAACACTAAAAATAAGTATATTATATAAACTGTATAAATCAATATATCAATGTCATATGAAAAAAAAGTTATGAAAATGCCAAAGAAAATAGGTTTCGCTGTCGCTGTCGCTTGTGTCGCTTTTTGTAAATAATGACATTCACAAGCACTTAGTGCAACAATTATCAAATTTTTCGGCTTACCTAACTGGCGTGGTTAATCAAATCCGTCTTCGTCAAACGAGGCATATTAATTTGTCAGTTCTGACGCACCTGACAGATGCCATAACCTTTGGGATGTTGATTTTTTGCTAATTTGTTCGGCCTAAATTTCGGGTGCGTGGCGTTTGATTGGTTAAGTAATTATGATATAACAAATTTCATTCTTCTGTTGTCCCTATACTATTTCAACTAAAATTATAGAAAAAAAACTAAAAGTGGATACAAATTAAGCCTAAAAGTAACCATAAAAGTAACCAATGCAGTTAAAAACAGCTTAAAGGTTTACAACAGTTAACTTTTGGTAACATTGGTTTCAACCCCACGAAATACCAGGGGTTCTGCTCCCAACAACGAAAGGTTTCATTTCTAAAGATCAATCAAAAGTTTGCGAATTAAAACGTGTTTTTTTTATCAGGATAAACATTTCGTTTTTTGATAACTTTTTTTTCGCATTCTTAGTGAGTTTTGAGAAAGTTTGTGGTATTTTGAGAATTAAAAATTACTATCCGTCGTTAGATATATTTCGATTTTGAGAGTAAATAAACCTACAGGTCTATTTAATATACCAAACATATCATACATGTGATTTGTCACTTGACTTTTGCGAATCAACTGCAAGACTTTCATGTAAGCACCGTTCCTATGGTAAGTACAGTAAACAGCGCTTGCACCATTTATTTATTTATTTGCATTCATGTATATACAATAAATTAATTACATATGATGTATAGAAGTAATAAAAGTTAGTATACATGTACCCTGTTAGGGCGTCGCAATAGTTAAATGGTTTATAACATAAGTTTGTATTTAAGTATTGTACTCTTATTTAAGTTTAAGGATCTAAATGTCAGTTTCCAAAAATCGGGTTTTCCTATACGAAAACCTTCAATATTGTAGTGTCCATCATATGTCGTTAAAAAAATCAGTTATATCGTAGAAGCTTTTTGTAATCAAGAATTTACGTAGTGTTTCTAAAAAAGTGTCGGTTGATTTTTAAATTTTTATGTAGTTTGGTATTTTATTATATATTTTTATCACCATCAAATCAAATCACACTTACAGTTCAATTTTAGGTCTTATCTCCGCGAAATAAGAGCGATGCATATTCTAATGTGTGTTTTCTGTGCTATCGACCTTATTTACTTATGTCAAATGTCAATTACTAAAGTTGAATTTATGGCAAATGTTGTGAGTTTATGTTGAATACGGATACATCAATAAGAATGATTTTATGAGCATAATTTCAATAAACTACACAAATGTGACGACACAGCCGCAACGGTTCCAATAGAGTAATGATAGAAGAAACCTCAGTATCACATTTTGAAGAAAACAAATTTTGAGCTTCACTTTTAAGTATGGCGAGTCCCTAAAATTAATTGTTTTTTTTTCTATTTTTTGTAAAAAATCTTAATGCGGTTCACAGAATACATTCTACATACCAAGTTTCAAAAGAAGTGGCTGTGATATACACATGTAGACAGATCGACGGAACCCTAAAAATTGAGTTCAGCCATTATTGATTGATCAATATGATAAAAGAAAAGATAAATTGAGTTTTGGGTTACAATCTTCTGATTTAGCAAACGCACTGGTAATGAGACGAGGTTACTCAAACTGACTTATATACTTACACTAGCAGTACCCGCGACTTCGTTCGCGTGGACTACAAGGGTTTTCCAGTTTTTTCCCACTAACTCCCGTTCCCGTGGCTATTTTGCAATATCCTGTTGTAACTAAGCTTTTAATTTACTAAGGTACCAGCATGCCAAATTTCAAGCGTCTAAATTAAGCGGTTTAAATTCTTTATACAAAAGTATTTTTCCGCTTATTCCCATTTCCGTGGGAATTTCGGGAATTCCTTTCTTAGTGCAACTTTACGGTACTTAAGCTACATCCCTTCTAAATTGCCTACGTTTAGCCGTTTAGGCTGTGCGTTGATATGTCAGTCAGTCAGTCAGTCAGTTTCTCGTTTTATATATTTAGATTATCTCAGCTGCGCATGTTGATTGTCAGTAATTTCAAATACTTATCCTACTTATTAATTATTTTTTTTTGAGCAAAAACTACTTTACTTGATTTTATATTTACATATATGAATATATATAATAAGTATTTATTCATTAATGTATGTTTATCACGTTATACTATGAATGTACTCTTAAAATAAAAACTCTATTTACGTTGCACGGCCGCACCCATTTCTCACCATCTACTATTTCCTCTACCTTAAGATCGTTTCTTAGCAATAAAACCGCCTAAATTGTACTAAAATTAATCTGTAAAACCTATTTCTGTAAAGTTTTTGTGCAATAAAGTATATCTATCTATCTTAACTTACTGAACATATATGTTTTACTTCAATTAAGAACATAAATTATTTTACAGAACTTCAGTCAAAACTGTATCCACAATTAGCAAACCCATCCAGCCATTCCAATTCGACCTATTGTTTTCAAAAGCACAAGCTCTTGACGCCATTGAAATAAAGTTCCAATTCCCATGGCAAAGTCTCGTGAGAGAGTTATGCCCTCTTTATCTTAATTAGAGATGGTTTAATATAACGAACTTTATATAACGCTTGCTATGTAGTTTTAGTTCAGATTTTTATGGCATTCGGCTTCCGTACTTACGAAGTTTATTAAGATTAATTAGATAGTGTTTTATAGTTTTGGCGCAGAATGGCTTAATTATATTATGGGTATAGAGTTGCAGTTAGTGTGAATGATAAGGTATTGTTAGAAACATCTAAGCCGGTCAAGTGGTGAGATCTCATATCGGGGGCCAAGACACGCTTTGGGTCACTGAGTCATCGGAGTAAGTTAGTAAGTAAGTAGAAAAATCTTTGAATTGATTCAAGTCTACTCTCAAATATAAATTAACAAAAACAGGGGAGAAAAAAATGAAATCATTTTAAACAACAATAAATGAACCATTAAAAATAACATTACGGTATCTTTTAAATATACAATAATAATACACATTCTATATAAATTAATTAGAATATAATATATAAAATATGAAGGTATACTTAGATTTACATAATATTGATAATTTATATATAAAAACAAATATCTACATAGCTATAAATTCAGAAGATAAATAAATTGGTTCAGCAATTGACAAATTCATGACTATCATTACTTGTTAGCGAGAGAGAAGAAGTATTCACGAACTTTATTTTTAAAAATTCCCTTAGTCAGAGATTGTCAGATATCAGCGGGCAGAGCGTTCCAAAGCCGAGCGGCTTGCGTAGTGTGAAAGACCTAGAGAAGAAGTCACTTTGATGTCGAGGAATGTTTAAGCTTAGGTTTTCTGAGGAGCGAAGAGATCGGTCTTGAGATTGACAGATGTATTGAAATCGTTTTGTCACATAGGATGGGGACAATGGATTGTGAAGAATATTGAAGAGCAGGCAGAGTATCCTGGTATTTCTACGTTGACGTAACGGAAGCCATTTAAGTTGGTTGCGAAAATTAGAAATGTGATCATACTTACGGAGCCCAAAGACAAATCTGATGCAGTTGTTTTGAAGACGATCAAGTTTTTTCATTAGGGTTTCAGAGAGATCAGGATAGCATGCGTCTGCGTAGTCGATGATGGGTAAGATTAGAGTGTACACAAGCATAATTTTAGTTTGAATATTTTGTAAGTTAGTGTTATCTTAAGTTTATTTGTTTTGTTTATGTAATAAATTATTTAGTATCTAGTCCTTATACGACTATGGCAGTAATGATTATGAAATCAAATCGTCGTTGTTACTCTTTAGCTCTATTTAATTAGTAAAGATTATTTAATCTTTTATTTGTCGTGTGGAAAGTTAAACATAAAATTGAAACCAGACATTTTGGGTACAGCCACAATCTCTGTAGTGACTTCGACATTTATATAAGGGCAATGTAGGCCAAGCATCGTTACTCATTTGACCGGTAATTCGCCATCTAACCCTTAGCTCTGAACCAATAGAGTTCAAATTGCAACACGGAAATTTGTGGAAAAGGTTATATCTGCGAATCAAGGATTCTTATTATAACAATCTAACCCTGCTTTGTGCATATTCATAGTAAATAGGTCTGATGAAACGAAGATAATATTATATTTTAAAAATATAATTTAATTATTAGAATTTTATTTTAAAATAAAAATAAATTTATTGTGCTCGGCCGTACCTACACATTTCTCGTCATCTACTATTTCCTCTACCTATAGGTTGTCTGGAAGAGATCGCTTCCTTTTTTTTTATAGTAGCGCAGTATATTGGCTTCTTCCAGCTTAATGGTAAGCAGGAGAGGAACCCACATTGCGATGACAACGGATTTGATACCATAATATCCTATCCGTTAGCATCGCCATACTGGACCGCAAGATGTTTCTTCACGCTCCTATTGAAGGAATCCATGTCAAAGGAAGGAGCAAACACATGAGCCGGCAACGAGGTCCACTTCTTCATATTCAAGCAAAGATAGGAATTACTACTTTTTTTTGTTCGTGATGGATTTTTATTCTTTCTAGAAGATCACCTAAATTGTACTTTAATTTATATGTAAAACCCATTTTTTGTAAAGCATTTGTACAATAAAGTATAACTTTTTATATTTTTATTTGAAATATTGCAATCTATAAATTTTTCATTCGTGTCTTATGGGACTTACAAAAGGGTTGATTCGTTGTGTACCTCGGTTTGAGTGATTCATATCGCCGTTATCACTGTGCTGCAAAATATAATCCTATGGGATCATAGGGATAATGTCTGAGTATAAAAACAATGATGAAATATTGTATCCGTTAACACCGCCTTACTGGCCCGCAAGATGTTTCTTTAAGCTCTTTTTCAAGGAATCTACACCACCACCTTACAGAAGACCGCAGCCAAATAACACTTTGGTGTTGTTGTGTTCCTGCGTGTGAGTAAAGTTTACAGAGCTCCTGGGGGGTGCTACATTAGTAGCAGCGGTCAAGCTTTCAAGGTAAGGGTGACAAGTCCAGTAAAAGATTTACTATGCTGTACTTGTCGATTGTACTTGTACTTGTCGCTCTTAAGCTAGGACCTCATTTCTACTTAACATCAGGTGGGATGAGGTCAATCTTGAAGTGCAATATAAAAAAAAATCTATTTAATTCAGCATCAAAAAAATACTAATAAATAAAAAATAAAAAAATAAAAAGCCTTTTATTCCATACGTAAACTTTTACAATTATAACCTATGCACTTTGATTTGCATTAATGCATGGACCCCCATCAGGTAAAGGCCTCCTCCAAAGATTTCCAGGCGTCCCTGTCATCAGCCGTCGCTCTCCACTCTGCTCCAGCAATAGCCTTGACGTCGTCCTCCCAACGTGTGAACGGTCTGCCCACCCGGCGCTTGCCTGGGGGGCCGCTCCATGTAGTAACTTCGTATGTCCATCTCTTATCTTTCAGTCGTGCCACATGGCCGGCCCATCTGAACTTTAGGTTTAAAAAAATACTAACCCAACCTAAATTAGGTTTGGCACAAATTCAACAAGTGAGCCACTTGAGTTTAGGCAACTTGTGGCTCAGTTGTTGAACTTGTGCCCAATAGTTCGTTTTTCAGTCACCCAAGTTGTTAGAAATTATTTCTCATTCAATTTGTTTTTGTTGTGGTCAATAAACCGTTGTCATGGCTAAGTGTTAATATAGCCACTCTGATTGAATGAATGATGAATATCTGAAGAGCCTTGATAGTACCGTGTGTGGTAATTACTTCAATTCGGTTCATTTCTGTCTTGTAAAGTTATGGCAAATTTACTGGATGATTTTGCGAGTATTATGGTATCATCATAGTGACATAGGTAGTAGGCTTATAATAATACATTTCAACCTACTAATTAAGCTTTTTTTAATGAATAGTTTTAGGTGCAGGAAAATAGTCTATTAATAATAAATGCAAAAGATTACATGAATGTATGTATGTTTGTCTGGATAAATGCTTTTTAATAACTACTGAATGGATTTTATTAAAATTTTGTACGAATATATATATTTGCAACTAAACTTATATAGATGATACTATTAGTCCTTATTTCGCGTTAATTCGGGATAAAAAGTGTCCTATATATTACTGGAGCGTCTCATCTATCTGTCTGCTAAAATTCATCCAAATTTATTCAGTTTCTTTCGCTTTTATAATATTAATAGGAAATGAACTCCATTGATAATTTTAAATAGTGACCTCTTGTTTAGTGAGCTATCTGCCTAAGTAAGACCTATGAAAATCGAGCAAGCCATTTCTGAGAATATTTACATAAATATAATTTGTTAAGTATATCTTTTTATAGCCGTAACTTCATTTAAAAGCCGGACAAAATCAATTTTCTATTTTATCCAGTTAATTTTGTATCTAACCCTTATTCAATAAACTTTCCCGTGTATACATCCACATATGTTGATACATTTAATATAAAAACATACATACAGTCGAACATAGAACCTCCTCCTTTCGAAATCGGTTAAGAAGCGGTTACCTTAAAATTACACTTTAATTTATCTGTACCGATTGAATGAAAAGCCTTAATTAGCTATTGATTCCTTTTGTATACAAACAGTTAAAAGTTGAATCGATCTAGATTTTAAACCGACCTTAACCCAAACTCGTTTACAAAACAATAATGAAACAGATACAGTAACAAATGCTCTCCATTGTCTCTGGTTTATTTCGAAAAAAAAAAAACAATACGACCTCTCTAGGCCTTGGTCGGTTTTGGCAATTTCGGATGGGACGGACGGACAGACTACATTAATTACGACCCGTGTGAAATGTGTAATTGTGGAGGTGTAAAGGTTAATTTACATTATAGTTAGTCAAAAAATTATAATCTATTATGAATGTTTCGCTTTTGACGGCTATATTATTTTAATGCAAGTTTGCACAAATTTTAACGGCATAATATTCGTAACAAATTTTTAAAATATGTTCCGTAACAAATCTTAATTTGTAAAGAATTTTTTTATAGAAATAAACAAATTCATTATGTTACTCTCATTATTCTCCATGTAAAGCTCGTGAAATATTTTAAAATACTAATATTTATTTAACTTTGAGGGAGGTAGGGCATAGCGATTTATAGCTCGAACTGGAGCAGCCCGACTGGTGAAATACCTCCACCTTACAGAAGACCGCAGCCAAATAACAATCACTTCTGTGTTGTTGTGTTCCTGTGTGTGAATATGGTTTCTAGAGCTCCTGGGGGTGCTACATTAGTAGCAGGGGTCAAGCTTTAAGGTAAAGGCGACAAGTCCAGTAACAGATTTATTATGCTGTACTTTGTCGCCCTTAGCTAGGACCTCATTACCACTTAACACCAGGTGGAATGAGGTCAATCTTGAAGTGCAAAATAAAATATTATAAATATGAAGACTTCGTTTGTTTGAACACTTTAATCTGAGGAACTGCAGTGTCGATGTTGAAAAATAAATAAATGCGCCAGACAATTACACCAATCACCTGGTCTCAAACTAAGGTTGACCCTTATACTGTGAGTGCCAGACGACGGATACTAACTGGGGGCGTTATCCCAGCACACCCAGACTCTATTAACTGAACTAATATTAGTTCTTATGCATACGACATAAGTGCCAATTTACAGTCTGACGTGATATTGAGCGTACATCTTAATCATATATTCTTTATTTCATGGCAATGTATGAACCGACCTTAAGGTTAGATGTTGCTTACAAACAGCAGTTGTAAAGAATAGCAAACAAGATTGTGTTGACAGAACTGGATTTGTATTAAACTACTTTAAACAATGAAGAACTTCTCAATTAGATTGTCATTTCACCATATCCGTCTTTTCAAATGAACAGATGATATGCTATTCTTTTAGTACTTTGATGACCTCCGTAGCCATGTGAGCCATGTCACGGGTTCAATTACGGTCGGGTCAATATTGGAAACAAACTTTTCTATATTGACTCAAGCTGGGTGCTATGATGCGGTCGTTGTTTCTGGTTTCTGTATCACAAGTGCTAGTTACTTATCACGGAATCAGAGCAATGCTGTGCCCGCGACTTCGTTCGCGCGGACTGCGTGTTTTCAAAACAAAAAGTAGCCTATGTCCGTTCTAGAGGTTCAACGTATACCTACCTATACCAAATTTCATCAAGATCGGTTGAGAGGTTTGAGTGAGAAATCGTAACAGACAGACAGAGTTAATTTTGCATTTATAATATTAGTAGTAGATATATATATCTATAATATGTATATGTACATAAACGATCGGATGAAGTACCTCCTCCTTTTTATGAAGTCGATTGAAAATGGTCATCAATCAAATCATCAACCACAGTCTTGAATGCTTAACTTATCCTAAACATAAAACTACTTCGTCTATACATTCTGAAGTGCAATAAAATTAACTCTCCAATTCAGTTCTAATAAAGTTCAAATTACACTAAATTGGTCATTATCATTAGTGATCTAATACTGTACCATTCTCATTACGAAATACACACAGACACACATTCCGAAGAAGTGTATAGATATCACTTGATGAGCCGTGCATTCCAGTTTTGTGAAATTAATTAGAACGCACCTATTCTGAGTGTGGTAAGGTTGAAATTGCAATAAACAGTACACTTAGCTCATAATGCTGTGATAGTTACGAAAAGAGTATTCAATTAGATACAGAAGGTAGGTAGTTAAAAGTAGGGATGACCGATTCTAGAAAAACACCGAAGTTGACATCGCTATAATATTTCAAAAGTAACGGAGCACGATAAACATTGATTGCAAAAACATCGATGTTATCAGAAACAAATACAAAACATATTTTTTTATAGGGCTGTACGTCGCATTAGAAAACTTTAAATAAACATATTATTTAAAAAAAGCAGAAACATAAAAATATTCAAGTTATCTTAACCTCTCTAAAAAAGAACCCATCTACATTGAAGAGCTCCGCGCCTTCACTGAGGTCTCGGGTTCGATTCCCGGTCTTCAATTTGAAAAAAATATTTTTTATAGTTTTTTCCAGTTCAAGTTAAATACATCTTAATGAACTAGTATTTAAAATAAATTGATATATGTTTACTACGACCAGCGATTTTGGACCATCAGTTTCATTATACACCTTCTGTATTTAGACATTCTTTAGTCCACCTAACTAGTTGCGAAATTTAGACTTATGGAGTTCAAGCTACGCTGAGCTTGGTCGTTCGCACTGAAAGTTTTGTAAGGTGCTAAATATACAATGACATGGCTTTATAGAGCAAATGGGATTAGCTTGCTATTTAATTGTCACATAACAAAATGTTATTGAAGTCACTTCGACACACTACACTGACAGTATCCGACGATCGAAAACAATACCGGATACTGTCAGTGTAGTGTGTCGAAGAATGTGAGGGTGGATGAAGATTTGCAAGCTCTCCGAACAGACGAAGCCGAGCAACACCAGTTAGCTCGTGACCACGGTTGGTTGAACCTTACCGAAACGTCGGGCAGTAAGTAGTTCGTATTAACTACTAAATAAAAATGGTGTCGCGTTTTGACCCGTTAAATTATTTTAAATGTTTAAAATAGATTAATCGAAAAAACTATTATTAAGACACCTCGGTGGCGCAGTGGCTAAGGTAGGCGGCCAAAGCGCGAAAGGTCCGGGTTCCATTCCCGGTCAGGTCAATTTGGGAAACGAACTTTTCTAAATTGACTTCGGTCTGGGTGTGCTGGTATGATGTCCCTAGTTAGTATCCGTCGTCTGGTACTCATAGTACAAGGGACAGGTGACCAGGTGATCGGTGTGATTGTCTGGCGCATTTTTTTTATAAGAGTAAAATAATTTACCATTCGCCATTGGGCTACGGAGGTCTTCATTGTACCAAATTAATAACAATTTACCAACAATGATAAAAACTAACCAACGAAACGTTTACTTTCCGGACTCTAACATCGTATCAAGTTAACTCTGATCGGTCATGTCTAATGACCGTGCTTCAAATTGTCCATTTATCGGCAAACGAAGGCGTTTGGTGCATCGGCAAGCCACAATACAAATGAGTCACTAGTCCGGAAGTTAGAACTAATAGATGACACGAAGCACTTCTTGCTTTTTAAATATAAATTTGAAGAAAGGTAGGGCATAGCGATTTATCTCTCGAACTGGAGCAGCCCAACTGGTGAAATACCTCCACCTTACAGAAGACCGCAGCCAATTAACAATCACTCCGGTGTTGTTGTGTTTCTGCGTGTGAGTAAGGTTTACAGAGTTCTTGAGGGGTGCTACATTAGTAGCAGGAGTCAAGCCTTTAAGGTAAGGGTGACAAGTCCAGTAACAGATTTATTATGCTGTACCTGTCGCCCTTAATATAATAACGCGTTCAGGGTGCTGGTGGGGCTTCCGCGTTACTGTAGTGCGTCGGCAATGTTCACGCACGCGCACACAGACGGATTTCACACTGTGTTGCGGAGGCGCATCGCTTCGCTAATGACACGCGCCCGCGGGAGCCCCAACACCATACTGAGCGTGCTTAGCGATAAGGTAGATAGCCCCCTTATACGGCACTGGGTACAGGCACAAGTGCATGTATCTGGAGCACGAGAGGGCGGCAGATATCTGAATTAAATTAAAGTTAAAAAAAAAAAATTGTATGATCCTTAATAATAAGAATATACTAACATAGATTTTAATATTTTTTGTAAACTAAACTAACAGAAATATGGGCAATCAAGCCTGAAATAAATGTATTTTTTTTTTTTTTTTTTATTATTATTATTATTATTTTTTTTTTTATTTAAGCTAGGACCTCATTTCCACTTAACATCAGGTGGAATGAGGTCAATCTTGTGTAATATATAAAAAAAAAAGACTACAGTTTCCAGAGCTCCTGGGGATGCTACATTAGTAGCAGGGGTCAAGCCTTCAAGGTAAGGGCGACAAGTCCGTTTTTCCACGATCGTCAATCCTAATTTCAAATTTACTTTCCATATCAGCAGTCGTCAGTAGACCGTCTGTCGTTTTTAGCTTACGCCTCGTATAATTTATTACTATCCATAACTAGAACGGATCGTTTTTCAAATATTGGAGCCGGGCATTAGTTTAGCATTTTGGCCGTTTTCCTAGTTCTCAGACTGCCATGCAGTGGCGTGCACACAGATTTAAGACAGGGTAGGCAGAAAATTTCACTCACCAAAAACACTTTGGTTTTGGTTCATCGTCTTGTCGACTGATAATGTAGGTAATTGCCAAATGCTAGCTCAATATCCATAGATTGACTGATTTTATAGACATATCAATTTACGGATATCCGAAGTGGCCTTTCGGCGCGTTTGTATGATGTTTTGTAATGTTTGTGTGATTTGCAAAATTTAAATGAAAGCAAAAGATGGTGGTGTAAGTATAATTTTTTATTTTTTCAATACACACACCATCTAAACATCTTTCACTGACAATATTATCAATTTTTCACTCTATTAACAACGATAAATCCTAAATATCTGAAAGCGTAGTCACAAATACAACACACATCAAACAATATGGCAACTATTGACTATTGAGATTAGTAGTAAAAAAGAGAAATATAATACGACAAAAAAATATTGCCACCAAAATGTATAAAACTCAATGAAACAATGTTACTTTCTAAAATATTTGCATTGCTTATCAAACTTTCATTCGGAAATGTTCGGTAAGAGTCGTAATTTTTCGTGTTACATATAAGGAATCTACAAAAAAAGACACTGGCTTCTCATGCAGTTGTGTGCGTGATTTTTGGCATTGTGTGTCAGCAAAGCCCACGTAGCTACAGGAACGCACACACTTTAAATCCGCATGACCGCGACTTACCACGAGAGCACACATACAAAATTTTAGAGATTCATAGTTTGTGTCTTTGCCGTGGCAAGGGCACGCAAGGGCGAGGCGGCGCTAGTGCAGCGCGAATCGGTGATGCTAAATAATCAAATTACATGTCGATCTTATCTTAATGATACCACCGGCAATCGATCGGTGGAGCTAATTTATGATTTAATTTTTTATGTTATTTTGTTTATTGATGAAATAATATTGGATCTATTATCAGACCTAGGGTAGGCAGTGTCTTTCTGTCTTTATGAAACGCACGCCACTGCTGCCATGTTATTTATACTGTGACCTAGCTAACGGTGTTAATGCGATCTACGAAGGTCGATAGATGATCTCTTAGTATCTATCGATTTATGGGTGCAAAATTACCATCGTTTAGCCTAAACACCCAGATACTTAGGAATACCGATGTACTATGCTACTAAATCTCTGTGCCCATTTTACTAAATGACACTAAATAAATTTCATAGCATTAGGTCATAATATGGCCTTCTTGTATAGATAACTGCTGGTATTCAACTATTTTAGTATGACAAAACGAAAATTGTTCATTGAAAATCACAATGTTGCATTTTGAATCATTTTCAAGAGGTCAGCATAGCGATTTATCGCTCGAATTGGAGCCCCTGGTGAAAGCCCTCCAATTTGCAGAAGAGCTCCTGGGTGGTGCTACATTAGTAGCAGGGGTGAAGCCGTCAAGGTAAGGGTGACAAGTCCAGTAACAGTTTCATAGGTCCAGCATATGTCGCCTTTAAGCTAGGACCTCATTACCAATTAACATCAGGTGGGATAAGGCCAATCTTGAGGTAAATCATAAAAATAAAATATCGTTTTAGGAAGGTCCACAGTTGAACATAGATATCAATTAGAGATATGAATTTTTGATGACCTCCGTAGTTGAGAGCCGAACTGGCCGGACTTTGGCTTCGCGCCATCTCTGAGGTCTCGGGTTCGATTCCCGTTAGGACCGATATTGGAAATTATAAAAGGGAAAAAATATCTTTGTTAAATCATGTCGGGTCTGGGTGTAGTGGTACTGAAATTGTTTTGATTTCTATATGTAACGTATTCTAATAAATAATATAAACTTCTAACTTCTAGAACTAAATATCAAATTAAACTACACTAGTTTTATGCAATTTTCAGTAGTAAAAAGACCTCCATTTTTGTACACGGTTCGTAAAACTTTAATGAAAAATTAATCACAACAAACAACAAAAATTATAAACCCTATGAAAGTCGACGTATGCACTTTCTACTTCGGAAGCCAAGATTATTAAATATGTACGCTTAATAGCCCTTATATTTACAACCAACCATTCAATAAAAACTCATCAATAACCTATCCTTAGAATTTTAATACCAGCAGCGCAATAAGCTTAGAAATATTGCAAGAAAATTAACGAGTTAAACCTTTTAATAAATCATTCATTTACGAATCCCAATGCATTTAAATACGACCGTTTATGGTAAAGAAAAGATCGGAATTAAATTCTCTTGATCATTGAAAGTTTGTAATGAATCAATTAAGCTCCTAATGTTAATTCGTTTCAAAGATTCCTAGTTTGTAGATGTTGATCGCCATTAAATTAAATTAATTTTGTGTTAATTATCAGTAAGCGTTGGTCTTCGCTGATATCTTGATAGAAGTTGAGCTTCAATTAAATTAAATTCAAATCTTTATTTGAACCTAACACACTGAATATAGGAAGTGAATTGAATTACAAGTGACAGTTAGTCAAAAAAAGAGATGCTACATAATCATAATCAATTAATTTATTCATATTGGTTCCAAGTAACACTAATTGACGACCTCCGTAGCCGAGAGGCGAGCGGGCCTGACTTTGGCGAGCGCCATCTCTGAGGTTCCGGGTTCGATCCCCGGTCGGGTCAATATGGCAAACGAACTTTTCCATATTGTCTCGGGTCTGGGTGTTGTGGTACCGTCGTTGTTTCTGATTTCTGTAACACAAGTGCTTAAGCTATTTACCACAGAATCAGAGCAATGTATGTAATGTTGTCCAATATTTTATATTTATTTAATGCATCGTCAAAATGAATACAACCCAAAATTGAAGCTACAGCCGGTTCTGGACTTAAACCTACCGAGAAGAATCCGGCAAGAAACTCATTAGTTATCCTGATAATTACAATATTTAGAGCTAGAGAACTTAATACTATGGTGTGTGAGCGAGCAGACAGTCTTGTCCATATAATGTCCAAACCTGATATAATATGGACCTTAAATCAATAAATGGGTTACATTGCGCTAACTTGTTGAATATTTTTATACATAGTGATGTCCTTAAGTAACAATTAGATAATATTATAAGGGTTCTTAATTTCATTTAATACAACAGTATGTATGTCTTCAATTGCTTAACTTTTATACCGTGTACGAAAGTAGAACGATTTTGTACAGCTTACTTCTCAAGATATTACCATTCTGGCATTACCATAATAATATTGTATCATATAGGTATATATCATACTGACTTTCAGAGGTTATCTTATGTAGGGTCAATTAAATAAACTTCACTAATGCTTACCTTTAATAAACAACAAATCAGTTTGCTTCGTAAACATGTCCAATAAATACAAGACTGATAATATGGAGTTATGTTAAATAGATGTTGTACGCATTAAACGGTAATTATAATCACATATTGCAGTCTCGTTAATTAGATAATATCTGCAAGGGACTTGTAACGGGTAAATATATAAACTTCAATTATGAAGTTGATGAGTTTAAATGCGCTGATCTTAGGAACTACTGCTTCTTAATTGAAAAAATACTATTGTGTTTTTTTATATAGCACTTCAAGATTGACCTCATATTCACTCCACCTAATGTTAAGTGGTAATGAGGCCCTAGCTGACGGGCGACAAGTACAGCATAATAAATCTGTTACTGGACTTGTCACCCTTGCTTTAAAGGCTTGACCCCTGCTACTAATGTAGCACACCACAGGAACTCTGGAAACCTTACTCACGCACAGGAACTCAACTACACAGAAGTGATTGATATTTGGCTGCGGTCTTCTGTAAGTTGGTGGTGTTTCACCAGTCGGGCTGCTCCAGTTCGAGCGATAAATTGCTATTCTCCACCTCTCTTAAATTTTTTCATGCTATGAAAGATCACTCTGCGACTAATACGAGTGAAGAATCAGTGGAAAATGTAGAGAAAGCGGACTTCTAGTCTACATTTATATAATAAAGAGGAAATATTAAT
Organism: Glyphodes pyloalis; assembly: GCA_037074685.1. Taxonomy (NCBI): domain Eukaryota; kingdom Metazoa; phylum Arthropoda; class Insecta; order Lepidoptera; family Crambidae; genus Glyphodes; species Glyphodes pyloalis. The sequence goes on along the minus strand of JAYKKO010000020.1, from coordinate 10,916,294 downwards.
ATTTTTGTCTGTTTGTAATGAATAAACTCAGAAGTCGCGGGCGTCCGCTAGTTGTTAATAAATGCAAACTTACAGTAAAGAATTTGATTGGCTTTTCGCGGTGAAGATGATCATGAATCTATATATATAAAAGAAAGTCGTGTTAGTTACACTATTTATAACTCAAGGAAGGCCGAACAGATTTGGCTGAAAATTGGTAGGGATATAATTTAGAGCCAGGAGAAGGACATAGGATACTTTTTTATTCATTTCTGTTTGCTTTTTTTTAAGTCATTTATTGCCTCTAAGGTGGAACAAAGTTCGCCGGGTCACCTAGTTATTTAATAAAAAATAACGTCATTTATTATTAAATAACTAGGTGTCATTCATTATTAAATAATTATAATATTAGGTACATTTATATTTTTTCCGTCCCAATAGCTATTGACAATATTTTAGCATTATTCGTGGTTTTATAAACACAGACAATCTATCTTAAAGAAACAGAAGGATTTCACCTTCGCTTGCGGTGCGGGATTCGAACCGACAATCTTCACGTATCGCGCGTGCTGCTTTTTTTAAGGGGGAAAAATGCATTTTCACACCGTACCGCTGCCTTGGGGACGGCAGCGGCGTAAGTGGGACTCCCCCGCCCAGAAGCGGCGAAGACTAACGAATTAAAAATTCCCCCTACGCTCTCATCGCTTTTGGTTGGCACCATGGGTAAACGGTATCAACCTTAACAGCCAAGGCGCCAGGCGGAACAGCCATGGCACCAGGCTTTTAACGGAGTTAACCTGATTTCTGTATCTTTAAAATAAGTTCGCTAATGCGGTGTGAAACACTTATTTTATTTTAAATCTGCATGTCTAATCTACCAGTGAACCTTTATTATCAAGAAATAAAACAAAAAGTAGTAGCTTCACCAAAGACATTGAAATGCAATTAGTCATAGATAATATAGTATCATGCAACCTTACCTACACCTACCGCAGCGTTAGTATTTAAATTTATTAGTCTTCTGACCAACGCATTCTGTGGGCAGTAGTAACGTGAACTTGACTTCAGTGTTGCCATTATGATTAAATATTACAGTTTGTGTTTATTTTGTAACGTTAATAGGATGTGGTCCTGTGGTCTAGTGTCTAATAAGCGGGTTATAGTCTCGGTGACCTCAGTACGATTTAAAGTGGAGCAAAATATTTAGTAAACCCGGCATCATTGTGACATGGACTTGCTGATTAATATACATATACTGTCACACCTTTCTCTTTGAAGGTTTTTAATTGAGTCCCAATTTAATGTCATTTATGGTGGTTTTTTATTGTTGTTTTTTTATGTTTTCTTACTTACGAACTTTTTTACTGTTACCGCACCCTTAAAGAAACTCTGTGGATGATTCAAGAATTTATCGTAGAAAATCTAAATATATATTTGGGCATGTCCTTTTCTTTTTGGGCATGTCCTTTGTTTATTGTTACAGAGTCTTTATCTAATTTGTACTATGTATTGTTTATATTTCTCTATTTTGAGTAATTCGTTTTGAGTTTATGTTTTATTTTTAGTAATTACTTCAGCTCTTTTATCTACTTTGTGAATATTTGTCTTTTCTTTTTATATGCCATTATTAATTTTATGACATTTATATTTATTTCTTATGGCTGAGACAATATTACCTTCTTCGACAAATGGACTAGTCGACTCAAAATTATTTTAAGCAGTAAAAGTTTCAGTGGTTCTCAAGGTTAGCACATTCGACAAAACGTCTTCAGCTCTATAATATAAAGATTTAATTTTATTTCATTAATTAAGATTTGCAAATTGTGTAATATATAAATTTTAAGACTTTCGCGTTCCATTTTAAACATTTAAAATAATTTAACGGGTCAAAACGCGACACCATTTTTATTTAGTAGTTAATACGAACTACTTACTGCCCGACGTTTCGGTTAGGTTGCACCAACCGTGGTCACGAGCTGACTCTTTCACCACGGTTGGTGCAACCTAACCGAAACGTCGGGCAGTAAGTACATAGTTCGTATTAACTACTAAATAAAAATAGTGTCGCATTTTGACCCGTTCAATTATTTTAATTGTGAAATATATTTCAAAATTAAAGATCTAGCAACACTGGCAATAAATGATGAACGACGTCTAGACACTAAACAGTGATAAGTTTGTTATTAATTCATTTATCATAATTTACTTCTCAAATTCTTTCATATACCGAAGGTAATACAATAAACATGTCATATTACTCTTTTAATTTTTAATTACAACACGATTTGCGAGAGTTATGAAGTAAATTAATATTTTATGAGGAACTATTTAGAGTTATTGAATTAAGCAACACGTGTCTCTGGTGATGGATCGGTGATCACACCTACTCTGTTAGGTTGATTAATTTAATTACTTTGACTTTTAAACAATAGAAGATTTAGCTGATGAATATTATTAAATGGTGCGTAAATTGTATAGCTTAGTTATTTAAACTTTGATGTACAGGTATGCATCGTGTTACTGGTGTAATAATGGTTATTACGTTTTTGAAAAGCGTCTCAAATATATTATTCAACGATAATAAACCAATAGAATATATTTTTTTTCTAATGGTTTTTGACGAGACTTCCATATTAAATTATTTATTTAATTAACTAATACATAAATGTATGCCAATTTGCGGGGAGGGGTTTCGTTACGTCACTGGTGGGTAATAAATATACCCACTAATGACGTCATCCGACAATTCAATGTACCGTCGTTATTTTTGGATTAGGCACATAAATATAAAAAGTGTCAATACCGCCTGGCGGTGCTGTGGTGGTAATGGTTTTACTGCTTCCCACACCACCGCCGTGTAGGGCGATGAGGTCCACCGGGGAGTTTTAGTGGGTAGGCCTGCCCTTCTCGTGGCAGGAGGTTCCTACACACGCCGCCACTCTCCTCGTGAAGAAAAAAAAGGTTTTTTTTTATTGCACTTCAAGATTGACCTCATCCCACCTGATGTTAAGTGGTAATGAGGTCCTAGCTTAAGGGCGACAAGTACAGGATAATAAATCTGTTACTGAACTTGTCGCCCTTACCTTGAAGGCTTGATCCCTGCTACTGATGTAGCAGCCCCCAGGAGCTCTGGAAACCTTACTCACACACGGGAACACAACAATACAGAAGTAATTGTTATTTGGCTGCAGTCTTCTGTAAGGTAGAGGTATTTCACCAGTCGGGCTGCTCCAGTTCAAGCGATAAATCGCTATGCCCTACCTCTCTCAAAACAAGGTACATATAAAATAAGTGTTTCATATTTTTTGATAATCTAACAGACAATCTAAAAACAATTTTTAGTCCGTTTATCTATTGTCATTTCACGTGACACTTGAAGAAGTAAATCTCACAAAAGAGGTTGCCATTCCACACAAAAAGAAAAAGAAGAATCTTCTTAGTTCGATTACAGTTCTAACTGTTCATCTGAGGTTAATGGATGCACACACCATCAAAGCCATACGTGGCATGTAATCTAATGACCTAACTAGGCATCGAACCTTGAGCCTTCTCGCCGGCATGCTACCATGTAATTTGGCGGAGGTCAACAAAAATTATTGGTGTTTTTCTTGCTAATAGGTCACGGAATGATTTAGGATCGATATTTTTTTATTTATTTTGCTCAAAGTGTGGGAACTTAATTCATTAGATTATTGATCTATGGTTCTGCAATTGATGGGTTGGAAAATACGAATAGTTATCAAAATCTTTTATAGAATAGAAATAGAATAGAAAATGTCTCTATTCATGTAAACTTTAACAAAAGCATTTATGAATCGTCAAGTCAAGTAAACTACCGCCGTGTTTGGAATGTTGATTCTATCGAGAAGAACCGGCAAGAAACTCGATAGTTACTCTTTTCAAAACTGACACATATGGTAGGTAAAAATCATGCAAAAAAAATTATTAACAATATAGCTTATGTCTAATGTACATATTTAATGCTATCAAGTCCAAACATCTTCGTCGTTAATATAGTCCTCTATTTTATAATAACCTTTTTTCATTAAACAATTTTTTATCAGAGACTTAAATCTATGCATAGGTAATGCAGTGGTATTTTCTGGCAGCTTTTTGAAAATAGATTAACCCCACAAAAGAATTACTAATTTTATGAAGTCGTAGATGTCTAATTTAAAATTTAAGCATTATACGTCTAAGTATCGCTTTAAAAGTCTTACACGACTAAACTTATATAATCTAACGTGAATATAAGTTTTTCTGTATAAATATAACATGGATAGTAGTTTTATATGTCTAGCATAATTAATTACCGCTTCATTAGACCGATGTGGACTTTATATAATAAAAGCTGGTTTAAATGGTAAAAAGTATATTAAATATGAAATAAAATAACAAAACGTAAAAACCACAAGCTTACGTGACCAGACGGAAAAATAACAGCAGACAATCGATTTTTTATATTTTTTTATATTGCACTTCAAGATTGACCTCATCCCACCTGATGTTAAGTGGTAATGAGGTCCTTACTTAAGGGCGACAAGTAAAGCATAATAAATCTGTTACTGGACTTGTCGCGCTTACCTTGAAGGCTTGACCCCTGCTACTAACGTAGCACCCCCCAGGAGCTCTGGAAACCTCACTCACACGCAGGAACACAACAACACAGAAGTGATTGTTATTTGGCTGCGGTCTTCTGTAAGGTGGAGGTATTTCACCAGTCGGGCTGCTCCAGCTCGAGCGAATGGTGTCAAACGTGACATATGAATTAAAAAAGTATGAAACAATGTGAAGAGGTTTGTAAACCTATACAACAGTGGTGGCCAACCAGTCAATCGCAACTGTTAATCCAGTCGATCGTACTAGACTGCACAGCGTAATTATCAACCACTGCAGCATCATCTTGTATCATTGTTCAATCGCTGTTTTGACACGGTGTAAAACACTACTAAGACTTATAAATAAGAAACACATGATTGTGTACTAAACTATTCTGTTTCATTTAAGATTTCAAGAAGTATGTTCTTGGTAGATCGCACAGGGATGCGTTAGTAAACACTAGATCTTAGGTCTAATCAAGTTGGCCACCCCAGCTATACAAAATGTCGTCGATAACCGAAATGACTAATTGCAGCTTAATAAATCTAATTAGCGCACTATACAATTATCGCTTTATAAGTTGAACGTAATTATAATTGTTTTTTAAGTCTTACCTGACTTTTTTCATTATTATAAGTCTAATAAGAGAGTTAGGGCATACCGATTTATCGCTTGAACTGGAGCAGCCCGACTGGTGAAATACCTCCGCCTTACAGAAGACTGCAGCCAAATAGCAATCACTTCTGTGTTGTTGTGTTCCTGCGTGTGAATAAGGTTTCCAGAGCACCTGGGGGGTGCTACATTAGTAGGAGGGGTCAAGCCTTCAAGGTGAGGGCGACAAGTCCAGTACCAGATTTATTATACTGTACTTGTCACCGTTAAGTTAGGACCTCATTACCACTTAACATCAGGTGGGATGAGGTCAATCTTGAAGTGTAATATAAAAAAAAATATGATGCGGTAATCAGTTCCGCATCATAAGTCTAACTGGATTAATTACAGTTTTGAAAGTCTAACATTATCTACTATTTACAAAGTCTAACAAAACTGTACTATATTTTATTTATAAGTTACTGTTCCATAAGTGCTATGTGATGTCACTAAATAAACAATTCTTTATTTCTTTCTCACGTTCTAAATGACGACCTCCGTAGATGTGAGGCGAGTGGGGCAGATTTTGGCGTCGCGCTATCTCTGAGGTACCGCGTTCGATCCCCGGTAGGGTCAATATGGACAAAACGAAAACAACGAAATTTTTCTATATTGTCTCGGGTCTGGGTGTTTTGGTACCGTCGTTCTTTCTCATTTCTGTTACACAAGTGCTTAAGCTACTTACCATAGAATCAGAGCAAGGTATCTTATGTTGTCCAATATAATATAATATTCTATAAATATATACTTAGATGAAATTAATATACCAATTTAATTATTACGAAACAAATGCATCAGTGCAGTCGTGACCAACCTTTTTCGTACCTGGCAGGTTTAACGGCGAGCTAATTTAATAATCCGATGCACAATTATGCTCAATGCATGCAAACCAAAAGTTATGCATCACTGTCCTAGTGCAAGAGGTGTTATTTTTTATATTGCACTTTAAGATTGATCTCATCCCACCTGATGTTAAGTGGTAATCAGGTCCTAGCTTAAGGGTGACAAGTACAGCATAATTAATCTGTTTCTGGACGTGTTGTCCTTACCTTGAAGAATTTACCCCTGCTACTAATATAAAACCCCCCAGGAGTTCTGGAAACCTTACTCACACGCAGGAACACAACAACACAGAAGTGATTGTTATTTGGCGGTCTTATTATTCGGTCTTCTGAAAGGTGGGAGTTATTTCACCAGTCAGGCTGCTCCAGTTTGAGCGATAAATCGCTATGCCTTTTTTCGCTTAAAATCTATGTTTAAACCCCAATTCGATTTAATATTATTTTATGCCCGGTTTCAATATTTTACAAATCTTATTGTGACAAAAATTACAATCGGTTTTTCTCCAACTGATTACGCGTGTGAAACAAATTAAGCTTACGCGTCGTATACTTTATTACTATCCGTAATTAAAACGGATCGATTTCAAATATTGGAACTGAAAATAATTCATGTAAATTATATCAGACATATTTATTTATTTATAAACATACAAACATAATCTTTACAGGCTAACCCTAATACAATTATGTCGTTTTTGACATGAAACGTCTGTATAAAACAAATGAAGCTTCCTCTGGATCGGAACCTTTAGCTACAGAGAAAAGCACCAGCAAGAAACTTAGTACTTTATTTACAAATAAAAACTAAACTTATTACTAATTTTGCACTAAGACACACAGTTAGTTTGTCGATTGATGATAAGTCCTAAAAACTGTCTCATTCTACAATAGGGTTTTTTTAAATATTAACAGGATGACATCATCATCCCTATATAAAGAAGTAAAAAGACTGGTGACATGAATAAAGATTTTTGTATTTGTATTTTTTTTGTACTGCTGGCAAATTTATGGAACAAAAATGCATCGTGCCGAACTAAACTTCAAAGTTCACTAGAACTGTAATGATCGTGACCTTTCAACGCCATGACACCGTATTCTTTAAACTAAATCACTTTGTCTATCGTCGTCAATTCTAACGTGACCTCCTGCACTATCATATCACAGAGTGATGAGTCTGATGTATCACAGCGTCCCGGCGGGTCGTGTTAGGGCAGGCCTTGGAAACACTTGTCAAATTTGGATCATCGTGGCTTACATTTTTGATGTTATTATAGATACGGACAAATATAGTGCGGTCTTTTAGTTTTAGATTGGATATTTTTAAAATTTTGGTAATAATATACAGGCAATATATTTAGCAAAACTGTAATTGTGACACAAAATAAAGGATTTATCAGATATTAATGACATACCAATGTCGTTTAAATTGATAGTTTCAGAAAATGTGGGGATATAAATCGTTCTGACTAAACAATGACTTGGTACTGCTTGTATTAGCAAAACAGAAATGGATTCGAATCCGGAAACTATTTATACGTATATCAAAAACCTTTTTATTCCTGTTAATTACTTACATCAGTTTTTAATCGTCTATAAACCAAATGAAGCGACCTGCGGATCTTGATTAATAACTACCGAAAAGATACCGGTCTGTGTATATGGGGGCTGGTTTTGTGTTAAGAAACCATTATTTATTTCTTTTTGTGGATTACAAATGACCAACAAGAAAAAAATTTAATGATACTTTTTCTTACTTACTCTTCAACCATATGCCTTTTGACTTATTTTGATTAAACATTCCTTACATGAATGAATGAATAGTTAAAATATATGTACGATCCGAACGTGAGCGCAACATAATTCAGCGCACAGATTATTCCGGTTGATTCATTTTTAACATCACAGCCCGCATTATTGAGGTGAGCCGCAGCATACTGTGTTATAGTTCAAGTACAATGAACTGAAAAGTGCACAATGAGTGTGCATTAATACACAGTTCGCTAAATTACAGTGACACACTTATTTTAAATTTTGAAAAATATTTATCTGCTGATATCCGACAATCCCTGTCTAAGGGAATTTTAAAAAATAAAGTTCGTGAATACTTCTTCTCTCTCGCTAACAAGTTATGATAGTCATGAATTTGTCAATTGCTAAACCAATTTATTTATCTTCTGAATTTATAGTTATGTAAGATATTTGTTTTTATATATAATTATCAATATTATGTAAATCTAAGTATACCTTCATATTTAATATATTATATTCTAATTCATTTATATAGTATGTGTATTATTATCGTATATTTAAAAGATACCGTAATGTTATTTTAAATGCTTAATTTATTGTTGTTTAAAATGATATCTTTTTTTTCTCCCCTGTTACCGCACCCATATACAAACTATCTGCATGACCCAAGGGTTGACTGGTAGAGAATGCCTCTAGCATTAAGTCCACCTGTTGTACCTATTTGTGCAATAAAGTTTTTAAATAAATAAATAACTACTTAATATTTATACTTTTTGCAAAACAGATGTTGCACCCATAAACAAACTCTCCGCATGACCCAAAGGTTGACTGGTAAAGAATGCCCATAGCATTAAGTCCACCTGTTTTACTTTTTTGTGCAATTAAGTTTTTAAATAAATAAATAAAAGGTTGTTACATTATCTTTTGCATATCTATGTCTGTGTTCAAGTTTCTTTGTTCAGATCCGGATGTAATTTAAAAAAATTATATTTTAGTTATATATGACGTCACATTGATTTATGAGTCCTCTCCCACTATCTAAATTAATAAATAAAAATTGAACAGCATCACTATTAATTGCTTTGATCCAGTAATAACTAGTTAAGTACTTGTGTTATAAAAAGCAGAAACAGAAACGACGGTACCACAACACCCATGCCCGAGACGATACAGAAAAGCCCGTTTCCATATTTATCGACCGGGAATCGAACCCGGGACCTCAAGATAGCGCCACGCCGAAGTCCGGTTCGCTCTCCTCTCGGCTACGAAGGTCGTCACTGCCAAACACATTTCACTGTGCCCCAAGTGATATTAGCAGCATTATCGTCCTTGCAAACACAATAGACTGTTCTAATTCACTAAGAATCTGATGATGCAACGCTCTGACGTTCGACACAAATATTTGCAAGTTTTGAGAATGCGCTTTTATTGTTATTAATGAATTGTATGTTTTATGATTCGACTCTGCTTCACACGGGTGCAATGTCGATGATAAATATAGTCTATATCAGAATGTCTTAACAGCATTTCGGTTTTTTTATATTACACTTCAAGATTGATCTTATCCCACCTGATGTTAAGTAGTAAAGAGGTCCTTTTTTTTTCACGGGGAGAAATGACGTGACGCACCGTACCGCCACCCGAGGGAGAATAGCGGCGTTTGTGGGACTCTCCTGCTCTAAAAAGGGCAGGTCTACCCACTAAAACTCCCCGGTGGACCTCATCACACTAAACGGCGGTGCTGCGGGAAGCAGTAAAACCATTACCACCACAGCACCGCCAGGCAGAATGGCCGCTTACGCGGCCCCGTCTCCTCATGTTCGGGTTTGGGAGGTGTAAGCGGGGGTAGCCAATCCACTGAGAGTAAAGAGGTCCTAGCTTAAGGCCAAAAAGTACAGCATCTGTTACTGGCCTTGTCGCCCTTACCTTGAAGACTTGACCCCCGCTACTAACATAGCACCCCCCAGGAGCTCTGGAAACCTTACTAGCACACAACAACACAGAAGTGATTGTTATTTGGCTGCGGTCTTCTGTAAGGTGGAGGTGTTTCACCAGGGTGGCTTTAGTTCGATAGATAAATCGCTTTACCTTATCTCTCTTAGTTATGCTTGGACAACTAATTAAACTAGTCAAAACTACCCAAAACATCATAAAATAAAAAACCGCTTAAGTGCTATTGGTTTCGTACCATTGACTAGGTAAATAGTAGGAAACAAATTTAATTGATTATTTCGCCTACCTGTCGCCTTTATTAGTATCGAGCAAGAAATGGTAAAAATCCTGTAATGTACTTTTTTTCTTTTTTTAATGGGGGGGAAATGCCTGCCGCACCGTCATGCCTTACGTGGAAAAGGGAGTGCCGGGCTCGCACCGACTAAACTCCCTCAATGACCAATGCTGCACAGTTGTGGGGGAGTCGGGATTTACGCAGGCTCTCCCCTACTTCACCGCGTCTTCCTCTAAGCGGTCCTCCTCGCTTTACATGCTCCACCCTCAGGACCGAGGTAATGGACGCCAGGCCCCATGAAACACCGACCGAGGGCCTCCTTCTCCTTTGCGATCCGATCCACCTCTGCCCTTGCGGAATAAAAAGCCGTGCTCTAATGTGATTGACCCTCTCATAAAAGACACGGAGGTCCTCTTCCTACACGATCCACCTGGAATACGGAACCCTTGGACAGCTACAAAAAACCAAAAAGCTGTGGTCTGAAATTATGTCAATTCTCACGCGACACTGGCAGAAACAGAATTCGCTCGAAAAGTACAGTTGCTATTATCCGAAAAAAATCGTGAGTGAACTCCTAACTGATCCGCACTCACGACTGGCATTTTATTAAAGCTTTGGATCCATTTTTTCGCACCTCACCTTGGGCGTGGCGATGCGCACACGCAGGCGTGATATGTCGAGCCTTGCGGTGCGCATATAACTTATCAGATCAAATACTAAATTGTTTGCGATCCCGGTAGTTAGAAAAAAAAACTTTGAGGAATGCTATGAAGGATGCTGATGCTGAGCGTATATAGGTCATAGTTGGCGGATGTCATAGTTGATGAGATATTTTATGTCGGTGCACTTGCGAGCAGAGAAACTGGTGTTATGTATGGAAAAATTTTGTGACTTGTATAAATACAATAAATCCAGTATTTTATATCTTGTAAATGATGTACACAGTGTGTACTACACACCTTTAATTGGTATGGCTATATGAAGTTTTCTTATTGTTGAACATTTGTTGAAGTGTCTTCATTCATGCTGTGAGTGTACTATAGAAATAAATGAATAAATAATTGTTGAGTTTTCCATTGTTTCAACTTATTGTTGACTGATACTGACTGGAGCATTTATTTTTATATGACCTTTATTATACGACCACTAATTAACACACACGTTGAGGGCTTATTATATTTTATCAACATAATATATTATGATTGTGATTAATTGGGAAATGTACCGACGACGATGGATGGAAAACAGATAGTCTTAATTGTCAATTAAAATAAAAAATGCATTTTATTAAAATCTTTCTAAAATAGTAGATAGAAACAAAAATCACTCAATATTAAAATCATTTCCAACTTCAGGATCTCCAAGACCCAATTATTAAACTCAACTTATTAAATAAGTGCAAATGTCTCCAGCCATTGGAAGTTTTAAAAAAAATACGCTGATTTTCTAGAATATTCATAAAAAAACTATTTCATACTTCCTGACACCTATTCGCTTGTGGAAAGTCCCCCTATATTTATTGATCATCAATTTATGTCACTTGGTTCTGGTTAGAAAGGTTTCTAGTATTCCATTCATATACCTAAAAACTGATTTTATACGAAATAATTGTAACCGTTCGAGCTATATTATGTAAACTATTAATTACTTACAAATTATGGGGAGATGGAGTAGTCATGCTCACTAAAATGTCACTGGGGTGGTGGCGCTATGTGGCGGGTCGTTACATTCCCTACAATATGGTTGAGTGAAGCAGCGATGGCTGGCACATACGTCATGCTTGTGAACAGGTGCCGCCTTTGGGGACTGGTCTGCTCCAGCTTACCTCTCGAAAGTAAAAACTTACTTGAGTACTTATTTGTTTCATCACTCATCAAAACCAAAACTATATGACTTGGTCCAAAGTGAGCTACACATAGAAATAAGTTAGATACTGATACTGTAAATGATCTGCTGAGTTTCTTACCGATGTCTGCTCGGTAGATATAGGTTCCGAACCGGAAGTAGAACCACTTTGCATTGTATTCAATGACGATTCAAAAGTGTTATATGTAACCTGCTTGAATAAAGAAATATTTGAGTTTGAGTTTAAGTATTTCTTTGCCAGCAACTGTAACATTGCAAAATAGAATAGCTGGGAAATACCGCAGAGATCATTGGTGGGAAATAACATAAGGTTATCATAAGCGGACATCGTAGTTGCCAACATGCTGAAGTGTCTGGGAAACACAGAGGCTGTTGGATCAGATGACATTGACGGGTCATTGGTTCGAGTCCCGAGACTTAATGATAATAATGTGGGACGAATGTGGAAGGAACTTATGACACTTTAGTATTGAATGAATTCAAAGGCTTTGACTAAACATAACAAATATTAATGTTGTTAGAGCTATTTTGGCCATAAATATAAATCCTTCATGCTTTCATTAGCCGCATAACTTACTTTTCCCGCCATTTTAGAAAAAAGAAAATGTAATGTCAAAATAAATGTAAACAACCTGAGCTAATAAAAGCGTGTTAAAAAAAGGATGTAAGTTATCTTATTATTAAGTATTTATGCAGAAATAGTATAAGTGAGTGAGTAAGTTTATGTAAAGTTTCAAGTTTGTAATTAAATACCAGCTGAAACATAAAAATCTATATTTTGATTTGTTCAACTGTAATAGAATAATGGATTGTATTAAACTATATATGAGTGAAAAACCAGTGTAAAATAAGTATGCGTGCGAAGCCGCGATAGGCCGCTAGTCTATAATATGAAAATTAATCTAATATACAATATAATATATATAGATAAAACAAAACTTGAAATGTAATGACAGGCAAAGGTGTGTTTACGTCACGAATTCGTAAACACTGCGCAGAATCTATTATTTTGATAAATATTGGTTAACCTAACCCCATATTCTGACTGACCCGAAGATTAAACCTAGCTCGTAAATAGCAGTTCTAGGTTACTTAGTTTGATACACGGCCTTCATCGGAAGATATGTGCATGTATGATCACGGACTGGAAATGGTTAACAAATTATATTTTAGACTAGCTGTCCCGGCGAACTTCGTAACGCCTATTTTTTGCGTGTGGGCGGCGTAGTTTCTAACCTTTTAAACCTTCCCTGGACCTCCACAATTATTTCAGAACCAAGATTAGCCAAATCGGTCTAGCTCTTCTCGAGTTTTAGCGAGACTAACGAGCAGCGATTCATTTTTATATATAAAAAGATTAATTATCAAAACCAAAAAACCTTTTTTTTTATAATGCACTTCAAGATTGACCTCATCCCACCTGATGTTAAGTGGTAATGAGTTCCTAGCTTAAGGGCGAAAAGTATAGCATAGTAAAACTGAAAGTGAAAAGCGTTAAGATTTAAAATTTTTGTGTATCATTTTATAACATACTTATTGTTAAATTTTCGTGATATACGGGGTTTTCAGTAGAGACTGTGCCTAGGTTTGTAAGCGTAGTGAGTAGGTCACTTATAATACAACTATTAATATATAAGATGTTGATTGCGACTTCATTCGCGATAATTCTTGATTTTAATTATCCTATTAGGTTAATCTAGTATATTTGTTGTAAGTAGGTGACAGTGAGAGTCTCGGGTGTCCGCAGAGGCGGTAGGCAGCAGAGTCGCACAACAGATCCGCTGCTGGAACCGGAGACGCCAGGCGTGGGGTAAGCCTGGCGTCTGTCACCTCGGTCCCGAGGGTGTGGAGGCGAGTCAGGTGGCCTAGAACGCTCTGAGCGCACGCATTTAACGGGGCGAGGTAGATCGCTTAGCGGTTGGCACTGTGGGGGAGCCTGTGTAGAGTCCGCATGGGATTCCTATTCCCCCACAACTGCGCGGCGTTGGCCATCGAGGTGGTTTTAGTCGGTGCGAACTCGAAACACCATGGGTTCCGCATCTTGCCGCGATGGGGTCGATTCGGTGGTCTGATGGGTTAAGGCTGACCTTGCTAACCAGCATCAGATACCCTACAAGGTGCTACCAAGATGAATGTAAACTCCCCCACAACTATGCAGCATTGGCCACCGAGGGGATTTTAGTTGATGCAAGCCTGTCACACCGCTCTCCATTTTCAGAGACTGACGTTGCTGTAGGCATTTCCCCCTCAAAAAAATAAGAGAGGCAGGGCAAAGCGATTTATCGCTCGAACTGGAGCAGCCCGACTGGTGAAATACCTCCACCTTGCAGAAGACCGCAGCCAAATAACAATCACTCCGGTGTTGTTGTGTTCCTGCGTGTGAGTAAGGTTTCCAGAGCTCTTGGGGGTGCTACATTAGTAGCAGGGGTCAAGCCTTCAAGGTAAGGGGGACAAGTCTAATGGCAGTTTTACTATGATATATATACTTTTCGCCCTTAAGCTAGGAACTCATTACCACTTAACATCAGGTGGGATGAGGTCAATCTTGGAGTGCACTATAAAAAAAAAAAGAAAAGTAATCATCCATCAATTTATACAAATTTCCCGCTTGTAAGATTAGTAGGTTCCGTGATATTTGTTTGCGTGTCATATAATTAGTTACACAAATTACGCCCTTAATGTGGTAAACCTATTATGTCCGCAACTATATGTACCAGTTCATACCTTATTAACTTCAGGGTATTGATCGATAGCTATAATGATTGATGATGTAACATCATCTATCGATTGGCGAGTATACAAAAGCTCATCAGACTACATACTTAACACCATCCTTATGTCCTCTGCATAAGATTTAAAATCGCAGTGGTAGTGTTTACCTTGACGTACAAAATCAAAAATCTAAACAAAATTATTTAATTAACTATCAAACGAGATCTGTATCATCATATTTCATAAATTGATCAGAAAACAATTTCGGGGTTCGTTATTTTCGATTAACGAGATATTTAACCTCGATTTTGAAAAGTAAGGTAAGTAAGTAAGTAAGGATTTTTAGTCACGGTTTTGGAAATGAATTTAATTAGACTAGTATTTTATCATCTGATTATTTAATCAAGTTGATTAATTACCGGTCCGTTGGAATTATGGTACGTGTTCCTGGTTGTTAAGCCCCGAAGCGTGGGTTCGATCCCAAACAAGGCCACTTAGGATGCGCCACTCGGGTAAAATTAATCGCGCTCTTAACAAGCGTCAAAATCGATTGAATTCAGTGCGTCAGCTGCTGATTGGCTGAAAATACGAGTGCGGTGAGCTAACAGCCAATCAACAGAATCGAAATTTTTGTCGTCTCACGTGAGAAGTTTTACGTTTTGCGCATGATAGGCGTAATGGACAAATATAGTGACATAATTATTTGTGTTTCGGATCTGGACATTTATAAAGTACTAGCTGTGCCCGCGACTTCGTTCGCGTGGACTACATCCTTTCATGGTCGGTTTTACCCCTTTCTCCCCTAATATTCGAAACAAAAAGTAGTCTATATTTTAATCCAAGTTTCGAGCTATATTTGTGCCAAATTTCATATTACTAACTTCAAAAATAAACATTTTTCCATATAAACTTTCAAAGGTGGTATTACCCCCATCCTC
Source organism: Glyphodes pyloalis (assembly GCA_037074685.1). Classification (NCBI taxonomy): domain Eukaryota; kingdom Metazoa; phylum Arthropoda; class Insecta; order Lepidoptera; family Crambidae; genus Glyphodes; species Glyphodes pyloalis. Next base: position 10,900,731 of record JAYKKO010000020.1, on the reverse strand, counting down.
CTCTTATTTTCTAATGAAAAGTAGCCTATGTCCGTTCTTGAGATTCAACGTATACCTATACCAAATTTCATCAAAATCCGTTCAGCCGTTTAGGCGTGAAAGAGTAACAGACGGACATACAGACAGACAGACAGAGTTACTTTCGCATTTATAATATTAGTATGGATTAAGTAATTTGTCCCGGATTCGCTCCCCGGTCGGGTCAATATAGAAAATGTACTTATCTTTATTGTCTCGAGTCTGGGTGTTGCGGTAACATAATTTCTGTAATACAAGTGCTTAAGCTACTTATCACAGAATCGGAGCAAGGTATAAGATATTCTCCAATATTGATATTTATTTATTTATCAATCTATAAATTGCTGTAATCGAAATCGCTCATATATATTTTTGCCCTTCAGGATTAACTTCATCCCACCTAATGTTAAATAGTAATGACGTCTTAGGTTGAGGGCGACAACCACAGTATAATAATAGCTGTTACTGAACTTGTCGCCCTTACCTTGAAGGCTTGACCCCTGCTATTAATGTAACACCCCCCAGGAGCTTTTGAAACCTTACTGACATGCAGGAACACAACACCACAGAAGTGATTTTATGATTGTAGAAACAGCAGTTTCTAACACGCTTACAACTTTTGCTTTTATCCGCCATCAAACCACTGATCCATACTAACGCCTCGCATCATCTGTCTGTCTGTCCATCAGCCGTGACGGTAGCATGCCCGGCATTTAGGCAACCTTCACATTACATATTGTTAATTGTACCTTCAAAGATGGTCTACTATTATTTTTTGTACACCCATCATTATAGATTGCTATTCTCATTAAGTGAGGTAACCTAATTGATGCGTTGAGTAATATTTAATCTGCCAAGTGAAGAGGATTAAAGCTTATTTGTAGTATCAAGATGCTTGCTTTGTAATTTAGTTTAGTATATGCCTATTTTTCTTTAATAGTATTGTGAATCATTGTTATTTGGAAAAGAGTAAGTGTCGAGTGTCTTGGCGGTTCTTCTCGACATAATCAACATTCCGAACACAGCGGTACAATACTGAACTTGTACTGACGATTCATAAGTGCTTTGGAAAAGCTTAGGTACGTCAGTGAAGATAGATTTTTATTATTTTTATCGTGCTTTACGTCGCACTAGCAGATTTAAATATTTTAAAGAAACAGAATTTTTTTATCTCCCCCTCCTTCAAGACCTTCACGTATCGCGCGTGCTGGGTTTAACATACCTACTTATTACGTATGTAGTTCTAAACATATTCGGCAGAGGGCGCTTACCGTAGGCTAACGGGTTGATACAGCAGAAAAAATTCATCGCCTACGATAACTTGCGGTTAGCTCAGTTGGAAGAGCAGCACGCGCGATACGTGAAGGTCGTGGGTTCGATTCCCGCACCGCAAAGGGAGATAAAAACTTTCTGTTTCTTAAAAATATTTAAAATATGAGTGAAGATATTTCTATTCCATTTTGTTCTTTAAATATTTTAAAGAAATAGAAAAAAACATCGACAAAAACGACTTATCTTGTATTTTTCAGTTGGAAGAGCAGCACGATACGCGTAGGTCATGGGTTCGAATCCCATGCTGAAGAGGAGACGACATTTTATCTGTTTCAAACAGTTTTGTTTTTACAATGGATGTACCACGGGCTGATAAGTATGTAGTTCTAAACTTCCACGGCAGCAAGCACTTACTGAAGACTAAAAGTTAGTGACTGGTATCTTTATCGCCTACGATAACTTGCGGTTAGCAAGCGCGAAATTAAATTTTTCTGTTTATTAAAAACATTATTCAGGCTTAGTACAGTCACTTCGCTAGCAATGAGATGTAAGCAATTGAGCTCTTATCACGTAACCATAAGATTCGCTTTCAAATGAGTTTGTATATGTTGACCACCTCCGTAGCCGAGAGGCGAGCGGGCCTGACTTTGGCGAGCGCCATCTCTGAGGTTCCGGGTTCGATCCCCGGTCGGGTCAATATGGGAAATGAACTTTTCCATATTGTCTTGGGTCTGGGTGTTGTGGTACCGTCGTTGTTTCTGATTTCCGTAACACAAGTGCTTAAGCTACTTACCACAGAATCAGAGCAAGATATGTGATATTCTCCAATATTGATATTTATTTATTTATGTATATGGATTATAATATAGCTAAAAATAATGCGTTAAATTGTAATCAGATGTTACGGTTCACAATCTCTGGACAGATTACAATCTCACGAGATAGATTGTAATCTAACGATGTTTAATCATACGGTGACATATACATTTATAAGTGCATATGACTGTTCTTGCGTCGCCTGTGGTGAGGGTGTGCAATGATTTAAAAACTAAAATAGTCAAACTTGAAGTGTCAAAACAAATTATACGTAAAATACTATACAACTAGCAAATAATCTCCGCTCCAGTTAGTTCAAATGCAACCACAGCTGGATGTGTTTAGAAAGGCTTGTCACGCGCGGGCATCGAACCTTTGAATCGTGACAGACGAACGTTTATTGGTCGGCTATTGCATGCATTTGGTAAAAGGATTTATTTGACTGGCTCTTCTTGACAGTTTAAAGTCGGATTGATTCCATTGATGTCCTGATATTTGAAAACGAATCGTTCTAGTCACGGATAGTAAGAAATTATACGAGGCGTAAGCTAAAAACGACCGACAGACGACTGATGACAGCTGATGTGGAAAGTAAATTTGAAATTAGGATTAACGACTCGTAGAAAAACGGATAGTCATTTTTGACACATTACGAATGGTAAAATATTGAAACTGGCCATAAAAGGTTCGGGCCTATTTTTTATTAGCTAGTCTACTTGCATCATGAATACCAGTATACAGGGTGGTGGATTTTTGTAAACACCAGTAAAATCACAAATGCTTATTATACGAATGATTGTTTATTTGTGGGGATCGAAACCACGGCCCTTTGTTTTAAATTATTCATCCTTGAGGGCTTCCGTTGCGTGCGGGGTTGAAAAGGGGGGTGAAAGTTTGTATGGAAACCGAAATCCACGCGGACGAAGTCTCGGGCGGCCGCTAGTTTACTTATAAAATTTTAGAAATTCCATTTCGTATTTATATATTATTTTTTTTATAATATAAAAAAATATAGAAAAAATGAATCGCTGTTCGCCTCGACCGATATAGCTAATGTTGGGTTTGAAATAATTTTGAAGGTCCAGGAAAGGTTTATAAGAAATAGGCGTTACGTCGCACACTGGGGCAAGATACCATAACATAATTCTACCAGCTTTTGATAATCTTGACCTAAATTCACACTTAAATTTTGACGATTTTTGATTAAAATGAATATTATCAACTTTATTATCACATTTTGTCCGTTTTCGCAACTGAAAAATAAAAAAAAGTATTATTTTTCAAAGATTTTATTCCGCGTCGTTCGCCGGGACAGCTAGTAATAAATAAAAAACTAACGATTACGAAAAGAGTAGTGACCATTAAAAATTGTAGTTATTAAATATTAGAAACAGAAAAATTGTATCTCCCCTTGCGGTGCGGGAATTGAACCCACGACCTTCACGTATCGCGCGTGCTGCTCTTAAAAGTTCGCTAGTACGGCGTATAGTACTATAAAAATAATAAAATCGATTGTAGTTATTAAACCTTTTTTGTTAGTTTTCTCAAAGTGAAGCCTAGATTTTCTTAAATTCCAGTCCATGATCATTAACTGTGACTCGAATTCCAGTCTCGTAATTATCTCACGCCAACACTATTGCTACGGACTCTTCACACTTAACTCACGATCTTCCCAGCCACGATTCTAATCCAGTCTGCCTAGGAAATAATTTATTCGCTGGCCTTCTTCAAGCATAATGGGTATAAATAATGAATGCTATGACAACTTTGCGAATTTACCGTGATATGAATTGCAGGAGTACATAAATATCAGCTGTTGTCTACTATCGTGTTGAAAAGCCAATAAAAAAATGATGGGGGCTGGCCTTGTTGCAATAGGAAAGTGTGAAATGGGTCAAATGTATCTACAAAATTGATTAAAAATAGTTAAAACACTATACACTTTACACAATACTTAGATAAATCGACGCCAAGCAGCGGGGTTGGAGCTCGTTACGTTAATTATAAATGCCTATAATAAAAGAAGCAAGAGAATTATAAAATGAGGCGCGTTGTGCACAAAGTTATTTACTAACACACAATCAATACACAGTACACAGACATTAAAGGGATACGAACAAAAGATATACAGTAAAATTGATTTGAGTCTGGGTGTGCTGGGATGACGCCCCCAATTAGTATCCGTCGTCTGGTACTCATAGTAGGAAGGGAAAACCTTAGTTTGAGACCAGAAGATTGGTGTGATTGTCTGGCGCATTTATTATTATTATTATTACAGTAAAATGATTAAAAAAAGAACATAGTGATTGCGCAGCCAATAAGGTCCCAGCTGTCACAGCCTGTCAATTGAAAAAAAAAATGCTTTACTACTCTCTTAACAAACGTATATGAAATGAAAAAGACATTATAACGCCAAAGGAAGAACTGAAGACTTAAAACTTGAAATGAGAACAATAGAACTAATGAAAGGCTTGAATGGACAAAGTCCACAGCCGTAAAATTTCAAAAAAAACATACGTATACCTTATAATAAACATGAGAGAGGCTATCTAAGAAGTAATGAGTGTGACAGGGGATCCCAAACTAAGCTTAGCCTGTATTTTGGGTAACTCATTCATCGACTCATTAATCGAAAAATCGATTTTTAGAGAAAAATAATCGGATTTATGGATCGATCTTAAACAGCTCACAGATTCGATAAATCGATCCATTTCCGTTGGTCTGGTCACTCCCGAATCAGACCGATCAATTCAAACTTTAAAATGACAGTGGTTTTTGTTTTTTTAATTTTTAACTGTTGATGAGTCTCTAGTTTGCAAGAAATATGTCACTACTGCAAGAGGAGAGGGTTTGATCCACAACTCTTCATTTGAAGTAATATAGCTGTTATATTATTTCATTATACAAATGTATCTACAATTAATTGTTCTGACGGTAAATGGTGATCAAAAATATATATTAGATAATCCTGTATATTAGATAATTAGACATGTTTGAAATTGCCGCGATTTATCGAAAATCGGTCTTTCAATCCTCGATTTAATAAGGAATCGATTGTAGTGTGTTCCATTCGAATCAATTCAGAGATATACATTTTTACTGTGCAGGTCTAGTCCCAGCCTCAGCATGAGCTGCTACGACATTGGATCCAATGCTGCAGCAGCGCTGGTATTCTAGCGGAACCTTAAGCTGAGTGGCGCAAACAAGAAAGATCACAGAGCAGAAGAGTGACAGAAAAAGAGAGAAGGAAAATAATTCATTAATGGTATGCAGCCTAATTTGAATGCACCTGTTAAGGCGACAGCAAATATTATCAATAATAGGCGCTGTACACGGTCGTGTACGAAGGGAACAGGGTAAACTTAACCTTTGTCAAATGTTACCCGGTCACAAGGGCCGCGAGCTTCGAGCACAGAGCTGGGAGTGGAGTCAACAACGCATCTAGACGTATTAATAACTTTTTTATATTTCACTTCAAGGTTGTCCTCATCCCGCCTTATGTTAAGTGGTAATGAGAGCCTAGATTAAGGGCGACCACTACAGCATAACAAAGCTGCTACTGGACTTGTCGCCCTTACCTTGAAGGCTTGACCCCTGCAACTAATGTAGCACCTCCCAGCAGCTCTGGAAACCTTACTCACACGCAGGAACACAACAACACAGAAGTGATTGTGATTTGGTTAGGATCCAATATACTGTTGTTGTTATTTAAAAAAAATAGTTAAAAAATTTACAAGAGAGGCATGGCGATTTGTCGCTTGAACTGGAGCCGCCCGACTGGTGAAATACCTCTTTACCTTACAGAATACCGCAAGCCAAATAACAATCACTTCGGTATTATTGTGTTTCTGTGTGTGAGCAACATTTCCAGAGCTCGTGGGGGCACCCCCGTACATTAGTAGCAGGGATCAAGCCTTCAAGGTAAAGGCAACAAGTCCAGTAGCAGCTTTATTATGCTGTACTTGTCGCCCTTAAGTTTACCACTTAACATCAGGTGTGATGAGGTCAATCTTGAAATGCAATATAAAATAAAGGTTCTACGTTGTCGTAATACAAAAACTACTCCACAGTGTTCTATGTGCTCAAATCGTAGCATTAGTTAGAATGTAAGCGTTGCCTTGCCGCGAGATGTGTCGCTGGGCGCGCCTTTCTTCCGACCTGCCAGCTTGCTTCCACACCATACTTCCATAACTAGTGGCTTATCCAAGAATACTTTAGTGGTTAAGGCTAAGCCAAGTTCCACAGCTCCTTAAAAGCGATGAGATCCAATTGGGGGTTTTTAATAGATAGTCTCTGCTCTTTTAAGGGTAAAGAAGTCCCACACATGCCTGATTTACATCTGGATTGCTATCAGGTGGCGGTAGAATAGAATAGAAAATGTCTTTAGTCATGTAAACTTTTACAAAAGCATTTATGAATCGTTAAGTCAAGTAAACTACCGCCGTGTTCGGAATGTTGATTCTAACGAGAAGAACCAGCAAGAAACTCGATAGCTACTCTTTTCGAAAACTGACGACTACGGATTCTACGGAATAATTCCTAAGAATATCTACCCGGAAAAATGTTGATGACTTGTTTTGATAATTTCCACAACACCCAGACTCAAGACAAACTATCATACAATGAAACTGTTAGATAGATAGACTGTTTTTAGTCTGGTTGTTGTGGTACCGTTGTTATAGAAATAGAAAAATATTTTTTCAGTGTAAATATAACATTTTAATATAACTTAATAATACTACTATAACTTATGCATAGATTTATAACTAACAATTAATAACAATTTACCTTCAAAAGTGTGGGAACTAATAAAGTGAGCCAAAAGTATTTAAATCAATCAGAGTTAACAAGTCTCATCAATTAGTTACAAGATAGGGTTCAACCATGAACTAATTAGCATAAATAGATCACACGGGTATTGGGGTCCTTTCACGCAATGGTAGAACCGCACAAGGTTCTAACGAGTTATCAGCAGGCATGGGGTTCCCACGTCTTTGAGTTAGGTCCGCTATTCATAGCAGGTAGCGTTAGCGGACCAAATATGACATTGTAAATGAGAAAGTAACTGTGTTTATTTCTCTGTCTGTCCATCTGTTTGTCTGTCCGGCTTTTACGCCTAAAACACTGAACCGATTTTTGGTTTCATGGGGCCAATACCACGCTTTAAAGTTAATGTAGGAAAATTTTTAAGTAGGAAAGTTAGGGATAAGAATTTTGACACAAATATAGCTCGAAATTTGGATTAAAATATGGATTTCTTATTTTTTTTAATATAAGGGGAAGTAAGAGCAAAACCGACCATGAAAGTATAGATATATGTATAGAAAAAACATACATCGTTCATTCAACATCGTTACATTCCCTTCAATATGGTTGAGTCAAGCGATGGCTGGCACATACGTCATGCTTGTGAACAGGTGCCACCTTTGGGGACTGGTCTGCTCCAGTTTACCTCTTAAAATAACATAATACTTAATGCTTTTTTCACTCATCAAAATAAAACTATATGACTTGGTCCAAAGTGTTCTACACATAGCTATAAGTTAGATACTGCCACTGTAACTAATCTGCTGAGTTTCTTAGAGGTTTCTTCTCGGTAGATATAGGTTCCGAACCGGAAGTAGAATCACTTTGCATTATATACAATGACAATTCGAAAGTGTTATTATATGTAACCTACTTGAATAAACAAATATTGAATTTGAATTTGAATATACTCCACGCGAACGAAGTCGCGGGCGCAGCTAGTGATCTATATACTAATAATATCTTCCACACTAATTTCGGCCTGTCACATTTAAATTAACCAATTACCTACATAAGAGTTGAATTACCTACATATAGTGTACAAAAGTAACACACATCTCACTCTCTTCCTTCATTTCATCACATTTGAGTAGGCGAAGATTTTCCATTTGTCATGTTTATAGCAGCAACCCAGCTCTCAGTGGTCCATTTTTGGTTTGCCGGAAAAGACGGGACAAGACGGCTTGCGATAAATATCGCTGCAATTCCATTTTGTCACTTGTTCTAACAAATTATTTGCATTCCCACGAATAGTGAGTGAAATAATTACCCTTTCGATAGAGCCTTGCAGATCGTAAGAAGGGTCATGGGTAAGAAGGACAATAGGGCACGCTGACGGCTAAGTCACCCTTAAACACGCATACAATGGCACGGTAGACTCTGAACTGAGAGGAGAAAGGACAAGAAGGGATGAAGGAAAATAATTGCAAAAGGAATGGGAATAATTAGCGATTACCTATTTATTTATAGGTTAATGTTTATATGCTGTTTGTGTTATAAAAATTACATGTGCAGAAAAAAACGAAAAATGCATGCAATATTGATATAATGCATGATTTCGTTTTTTTTTCTTCTTTTATGTTAATTGCCTAATTTGTACTATAATGCCTAAATTGTTCTATAATTCATCATTAAAACCTATTTCTGTAAAGATTTTTCTGCAATAAAGTATATTTATCTATCTATGTAGTTTTAGTTTCAACCATTTGATTTGACTCTCACGTGACAGGCTAATGTTAGAGTCACTTCGTTGTATGGTAACGTTAACTTCTAGTTTTTGGTAAATAAGCACATTATTATTATTAAATCGTGTTTTACCAGCGCTGCAGCAGCCTTGCGTCGCTGCAGCATATAACTGAGGTGTGGCCTAGTTGACCACTTACCCATTTAGTCTTTTTTTTTTAAAACTATTTCATGTTTGTTTTTGTTTTCACTTTTTCCTGTACTTCGTTTTTGTTTTTATTTTATGTTATTTGTCAAGTGTAAACATGTATGTGTAGTGGTCAATAAATGTATTTTATTTCTTTCTTTCTTATTCTATAACACCCGCTCCCGCTCTCTCTTGTGTTCAGCTGTTGCAACATTCACCGGCCGCTACCATTCGTCGACGACATTTGCTATCAAACGGCCGTTTACGACGTAATTATAGAGTCGACATCGTCGTTTCTCTACCGATGTGACCTTTAGGTTCTACAATCCGCTGGTAGAGCCTTTAATAGGTGCGTCTCTACCAGTGGAAGTGATACGTCTCTATCAGTACATAGTTTGTGGAAGTCGGATATATAATATATTGTATTATTACTACTACCGCCTTATTATAACAGGTGATAAAACAGATGAAGCCTCAGACATTTGTAACTATAGGCCTATATCCTAGCTACGATAATATCGAAAGTATTGCACAATCTGCTTGATCAAATAATATTGGCTAAACAAGTAGAACTTTATGACAATCAAGTTGGAAGAGCAGCACGCGCGATACGTGAAGGTCGTGGGTTCGATTTCCGCACCGCAAGAGGAGATAACATTTTTCTGTTTCTAACATTTAAAGTTCGCTATTACGGCGTAAAGTACTATAAAAATAAAAAATCGAATAAGTAATAATGTATCTACTAAGACTAGTTTTTTAAGAATAAACTGTTACTAACATCTATGGCGTCTGCCTGAAGTAAATAAATTGAATTGAATTTAATTACCCGCTGCGTACCTACTAACCCAGTTTTTTCCACATTTAAGACTGATTTTTCGCTTCTATTGGTGGCAGACTGATGTTTCATAGCCTAAAGCCTTCCTCGATATTTATTTTGTCAATTCGAACCTGTTGTTCCTGAGATTAGTGTAATCAAACAAAAAAACTCTTCTGTTTTATAATTTTAGTATAGATTCCAAAGACGAAATGAGAACCAATACTTATGACGACCTCCGTAGCCGAGAGGCGACCGTGCCGGACTTTGGCGTCACGCCATCTCTGAGGTTCCGGGTTCGATCCCCGGTCGGGTCAATATGGAAAACGAACTTTTCTGTATTGTCTCGGGTCTGGGTGTTGTGGTACCGTCGTTGTTTGTAGCGGAAAAAAGACGTCAAAAAGATAACAGCCTAGCAACGGGGTTGTTAAATTTATCACTTATATAAATAAATATTGGACAACATTGCATACATTGCTTTGATTCTGTGGTAAGTAGCTAAAGCACTTGTGTTACAGAAATCAAAAACAACGACGGCACCACAACACCCAAACCTGAGACAATATAGAAAAGTTCGCTTCCCATATTGACCCGAACGGAGATCAAACCCGGGACCTCAGAGATGGCGCGTCGCCAAAGTCCGGCCCGCTCGCCTCTCGGCTACGGAGGTCGTCATGGATAGTATCACTGATCGATATCTATTAATAAGTATAGCTATCTATTACGAGTAATATAGTCGAATATCGATTCGACCATATTAGTATATTTAGATAGCGAAGGATATTTTTTGTTTTAATTGAAAAACATCGAGAGTTCTATAATAAAACAATTATTTATTATTTCAAATCACAGAGGATTGTATAGTATACAACATTCACACACATAGTTTATATTATTTAAAAATGATATTCTCTTATGTAATACAATTTAATACCTACGAAATAAATTAAATATATTTTTCCTAAATCATTATTTAAGTACAAAATATAAAAATAATCACTTAAAACAAAATTAAAATTAAATGCATTATGATACTGTTTTGATAGGCGTGTTATAAGAAAACAAATAATGTTCTCTGTTCCGATGTTTTTACAATGATTTGATGTTTTGAAGCGTAAACAAACCGTGTTTCATTTATATTTTAATTAAACCCTTCTTTGTCGAGAATATATAATTTCTTACAATATAAATATATTAAATTTTATACAATATTGGTCTTTATATATAATTCATTCATCCTCAAGTATAAAATAATATAATTGAGATCAGAATCGGTCATGGTCATTTTAAACAACGAACTTAAAATTATTAGTTTTATTGTAAGATAACATTAATATTACAATAACTTGAAGCAAATTTAAAAAAGTATATTGTGTTATATTTTCCTTAAAATGGTATAAAGTTTCCAAATTGAAATTAAACAATGATATGAAAATAGTTTTAAGTTAATTGACAGCAATTTTAACAGTTTTATATTTCATTTCAAAACCATGTTCATTTAACAATGTTTATTCGATTCTATTGATGTAAATTTTTATCTAAACCAGCTGTCTTCTCAAGAAAAATAACTTAAAAAATAATATTTTACAACTTAAGTACTAAATAAAAAATAAATTACATCCTTTTCCAGTCAAATCCATGGTAAGTATCATGTGAGTTAGGAGCATATGATGAATTTCATATATTAAACATACATACATATTTTGGTTGTCAACATTTCAAATGATCTACCTTATTAAGAGTTATCTATATACCTTTCGAACACGGCAGTAGAATACTTAATTTGTGCTGACGATTCATAAGTGCTTTTATAAAGCTTACATGAATAAAAATGTTTTCTATTCTATTCAATTCTATTCAAAGAAAGAAAAAAGTTAGAAAAATACCAATTAAAATAAATAAAAAATGTTGGAAAAGTAATAACGGTCTATAAGTTATGATATTATGTGACTTAAAGCGTCAACTCAGCACACCTAGACCCAACAAAAACTCAAAAAAATAATATCCCAAATTAAATTGACAGAGACTCAAATCCGGGAATTTTCGTGCTCCGGACAAAACTTAAGCCACTGTGTCATAGAGTTTGACATCAGACGATGGTATATTGTTGATATATATTTTAAAATTTCAGATTATATTGTAAGCGTTAAATCTCTTACGTTATTTTTAAAGAGCTGGGTCTTATCTTGAAAGAATAAACTAATAGGTATATCTAGTTCTTCAACCTCTACGAAACGAATGTTCTTTTAAATGTTGATTAACTATGGTGTCCGGTTTTATTGGTCTTGCAACCATATTTGTACGATGTCTCTTCCTCATATGCTCATACTCAGATGTCAATAACTTAGGCTAACAATAAGTTAAGTTGTAGTTAAGTTAAAATAGGTATACTTAAGTATAGGAACATCAAATTGTCACATCGGCGGGTAACTTCGGAGTCGGCAAGTTTTAGGCGCTTACTGGAAAAAAAGAAAAGATAATTGCACAAAAGCCTTTTAAAAGATAACTTCCAAAAGTTTATAGAAGACATGTAAGAGGTGTAAGGTAACTGCCTCCGTGGTGTAGTGGTTTTAGGGTTAAACTCAAAAACCAGGTGGCCGTGGGTTCAAACCCGCTGAAAGCTTTCACTTTACATTTGGCATTGCTTTTGAATCACACAACACGATACACGACATAATTGTCCGATAAGAATAATATACAGGCCTAGCATACGCAATACGTTACATTTATCGCATGAGACGACAAAATTTTCGATACTGTTGATTGGCTAATAGCACACCGCACTCATATTTTCGGCCAATCAGCAGCAGACGCACTGACTTGAATCGATTTTGACGTTTATTTAGAGCGCGATAAAATTTTGTCGCGTGGCGCATGCTAGGCCTGATAATCGAACTATCCATAAACTAACTAAGTATCTGCATGACTCTAGGGTTGACTGGTAGAGAATACTTCTAGCGTTAAGTCTATCGTTTGTACTTTTTGGAGTTGTCCTGAATAGGAATCAAACCTGTAATTCAACAGTCACAGACTCTTTTTTTTATCAAACCAGTCAAAAAGGTCTAACATACCTGTTTCTTAGCTGGGTAAAGGAAAGTCTGCACCGAATCCTTCCCGTATTTGTTCTTCACGGTGCAGGTGTAGTTGCCCATATCTTCCCAGCGCACGCCACTGATCACCAAGTCCCCAGAGGGCAGCACCTATGTAAAAAGAAAATTAAACGTTAGAATGTCAAAAATTGCTATCACTCTTAGAGGTCAAGGATCGTTCCAGGAGGGAAGCTGATCGCCTGCGAAAGACTGTGAATGCAATTCCCTGAAATAGTGCAAGAAACACCTCGGGGAATTCCCCCACATTACTCCGAGAAATGTTCACAGAAATAAGATCGCTGCTGGGCTTCCTGGTGGATCTCAATACAAGTAGGGCACAAAAATATATCTCACATAGGCAAAACAAGCAATGCTGATGTTGTCTTGAAAAACAGCTATTTATAGGTACATATTGCTGTACGGAATATGCGAACTCTACCAAAAACTGTGTCTTGAATAACAGTATTTAGAGAAAAGAGCATCTAATTGTAAGGTTGTTTAGGGGCTTTTTTTAATGCATTGACGGAAAATTCTGCTGCCTGGGTAGAACAGAAATTAGTGTAGGACTCCTCCACTCCGAGAAGAGTGGAAACTTTCTACTGAAAAGCCTCAGAGGCTTGAAACACCCCTTTAACTTGTTCGTGTGGAAAATGACCCCTTGTATTTATTTATATTTAAGACGAGACCTGTGCCTCACGGCCCTGGGTATCATTCCAAGCAAACTATGTGCCCGATTATTCGAACAAAACTCCTGATGTATTTATAAAACGTTAGCTAGCGTGGTGATTAAGTCAGTATCCATTGCTGTTACGATGACTTGATTTCAATGAAGCTTCAACCAGCTTGACAATGTAAAATGAAAATTGGACAACATCACACACATTGTCTGGATCCCAAAGAGAAAGCTTAAGCACATGTGTTATGGTAATGTGTTAACCAGAAGCAATGGTGGTACAATAAACGAGTATACTTTATTTAGAACCCCGCTTCGCAAACGAATGCTTATCCTTGGTGGGGGTCGAACCCACGCCACTTGATACCACAGCCAGGAGATCTAACTACAGTTTGAAATGGTCTGCCAAATATGCTGATGCTGCACTGCATACTGTGCCCAATAATGACAGCTATATGGGTTAAATTTTCTTACCCTCATTCTGGAGTTCCCAAAGACCAGCTCGTTCTTGCTGTCCGTCCAATATAGCTGGGATTTCCCAGACCCGTGGTACCGGCATGGCAGAACCACAGTAGTTCCGATGTCCTGGAATATCTCGAAGTAGAACTGTGTGATGGTCGGCTTGGAAGGCTTCCGGAAGAGAGACTCGAGCGTGAAGATGTTGGCGTCATCTTCGTCTGGAAAAGGGAGAAAAGAGGTTTGATGTAATTGATATCAATTGCTCAAAGAAAAAATAAATTGCAGTTGATCTGCGAGTTCGTTTTTTGCACATCTTTTGCTTATCATTGTTTACCCTTCTTAAGTATTAGTTTTATTTTAATTTGACTATTTATTTTCAATATTACAAAGGTCTTCCAGTTGTCACTAATAATATTTATATAATACTATTTCTTAGTCCAATTTTTGTTAAAGCGGCAACGAAAATACATCACTGTGAATGTCTAACTACCACAATTCATGAGATACAGCTTGATGACGGAGGTACAGACAGACAGACAGACGGAGAGTGGAGTCTTAGTAACAGGATACTGTTTCACAGAATTGGCTATGGAATCCTAAAATTGATTTTTTATAATTTTCTAAGCAAGTCCCTTGTTTTAAGAAGATATTGCGCATATGGCTCTCTTTTGCAATACAAATATAGTCTACAAATCAAATGCAGACCCTCTTAGTAATAAACCATACGATATATGTAATACCATGAAAGTAACTAAAATTAACCAATCTTGCCATTCAATCAAACTACGTATTTACCAGACCTCATTGAGTTTCCTTGCCAGGACAGGAATATGACAGCCTCATTGTTAAGTTTTAACAACATACCTTCAACAGTATAGATCTTCGTAGAAGCCACATCCTGCTTCAGGCCAGCAGTAGCCACGCACGTGTACTCGTCTCCGTTAGCAGCTGAGGTCACCACCACCTTAGACATGAGACGCGCCACGCTGGACGGGTCCTCAGTCACTATTTCGTTTATTTCATCGTACTGGAAAGAGAAGGGAATAGCGGTTATTGTGTGGTAGTAACGTGGTCGAGTCTCGATGGCCTGGTTGTTTCAGTATAGGGTGATGTAACCAGGATGATGAATTATGGGATGGTATTAACAATTCGTAGTCATTCGGAAAAAATGGATAGTCATTTTTGAATCATAAAATCTTGGAATTAGGCATTAAGCCTTGGTACCCAAAGCTTATACTCACATCAGCTTCTGTCATCATCTGGTCGTTCTTCAACCACTGTGCAGCGGGGGCTGGTTTCCCGACCACCTCGCAAGTGAGCTCCAGCCGCGTGCCGGGGGCGAAGCGGGCAGATTCGGGCGGCGGGTCTAGTATATTCACGAACGGTCTGAGCACCCGGCGTTTGGGAGTTGGCACCACTGAAAAAAGGAAATTCGTACCTTTATAAAATTGGAGGTAAATTACCTTGTTCTTTAAAGATCTCTTAATAAACGAAAAGAGGAAAATTAATCGGGAGTTCTCTTAGCTATATTTGTTGGAAATCGGTCCAAAATGGCTGACCACCACAAAATTTCGGATCACATATTTTTTAAATTATTGACTTACAAAATGTGTGTTATTCAGACTTGACATAGTATTTTAATTGCTATTGTTTGTGTTAATATTCAATAGGTGTCCTTATGATGAACAAATAAATAAATCTCCATTACTTTTATTAATACTACTAGCTGTGCCCGCAACTTCGTTCGCGTGGACTACATACTTTTATGGTTGGTTTTGCCCCTATCTCCCCTAATATTCAAAACAAAAATTAGCCTATGTCCGTGTAAGAGGTTCAACGTATATCAATACCAAAATTCATCAACATCGGTTCAGTGGTTTATGCGTGAAAGCCGGATAGACAAACAGACAGACAGACAAAGTTACTTTCGCATTTGTAATATTAGTATGGATGAGAGATATAAAAATTTGATTGCGATTTACAATTTCGTGTAAAATACATGTGAGGCTGAATAATATCATCCTTGCATAAAAAGATTAGTTTTTTTCATCAATTTCCTGTCTGAATAAAAGATGTTTTGTTAGAAATGAGAATAAAACAGTTCATTTGTTAATAAAATCAACGATATTATACCATCATTTAAAATAATATTTAAATGCAAAAGTGTGACCAATGGATTTTCATTACTTTTTTATTTAAAAACTACTAATGCCGGATTCTTATACTTGAAAAACGATCCGTTACGGATAGTAAGAAATTATACGAGGCGTGAGCTAAAATCGACCGATGGACGACTGAAATGACAGCTGGTATGGAAAGTAAATTATGGAACGGCATTAACGACACGTAGTCGGTTGAATTAAAACAGATAATCATTTTTGATACATTACGAATCGTAATATATTGAAAACGGCCATTAGTAAGTCGTAACATTAATTCGTCCCCACACGCACAGTTGTCAGAAATGACAAATTTGCCTTTATAATCAACATCCGAACTGTGATCATTTGTAAGTCGATCACGCATACACATCTGGTTGAAACGAATGGAAATCACATTTGAATGGCTAATCCCGAACATTTTACTGTGGCGACGAAGTTTTGCGCAAAATTGCCTTCGGAACTGCTTTTCCTAAATTTTGATAAGATTTAGTAAAGGTTTTTTAGTATGTAAATTGAGTGAGTATGTAATTTTAAATGCCATCATAACATTCCATAACAAAATTACTTATCCAATACTAGAAAACCAATCATTGAAGATCCGTTTTTGTTACAAATAGTAATTGATTATACGAGGCGTTAGCTAAAAATAACTGACGGACGACTGATGGTAGCTAGTATGGAAAGGAAATTAAAATTAACGACTCGTAGTAAAACTGGTAGTTATTTTTAAAATATTAGAACCAGGCATTAATTACGTTAAAATTCAAACAGCTTATCCATACTAATATTGTACAGAGTTTCTCTGTTTGTTTGTTTGTTTGTCCGACTTTCACGCCTAAATCACAGAATCGATTTTGATGAAATTTGGTATTGGTATACGTTGGACCGCTAGAACGGACATAGGCTACTTTTTTTTTGAAAATAAGGAAGGATGGGGGTAATACCGCCCTTGAAAGTTTATCTGGGGAAAATGTATATTTTTTATGTTAGAGATGTGAAATTTGGCAGAAATACAGCTCGAAACTTGGATTAAAATATGAGTTACTTTTGGTTTCGAATATTAGGGGAGATAGGGGTAAAACCAACCATGAAAGTATGTAGTCCACGGGAATGAAGTCGCGGGCACAGCTAGTACTTTATATGCTCATTAATTTTCATTTGACGATTTAAATTTAATAGGTATTTTGCATATTGTGCTAGACACGGAAATCATGAAATTCAATTCTGAACTTACAAATCGTTATGCCGATATGAATAATTGAATATTTATCGAGAAAAGTTGCTAACGACGAATATATCGACGACCGATTGTATTTTGTGATCATTCGAATAAATTAGATTGCCAAAACTTTGTGAAATGACATTAAAGATATTAGGTTTTAAAATGATTTTCAGTAGAATGGTAACAACCAAATTATTTAAATCTGACCCAATGCATAATATCGGAATATTTTTATCCTAGCAATAATGTTTTCATACAATTTTATTTAACTGTAACTTTTTTCGCATGTATTTTAATATAGATCTTGAATTTATTTTTAATACTAACAAAATAGCTTCGGAAGTACGCAGTTATTATATATTTAATTATACTTTCTCCAATAAAAATGCTTTAGTTGGGATTAAAAAATCTTTGCAAGATTTGTATTAAACTAGCTTGACCGTTTGAAAAAAAAGCGGAGGTTTCCCAATTCTCCCTTAAACATATATTTTTTCTACCAACTATCTCTGACAACTGTATCGGGATTTTTACCAAATGGGGAGACCTCTTGCCTCTAATTAAACTTATTTCTTTATGTTCCATAACTATAGTTCATAATTAATCGACTCCAAAAAAAGAATGAAGTTTTTCAATAGGGACAATCAGTCGATATAAAACACTCATTCTAATTAGTCCATCAGTAGCAATTTAACATTGCAATGATTCCTTTTTGAACAAATTAATATAAAATATGCAATCAATTATATCGTATGACTAAATAATAGTGTGGAAAAGCGCCAATGCGGAGAATTGCTGAACTAAAACCCTCTAACAAAATTTTCCCTGCGTAGTGCGCCTTAACTGTCGATTTAACTCTAAGAATTAATTATATTTAAAATACAAATTATAATTTTAAACTCACCATTGGGTTGTAAATTGTTGTCTAAATCATTTTTGCTTTCAATTTGTGCGTGAGCTGCTAATCCGCACTGCAGCGACACTAGCGCCGTTGCGACAAGCAGGGACACTAAGTTAATCATGTTGCTAGTGGACGATAGATGGCGCTAGGAGTATTAGAATATGAACCTGAAAATGCAAAATTTGTTCTTGAGTGTTTTATTAAGTATATTAATTAAATAAAACTGTTATTTAGCATCAATACAATACTAGTGACCCGCCGCGGCTTTACGTACGATACCGGTACAAATACAACTTTTTTACAAACCTATTTATTAAAACGTCGGAACCTGGATTCGAATACGGAAACTATGTTCGGAAACGGAATTCTTTACCTTTATCTATCAGATTATCTGAGACCCTTCCCATTTTTAAACTCAGGGTTAAATCGTACTTCCTCTCACTTAATGAATGTTAATTTATGTCCTCTATCTATAATTCCAGCTGGGCATGTTGGTTGTCAGTAATTTTCATACACTTATCCTACTTATTAACATTATTATTGTTATTATTATTTTTTTTTTGAGTCAAAACTCTTTACTTGATTTTATATATGTTAAATATGTTTATTTGTATATATATATATTTATTTGTATATATTTATAATGTTATATATTTATGAGTTTATGTATGTTTATCATGTTAAACTACGAAATAATTCTAAAATAAAACTGTATTTATGTTGCACGGCCGTACCCATTTCTCGCCATCTACTATTTCCTCTACCTTAAGGTTGTCTGGAAGAGATCGCTTTCTAGCGATAAGACCGCCTAAATTGTACTATAATTTTTCTGTAAAACCTATTTCTGTAAAGATTTTGTGCAATAAAGTATATCTATCTATCTATCTATCTATGTTTTGTCTCTTTCTTAACATACACGGTAAGACAGAGACAAAACATTGACTTTCATAATCGTAATAATTTCTGACGTTTGTAAATCAGCCTATTGGAGGTCTACTACCAAAAACGAATTAAGTCGGATCCGTTGATGTAAACCTATTTTTAATTCTCATAATGACAATTAATTCATTAAGAACGTGTTTAAAAAAACTAAAATACTATTGTTTCGTTTATTATATTATATTATATTATACCTTATAGACCTACAGTTTATTGGAAGTTATGCGCGTTGTAATATAAATTGTTAATTAAAGTGACAGTAAGTACTGTAATTGCATTTATTTAATATAAAGTTAAGAGTAGCAATAAGACGACCGCCGTAGCCGAGAGGCGAGCGGTCCCTGGTTCGATCTCCGGTTGTGGAAATATGGGAAACGAACTTTTCTATATTGTCTTTAGTAAAACTTTCTACACTTAAGTAATCTAATGTCTTAATTAATGCGGTCGGGTCAATTTGGAAAACGAACTTTTCTAAATTAAATATTAGAAACAGAAATATTTTATCTCCCCTTGCGGTTCGGGAATTGAACCCACGACCTTCACGTATCGCGCGTGCTGCTCTTTTCTTTTCTAAATTGACTTGAGTCTGGGTGTGCTGGGATGACGCCCTCAGTTAGTATCCGTCGTCTGGTACTCATAGTACAAGGGAAAACCTTAGTTTGAGACCAGGTGATTGGTGTGATTGTCTGGCGCATTTATTCATTTAATTTCAAAACAAAAAACACAAACAACATACTCGTATCTATGTTTAAATTTCAGTTTCTAATGATTGTTCATAAATGAAAATTCGCTTTATGAATCAAAATAAGACTTTCATTCAGATTTTTTAATGAGTGACTTTATATTATCTGATATGAATTCTTAATCGCCCAAGATCTATAATTCCCTTAAGTAGTACGATTAACACCGTAACCTAGACTTAATTTGGCAATATGTATGTAGTTCCGCTACTTGCCGCTTTGGCGCTACTGTAATTACCGTAGTGTTTTTTCAATAATATATTTAAAAAAAAATTAAACTTTGAAAGGTACCGCTGATACTAATTATCCAGCGAAGATAATACTTTAAACCAGGCGTAAGAATTACACTGCATTTGGTTTTTGATTTTTTAAAACCAATTACAAGATAGGTACCTACTAATTATTTAAACAAAAGCTCCCATTATCTCTGAAGGTTCAGTCCCAATTTAACGGTAACCTTATTATTCGTTGGTAAACTCGTACTAAAGACGTGATAAAAGTCACGTAGACGTTTAAAAATGATATTAACGAGGAAGGAACTATTACACTTTTATGTTACCTTGTCAATTGTACCAAAAATTTAAACGCATTTTTCATAAAAATACTTTTTTGAATAAATAAATAGAACGCGAAATTAAAAAAATAATAATACATAGTTTAAAATCGAGAGTACGGTATTGTAATATGTTAATATATTTTCATGTAGAGTGTACGAGATATTATCTTATGAAATACTAGATACGACTTGCATCATACTATTATATATACCTACTTATACTACTTTTTGAGTAAATACTAGTAAGTATGCGAGAAGAAATAAATATCTAGGTGTTATTTATTTTGTACATTACGTTGAATTTACGCAATAATTAAAACATAACATATGTGTTTTAATTATTGTGAAAATATAATGTGATAAAATTAGAATATATTTCCTAAATTTTATCATACCCGTGAAAAGAGGATAATGGAAATAATGGTCACTATTTTTCATAGTTTTTGAAACATTTGCATTGGTATTTTAACTTATTATTTAGTTTTAGTTTACAATGGCACTATTTTAACACTCGATTTTACTTTAAAAAAATCGATTTACGAAAATAACACATAAAGTGCTCACACTACCTTGAACAATTTCACATGGCATACTTTAATCAGTCAAAAAAACGCGTCATGCTATTTAACTAAATTAAACACAAAAACTAATAAACGTCACGACTAAAAGTCGACACAACTAACACACAAAAACAGAACTAAAAAATTTTTTTTTTACATTTGCCACAACAATGATGCCGTTAAAGACTTACCTCAAAAAAGGTAAACCACGGTTAGTTCGGTAACACAGTAATCACTTATAAGTTCACGCGCGTTAGGCGATCGGCTTGTGAGTGGAGACTGTGCGCCCGGCGATCCTTTTTATACCGTCCCGAGGGATCGGAGGGGGCGTGGGGAACGAATTAAGGGTTGGGTCTTCCCGTTTCGAGATCCAGAGGACGGGAACCGTTTTTTTTTCTAGGAACTATTTTCATTGCGGGGTCCGATTTAATTGCTAGAAAGTATAAAACAAAGTTGTTTCTGCATTGTTAGATCTTTAAAACTACGCAACGGATTTTTATGCGATTTTTTTTGATAGCTTGATTGATGTATGAGGAATATTTATGTACAGAAAAGCCTTAATTTGTATTTACTTGGAGCCGTGCTAAGCCGGGGCGAGTAGCTAGTTATAAATAAGTATTAGAAGATCATCATCAGACATCACGTCGTGAGGAGCTGTAGCATTTGTGTTAAAGAAATCAGAAATGACGGTATTACAACACCCAGACCCAAAACAGTATAGGAAAGTTTGTGTTTCCAGATTGAGTCGGAATCGAACCTAGGTCCTTAGAGCTGTTGCAAGCCAAAGTTGAGGTAAATTGTTTTATTATTCTTTATTTAATTCCTTTAATAAATATTTGCCTAATCAACTACTGATTTAAATGTTATTACATAAAGATTGCCTGAAAAATATTGCTTTGTAACAATAAGACAATCAAAATTGTACTTTTATTGGTGTGAATAATTTGCAAGACGGATTTCAATTTTAATAATATTTTGTTTTTTGAAACCTCTTTATTTGCATTCGAAGTAAATTGGTTACGATTAGGTAGGTAAAAGAATTAAAAATTCCTATCTCTCACAGGATCCGACATATTTCGTTTTCGGAAGTAGACCTGACCCGAGGCAGTAAAGAAAAATCGTTTCTCATATTGATCCGACCGGGGATCGAACTCGGGACCTCAAAGATGGCGCGACGCCAAAGTCCGGCCCCTTCGCCTCTCGGCTACGGAGGTCGTCAAAGTAAAAACCATAATTTACTAATTGCGTTAAGATTTAGTCGACGTCACTTATTAGTACAATTTTTACGAATCAGGGGGGCTTCAAACAAACGAAATTTCCGTTTTCGAAGATCAAAAGATTGGGAATTAGATTTTTTGATTTGCATCAATTAAACGGAGAGAGGTAGGGCATAGCGATTTATCGCTCGAACTGGAGCAGCCCGACTGGTGAAATACCTCCACCTTACAGAAGACCGCAGCCAAATAGCAATCACTTCTGTGTTGTTGTGTTCCTGCGTGTGAGTAAGGTTTCTAGAGCTCTTGGGGGGTGCTACATTAGTAGCAGGGGTTAAGCCTTCAAGATAAGGGCGACAAGTCCAGTGACTAGGACCTCATTACCACTTAACATCAGGTGGGATGAGGTCAATCTTGAAGTGTAATAATATTTTCGTCTATTCGGATTCGAAGCGAATTTCGTAGATACGATTAAGAAGTCCTATTCATCATTCTATTACGTTTTTAGGAGTAGGATCCCAGGATCAGATAATGGCACTCTAAAGAAATCGAGGGGAAAGCGGTGATTTTTGTAGAAAATTAATTGTAGATTTCCAAACACGAAAGTCTAAAATTAAACTTAACCCTTTTAAAATTAATTGTTTATTTGAAAAATTTACTTCCAACAATAATACCCGAAGCAAGATCAAACATGTTTCGCAAATATTATTTTGTAGTGACCCAAAATAGTATGAAAAATGTTGCTGCACCGCAGTTAGTAGAGGAACAACTGAATAAGCCATACAAAACTGACACTACGTAAAATAAAACGATTAGCATTTTCGTTTGTGATAAGGCCCTATTTGTAACCTACTAGCTGTGCCCGCGACTTCGTTCGCGTGGACTACATCCTTTCATGGTCGGTTTAACCCCTCTCTCCCCTAATATTCGAAACAAATTTTAGTCTATATGTTAATCCTAGTTTTGAGCTATATTTGTGCTAAATTTCATATCTCTAACTTCAAAAATAAACATTTTTCCATATAAACTTTCAAAGGTGGTATTACGAGATTCAACGTATACCTATACCAAATTTCTTCAAAATCGGTTGGGAGGTTTAAGCAGGAAAGCGTAACAGATAGACAGACAGACAGACATACAGAGTTACTTTCGCATTTATAATATTAGTAGGGATTTTCTTGCGTTACATATAGTAATATTTTATTGCTGAAGAGTTAATTTCGTATGTTTGAATGCGCTAAATTCAGGAACGACTGTTTCGAATATAAAAAGTATTTTTGTTCGGAAAGTCAATTTTTAAGGAAAGGTATAGGCTATATAGCATCACGATGCGACCGATAGGATAATCAGTGGATAAAGCGTGTCTCTAGTTATAATATACATATGTCTGAATATAATATCCTTTGGACAGTACGACAAGGATTTTATTACGATATTAGTTCTTATGGGAACGACATAAAAGCGATGCAAAGTCGAGAGTGTGTTGCTCGACCTCTTTTGTTTGTCCTCTTTGTTTGTTTTTGTTTGACCTCTTTTGGTTGTATACCCACACCTATATTACTTTGAATCAATTAATTATTTTTTTAAATTTACACACCACACTGTATGTTTTAGTGCAACGCTAAAGTTCAGCTATATTTGTAATATGAACGACAGAGTTTCTTGCCGGGATCTTCTCCGTAAGTTATAGGTTCCGAACCGGAGGTAGCGTCATTTGAATTATATAGACGTTTCATAAATATAACTGGTGTAAACATTTAAAATAACTTAAGGGGTCAAAACGCGACACCATTTTTATTTAGTAGTTAATACGAACTACTAAATAAATTTGACTCGTTAATTTATTTTAAATGTTTAAAATGGAACGCGAAAGTCTTAAAATTTATATTACTGGTGTAATTTACATGAATGAAATAATATTGAATTTGAATTTGCCTATATTCACTCATCTATGTCTGATTAATTAAATATAAAATATCTTATTGCGACGTTATAACAACTTATTCAATTTCACTACAACAAGACATGTTCTATTGAATGAATCGGATTGAATTACTTAATTAATAAGCTAATTATAGTAATAGGTAGTGATTAACCACGTTTGATCTTCGCCGAACTAAGTTAATACGATTTTATCACTAGTTTGAACTGTGAATAGTTGCGTAAAATACCTACGATTTTCCATTATCAGACTCTATGGTTATGAAATAAGCTGTTCAGTCAGTCAGTAAGTATTTTTTGAGAAATAATAAAGTATCTGATCAAATATATATATTTTTTTAAATTACTATATGCAGGTAAAATTGATAAGGGTCTAAAATTCGATGGGTTACTTTTATCGTCGCTTTTTAAATAGGGGTATGTAGATATATAGACGTATTTTGGCTATCTCTGAGGTCTCGGGTTTGATCCCCAGTTGGGTCAATATGGGAAACGAACTTTCCTATATTGTCTCGGGTCCGGGTGTTGTGGTACCATCGTTGTATCTGATTTCTCCAACAGTGCTTAAGCTACTTATCATAGAATCAGAGCAATGTATGTGATGTTGTCCAATATTGTTGTTCAGTCAATCAAATATTTCTTTATTCAAGTAGGTTACATGAAACACTTTTGAATAGTCATTGAATACAATGCAAAGTACTTTATTATAATATATCGATAATCGATTAATTGGCAACACTAACCGATGCAACAGAAAAGTTCTAGAATGGGGACATTGTACTGGAAAACGTAGCTTAGGACGACCTCCGATGACTTTGATAAGACGGCAAGGAGACTACGGATGCATGTGGGATTACATACACAGGAACCGTGAATAGCGAGTTATGGTAACCACTGGCTGCTCGATATTAGCACTTACGCACACGAACTAAGGGTGGTACAGCGCCCAAAGTGTGTATTCAAACCTGCTTTTGCGGTACAACGAATATTCTACGCAGCAATCGATACCAGCAAATTCAAAACATACAAAAACATGTTTTGTAGATATGCAAAACAAAAATTCAAACATCTGCTGCAACAAACAAATGGGTCATGGCTTAAAGTAGACTTAAGTAGTGCGTTCTTGATAAAACACTGATTTTCGGATATGACATGTAAGGATTGCAATCCAAAAAACGTGATCAAGCAATTTTAACCTGAGATCACGGGCTTATATTTTCACACTTTTGATGACTCCCGACGCATAAACGGCAGGGGGAAGTGATGCAAAGACGAGGGTTGTAAAAATCTTACGGGCTTACGTACAGTGATAGAACTTTGCCCTAATCTTGCAGCTCAGAGCCTACAGAAAGTCCAGTTTTGCAATAGGCACTGAAGTGGCGCAAAGCCGAGGGTTGTAGAAGTTTTAGGGGAAGTTTATGTTCAGCGGTAGAATTGAGCCCTGCTCTTGCCAGCTAAGCTCCTCTAGGAAGCCAAGTAATGTAGGGAGGCGATGAAGTTGCGCATACCGAGGGTTATAGAAGTCCTAGGGGGAGCCGTGTGTTTAGCGGTAGAACTTGGCCCTGCACTGCTGGTTAGGTGCTTCTAGACAGGCCAGCAATGTAAAGGGGGATAAAGTGGCGCATACCGAGAGTTGTGGAAGTCTTGGGTAAAGGCCTGTTCTTAGAGGTATAATTTTGCCCTAATTTTGCTAGATAAGATCCTTTATGAAGCCAAGCAGTGCACGGTCGCTAAAGTGGTACAAAGAAGAGAATTGTAGAAGTCTTGGCCAAGGCTTTAATTCAAAGGTAGAATTTTACCCCTATTTTGCCAGCTGAGCTCTTACAGGAAGCCTAGCAGTGTAGGGGGGTGGCGAAGAAGCTCAAAGCTGAGGGTCGCAGAAGTCTTGAAAAAGGCCCAGCAGCAGTGGATGTGGATCATGAATGATTATTGCTCGAGAATTGTGGAGGTTTTGAGCTGAGGCCTATGTTTAGCGGTAAACCCAGTGTCTGATCATGCTTGAGGATATGTACGTAATGTTTAGGGAACCCTTATAAGAAGTATAAATCTCAGACAGTGATTTTCTCAATGACATTTGAGTCTCGATTAGCGATCAGTTTAACAATTTAACCAGTTGGTACCGTGTCGCCGGTCACGTATAGACACGTGAAGGGTTAAGTGTGTACCGTATTTCGGTGTTAATTCCGTACATACAGATATTCAATTTCATTAAGAGCGTTTAGTGTTGATTAGCATTAAAAACGTTCTAGTGTAAAGTAAAAGTCAAGTATAGGCCTATTTAATGATACATTGTAAGCTTCTATCATTGGAAGCGCAGGACCGCGCGTTGTGGCGTTCTGTAGGGGAGGCCTATGTCCAGCAGTGGACAAAGAGAGGCTGATGGATGGATGGATGGATGGATCATTGGAATAATAGTTTAAAAAACTAAAAAACACGCTTTTAGCTCGCACTAAAAATTACAAAATAATTCAGACATTTAAGAAAGAAAGCGTGGAGCGTTTTGTCCAAAAAGAGTAAAGATAACATAAACGAGTTTAGTGCGAGCTAAAAGCGTGTTTTTTAGTTTTTTAAACTATTATTTTTATTTTCTACTTTTTAGTTTTCTCATCTATCAATAATTATATAATTCTTTTTCGTATCCCATTCAGCAAACCCTTTCATTTAATACCCATATCATAGGGGTGCATTTCAAATAGCCTGTCCGTTATCTTGGACGCCCGCCATATTGGATTTGAATCACGTGACTATTTTTTTCGTATTCCTGACAGCAAACCCTTTCTTTTGATACCCATATCATGGAAGTGCATTTCAAACAGTCAGTTCGCCATCTTGGGGAGGCCGCCATATTGGATTTGTAATGACGTTTCTTAGCTAGTCATGTATTGTCATCAGAACTCAGAGCGTGTGCAAAATTTCATCTTAATCAAAGACCGGGAAGTGGGTCAAATTAAGATTCAAAGATTCCGTTACATACATAGATACATACAACGCGAGCTAATAAAAGCGTGTTAAAAAGGCATCGTTTTATGTGTAGAAACAAACGCACACAGATTACACACTTTGCACCGCCCTTATGTCTTCGGCATAAGATCGAATTTCAAACTGCAAGTGCTGTTCACTGTACAGTAATGTTTTTTTTTGTTCTTAATCTGACTTTAAGTTAAGTCAGATTCGACGTACCATCACCCGAGGGAGGGTGATGGTACGGTGAATCAACGCATTTCCCCCGTCACAAAAAAAAACAAATCATCAAGACTTGGTGCTTGGTGGTATTGGTGGTCGACTATTAGATAGATAGATAGATATACTTTACAGAAATAGGTTTTACAGATTGATTATAGAACATTTTAGGCGGTCTTATTGCTAGGAAGCGATCTCCTCCAGACAACCTTTAGGTAGAGGAAAATAGCACCTAGTAAAAGTATTGTAATAACATACATTTTTAGACTTTCGCGTTCCATTTTAAACATTTAAAATAATATAACGGGTCAAAACGCGACACCATTTTTATTTAAAAGTTAATACAAACTATTTACAGCCCGACGTTTCGGTTAGGTTGCACCAACCGTGGGCACGAGCTGACTGCGTTTTGACCCGTTAAATTATTTTAATTGTAATAACAGTTCAGATATATAAAGAACCCGTTATTTGCGCGACTCACTCTTGGCAACACGTGTCTGGTGCCACGAGATCAACCAATTAAGTTATCCAATTGAATTGTTTGTCAGTTTGTCATCATCCCAAAGACTTGCGTCACTAAGAAAACTTTCTAATTACTGCTAGGTTATATTTAGAAAAGGTCTTGGTCTGGTGGTTCTTTACCTATTAAAAAAAGAAGAGTATTAATAGCTATCTGCTGCCTGCGACTTTGTTCCCGTTATTTCGGGATAAAATGTATCCTAGAATTATATTAATCTAGTATTATAATTTATTAATTATGATTTTGTCGCTTTTGCAGTGGAAACCCTAGGTCCGTGGGGTCCTGACGCATTGTCTTTTTTTAAAGATATTTCAAAAGGACTTGTCAAAGTTACAGGAGACCCAAAGGCTGGCTGCTACCTCGCCCAGCGCCATTCAGCGAGGTAATGCAGCCAGCATTTTGGGTACCTTACCACAGAGACCATCTTTGTTTATTCAAAATATTTCTTTTTTATTTATTTTAGTTTGAATATTTTGTAAGTTAGTGTTATCTTAAGTTTATTTGTTTTGTTAGATAGATAGATAGATACACTTTATTGCACAGAAAATTTACAGAAATTGGTTTTATAGACATATTTAAGTACAATATAGGCGGTCTTATTGCTAGAGAGCAATCTCTTCCAGACAACCTTTAGGTAGAGGAAATAGTAGACATCGAGAAACGGGTACGGCCGTGCAAAATGCTTTGTTTATGTAATCAATTATTTAGTAAATAAATAAAGAAAATCTAGTATTTCTAGTTAATTTTATCCGAATCCATTTTTGCCCGGTTCCAATATTTTACGATTCGTAATGTGACAAAAATTACTATACGTTTAACTACGAGTCGTTAATTCTAATTTTAAATTTACTTTCCATATCAGCTGATATCAGTCGTCGGTCGGTCGTTTTAGCTTACGCCTCGTATAATTGATAACTATCCGTAACTAGAACGGATCGTTTTTGAAAAATTGAAACCGGGCATAAGTCGTTTTTAAATGAAAGAGACAGCAACATTTATCCATACATCCATACATCCATACATTCTTACAAACTTTCCTATACCGTTTTTTTTGACGAGCGAAATGCTTTGACGCACCAAAGTCAAAGTCAATATTTTTTATTCATGTAGATTACATTTGTAATACTTATGAATCGTCTCTCTACAATGCAAATGAAGCTACCTCCGGTTCGGAACCTATAACTACCGAGAAGATACCGGCAACCGGCACCGTACCGTTCACCCAAGGGAGGTGACGGCTTGTCGGGGACTCCCTGCCCTGAAAAGGCCAGGACTACCCACTAAAACCCCCCGGTTGGACCTCATCTCCTGGTTGGTAGTCTTGTGGGAAATCGGATCAATCTGACCAAAAACAACAACACCGACGGAATGACCACTTACGCGGCCCCGTCTCCTCCCCCCAGGGTGGTCGAGGGGGGAGTGGGGGACGGTTAATCCAACTGGACCGCCCCCACTTCCCATACCGTACCCATTTCTTTTTTTTATGTTACACTTCAAGATTGACCTAATCCTATCTGATGTTAAGTGGTAATGAAGTCTTAGCTTAAGGGATAATAAATCTGTTACTGGACTTGTCGCCCTTACCTTGAAGGCTTGACCCCTGCTACTAATGTAGCATTCCCAAGAGCTGTGGAAACCTTACTCACACGCAGGAACACAACAACAAAGAAGTGATTGTTATTTGGCTGCGGTCTTCTGTAAGGTGGAGGTATTTCACCAGTCGGGCTGCTCCAGTTCGAGCGATAAATCGCTATGCCCTACTTCTCTTAAATTTCTACTATTTCCTCTAATTTGTCTACACTCTTTTAGTCATCCTTTCTCTCTCGATCTTTTCG
This sequence comes from Glyphodes pyloalis, assembly GCA_037074685.1. Taxonomy (NCBI): domain Eukaryota; kingdom Metazoa; phylum Arthropoda; class Insecta; order Lepidoptera; family Crambidae; genus Glyphodes; species Glyphodes pyloalis. Next base: position 10,871,147 of record JAYKKO010000020.1, on the reverse strand, counting down.
AACTCTAAATAGATTCTTAGCGATAAGACCATCTAAATTGTATTATAATTTGCAATTAAGTATATATATATATAAACTTTCGCGTTTATATGTTAGTACGATATCAGACAACTCTACATATATTGTACTGATACCAAAGTAAATAGGTTGAGATAATGGGAACTAAAACAAAATATAATATAAATATACATTATGTGATTATACGTTGATACATTTATGGATGACCTCCGTAGCCGAGCGGGCCGGACTTCGGCCTCACGTCTCCGAGGTCCCGGGTTCGATCCCCGGTCAGGTCAATATGGGAAACGAGCATTTCTATATCGTCTCTAGTCTGGTTGTTGTGGTACCGTCGTTGTTACTGATTTCTGTAAAACAAGTGCTTAAGCTACTTACCACAGAATCAGAGCAATGTATGTGATGTTGTCCAATATTTATTTATTTTATTTATTAACATACCTAGTTGTTATACGCACAATATAAAGGCACGGCCGTTCAAAGTCCAAAGTATATAGTCTAACATACTTTCGATCGAACCATATTTTCAGATAAAAAGATAAATTCATAAGAATGTTCGACTTATTGAATGAATCAAGCTTATCTTTGATTGATATACCTCAATGTCTCGTATAACCGTATGTTATCAATACTACTTTTACATATTAAAGGCCTAGACCACGGTCGGACTATGAAATTGTGTATCTGAAAAATCAAGGATTTTGAGGTTCCACAATTTCAGTCTCTGCCAAAATTTTTGTTGACCTAATGTTTCGTGTAGGTGACATTGTGTAGTGTGTATGATAAAACAGCCGTGGACGAGGTGTTCTAAGAAATTTAATTTGCTTTCAGATATACCCAAAATACAGGAAAAATACGGGCGTTCAAAAATACATAATACACAAAAATACATACACACAATTTTTGTGTTTTTGAAAACTTAGAATTAAAATTTTCAGGAATATGACAACATCGAAGCAAATCGTAATGAACTTTATGGTTATGTGTTTTATCATTGAGTGTTGCCAAGTGAAAAAATATTTCTACCATTTTCGGTTGTTTTTTTACTTAAGTCCCTTCGAGGGACGGAAATAGAAATTGACATTTAACGCAAATTTTAGGATTATTTAGGATCATTCCTATCAAGCATTGCCATTAGAATAAAATTTAACTATTTTATTTATTATCTACCTGTTAATGCTATCAATAAAAAATGTGCAAAATAAATAGTCACCTTCCAACATTTATTTCGGCCACAGTAAATTCGAAACAAGTAAAAACAAGGCTTGGATAAAAAAAACACCCTAATGTCGAGGAATGTTAGTTTTATTACGTGCTAACGACACAATTCGAAAAAGGGCTCCATCAAAAATCAAAAAACTTAAGTTACAACCTTTCACGTGCCGACCGAACCGATAAGACACGTGTTTTATCAAATAATGTCTAGACGGTCGCACACGTCACTCCACTACGTTCTCAGAAGATAGGATGTAAAAAAACGCTACTGTTCACTTTTGACGACACTAGCTCCTGACGTCTAGATATTTCCTGTAATCTGACGTCATAGGTTTTATTGTTGAGTTCTGTCTATGAATTGTATATTGGTGGTTCGTAAATTCCCTATATTATAGTTGAGTGAAGCGATGGCTGGCACACACGTCATGCTTGTTGTCGCTACAGTTGATAAATACTCCTTTTTTTATAGTAGCGCAGTATATTGGCTCCTCCCAGCCTGATGGTAACCAAGAGGGACCCACATCGCGATGACAACGGATTTGATATCAAAATATCCTATCCGTCAGCATCGCCATACTGGCCCGCAAAATGTTTCTTCACGCTCCTTTTGAAGGAATCCATGTCAAAGGATTGGCAACACATGAGCCGGCAACAAGTTCCACTTCTTTATGGTCTGGCAAAGATAGGAGTTACCAAACTTTTTTGTTCGTGATGGAATATTTTCCACGGTGAAGCGATGACATCGTTGGCCGGCTCTTGTGGTTCTGTGAAGGACAGGAGAGGATGGGATAAGGGAAAACAAACCCCTACTACACACCAATCACCTGGTCTCAAACTAAGGTTTTCTCTTGTACTATGAGTACCAGATGACGGATACTAAATGGGGGCGTCATCCCAGCACACCCATACCCAAGTCAATTTAGAAAAGTTCGTTTTTCCAAATTGACCTGACCGGGAATCGAACCCGGTGTCTATCGCGCTTTGGCCGCCTACCTTAGCCGAGGTCGTCTAAATGTTGGTGCAAACAATAGGAAAATATCTGGAATTGAAATTGGCAATCAAAAATGTACAACAAGATGATGCAATACTTATCTGATGATAGTGATTAGGTTTAATTTTATCCGTTAACTACTTAATACTAGTTTTTGCAAGTAACCAGTATTTTGTAAGCCCTACGTGACTTAAACCACATAGTTCTTACCAAAAGCCGATTAAAATTTACGATAGTTATAAATACGAAAGTCTCGAGTAATCTTGCTTGAAATCGATTAATAGACCTATCTGCATAATTTAATCTACTGTAGAGACATTTTGAATGGACCAGTTAGTAATATAAATAAATTGTCGAACTCTTTCTTGGAACTATTAAATAGTACGGTTTGGAGAATTTAATCGTTAGATAAAACTGAACAACCCGATAAAGTATAAGTCGTTTGAATTAAGAACATCGTTGAGTAATTTTGTCAAAAAAACATTTTAGTATTCCACTAAGATGTTTTTTTTATATTGCACTTCAAGATTGACCTCATCCCACCTGATGTTAAGTGGTAATGAGGTCCTAGCTTAAGGGTGACAAGTACAGCATAATAAATCTGTTACTGGACTTGTCACCCTTATCTTGAAGGCTTAACCCCTGCTACTAATATAGCACACCTCAAGGAGCTCTGTAAACCTTACTCACACGCAGGAACACAACAACACAGAAGTGATCGTTATTTGGCTGCGGTCTTCTGTAAGGTGGAGATATCATTTAAAAAGAGTCGTATTGTTTCTTTATTTGACTATTATATTTTTTCTGACAAGGAAAGTGGACTAAAATTTGGTTATTCGTTATTCTACTTGCCTAGACTAAATATAGGACATAATATTTTTTTCATTTTTCACAAAAAATGTCGGCGATACATTGAAATAAATTGGCGTGTGATGTCATTAGCAAGTACATTTTGTACTCAACAGTAAAGTAACGATCTGTTTATTATTTATTTATTTAAAAACTTTTTGCACAAATAAGAACAACAGAGGGACTTAATGCTGACGTGTTTTTTACCAGACGCAAAAACGACGGGTTGTTATAAGTTTGACTTGTGTGTGTACCTGTCTATGGCATCGCAGCTCCCGAACAAATGCACCGATTTTGATTTTTTTTGTATAAAGATGAACAAATCGGGAGTGTTCCTAGCTATGTTTGATAAAAATCGATCTAAGATGGCCGCCGTCACAAAATTATGGATTGCATGTTTTAACACAACTCCCACAACGAAGGTATTATATAAAGGAGTTTGACTAGCAGAATAAATTCATGACAAGTTTCAAATCCAAGATGGCCGCCGCCAGAATATGACGGATTTTCTATAATTTTTGTTACACTACGACAAATTTGAAATCTAATCTGCCTGCCATTATTGGTTATTTTCACACTTTTTTTTATGCCGGGAGTATTTTTAATTTATTTTACACTTGCTGTGCCCGCGGCTTCGTTCGCGTGGACTACATCCTTTCATTGTCGGTTTTACCCCTTTCTCCCCTAATATTCGAAACAAAAAGTAGTCTATATTTTAATCCAAGTTCGAGCTATATTTGTGCCATATTTCATATCTCTAATTTCAAAAATAAACATTTTTCCATATATACTTTCAAAGGTGGTATTACCCCCCCCCCCTTATTTTCTAATAAAAAGTAGCCTATATCCGTTCTTGAGATTCAACGTATACCTATACCAAATTTCATCAAAATCGGTTGAGAGGTATAAGCAGGAAAGCGTAACAGACAGACAGAGTTACTTTCGCATTTATAATATTAGTAGGGATGCGCTTAACTATAAAATATATATAATAAAATAAGCTAAAAGAAAAATGACTCCACTCAACCTTATATTTATTTCCCAACGTATTCTAGAAGGTAGAATGAAGATCAACATTTAACTTCAAAGTTGCCTACCACCCGAACAAGATTCAATTTACTATGAGACATCTACACTCATATAGCACATTTTAAAAGTAAACTCGATTTTGTGCAACTTTAAAGGAGACTGGAGAGTGTAAACGGGGTTTTATTTATTGGGTTCAGTAGGTATCTCAAAATAAAAGAGAAAAGTTTGAAAAGAAGCCTATATCACTCTCTACATATAAATAATTTCCAATTAAAAATGAAATATTACGTCAATTCGTTGCTCCGTTTTGCCGTGAAAGACGGACCAATAAACAGACACACACATACCCACACTATGCCATTTATAATATTATGTTTTTAATAATTAATTTAAATCCCGAAATCTTTTTAGGTATGAAATTCATTGGTTCTATTGAATGCGGTACCCTATACTCTACTAAATGAGATTTTAGCTTTTCGCCGAAGTGATTTCTAGCTAGTAAATTGAATTTTTCTTTTACAATTTAGTTTTGAGTAGTTCTAGTCACTAGCAGTACGGTACAAGTAGGTATATACTAGAAATCACATTACAATGTAACATTTATCTTCACTCAAATATATCCCTACTAATATTATGTTATATATCTATGAGTTTATGTATGTTTATCATGCTATACAATTAATATAATTCTAAAATAAAACTGTATTTATGTTGCACGACCGTACCCATTTCTCGCCATCTACTATTTCTGGTTGTCTGGAAGAGATCGCTTTCTAGCGATAAGACCGCCTAAATTGTACTATAATCAATCTGTAAAACCTATTTCTGTAAAGTTTTTGTGCAATAAAGTATATCTATCTATCTATCTAATATTATAAATGCGAAAGTAACTCTGTCTGTCTGTCTGTTACGCTTTCCCGCTTAAACCTCTAAACCGATTTTAATGAAATTTGGCATAGGTATACGTTGAACCTCAAGAACGGACATAGGCTACTTTTTGTTAGAAAGTAAGGGAGCCATAGGACTTAGGGGGGGGGGGGGTTATGCCACCTTTGAAAGTTTATATGGGAAAATGTTTATTTTTAAGTTAGAGATATGAAAGTTGGCACAAATATAGCTCAATATTAAATTAAAATATAGACTACTTTTTGTTTCGAATATTAGGGGAGAAGTGGTAAAACCATCCAACCATCAAAGGATGTAGTCCACGCGAACGAAGTCGCGGGCATAGCTAGTGTATAATAAACGAACTCTTGCACTCTACTTCATCCATGAATAACTTCAGTTACTATAAGTATATACGTTATTTTAGAAGAGGCCATTTTTTTATGTTCTTGAGATTAAAATACTCAATTGGTACTGAGGATTCATAAGTGATTTTGTCAAGCTACAGTACCTAATCGCACTAATATTTTAAACGCTAAAGTTTGTAAGAATGTACGAATATGTCGATGTCTGTATATACTCTTTCAAGCAAAAACAACTACGGATTTGATAGGAAGTCAAATGAAGTAGGTAATGGATTAACAAATAGGATATTTTTATACCGAAATAATGCGGCCCAAGTAGCAGGCATAAATAAATAAATATTGGACAACATCACATATATTGCTCTGATTCTGTGGTAAGTAGCTTAAGCACTTGTGTTACAGAAATCAGAAATAACGACGGTACCACAACACCCAGACCCGACACAATATAGAAAAGTTCGTTTCCTATACTGACCCGACCGGGGATCGAACCCGGGGCCTCAGAGATGGCGCGGCGCCTAAGTCCGGCACGCTAACCTCTCGGCTACGGAGGTCGTCAAAGCTAGCATAGAGGCATAGCTAGTAATAATCATAGAAAATTTAATGACAAATAAAATGTATGTTGTGGAACTTTTGAACTATAAACGTACTATCTGCATGACCCGACGGTTGAGTGGTAGAGAATACTTCTAGCATTAAGTCCACCTTTTGTACTTTATTTGTGCAATAAAATTTTTATATAAATAAATAAACTATAAACTTAACAATCTTAAATCTGAAATAATTTAAGAGAGGTAGGGCATAGCGATTTATCGCTCGAACTGGAGCAGCCCGACTGGTGAAATACCTCCACCTTACAGAAGACCGCAGCCAAATAACAATCACTTCTGTGTTGTTGTGTTCCTGCGTGTGTGTAAGGTTTCCAGAGCTCCTGGGGGGTGCTACATTAGTAGCAGGGGTTAAGCCTTCAAGGTAAGGGTGACAAGTCCAGTAACAGCTTTATTATGCTACGGCCTTATTACCACTTAACATCAGGTGGGATGAGGTCAATCTTGAAGTGTAATATAAATAATAATCCTAAATAATAATTAATACTATTCAATTTAACTTCAAATTTTCTCAACACCTATTTCCTACAAACTAAGAGGAAAACGAAAAAGCTCAACAAATTCCAGTTAATAACGGTAATAACTGTTCATGATTAATTGTTGCACGCCTACCATCAATTACGATTTATATTTCTCGGTAGAATCAACGTGTTTTGTACAGACGGACAACTCATTGTGGAGTTTGCAACACCCTTATGTCATTCGTTTAAGAACGAATATTGACCAGCAAGTTTTACCTTGACTGATGTTGTCCGCATCTCGAGGCATTTAAAGTGTCGTAATGTGAAGTCGAGAGTAGGAAAATACCCAAAACGGGGATTTTTTTACCATTAGTACAGTAAAGAGAATTCCCTCTGGCAATTTTGTCATTAAAATACTTCTTGTCGCTAATACAATCGTTGTCACGAATTTGTCTATTGCTGAATCCATTTACTTCATGTATCTACTTCGTTTATTGTTTTTCAATTATATACTTACTAGCTGTGCCCGCGACTTCGTTCGCGTGGATTACATCCTTTCATGGTCGGTTTTACCCCTTTCTCCCCTAATATTCGAAACAAAAAGTAGTCTATATTTTAATCCAAGTTTCGAGCTATATTTGTGCTAAATTTCATATCTCTAACTTCAAAAATAAACATTTTTCCATATTAACTTTCAAAGGTGGTATTATCCCCCATCCCCCCCTTATTTTCTAATAAAAAGTAGCCTATGTCCGTTCTTGAGATTCAACGTATACCTATACCAAATTTCATCAAAATCCGTTCAGCCGTTTAGGCGTGAAAGAGTAACAGACGAACAGACAGACAGAGTTACTTTCGCATTTATAATATTAGTATGGATGTATGTATACAATTATTTATATTGCACTTCGAGATGTATTTATTTATTTATTCAGAATGGTCGAACAACAGTTTTTATAATGTTACATAATTTAGTTATAACATGCTATAAAACTAACTTAAAAGTTAAATATAAAAACCAATTACTGGTTGACACCACATGACAAAAAGGGACAAAAATAAATACTAGGTACATATACACTAATTAACTTAATCTAGGATTTATATAGGTACCACAAATATAGGTTCCTATATGGCCGGATAAAATGCTTGTTTGATACTCCAAAAGATGTCGTTGAAAATATTTATTTTACTACTATTTTTATTAACTAGCCTACAGAATCTAGGTATGGCCGAGTAGATTGACCATCCCATCTAATGTTAAGTGGTAATGAGGTCCTAGCTTAAGAGCGACAAGTACAGCATAATAAAGCTGTTACTGGACTTGTAGCCCTTACCTGAAAGGCTTGACCCCTGCTACTAATGTAGAACCCCTCAGGAGCTCTGAAAAACCTCACTCACGCGCAAGCATACAACAACACTGAAGTAATTGTTATTTGGCTGCGGTCTTCTGTAAGGTGAAGGTATTTCACTAGTCGGGCTGCTCTAGTTCAATACAAAATGCCCTAGCATCAAGATGCGGAACCCAGCGGCAGGGAACAGATTTAACTCCTTGGATTATTTATTTTTGCAACATGTTAAGACAAATTTTAGAACAAAAAAAAACATTATATACTGAAATTATAAGGCTGAAGACTTTGTTTGTCTAGACACGCTAATCGTATGAACTACTGGTTCGAAATTAATCAATAAGAAGAGGAGGAGAGGATGAAGACATGACGAATCCATAAGGGTTAAGAGAGGTAGGACATGGCGATTTATTGCTCGAACTGGAGCAGCCTGACTGGTGAAATACCTTCACCTTGCAGAAGACCGCAGCCAAATAACAATCACTTCTGTGTTGTTGTGTTCCTGCGTGTGAGTAAGGTTTCCAGAGCTCCTGGGGGGTGCTACGTTCCTTCAAGGTAAGGGCGACAAGTCCAGTAACAGATTTATTAGGCTGTACTTGTTACCCTTAAGCTAGGACCTCATTACCAATTAATATCAGGTGGGATGAGGTCAATCTTGGAGTGCATTATAAAAAAGGGTTCCGTTTTTTGCCATTTGGCTACGTAACCCTAAAAACGAGGATAGTACCTACGCGTGCAAAGCCACGCGGCGGACCAATAGATTAAAATAAAATTGGATAAGGTTGCGAATACCAGATGAAATTTCAGATGTACCTACTTTTAACCAATCAGATAAAAGTTAAAAGTCCTTCAAAAGAAACCCTTTGAATTAAAGACCATTGTGAAATACGATATTTCAGTTATTTGAAAACTTTATCTGTAGGTTTATTTAAAGTTATTGTTCGGAGAAATATTTATTTTTGGAGCGATTTAGAGGTATCAGATATAATTTTTATTAGTGAGCTACAAACATTACGAATATATATATATATATATATATTTACTGCTACCGCACCCATTAACGTACTATCTGCATGACCCAACGGTTGACTGGTAGAGAATGCTCCTAGCATTAAGTCCACCTTTTGTATTTTTTTTTTGCAATAAAGTTTTTAAAGAAATAAAATAAATCAAATAAATATTTGGTAAATTTAATAATCTTTTTTAAATAGGATATATATATATTTTTTTTTTTCATACATATACTCGTAGTTGACGAGTATTTATTTTGGACGACCGCCGTAGTCGTGAAGTGAGGGCCAGACATTGGCGTGGCCATCTCTGAGGTTCCGGGTTCGATCTCCAGTCGGGGCAATGTGGGAAACGAACTTTTCTATGTTGTCTCGGGTCTGGGTGTAAAGGTGCCGTGGTTGTTTCTCATTTCTGTAACACAAGTGCTACAGAAATGCTAAGCTACTTACCACTGAATCAGAACAATGTATGTGATGTTGTCCACTAACTATTTACTATTATTTATTTATTTAAAAAATGTATTGCACAAATAGGTACAACAGGTGGACTTTATGCTAGGGGCATTCTCTACCAGTCAACCCTTGCGTCATGCAGATAGTTTGTATATGGGTGTGGTAACAGGGGAGAAAAAAAAGAAATCATTTTAAACAACAATAAATTAAGCATTAAAAATAACATTACGGTATCTTTTAAATATACGATAATAATACACATACTATATAAATTAATTAGGATATAATATATAAAATATGAAGGTTTACTTAGATTTACATAATATTGATAATTTATATATAAAAACAAATATCTACATAACTATAAATTCAGAAGATAAATAAATTGGTTCAGCAATTGACAAATTCATGACTATCATTACTTGTTAGCGACTGTTACTACGTATATAAAGGACGTAAGTGTATAGTTAAAAATAAAATGAAATGTGTAAACATTTTTAAAGGTTTTCTTAACTCTTTTATGTTTTAATATTTTTGAACAATGACGTTTTTTTTATAAATTCTCGCGACACTAGCAGAAATAAACCAGGTTTTATTGTCATTTAACAGAAAAAAATGAAATGTTTTAAAAACGCCATTAGATATTTTTAAACAAAGAAAAAAATTTCATCATGGCCGCCACGCCTCCTTCGGACTTTAAACCGAACGGAATGGCTAAAAATAAAACCAGCTAATTTACGATACAGCTGCCAACACCCTCTTTCCTCAGTTGAGTCGATTTTCCTTTTAAATCGCGTTTGCATAATGCAACAGCAGTTTTTTCGTTGTAATTCTTATGCCCTTGAATTTTATTTTAAAATGATACCGGCTGGAAACAGGGAAGGAAAAATTTGTGTTTTTTTCTACAAGTTTATTTAACTATAAACTTTACAGCATTTATAAAAAGTACAAAAGGTAGATATTTAGTGATAGGAGCATTCTTTACCAGTCAACCCTTGGGTCATGCAGATAGTTAATGGGTGCGAAGGTATGTGTGTATGAATGGATTACAAAAAAATAAGTATAAATTAACTAAACACTTGATATTTGAACAAAATACATGAAAATTCATGACTCATAGATACAAACGTACATGAAATATCCATACTAATATTATAAATGTAAAAGTAACTCTGTATGTCTGTCTGTCTGTTTGTCTGGCCGGCTTTCACGCCTTAACAACTGAACCGATTTGGATAAAATTTGTTATTGATATACGTTGAACCTCTAGAACAGGGTAGATACTTTTTGTTTTGAAAATAAGGGAGGATGGGCGTAACACCGCCCTTTAAAGTTTATATGGGAAATTTTTTATTTTTTAAGTTTGAAATAGAATAGAATAGAAATTATATTTATTGACACAACAACACGATTTAAAAACAAGAATAATACACACACACTCAGAACATTATGTGGTGAAACTGGAGCAGCCCGACTGGTGAAATACCTCCACCTTACAGAAGACAGCGGCCAAATAACAATCACTTCGGTGGTGCTTTGTGCCTACGTGTGAGGTTCCAGAGCTCCTGGGGGGTGCTACATTAGTAGCAGGGGTCCTTCAAGGTAAGGGCGACAAGTCCAGCAGCTATTATTATGCTATACTTGTCGCCCTTAAGCTAAGACCTCATTACCACTAAATATCAGGTGGGATGAGGCCAATCTTGAAGTGTAATATAAAAAAATTTACACTTTCAGTATATTTAAACTATGTATTGCATCATATTAAACGTATGATGTGTCTACACACATTAACGTTTCTGTAGACTATGAATCATACTAGAAGAGGCGACATCAACGAAATTCTTTAGACGTGCGTGTGCGCATTCTAGGAAATCAATATGTCTACAAATAACCGTGGAACCTGTACGTCTGTATGTATCCTGAATCACTACTAATATTATAAAGGCGAAAGTTTGTATGTATGTATGTATGGATGGATGGATGTTTGTAACTCATTTACTCAAAAACTACTGGATGGATTTTAATGAAACTTTCCAACATTATAGCTCATTCATCAGAATAACACATAGTCAACATTTTGTGCAGATTTTGTGTGAATTGTTTAAAATATGACGATTTTAAAAGTTACGCGTTGAGAAATGAGTGCGCGATACGCGGTGGCGGTCGACATTTTTTAAGTTAGAGATATGAAATTAGGTACAAATATAGCTCAAAATTTGGATTAAAACATGGACTACTTTTGGTATCGAATATTAGGGGAGTGATAGTGATTAAACCGACCATGAAAGGTTGTTGTCTACGCGAATGAAGTCGCGGGCAGAGGTAGTTGATTATAAATTGTAAGTGAAATTTTAGATTTTAATTATGTTTATTGGAAAATAATGTGTAAATAAACTGGATATTATTTGATTTTTAGTATATAATTAAATAAAAATCTTTTTAACATTCAATTGTAAAATGGGTCTCGGTCACATATTCACGTGTTTGAAGTTTCTAAGTATGCTTTTATCCAATTGATGAAACATTGAAACATCAATTGTCCAATTGATGTTGAAAATTTCACTGCAAAAGTTTCTAGAATATTATGAGAAAAAATACCCCCCTCTTTTATATGGCTTTGAGCAATCCTACATGATTACAGTAATAGCTAAAATACTTATTATATCTAATTCCAGTAATTAATACAGTACTTTTTGTGTGTCAAATAATCGAAAAAATGGTCACAAAGTACCAAAAATAATAACACTAAGAATACATACATTTTACACTTTTTAATCAACGAAATTTGCGAATGAGGTAATTAAAAAAAATGTTTTTTTCTCATTTAACCTAAATTGAAAAAAAAATGTATCTATCATATAGATTAAGATTTATTTTATATTTAAAGTTTTGCTTAAATTCTTACCTCACCTGTTGAATGTTTAAACACAACTAATGAAAGCAGGAAAAGTCGGAGGAATAGCTAGTTATTTTTAAATAATGATTGTAGGTGACCATCTTTACGGTTTGGCATAGCTCCAAAGTGTCTGCCCATCTACAAATACATTGTAAGGTTCACGAACGAATTCGAAGGTTAATCTTGTATTATAAGCAATAATAAAGTAATATAAATAAATAAATAAATATTGGACAACACATACGTTACTCTGATTCTGTGGTAAGTAGCTTAAGCACTTGTGTTACAGAAATCAGTAACAACGACGGTACCACAACACCCAGACCCGAGACAATATAGAAAAGTTCTTTTCCCATATTGACCCGAGCGGGGATCGAACACGGGACCTCAGAGACGATACCAAAGCCCGGTTAACCGCCGTTCACATCTCGGTCTTCCGAAGCATGAATGTTTTCGAGAATAGAATAGAAAATATCTTTATTTATGTAAGCTTTACAAAAGCACTTATAAATCATCAGTACACATTAAGTATTCTACCGCCGTGTTCGGAATGTTGATCATGTCGAGAAGAACCGGCAAGAAACGTTTCTATACTAACTGTTGTTGGTGTTGTGGTACCGTGCTTGTTTCTGATTTCTTTAGCAAGTAACCAAATGAGAGCTATTTATGTATTGCTGATGTTGATAGATACCGCAGTATTAGTCGCTGAGCTGTTGTAATTTACTGTGTTAAAATATTAACGACTAGCTTTCCACCCGCGGCTTCGCCCGCTTGGACTTCGGTTATATTGCGGTTTAAAGCATAACTATAAGAAAACTTCTCATTTAAGAAGCGCGATGTAACGCTGGATACGATTAGTTGTTAAACAAAAACTGAATGGTACACTATATTGTATAAATAGATGTAAAAAAACAGTTTAGACAATAAAACAAATTGTACGTCCTCCCTCGGGAATTCCTAATTATCGTATCATTTAGCTTCTAAATTGACATGTTTATATTCGTTTGCAATATTTTACCTTGTTTTAAACGACAAACAGCGCCATCTCCAATCCATCCATCAAGCAAACTATATTTTTGTTTTCCCTCGGGAATATCATTTTTTTCCGGGATAAAAAGTACCCTACTATTTAATCCGGACTTCTAACTTTACGTCTGCAAAATTTCAAAGCAATCGGTTCAGTAGTTACTGCGTGAAAACGAAACAGTTTCTGTTTTAACCGTTTGGCTACGGGACCCTAAAAAACCAAAAGGTCCAAGCTAGGTGAAACCGTTTAAATATGACAAGGGACTAGTTTGAACTAATATCTTGTTCCTTGTTGACATAATGAGGCATTATTACGTACCGTCTCAAGCAGACGTATCTGGTCAGAGTAGGTAACTCAGTCCTGAGAGTGACCCAGATTTGAACCAAACATATTCGGGTGAGATGTGGTTATGTGTAGACTGATTTTGATCTTTGCACAATGATCAACATACTATACGTATTATTGACAAACTAACTATATGCCTTGGTGCAAAATTAGTAATAAGTTTATCTTATTTTTTGTAAAAAAATCTGCCAAGTGTGAGTCAGACACGCGCTTTTTTTTTTTCCTAACTGACTATAGATGATGGCCGCAGATGGCCTTTTCATCTTCACCGGGCTTGTGGGGGAGCGGAGGGCTCACACCCCTACGGAAGGCTCTCGCGCACGAAGTGTTCCGTACCATCTTTTCAACATTAGACACAATTATTTATTTTTCAAGTTAAAATACAACAAAATATTTTGTGAATTATATTCAGCTGTTGCTGTTTTTTAACATCGAAAAAAAAACAGCTAAAACTCACGTTTGTTATATGGGAGCCCCCTTATATATTTATTTTATTTTCAAGTTTCTAAATCCCCCTTTGCACCACGCTACGATCCTCACCCCAGCACGCCATGCTACCCTTACTCTTCGCGACCCTCCCCTCCTTCAACACACTCTCCTGTAACCCACTCCCTATTCCTTCGAAGTTACCCTCTACATCATACCATGGTATGATATAATAATATGATATGAAACCCCCCCCCTAGCCTAATTCATTTAAATTTTTCAGTAGTTTTGGCGTGAAAGCCAGACAGTGAGTTACTTTTGCACGTATAATTAGGAATCATTGAAATTATAGCTATACTAGCTGTGCCCGCGACTTCGTTCGCGTGGGCTACATCCTTTCATGGTCGGTTTTACCCCTATCTTCCTTAATATTCGAAACAAAAAGTAGTCTATATTTTAATAGCGCTATATTTGTGCCAACTTTCATATCTCTAACTTAAAAAAAAAACATTTTCCCATATAAACTTTCGAAGGTGGCATTACCCCCCCCCCCCCTTACTTTCTAATAAAAAGTAGCGTATATCCGTTCTTGAGGTTCAACGTATACCTATGCCAAATTTCATCAAAATCGGTTGAGAGGTTTAAGCGGGAAAGCGTAACAGACAGACAGACAGACAGAGTTACTTTCGCATTTATAATATTAGTAGGGATTTGTCAGTCCCTCAACCATAGAATCGTACCCATATTAGAATTACAGCAGAAATACAAAGAGCTGTACCTCAGTTTCTTTTTTCTTTTTTTTCTTACCTGACTATCGATGATGGCTGCGAAGCCTTATCATCTTCACCGAACTTTCGGAGGAGCGCAGATGGCTCTCACCCCTTTGACTGTACCTCAGGGTACGGTTTTAGGGTTGACGACCTCCGTAGCCGAGAGGCGAGCGTGCCTGACTTTGGCGTCGCGCCATCTCTGAGGTTCCGGGTTCGATCCCCGGCCGGTCAATATGGAAAACGAACTTTTCTATAGTGTCTCGGGACTGGGTGTTGTGGTACCGTCGTTGTTTCTGATTTCTGTAACACAAGTGCTTTAGCTACTTACCACAGAATCAGAGCAATGTATGTGATGTTGTCCAATATTTATTTATTTATTTATTAGGGTTAAATCCAATTTACAGTATTACCTTTTCTTAAACTCATTAGTAGTGAAGAATAAAGGTTTCGTTTCTTTTTTGTCTTTTTGACTCTACGATTATGAGAATTAAAAATTTCTACCTTCATCTGATCCGACATATTTCGTTTTTTGGTATTAGGCCTCCTAAAATGTCTGGAAAACCTTATACAAAATCGCATATCAAGTATTATAATGTTTTATGAGGTTTTTATATTCAGTATCTGAAACAATTACCATTTAACATAAGTTAAAGGATCAGAACACGACAATTTTATTTAGTAGTTAATACTAACTACTTACTGCCTGACGTTTCGGTTAGGTTAGGTTAGGTTAGGTTGTACAAACCGTGGTCACGAGCTGACTTTAACTTATTTTAACTAGCGGCAGACCGCGACTTTGTCGCGTGGTCTTAAGACTTTTCTAGCAAAATATTATAAGAGAGATGTTAAAAGAGGCAGGGCAAAGTAATTTATCGCTCGAACTGGAGCAGCCCGACTCCGGTGTTGTCGTGTTCCTGCGTGTGAGTAAGGTTTCCAGAGCTCTTTTGGGGTGCTACATTAGTAGCAGGGGTCAAGCCTTCAAGGTAAGGGTGACAAGTCCAGTAACAGATTTATTATCCTGTACTTGTCGCCCTTAAGCTAAAAAAAAAACCGTAGTGCTTGCGTTTCAGGCGGTTTCGCGATAAACCGCTTGATAAAACATAGTGCGGCCTTAGCCTTACGCGTATCAAAAACTACGTTTGAATCCTCAAACTTTTGATTATTCTTGAAAAACGAGACCTTTCGTTTGTTCGTTTCGTTTTTGGGTGTACGTGCAGTATCCGTCAGATATATTGGAGCAAACAAAGTGAACAAATACTTCTGAACAGTTAGAAATGGCAATAAGTTCCATACACCACAAGTTACCATTAATATCCGAACATTCATTACTTCAGTAATATCTGAGCAGATGCTTATCAATAATTTCTATACACACAACTAGTTATAGAATGAATGTTCAGATATTAATGGTAACTTGTGGTGTATGCAACTTATTGACATTTTTAACTGTTCAGAAGTATTTGGTCATATTGTCTGCTCCGATATATCTGATGGCGATTAGCGAAGGAACTTTGTAGCGACAAAGTTCCTTTGGCTTATCTCCTAGAGCAGGGTTGGCCAACTTGATTAGACCTAAGATCTACTGTTTACTAACGAATCCCTGTGCGACCTACCAAGAACATACTTCTTGGAATCTTAAATGAAACAGAATAGTTTTGTACACAATCATGCGTTTCTTATTTAGCAGTCTTAGTAGTGTTTTATACCGTGTCAAAACAGCGATTGAACAATGATACAAGATGATGCTGCAGTGGTTAATAATTACGCTGTGCAGTCTAGTCTAATTTATATTTTTTGCCTGGCCACGATTGACTGGATTAACAGTTGCGATCGACTGGTTGGCCACCACTGTCCTAGAGCTTCAAATACAGACAGTACCGAAACTACAAAACGAACGCACCAATGGATGCCAACGACGCCATAACTTGTCTCCATTGACGCGAGTGGTTGTCTATGAATGAATGCAACACGCGACCATGGTCCGACATCTTTCGTCTCTTTCCTACGCTGATGCAATATTTGCGTCCCTTACCTAACACGGTATTTGAAGTCTGTTGTATCTTGTATGTTAAGATATAGGTAGATATAATGTCACCGGAATTTCAAATCCATACTAATATAATACAAGAGATATCTTTGTAAATAAAAGAAAGTCGTGTTAATTACACTATTTATAACTCAAGAGAGGCTGAACATGTTTGGCTGAAAATTAGTAGGAAGGTAGTTTAGAGCCAGGAGAAGGACATAAGATACTTTTTTTATTTTACTTTATTTTTTAGTTTGCTCATTTATTGCCTCTAAAGCGGAACAAAGCTCGCCGGGTGAGCTAGTTATCAATACAAATGTAGGTAGGTTACTACTTCGTGCTCCGGGTCCTATAGTTGGTTTGATGACTTAAATTGTAATTACTTTCCAAAGGGAGTTGGGAGTTAGTCATATTCACTAAAATGTCACTGAGGTGGTGGCGCTATGTGGCTGGTCGTTACATTCCCTTCAATATGGTTGAGTGAAGCGATGGCTGGCACATACGTCATGCTTGTGAACAGGTGCCACCTTTGGGGACTGGTCTGCTCCAGCTTACTTCTTAAAATAAAATAATACTTCATGCATTTTTCACTCATCAAAATAAAACTATATGACTTGGTCCAAAGTGTTCTACACATAGCTACTTATCTGCTGAGTTTCTTACCGGTGTCTTCTCGGTAGATATAGGTTCCGAACCGGAAGTAGAATCACTTTGCATTGTATTCAATGACGATTCAAAAGTGTTATATGTAACCTACTTGAATAAAGAAATATTTGAGTTTGAGTTTGAGAATGAAATTGAAGTGTCTGCTTGTAATATTATATTATACTATTCCTATTAACTAACTTCGATAGAAATTCGACTATTCCAAGATGGCCGCTGCTAAATAATACCGGATACTAATTATGACCTTTAAAGTATCAAATAAAAGGGCTTGATTAGACTATAAAGTATTGTACACTTTAAATCCAAGATCATCTAATGAAGCAGGCGATTTTTAACATTTTTATTATTAATTACATTAGATACTCACCTGAGATTTTTTAGTTCAAATCAGTCTAATAGTTTCAAAGCATAGAGAAATAACAAACACTCACACATAATGAACGAACACACACAAACGTCTTAAATAAGTGCAAAAAAAGAGTTCCAAACAATTTCAAGAATTCCCATCAGAATCTGCTTGTAGCCGTATTGCGCAACTGTGTTAAATACTGAATGACTTGATTTTACTATTAAACTAAAATGCGTAGATTATAAATGCTGTGTAAGTAGAAAAAGATTTACGTATGACCTAGTTAAATGCGTTTGTTGCATCAGCTATTTAAAGGACGCCGCACAAGCCTCACGTGATGCACAATCATTCATTTGGATGGCCCGATGGCACAGTGGTTAAGAATCCTAACCACTTAATCAAGAGAGGTAGGGCATAGCGATTTATCGCTCGAACTGGAGCAGCCCGACTGGTGAAATACCTCCACCGTACAGGAGACCGCAGCCAAATAACAATCACTTCGGTGTTGTTGTGTTCCTGCTTGTCAGTATGGTTTCCAGATAGTGTTGCCAGGTGTCCCGATTTGCGCGGGACCTCCCGATTTTCAGGGGTCTGGGGACGCGTCCCGATTTGTACCTGATCGGGACACTAAATGTCACGATTAAAATATTTGCACTAGTAGTTTCAAATGCAAAAAATTAAACTCACTTAAAAACTCCCTGTTTTTTTACTGTCCCGATCTGCAACCCTTAATCCCGATTTTTCGGCCTCATGTACCGATTTAAAATCAAATGGACCTCGTAACACTATTTCCAGAGCTCCTGGGAGTGCTACATTAGTAGCAGGGGTCAAGCCTTCAAGGTAAGGGCGAAAGTCCAGTAACAGCTTTATTATGCTGTACTTGTCGCCCTTAAGCTAGGATCTCGTTACCACTTAACATCAGGTGGGATGAGGTCAATCTTGAAGTGCAATATAAAAAAATAGGTCAAGGGTTTGGCTTGTTCAAAGATCAGAGTTCGTTCAGAGAATTTAAAAGTATGTTGTTTTCTGTTCTGCATTTCGTCCCACAAAACGTTCATCTCAATGCAACGGAAAACTTAGGGAAGCGGAATAAATATTTGTTTTTTAATCTGTTAGATTATCCAAAAATATGGCATACGCATTTTTCCATTTACCACATAATAAAAAAACTAACGGCGATGCATTAAATTAAACTGCCGCAATATGTCATTAGTAAGTACATTTATTACCCAACGTAACGAAATTAAATTTTTCAAATGAAAAAAAAACGTGTATAATATGTTTAATGGCTATTTAACGTACTAAAATAATTCTGGTATTTTTAATCCAATCCCCTCCCTTATTAAAAATATGCAATTTTTTTTCTACTTTTCATACCAATGAATTTTTTTAGAATATGTAATAAATAAGCCCCTATGATTTCTTATTAGCTTTTTACCTGCCAGTGAAAGCGACGTCAAATAGGCATACCCGTTTCAAAGATTAGCCTGAACAAACACAGACAGACAAAAGACATAATGAATGTTATTTTGGTATGGTACTTTTAGTTGCGTGTATTAAGTGAAAATACTTTAATTTAAGCAGTACAAACAGATACTCCAATTTTATTTATCAGTATAACAGATATTTAAATTGATTAACGTAATTAAGTAAGTAGAACTTTTGTATTAAAATCCCATACACAGCTTCATCGAAGGTTAATTTGTAAGCAAAAACTCAGAAACACGTCTTAAAACAGACAAAATTCAATTTGCTATTGGTTCTAAATGGATGTCATTATTCTAAAGTTCAGCAAATATTTATGGTGTGCTTTATCGCATAATGCGATCCCATTTGTATGTCCGCACATCTGCCTGGAACTGAACGAATCAGTATTCAGTATTATCTACTGAAAAGAATATTATTAATAATAGGTTATGTTACCGTTTAGTGTCAAATTATTTCTGGTTCCGTTTTTGTATCATCATCCAATATCTTGTTGTAATTATAATATCTTACATCTATTATATAAAAATTAATCACAAAATGTGTTGCTAAGCGCATAACTCGACAACGCTTGGATCCATTTTGACAATTATTTTTTTCAATGTTCGTTGAAGTCCAAGAATGGTTTTTACGAAGAAAAATTCGAATTATATGCCGGGAAAACTCTTAAGACAGCCCTTTTCTTTTTCCAGTACAAACGTTTTCAAACTATTATAATTTAGAGTCAAGCCATTCCAAATCTTTTTGACAGTACGAAGTCTGTCGGGTCCGCTAGTTAATTAATAAAACAGTTAAATTGTTTAAATTATAGTCGAGAATAGTACAGAAGAAATTACTAATTGTATACCTGAAAGAGTATATCTTTTGAGTTTGTTGCGGCGCTTCTTCTCAACAGAACCAACGTCGAGGCGCTCTGGTAGGAAAAGATAATTGACGTGCAAAAGAATTTATTGTAAATTTAATTTAATTTAAAAACTTTATTGCACAAATAGGTACAACGGGTGGACTTAATGCTAGGGGCATTCTCTACCAGTCAACTCTTGGGTCATGCAGATAGTAAATCAACTTGCAGAAATAAATAATTTCATTTCTGACGACCTCTGTAGCCGAGAGGCGAGCGGGCCGGACTTTGAACTTTGGTGACAATATTGGAAACGAAATTTTCTATATTGTGTCGTGTCTGGGCGTTGTTGTATCTTTGTTGATTCTCTCTGTAACACAAATGCTTATGCTACTCATCATAGTATAAGAGCAATATATGTGATGTTGTCCAGTATTTATTATTCATTTCTTAGGCCTTTGACGGCGTTTTTCCTCATCACCAAGGATCTCTGAAGATGACACTCATACAAAGTGAACAGTTTTTTCCTTAGAACATCCGATTGACTTACGGTCTAGACATGAATACGTTACAGCGGTATTACAAATTGTAATTCGCTGATTTTCAAGCGTATGGTGATTGTGTCTGAACCATTTTCGTCGCAACTGGCCATTTGCAAACTATGGTGATTTTGTGGTTAAAGTCTCTTTAGACGGTTGCTGTAACTATTTTATTAACTGTTTTGTAATGAAAACCAAGATACGTGGTAAAATCTCGTGTGGAAAGCCAACACAAGACACTTTGGGTCTGTGTTGTTGTTGCTGCTGAAGAAATACTTAAGCTGAGGAAATCGTATTACAGAAATCAGAACGAACAAAAAATATAGAAAAATCAATAGGTATAGGACCTGGATAGGTGGTAGAGAAATAGGAATCTCGTGTCGGAAGCCAAGATACACTTTCGGTTGCTTCTGTAGCAAGTAGCTAAAAAACTTGTGTTACAGAAATCAGAACGTAATACGGTATCACAACACCCAGACCAGAGACAACACAGGCAGTGCAGAAAGTCAATAAAGAAAAAGAAAAGTTAGTAATAAAAGTTTAAGCCCACCTCAGAAGTCATTACACTGGTTTTGTTGACCCTGTAATATGACTATATATACACATAATAATATTACATTTGTGATAAGAAATATTTTTAGAGTTCATAAAGCATAAACAGCTACAACTTAAGTAGGCATTAAATTGATATTATTTGAACAAATCAATTAAATGTACAAAATGATCGGTTATGGTCTTACAAAATGACCACGCAGTGGTCACAAAAACATTTTAAGACCTCAACTAACGCAAATGTGGAGACCATTCTAAAGTACAATGGAAATAAGGAAATATATTATATATGAGAAGAGTAAAAATGATTAAGAAGGTGTAAACTTTAAGACTTTTGCGTTCCATTTTAATCATTTAAAATAATTAAACGGGTCAAAACGCGACACCATTTATTTGACATTATTTAGTAGTTAATACGAATTACTTATTGCCCAACGTTTCGGTTAGGTTGCACCAACCGTGGTCACAAGCTGACTGGTATGCTAGCCTTCGTCTGTTCTGGGAGCTTGCAAATCTTCATCCACCCTCACATTGTAAGGGTTTTCAATTATTGAAATGATGCAAATTATTTTAAATTAATAAGAAGCTCCTCCCTATCTTAAAGAACGTTTCCGTTTCTTGCAGCCCAACCAGGATCGTGATATGCGGTCCTCACGTAAACTTCTCCTTACTTTTCCTACTCATTCTTCTGAATTCTATTCCCAATCTTTCACTGTCCAATCTATACGCTTATGGAATTCTTTACCTTTATCTATTAGATTATCTGAGACCCTTCCCGTTTTCAAAGCCAGGGTTAAATCGTACTTCCTCTCACTTGATTAATGTTAATTTATGTCCTCTATCCATAATTTTAGCTGGGCATGCTGGTTGTTAGTAAGTTTCATACACTTATCCATATTAACTTATTATTTTCAAAATACTTTACTTAATTTCGTATTTGATAAGCATGTTTATTTGTATATATATATAAATATATATTATGTTATATATCTATGAGTTTATGTATGTTTATCATGCTATACTATGAATATAATTCAAGAAATAAAACTTTATTAATGTTGCACGGCCGTACCCATTTCTCGCCATCTACTATTTCCTCTACCTTAAGGTTGTCTGGAAGAGATCGCTTTCTAGCGATAAGACCGCCTAAATTGTACTATAATCAATCTGTAAAACCTATTTCTGTAAAGTTTTGTACAATAAAGTACATCTATCTATCTATCTAAGAAGGTGATTTAAAAAGATGATAAATTCTGTATAAAGCAGCCTTAAACCGATACTGCCACAAAAAGAGACGTTATGCTGGAGCCAAAATGACGCGTAGTTTATTTTATGTGAATCCAAATGTTGTTTCTAAGGCTTAATGTGATACGTTTTAAACGCTTTAAAAAGACCTTGAAGAAGCAGCTGAAAAATAATCTAATAATTCTGTGTTGTTGTGTTCCTGCGTGTGAGTAAGGTTTCCAGAGCTCCTGGGGGGCGCTACATTAGTAGCAGGGGTCAAGCCTTCAAGGTAAGGCTTGAAAGACCCTGGAATTGTTTGAATTGGAAAATGTAGGACTTTTACCGATGAAGGAAGGATATAATATAAATAAATAAATATAAATATTGGACAACATCACATACTAATATAACAATAAGCCGCGACCTATAAGGAGCGAAAATCAGTGAGCTTGATAATAGTAGCGTAGATTCATAGGTGTTGCTGATAAATAAATTCTATGATATAAAAATAAATAGCAAAATGTGTTGGTAAGCGCATAAATCGACAACGCTTGGACCAATTTTGACAATTATTTTTTAAAAATGTTCGTTGAAGTCCAAGGATGGTTTTTACAGCGAGAAAAATTCGAATAATTGCCGGGAAAACTTTAAAGACTGCCCTTTTCTTTTTCCAGTACAAACGTTTTCTAACTAAAATTTAGAGTCAAGCCACATTCCAAATCTTTCTGCCAGGACGAAGTCTGTCATTCCGCTAGTAAATAAATAAATATTGGACAACATTACATACATTGCCTAGATTCTAGTAAGTAGCTTAAGCACTTGTGTTACAGAAATCAGGAATAACGACGGTACCACAACACCCAGATTCGAGACATTACAGAAAAGTTCGTTTCCCATATTAACCCAACCGGGGACCGAACCCGGGACCTCAGAGATGGCGCAACGCCCGCTCGCCTGTCGGCTACGGAGATCGTCAAAATGATTTTTTTTTTCATTATACTTCAAGATGGACCTCATCCCACCTGATGTTAAGTGGTAATGAGGTCTTAGCTTAAGGGCGACATGTACAGCATAATACATCTGTTACTGGACTTGTCGCCTTTACCTTGAAGGCTACCCCTGCTAGTAATGTAGCACCCCCCAGGAGCTATGGAAACCTAACTCACACGCAGAAACACAACAACACCGAAGTGATTGTTATTTGGCTGCGGTCTTCTGTAAGGTGGAGGTATTTCACCAGTCGGGCTGCTCCAGTTCGAGCGATAAATCGCTATGCCCTACCTCTCTTAAATTAATATAAAAAAACGTGTTCACTATTGATTGAGTACCCCAAATTCAGCGCGAGTGAATCCAGAGACAAAAGCGAGTAGAATGTAATGACAAAACCAATTAACCTTTCTTTGTGTAATCACTAAAGTGCATTATTATTGGTGCAGTCATTGTATTATGTAACCAATGAATACATGTTCCTCACATTCCGACACTAATACGTGAGCATTGATCGATTTCTTCAACCTAATCAACGGAATATTTCTAATAGAAGTCGTCTGGAAAACTTATTGTTTTATTGAGATTAATTGTACCATTTTCCTCAAGTATCTTAAATTCGTGGCCTGCTGAGTTGTTGACTAATAATAGGCAATATAGCTTGTTGTCGCTTAGCAGGGGATTAGGCAATTGATATTAGTGGCTACATTTAAGGGTGTAATACGTAATCATGGCGCGGTACTGTCAAAAGTAGAGCTAAAAGAGAGGTAGAGGTTTATGAGAGGTAGGGCATAGCGATTTATCGCTCGAACTGGAGCAGCCTGACTGGTGAATTACCTCCACCTTACAGAAGACCGCAGCCAAATAACAATCACTTCTGTGTTGTTGTGTTCCTGCGTGTGAGTAAGGTTTCCAGAGCTCCTGGGGGGTGCTACATTAGTAGCAGGGGTAGCCTTCAAGGTAAAGGCGACAAGTCCAGTAACAGATGTTTTATGCTGTACATGTCGCCCTTAAGCTAGGACCTCATTACCACTTAACATCAGGTGGGATGAGGTCAATCTTGGAGTGCAATATAAAAAAAAAAGTGGGTAGTTTACTCCGCAAAAGTTACCAACGCAATCACTATGCTCTGAATTAATTTTTTATTTTATTTTTTCAAATAGACTCTATCCAGCATTTAGAAACTACACAGTTATTTCGCCGATGGCAAGTGTTTAAAGATAAATTTGTAAACGAGGCTGAAATGACATGATATATTTCTTACTAGCTTGAGGTCTTCATAGTCTTATATCATACATTTCAAACAATATAGTTACATAAACATCCCTACTAACATTATAAATACGAAAGTAACTCTGTCTGTTTGTCTGTCTGTCTGTCTGTTACGCTTTCCTGCTTAAACCTCTCAACCGATTTTGATGAAATTTGGTACAGGTATACGTTGAATCTCAAGAACGGACATAGGCTACTTTTTATTAGAAAATAAGGGGGGAAGGGGGGTAATGCCACCTTTGGAAGTTTATATGGAAAAATGTTTATTTTTGAAGTTAGAGATATGAAATTTGGCACAAATATAGCTCGAAACTTGGATTAAAATATAGACTACTTTTTGTTTCGAATATTAGGGGAAAAAGGGGTAAAACCGACCATTAAAGGATGTAGTTCACGTGAACGAAGTCGCGGGCACAGCTATATTATACATTTAGAAGAAGAAAAAGTCAGAATATAGTTAAGGTTGAAATAAGGGGGAATTTCCGAATGACATTTATTGTATAGAGATGTACAATATTTTTGATCACTTATGCCACTTACTTATAGAGAACTATTTTATTCAGATAAATGGGGGTGCAAGTGCGGCCAAGACGGAGGCGGCAGATGGTAGAGATGACATGTTTTGCAAATGGTCTGTTTTTTTTAAAACCAGGGTTTATAAATATAAATAAATATTGGACACCATCACATACATTGCTCTGATTCTGTGGTAAGTAGCTAAAGCACTTGTGTTACAGAAATGAGAAACAACGACGGTACCACAACACCCAGATCCGAGACAATACAGAAAAATGCGTTTCCCATATTGCCCCGACAGGGGATCGAACCCGTAACCTCTGAGATGGCGCGACGCCAAAGTCCGGCACGCTCGCCTCTCGGCCACGGAGGTCGTCGTTTGGAGGTAACTGATAAATTGCTCTGATTTTTTAATCAGATGGCAAAGTGTTGTGATACGAATTGTTTTAACGATTCAATTGAACTATAATTATTACAAAATACGTTTCATTCACAATCAAACATGAGAAATGAAGTTTCAGTAAAAAAGAAATTGTTACTGATTTCTGTGACACGAGTGCGTTAGGTAAGTATTACAGAATTAGAGCATTATGTGATGTTGTCCAATATTTATTTATTGAAGTATTCGTTATACAGAAGTAATGTACCTACATCATATATATTTTTTTAGTTTTCTCATTATCTTATTTTAAAAGTTAGAGGGGGGGGGGGGGGACCAATATTTTTCCACTTTGGAAGCATCACTCGCGCAAACTACTCAGTTGAACAAAAAAATTAACTCGAAACCTCATTTTTGAAGACCTACCCATTGATACACCACACGTATGGGTTTGATGAAAAAAAAATTGAGTTTCTGTTCTAAGTATGGGCCATCGCAATTTTTTTTTTCTATTTTTGTATGAAAATATTAATGCGGTTCACCGAATAAATTTACTTATCAAGTTTCTACATTATAGCTCTTTACGGAAAAAAGTGGCTGTGACATACGGAAATGAGTAAAAATAAGTTTCCCAAATTGACATGAACTTAAGTCGAACCCATGATCTACGCGCGCTTATAGGCGCTAAAAGCCTACTGTAGCCACTCAGTAGGACGTCAAATTGATGGAAAACGTCCTGCTAACAAACTTCTATCTTCTTCAAAACCAGTGTTACAGTACAGTCATATCTGCCAAGTACCAGGCACTCATGATGCGGTAAGAAGTATTCTCATTCCGTCACAGCGGCGCGCCTTCCCACGCCCACCGGTGTAGTACGTGAGTGACGTCACTTCCCGCCAAATTGCCAATTGAACGATGAGTAACGATCAACGATGTACCGTTTTTTATCTGTGGTCTCCGCTACTCTATTGTAGACTGGAGCCATCCTTAAATAGGGATGATGACTCTTTAAAAAAATGTTCTAGGGCTCATATTATTATGGTCTATTATTGTGGGACTTTGCAGATATCCAGATGATTGTTGTTCTGCAAAAGAGCCATACGCTTTATTTACGACCTTATCATGTCAGTCACTGAAGGAATTATTCAAAAAATACACAAATTATCTACTAGCAGCCTTGTACGTGAACTAAGTATTTTCCAGCAATAAACATTGTCTATGTCACTCAGGGTAAAATGTAAAACATTTTTTGAAATCGGCACCGTAGTTTTTGAGTTTATCCATTACAAACATACAAAAAACACATAATGTATTTCCTCTTTACATTATTAGTGTAAGTAGCAGCTCAGTACATTTTTAATTGTATTTTGTATGACCGTAAAAACTATAGGCATAATTCTTCCTAAAAATTAAATTCCTCAGGCTATAATACCAGAATTAAACAAAGCTTTCCCAAAACTCCGACTTCATCAAAGTACTTCCTTTATAGTGATACTAGCTGTGCCCGCGACTTCGTTCGCGTGGACTACATCCTTTTATGGTCGGTTTTACCCCTTTCTTCCCTAATATTCGAAACAAAAAGTAGTCTATATTTTAATCCAAGTTTCGAGCTATATTTGTGCCAAATTTCATATCTCTAACTTCAAAAATAAACATTTTTCCATATAAACTTCCAAAGGTGGTATTACCCCCCTCCCCTTATTTTCTAATAAAAAGTAGCCTATATCCGTTCTTGAGATTCAACGTATACCTCTACCAAATTTTATCAAAATCGGTTGAGAGGTTTAAGCAGGAAAGCGTAACAGACACACAGACAGACAGACAGACAGAGTTACTTTCGCATTTATAATATTAGTAGGGATGTATCTAAATATTTCATTACCGCAAAGTACTTTTAATTGATATTACCCATACACCGAGAAGATACCGGCAAGAAACTCAGTAGATTTTGTACAAAAAAAGATAAACTTATTACTATTTTTGCACCAAGACATACAGTTAGTTTGGCAATTGTAGAAAAAAAAATGAAGTAAAAAACATTGTTAATAAAATGTAGGAGTACTGTGCATAAGTACCTAAAGCATATGTATTACGGCAATCAATGTCAAAGTCAATATTTTTTTTATTCACATAGATTACATTAGTAATACTTATGAATAGTCTCTATATAAAGCCAATGAAGCTACCTCCGGTTCGGAACCTATAACTAAAGAGAAGATACCGGCAAGAAACTCAGTAGTTTTTTTTTACAAATGGAAGCTAAACTTATTACTAATTTTGCACTAAGACACACAGTTTGTCAATTGTAAAATAAAAATTAAAAATCAATTATTGAAAAAATAAAAATAAAACAAAAGTATCTATTTGTAAAATAAATGAAATTAACTGTAGGACTTACATGCGTCATCTTGGCCCTATACTGACATTGATTGAGAAAATGTGTCATATTATATTTTTAAAGAGACAACGGTACCAAAAAACCTATACCCGAGACAGTATAGAGAGTACGATCTATATTGGCCCAACCGGGAATCGAACCCGGGACCTCTGATATGGCGTGACGCCACAGTACGGACCCGTTTCCAATTGTAGGGAGTTAGCGACATTAATATTAAATTTGTCAAATTTAGCGGTTGCCTTTTAAGTGGTAACCAAATATCCTGATACCAATTAGCACCTGTTCGCTAAATAGTGGCTCGTGTTCAAAGATAATTAGGAATAAGATCAAAGGGTATATTGGGTGAGGTGTGAAGAAAATGTCGCTTTGTTTTGACACGTGTAATATGTCTTAAACTAAGACTTCCCTTCAGTGGCGTAGCTGAGGGGGAGCGGCGGGGTGTCACCAGGTTAGGGGTGACACCCGACTGTGAACATCAGTAGTCAATGAAAAATGTATAAGTAGTATATAAAAAAAAATATGGTTACATATCATTTCAGAGGCGCTTAACTTTTTTTTTTTATATTGTACTTCAAGATTGACCTCATCCCACCTGATGTTAAGTGGTAATGAGGTCCTAGCTTAAGGGTGACAAGTACAGCACAATAAATCTGTTATTGGACTTGTCGCCCTTACCTTTAAGGCTTGACCCCTGCTACTAACGTAGCACCCGCCAGGA
Source organism: Glyphodes pyloalis (assembly GCA_037074685.1). Lineage (NCBI taxonomy): Eukaryota > Metazoa > Arthropoda > Insecta > Lepidoptera > Crambidae > Glyphodes > Glyphodes pyloalis. The sequence goes on along the minus strand of JAYKKO010000020.1, from coordinate 10,842,501 downwards.
GCTCTGGAAACCTTACTCACACGCAGGAATACAACAACACCGGAGTGATTGTTATTTGGCTGCGGTCTTCTGTAAGGTGGAGGTATTTCACCAGTCGGGGTGCTCCAGTTCGAGCGATAAACCGCTATTCCCTACCTCTCTCAAAACTTAACTAAATCTTATGCTTGCAATTTCCCGGTTATTATTTATCTTTTTTTTATATGCTGTATTTCGGGAGGGTCCGCACCGGGTGTCATCCATGGTAGCTACGCCACTACTTCTCTTGTCCATACTATAAGTACTATAGTATAGTACTTTATACTTAGCATTAGTGAGGCGGCCGCCACACTTACACTTAGTTACTTTTTCTTCTAAAAAACATTAAATCGTCTTTAGCTTTGTATACTTTATACCTCCTGCGATCTCCGTAGCCGAGAGGCGAGCGGGCCGGACTTTGGCGTCGCGCCATCTCTGAGGTTCCGGGTTCGATCCCCGGTCGGGTCAATATGGGAAACGAACTTTTCTATATTGTCTCGGATCTGGATGTTGTGGTACCGTCGTTGTTTCTGATTTCTGTAACATCAGTGTTTAACCTACTTACCGCAGAATCAGAGCAATGTATGTGATGTTGTCCAATATTTATTTATATTTATTTAAGTACCTAGTTTAAGGAAACATTGTTGTATTCAAAAGAGTAAGTGACGAGTTTCTTGCCGGTTCTTCTCGACATGATCAATATTCCGAACACGGCGGTAGAATACTTTATTTGTACTGACGATTCTTAAGTGCTTTTGTAAAGCTTACATGAGTAAAGATATTTTCTATTCTCTTCTATTCTATTATACACAAAACTCGTTTAGACCTATTTAGAGACGTTTCAATTTACGCCAGCGATTCGGACTTTGTACCCTAAGTCGAGGGGCATGAGAATTAATATCGAATTTCAAATATTTACCTTGATAAGCCTTTGACTGTATTCTTATCGTAAGATGCGATAAATAAGATTTTTGACGATTTACGATCACTATATTGTCACACGCTTGCGATAAAACAAAAGGCTTTAAAACGTATTTATTATCCTCAGATACATGTTACTTACGATGATTATTTACTAGTACCTGCCTGCGACTTCGCTCGCGTTTTTTGGGATAAAAAAATATCCTGAAATAACGCAAGTGTTAAAGTAAGAGGTAGGGCATAGCAATTTATCGCTTGAACTGGAGCAGCCCGACTGGTGAAATACCTCCACCTTACAGAAGACCGCAGCTAAATAACAATCACTTCCGTGTTGTTGTGTTCCTGCGTGTGACTAAGGTTTCCAGAGCTCCTGAGGGGGTGCTACATTAGAAGCAGGGGTCAAGCCTTCAAGGTAAGGACGACAAGTCCAGTAACAGATTTATTATGCTGTACTTGTCACCCTTAAGCTAGGACCTCATTACCACTTAACATCAGGTGGGATGAGGTCAATCTTGATGTGCAATAAAAAAAAAGTAATTTAAATCGGTTCAATGGTTTAGGCGTGAAAGTCGGACAGAGAAACAGACATAGTTACTGTCGCATTCATAATATTATTACGATTTCCGGCTTTACAGGATGAAACAAAATACCTGAAGGTCTGCAGGCCTAGCATCACTTATCCTAATGATCATTTGTACAAACAATTACGTAACATTTTTATTGAAGCCACGTGTATGAATGTAGTACTTGCATTGAATTTTAATACTAGCAGATAAGGTATTTCGCGTCGACGACACACCTACCCAGTGACGTCACAGATAGGGTAAGGATTAATATCGATTTTTTATAACGTTACTATATCGTTATTAAAAAGCGATTATTTACATCGACCTCTTGGGGCCAATGATGACAAGGTACTTAAAGTTCTATTTTCAAGACAATACTTTAAAAATGCAATTAAAAGGCAAATTATTGTAGCGGCACATGTTCATGTGAAAAAAAAAGGTTTTGTGAGCTGTAAATGCAATAAAAAACTCTTAAAAGATAAATCACAATTTGACTTTGAGGAGGGTTTCTGTCTTTCTTTATAATGTTAAAATAACTCAGTTGGATTTTGATGAATATCGATAGCTCGGAACTTGAATTCATTACCAAAACATAGTCAAAGTATTTTTTTCATTCTACTCGACAATTGGTTGTGTTTATAAAACGTTAAATTTAACGCGTGAGACGACAAAAGTTTTGATACTGATGATTGGCTGTTAGGACACTGCACTCGTATTTTTCTAGCAATCAGCAGTTGACACAATGTATTTCATCGATTTTGACATTTATTAAGAGCTTGATAAAAAATATTCTCGTTAGGTATACTAAACTAATCAGCAATGTCTTAATAATTAAATATATTATCGCGAAATTGAAGGGCAATCTCTTTTCATTCACCTCCAAATTGATTGGTAGTCCAATCGACTTTAGGATTTTTTTCTTTCATTAAACAACAAGGATTTGTTAAAGATATTTCCGCGATCAAAGGAAGAATAATACTTTTAGGTAACGAAGACGACAATGATGACTTACATATTTAACTGGGTAATATCACCCCACTTATTAGTCATCTGGACATTAATCTGATGAAGTTAATGGTCGTTAGTTGAATGGGTAAGAAATATCTTCCTTATTCAGCTAAATCATTTTGTGCATTTCCTGTAATTAGACTTTTTTCCTGGGACAACGTAGTTATTTTACGCCTACGGTAGACGTAGTTATTACGTACATTTAGTCCTGTATTTCCTGGTTTAGGTGGTAAATTTCAATTCCATAAGCGGTCGGATGTGTATGCTTTATGTAAATGCATTTTGCCTTATATTTATAACAATTTATTCCTTTGCTGAACTAAACCCTAAAAGAGTGCCCACGCTTTTAATTTTGGGCCCTAAGTTTATCAATTTTTTTTTACTTTATTTCAATGAAAACGATTTGATGTTTTTAAAAACGTTTTTTCCACTGTTAAAAATGCAAAATATGGTGAAATTAAACAATTTAAATAATAGTTCAATTTTTTTTCATTTATTTAACATTAATTTTACAAATAATTGTATGCAAAAAATAAAAAAAACAGTTTCAACGGGCTGTAGCTCACACTTCAATAATCAAGTAAAAAAAAATACAATATTTCTGACATCATACACACACCTCCTACTTACATCGATCATCGAAAATCGATAACCGCACAACACTAGCGCCATGTTGACATATTACCGCTAGCAAGCACTGATAAAAGTTACCTCCACCATTCTACCGCGGTCTGTCGCGAAAATTAGACGTATCTACGGTTTATCGATAAATCGACATCAGGCTACGCGCATCCCTAAACAGTGACCGCGTGTTTTTTGTTCTTCTAGTGCGAGAGAGAGATAGAACAAAATTTTGGACAAGTTTTGCAAAATGATAAATGTGTTCTGTAGCATACAATATTATATGTATTTTGCTATAAAGTAAGAAGCGAGAAACGGCATTTACTGGTAGGTAAGTGCTAATATTAGTTACGCTCAATTTGGTTCGCTCTTGTCATTTTGTGTGCGATTTCCGACTTTATTCCCATAACATAAGGTGGCACTGTCCACGTGCTGCTCTCATGCTGAATTTGATATAAAGCGTTCCGAATCATATTACTAATTTAATTAAATATGCATTGCGTGCAATTTGATAACGGACGTAGTTTTAATTTGTAAGTACGCAATTAGCCCATTTATTTGTTTTTTGAAGGACTTCCTAATTACAAAAATCGGTCAAGTGCGAGTCGGAATTCGTGCACGGAGGGTTCCGGACACATGGACTTATTATTAAGTCCAAGTCCGGACTATTTAATATGAAACTCAAATCTTTATTACATATCATTTACAGTCAGAAAGGCCAATACATGTTATTTCTCACAAATTGCTCACTCTAAGAGAGGTGGGCATAGTGATTTGTCGCTCGAACTGGAGCAGCCCAACTGGTGAAATAGCTCCACCTTATAGATGACCGCAGCCAAATCACAATCATTTCTGTGTTGTGGTGTTCCTGTGTGTAAGTAAAGTTTCCAGGGCTCTTTGGGGGTGCTACATTAGTAGCAGGGGTCAAGCCTTCAAGGTAAGGGCGACAAGTCCAGCAACAGCTTTATTATGCTGTACTTGTCACCCTTAAGCTAGGACCTCATTACCACTTAACATCAGGTGGGATGAGGTCAATCTTGAAGTGTAATATAATAAAAAAAAAGCAGGGGTCAAGACCCCTGCTACTAATGTAGCGTCCCCCAGGAGCTCTGGAAACCTTACTCACACGCAGGAACACAACAACACAGAAGTGATTGTTATTTGGCTTCGGTCTTCTGTTAGGTGGAGGAGAGGTATTTCACCAGTCGGGCAGCTCCAGTTCGAGCGATAAATCGCTATGCCCTACCTCTCTTTATTACATGATATATTACATATTACATTTTTTTTTTAAATTAAAACTACTCTAAGTTCTTAATAAAAAGTAAACGCATTTTTTTAGGAAGTTTACTATATCTTTATGTTTATAGCTGGACTAAATTTATAAAATTGGAGGACACTACTTGATAATATTTATTTTATTTTTATTACTCTTATTCTGTGGTATGGCTGAAGCATATGTTTGCTAAAAATCAAACACAACGACGGTACCTCAATATCCAGACCCGGGACAATAAAGAAAAGTTCATTTTCCATATTAAGCCGACGGCGAATCGAACCAGGGACCTTAAAGATGGCGGGATGCCAAAATCTGGTGCGCACTCCTCTCGGCTACGGTGGTATTTCCTTTTTTTATACTGGACTGACCTGATGTTGTGTGATGACCAGGCTGAATTTAATATGATCCTACTTAGTCCACCATTCCTTGAGGCTGAACAGAATAAATTAGCAACTTGGACCACCATTTTGTATGTTAAGACTGCGTTTTGTTATTCCAAGTCATATGCGTTTATAACCGAATGCAAAAAAATGTATTGTTGTTTTTTCTATCTTATCTTATACTAGCGACCCGCCCCGGCTTCGCACGGGAGAAATAGGTACAAAAATATGTACGTATTATACATATAAACCTTGCACTTTATTTTATTACATTGACTCCTCCCTTACCCCAGTGACGCTTACATGGAGCCTACATCGCATGCTGGCTAGCTGAGCGCGGTGAGCGGCAACCACGCGACTTTTTTCTAATACTTGCATTTTTAAACTCGTTATATCTTCCGAATGAAATGTCCGAATTGAATAATTCAAAAAGTTATATTAAGGTATTGAAGCCGTCTTGAATAAAAATATTTTAGTAATTTATTTTGATAAGGGTTAATACCAAGGAATAAATAAAGTGCCTTGTTCTATCATCAATAGTTTCCGCTGCGCACGCGATGTAAGGAATTTTTCAGGTCATTTTTTTACACCTTGGGTTACATTATAAAAGTTTTAGTAAGGATCCCAAATTTTTTTAAATATAATATAGCCTATGTCACCCGAGAATAATGTAGCTTCCCAACGGTGAAAAATTTTATGAAATCGGTCCAGTAGTTTCGGAGCCTATTCATTACAAACAAACAAACAATCAAATCTTTCTTCTTTATAATATTAGTATAGACATATATAAAATTCTCGTGTCATAATGTTCGTTCCCGTACACCTCAGAAACGGCTTGACCGATTCTCATGAAATTTCGTGAGCACATTGAGTAGGACTGAGAATCGGCCAACATTTGTTTTTCATACCCCTTAGTGATAAGGGTTTTTCACCCTTAACATGTTTCTTACTTAAAAATCATTTCTATGGGAAAACAACGTTTGCCGGGTCAGCTAGTTTTTGTATAAAAATTTAAATGCGGTTCACCGATTACATCTACTTACCAAGTTTCCACAGAATAACTCTTATAGTTACGGAAAAAAGTGTCTGTGACATACGGACAGACAAACAGACGAACAGATAATAATATGACCAATCCATAAGGGTTCCGTTTTTTTACCATTCGGCTATGGAACCCTAATAAAAAGTATCATGTGTTCTTATCCTGGTTCTAAGCTAACGCCTCGCCAGTTTTCAGCCAAATCGATACAGCTGTTCGTGAGTTATAAATAGCATGGCTAACACGACTGTCTTTGTATATAGAATTTTTACGAATTTATTTGACGACCTTCTGTCGGACTTTGGCGTCATGACATCTCTGAGGTCCAAGGTTCGATTCCCGGTTGATTCAAGATGAAAATAACTTTTCTATAATATCTCGGTTCTGGGTATTGTGGTACCGCCGTTATTTTTGATTTCTGTAACAGCAATGTATGCGATGTTGTCCAATTTTTTTTAAAGGCCAGAAGTGGGACGTTCCCTAAATGGAACTTTAATTCCCAACCGATTCACGTGTGGTCGTTCACAATTGTCGTTTCCATGGCGTGACAGATCACATGGCATAATCAACTGGCAGATCGATCACTTCCCTCACATGACTTGTACAGAACTTTAGACTTTGGAGTTCGCATCGCCCTTATGTCGAACACATACGATCTAATTTAAGTATTTTAAGTATTTTTGAAAGTAAAAAGCGGTCCCCCGACGCGACAAAATTTAATCAAAAAATTCATAGGTACGGTCAACAGCAGGCCAAGATAACCATTTCCAGTTCAAAATTAGCGGTTATGCCTCCGACATAAAGGTGGCACGAAGTTCCGAGTAGATAGTCTGACACGCTTTAGTTGGTACTTACCTAGTGTCAAAAGTATTTTTTTGCTTTTTATAGGGTTTAGCATTTTTAACCTTTTGTCATAATGATTGCGTACTTTTTTGGGTCGGGGGTTTTATTAAATTTTAATTATTTTTTTTATTTTATGGTTTTTAAAGGAGCTCTTTAATAATTCATTCTTTAATTTAATTTCTTTCATGTTTTGTAGAAATATTTATACCTTTTGGTTATTAAAACAAAAAGAAAACTATGCCAGTTCTAGAGGTGCAAAGTATATCTATACCAAATTACATCAAAATCAGTTTAGTGGTTTAGGTGTGAAAGCCGGACAGACAAACAGACAGACAGAGGTACTTTCTATGAATTTTTACTAACCCGCCACGCAAAAAGAGCGGTGTTATCAGTTGAATGCTACATTGCTATGAGAGTATCTATCTGTGCATTATCATCATAGTAGCTTTCTAACTAGTGTTGCCCAAATTCAGTCTTGGTCTTGCAGTCTTGGTCTTGTTCTTGCGTTTTTGCAAGACCAAGACCAAGAACAAGACCGCGTATTTTTAGCAAGACCAAGACCAAGACTGACCGTGCAAGACTTGAGCAAGAACAAGACATAGCCTGCAAGACTCTTACGTCTTGCAGCTAGGACTTAGCGCTATTTCACGGAGTAGTTAGGTGTAACAGTTCGGTGTATAGGTACGCTTGCGTACGGTGTACGCTTAGGAATTCTATGAGACGCAAAAAACTTTATCAAAGAATATGAAAAACTGGACCTATGCGCATTACGACTAATACCATAAACATAGCGAATAAAAAAATATCTATTAAAATCAAACTGAGTGCATGCATAGTTATGTTTTAACCATCGGCACTTTGATAATGCGGCATCAAAGGTTTTACTTCTCAAAGAAATTTGCCGCTTTTCGGAAGTACATGGTTGTGATACACGCGCCGGCGGCTTCTTTTGAAATCTAAAACAATCGTTGCCTCCGCGCCGAAATCATAACATTTGACACTATTTGATTGCCGCCACAGGGCGTAGGTAATTGCAAGACTTGCAAGACTCTTGCTGCAAGACCAAGACCAAGACCAAGACCAGGTGTATTGGCGCAAGACCAAGACCAAGACTGGCTAAGTCTCGTCTTGTTCTTGCATTTGGGCAACACTATTTCTAACAAATAAACTTTGATGCTGTTTTTTTCATTTAAAAGTCAGTTTTCTTGTTGTGATTTATTTAATATTGGTCCAGCAGTGTGAGAGTATCAACTATTTAAAAAACATGTTATAAGGGTTTTTGACTTGCGATTACTGTTGTTCTTCAACAATAAGTAATTTTTTTTATAACACTTCAAGATTGACCTCATCCCACCTGATGTTAAGTGGTAATGAGGTCCTAGCTAAGGACGACAAGTACAGCATAATAAATCTGTTATTGGACTTGTCGCTCTTACCTTGAAGGCTTGACCCCTGCTACTAATGTAGCACCCCCTAGCTCTGGAAACCTTACTCACACGCAGGAACACAACAACACAGAAGTGATTGTTATTTGGCTGCGATCTTCTGTAAGGTGGAGGTATTTCACCAGTCGGCTGCTCCAGTTCGAGCGATAAATCGCTATGCCCTACCTCTCTCATTTACACAGTATTAGTATTTTTTACGCAGAAGGTATTTTTAAATTTAATATTGTACTTAAATCTATGAACGGCCAACAGAATACAATTTTGAGGCTTATACATTTTTTTCCAATCAGATATTCATAAACACGTAGATTGTCTATCTAGAATGAGATCGCGTTTTTTATCAATTAATGATGTATTATTTTTCTCTTGTCTTGATTACAGGGCTATCAGCAGATTAATAGTCATAAATTGCAAATTATCTAAGGATGACATTTTTTATGCTGATGATAAAATCACTTTAAAATGTTCTGGAGGATTTATTTTTACTCATGCAGTAAACATTAATTATTTAAACGCTTGAGGTATTATAATACGCGGAAAATGAGAGGATTGATAGATAGATAGATTGATATACTTTATTGCACAAAATCTTTACAGAAATAGGTTTTAAACAATGATTATAGTACAATTTAGGCGGTCTTATCCCTAGAAAGCGATCTCTTCCAGACAACCTTAAGGTAGAGGAAATAGTAGATGGCGAGAAATGGGTAGGGCCGTGCAACATAAATACAGTTTACAGTTTACAGGATTGAGTGAGCATTTATTAATTACTAGAAAATGCACCGTACTATTGAATCATTCTATCTTTTACAAAATCAGTTTTAGAGTTTATATGAACAAGAGATATGATTGAATGCGCTTTTTTTATTAGTTCGAATAATATGACGGGTCAAATAAGCGTGAGGATTGTGTGAGCATATTGTAAAATTTTAATAAGGGTTCAATGTCTTAAAAGAGTAAACCCAGACAGTAGTTTTTATAAAAAATAGAACCTTACATGTTATTTGTTAACTTATTTTAAACGGGGATTTAAGTACCCCTCTGTGAGGCCTGAGTGAGCATACGCCTACCTATTTACGACAGCCAGTATCGTTTTACAAATTTTGAGATTGATTTTACAATCTGTTTTAGACCTTTTACTAAATAATAGGCGTTATCATTATTTTTTTTCTAGAAGGTGCTCACTCAATCTTCACAAACATACCATTTTAGTAGTTAATACCCTTACTACCTGGGTCACTAGGCATTTAGCCCACCTTATTCCTTTTTTTACGAGCAGTAAAGTTTAAATATTTTTAAGCTGAAGAGTTTCTTTGTTTGTTTGTTTGTTTGAATGCTCTAATCTCAGGAACCACTAGTTTTAATTAACGATCTTACAGAAGACCGCAGCCAAATAACAATCACTTCTGTGTTGTTGTGTTTCTGCGTGTGAGTTAGGTTTCCAGAGATCCTGGGGTGCTACATTAGTAGCAGGGGTCAAGCCTTCAAGGTAAGGGCGACAAGTTCAGTAACAGCTTTATTATAATGTACTTGTTGCCCTTAAGCTAGGACCTCATTACCACTTAACATCAGGTGGGATGAGGTCAATCTTGAAGAATAATATAAAAAGAAATCTTCAGACTTGAACAAAGATAGGATCCGTTTGCTATGAAGCTAAGCGCTGCAACCTTGAACCTCGAGCGATGAACTGTGTAGTGTCTAATGCATTTGGCCTAGAGATGCCAGCTCACTGATAATGGATGCATTCTGTCGGTTGCTAGCCGGGCACGCGAATAATCAAGTGGATTGGACACCGTAGCGAGAGATCTCTGGGGCCCCGGGTTCGATACCCAGTCAGGTCTAAATCGAAAACGAATTAGTCAATTAATATAAATTTATTTATTTTATTTAAGTATTTAAAAACTTTATTGCACCAAAAAAGTACAAAAGGTGGACTTAATGCTAGGAGCATTCTCTACCAGTCAACCGTTGGGTCGTGCAGATAGTTCGTTTATGGGTGCGGTAATAGTAAAAATGTGAGTATGGATTACAACAAAATTAATAATATTAAATAGCAAATAAATAAATATAACAAATGCGAATAAATATTAGACTACATCACACACATTGCTCTGATTCTGTGGTAAATAGCTAAAGCACTTGTGCTACAGACATCAAAAACAATTAAGGTACCACAACACCGAAACCCGAGACAATGACCCGATCGGGGATCGAACCCGGGATCTCATATCTCTCTCTCTCGCATATCGGCTACGAAGGTCGTCAAGCAATTAGTAAAATCTTTTTATTTATAATACATTACATCATTAACTCTTATGGATAGTTGCTGTGTGAATCAAATGAAGCTACCTCCGGTTCGGAACCTGTAAATACCTAGAAGATACCGGCAAGAAACTCAGTTGTTATTTTTACAAAAGATACTTATCTTATTCTTTTGTACAACAGTTCGTTTGTCAATCGTAAAACAAGAATTTAATATCAGTTAAGTTAAAAAAGAGTATATTAAATTAACCTAATGTACAGCAGTATAGGTATGTACTTAATTTAAAACATTGAGAAAAACAACAGTAATAATTATGAATCGTCTATTTATTCCAAATGTCCACCTCTTTTTTTTTATATTGAACTTAAAGATTGACCTCATCCCACCTGATGTTAAGTGGTAATGAGGTCCTAACTTAAGGGCGACAAGTACAGTATAATAAATCTGTTACTGGACTTTTCGCCCTTACCTTGAAGGCTTGACCCCTCCTACTAATGTAGCACCTCCCAGGAGCTCTGGAAACCTTACTCACACGCAGGAACAGAACAACACAGAAGTGATTGCTATTTGGCTGCGGTCTTCTGTAAGGCGGAGGTCTTTGTCTCAACTCGTTTTATTTTTTTTTTTTTTTGTTTTCATGTCCTTTAAAATAAAGATATTTGGGATTGCGTCTGTTTCGCTTTTAATGAGCTACATATTTAGAATTAATAGGGAACTGTTGGTCCTAATGTGCAATGTGCTTAACAATAATTTTACCAACTTCAAAGAGAATTAGAAGGGCATTCGATATTCAATTCGATATTTTTTTCTATATGTGGAAACTTGTTAATGGCCGTCATTTATTATTGTGAAGATTTAATTAGTATAGCTGTAAGATTCCCAAAAAGTGTTAAATAAATAAAATGAGCGAAAAATTAATATGAATTGAAGACTACAAATATTTTTAATTTTTACGAACCCTTCGTTTCAGAAAGGTGACATTAGTTTATTGCTTATTTTTATTGAAACGCGAAATCGTAAAAATGTGTTTCATTTTTAATACCTTTATCTGTTTCCGTAAATATGTATTAGCATAATCCTTAGATAAGATTGAATTGCAGTATCTACTTATAGAACAAGAGCTGTTGAAGTTAGGGTGCATATGATGGCGTACCAGTCTACCTATTTACAAGATAGTTGTATCTTTTATCTTTTTCTGTACGAAAAGAGAAACAATATAAACTAGCCAATCAAACTTGTTTTTGAGTTTTATGTATATTATGAAACTTTATTTCCCTAGTTACTTTATTAAATACCAGCGACCCGCCCCGGCTTCGCACGGATGTAATATCAATACTTAGAAATATTGGCTTTTCTATTCTTTATTGCAAATAACAACCAACCTCTACCTATTTAAAAAACCGCATGAAAATCCATTGCGTAGTTTTAAAGATTTGAGCGTACATAGGGATATAGGGACAGAAAAAGCGACTTTGTTTTATATTAAGTAGTGACAAATCAAAATGGCGGCGATGTGTATTGCAAACCGTGACGTCACGTCTAAAACGAGAGTCAAAAGTGGATCGCTGAAAGCTGGTTAGCTACGCTAAATATCGTGATAAACGGAAGGATTTATTACGATGTACTGTTGAGAAATTATTGAAGGTCAGTGGAGGGTCTTTAAGGTAAATTTTACTGGAAAATTGTTGTAATACATTGAAAATTGCCGCCTTTCTAACTTGTCAAAATATACGATGTATTATAGGGCAACACTAGCTTCAACTCCGTTCGCGCTTTTCTCGATGTACATGTTGTAAAAGTGTTATTAAAATAAAACTCTGCTTAAATAGTAATCCTGTTTTTCTCTGCTTAAATAAAAATTACAGAAGACTTTCCACTAAAAAAATGAATCATATAAAAAAAAATCGTTTCTTTATCACCTCTGACATACGAATAATGCTATTCTCTTGATTACTAAAAGCATACTCATTCACTCTTAGTACACAAGTCATACTTATCCGAAATACGAGTTGTATAAGTTGATGTAAAATTCAAATCTCTATGTCTTGATAGTCTACTTTTGACTGAAACTACACAAATCGCTCATTAAATGCAAAACAGGCGCAATCCCAAATACCTTTATTGTACAGGACGTGTAAACAAAAAAAGAAATAAAACGAATTGAGGTATTATTAATTACTTTTTTTATAGTTCCAGTTCAATGGTGTATAACGCAAATAGATAACCTTTCAAAAATAATAAAAAATACCTCTATCTGTTTTTTTTGTTTAAGCCCTCCTATTAAATACAAGGACGAAGATGTTTTGCATTTTATGAGCAATATATGTCTTCTTTATTATCTTTTTTATTATCGCAACGCACCCGCTTCAGCAGCTCCCAATCAACTACGCAGTAAATATCGAATTCAAGAAACAATAGAATTCCTTTACATTACCCTGACCCTATTAGAGTGTCATTTGATACTCATTGAATCGTCTTTCATTCTTGGACACTAACATACAGTATGTGCTTGTTCAAACATTCCCAAATGGCTTTTAGCTTTCGAAGTAATTATAATATACAATGTTTAGAAAACCAGTTAAGTGTGAGTCAGATTTATCCACTGAGGATTCCGTTATCTAACTAGGTACTTTCTTCACAATACGTTGCTTACTATTTTTCTGAAAGAAAAACAGAAGACTGCAAAAACTAATTAGTAAAATTCTGCATTCAAACTCATATTTCATCATTTAATACAATGCAAAGTGATTCTACTTCCTACTCTATTGAAGAAGTGAAGAATAAGAAAGTATACAAATAGAAAAAAAATAGAAATAAATATTATACAACGTCACATACATTGGTTTGATTCTGTGTTCAGTAGCTAAAGCACTTTAGTCCAGTCATTATATACATTTGGAAATGCAAATGAATTGAGAAAGCTAAATTTTAAATATGACGTGGGGGGTGCCTTAAAAGCTTAACTTGAACTTATTGACCAAGATTTCCTATGTGAGTTTTCCGCCATCTTGAAAGAGGGAAAAAAAATTGGTTTTTGACAATAACTCGGCTATCCGACAAGATACGAAAATATTGATTCAATGTTTTTTTGTAGCTTTTTTCATGTCCTATATTTTTATTGATTTATACATTTTTCGTAACATCGTTATCGAGATATCGATCGAAAAAGTCGAAAATTGAGGATATGAAATATAGTTTTTGCTATTATCTATTTTTTGGTGATAAATATCGAAAAAAATGTTAAGATGAAACTTGTTGAGCGTATTCAGACGTACAATTCATTTTTTTATTTTATTTTTGACAAAAATTACGATCTCCAGCGGGCCGACGAAATGACTGGACTACTGGTATTACATAAATCAGAAACAACGACGGTATGACACATATGTATCTATATATGTATGTGTGTATATGCATAGACTCTATTATTCAGTTACGTCACTCACTCATCGTTGTCAACAGGGCCGGAATAAGAGTGGAGTCACTGCCCCGGGGCCCCCTCAAAAAAGGGCCTTTACCAAACAGGGCCTCTGGTACCAATACTTATTTATTTACATTTTCAAACGTCGCGCGTAATAAGGTTCGAAAGCTCGAACAACTTGTTTTACAATTAATATTACTTTTAGCCAAATAAAACTGAACAAAATGTCTTTTTTACGGAGTTAAGTGGCCTCTATTGTTGTGGCCTCAAATATCCACAAATCCAAATCCGGCATTAGGAGTCAATTTCTAGATACAATTTACGAGCATCTCACGGCTATGCTGGTGACCTAGATCAGTTATAGTCTGGTGAACGACCTAGGGTCTCTTCTATATACAGAGAGCAATATAGATTACGACTTTGATACCTTCTCTCGTCTGCGATTTGGTTTATTTTGAAGATGTTTCGAACTGGAGCAGCACGACTGGTGAAATATCTCCACCTTACAGAAGACCGCAGCCAAATAATAATCACTTTTTGTTGTTTTCCTGCGTGTGAGTAAGGTTTCCAGTGCTCCTGGGGTGCTATATTTCTAACAGCGATCAGCCTTCAAGGTAAGGGCGACAAGTCCAGAAACAGATTTGCTGTACTTTTCACTTTTAAACTAGGACCTCATTACCACTGAACATCAGGTGGTATGAGGTCAAACTTGTAGTGCAGTATAAAAAAAAACTAAATAAAATATAGTTATAATAAAATAACCTTCCCACATCTTCATTATTTTATTTCACAATCTTTCTTGTTCCTTTGTAAGTGTATAGTTCTGACATTTGGTCCCTTCAGGGCGTTCGGAACACGCAAAGCTAATGCACTTTTAAGGCGAAGTGAATGCAGTGTTTTGATAAAAAATTACTTATTATTTTATTTATTGTATTTAAAAACTTTATTGCACAAATAAGTACAACGGGTAGATTTAATGCTAGGGGTATTCTCTACCAGTCAACCCTTGAGTCATGCAGATAGTTTGTATATGGGTGCGGTAATAGTGGAGAAAGTGCATAAATAACTTGTACCAAGATATATTAACTAGTACTCTGATAAAAAAGTAATCGTAATAGAAAACAATAAATTAAGCATTAAAAATAAGATTACGGTATCTATTAAATATACCTACAATGATGCATACACATACATGATTAAATAAAATAAAATAGATATTTATAATATGAAGGTATAGGTACTAAGATTTATATAATATAGATAATTTATGTATAAAAACAAATACATAACTATACATTTAGAAGATTAATAAAATAAATTGGTTCAGCAATTGACAAATTTATGACTATCATTACTTGTTAGCGAGAGAGAAGAAGTATTCACGAGCTTTAATTTTAAAAATTCCTTTAGGCAGGGATTATAGATTTTTAGGGATTTTGTTAATTACATTAAATGTTGAATGTGAACAGAAATACATAGATTAACTACAAACGATCTACGCTACCAAAAACAAAATATCGGATCCGATTACAGATGGCCATTTTTAATTCTCATAAATGTAACCGACTCTGTTCGAAAGGGATTAAAGCGTATTAAATACAAAATGTTAATTAAGTTAATCAAACATTTTAAGCCCCAAAATCATCAATACTATAAATTTTAAATGTATTCATCAACAACATTTTTTTTTTTGTTTTATAGTAAAGAATTTCCACTTGTGTATCGAAACGACCATTTGCTCTGGTCTGACTTTATTATGTATCTTTAAAGAAAAGGCAAGGTATATTATTTTAAATTCAAAGTTATGAGAGTCTAAATGGCGGGTGTACAATGATGAATTAAATTATACCGGTCACCAAAAAAACTTACTTATAACGTACTTTTATGTACCTCGCTCTAAAAAAAATTTACCTTTTTCAAAACAAAATTATTTCCATATTGACATCAAGATGCCGGTTTACTTTTGTATTTTATTATTTAATCATCATTAGCTATGTTCGCTAACGATGCACAATAGAACATTGAAAGCTATCTTGATCATTATTGGAAAAGGTTTTGTATTTAACGTAGTATTTCATGTCTAAAATTTAAGATAAAATTAATATGTACATCGTTACTATTCTTCAGTCATTTATTTTTATATTACACTTCAAGTTTGACATCAATCCACCTGATGTTACGTGGCAATGAGGTCCTTAACGGCGACAAGTACAGCATAATAAATTTGTTACTAGACTTATCACCCTTACCTTGAAGGCTTGACCCCTGCTACTAATGTAGCACCCCCCAGGAGTTCTAGAAACCTTACTTACACGAAAGACTATAACAACACATAAGTGCTTGTTATTTGGCTGCGGTTATCTGTAAGGAGGTATTTCACCAGTCGGGCTGCTCCAGTTCGAACGACACATCGCTATGCCCTATCTCTCTCAATGTACCTACATTGTTATTGATTCATTGAATATTGCGTACTTATAAAAGTAGACAAGCTCGACCTTAATGCAATAACAGAATGATTCACCGGACACTATGGCGTGATCAACCTCACGTGATATCCCCCCGTCAAAGGCGACAGCCGAGTTCCCATATCTTGCTACAATGTTGCAACAATCCGCTGAGATGGTCAGCAAAATAAATAAAGAAAGTACAAAATTTATTTATAAGTAGGTATGTTAATGAGCAATCCCTCGGACAAGCAGTGCCGAATTTAACCTTAATTACCATGGTAACTAAAGCTTAGGCAAAAATACAAGGGCGGCAAAATTGGCTTAAAAATTGCGCACAAAACAAAAGTAAGGCACAATATGAGATGGACCTACGGATTTTTTAAATATAGATTTGTATTAGAAACAGAAAAATTGTATCTCCCCTTGCGGTGCGGGAAATGAACCCACGACCTTCACGTATCGCGCGTGCTGCTCTTACCAACTGAGCTAACCGCAAGTTACTGTAGGCGATGAAATTTTTCTGCTGTTTCAACCGTTTAAGCACCGATAAAAATTTTCTGTTTCTAATATTTAAAGTTTGCTAGTACGGCGTATAGTACTATAAAAATAATAAAATGGAATATAGATTTGTGTTCGCAAATTACTTTCAAATGTATATTATATATTCATCACGATACTCAGGTTAACTTTATTAACAGAAATTGGTTTTACAGACTAAAATACGTTAAAATAACAAAATAAATTAACACTATCCAACCAACTATATATATATATATATAAATATAATTATATAAACCTTACAAATAAAGGCATGTTCCAAAAGGCATGGTGCCAAGAAGGCCTGTTGTGTTCTCTATGCGTTTATTTGTTTAATATAAGTACTCTCTATCTTGCATTTAGAAACAATGCAGTGTTTCCACCAGTGTCAAGTGTTTAGAGATACTTCTAAGGAGACTGCGCATACCACCATGCGGTATTTGTTTCTAAATTGAGATCCTCATTATGTACCTAAGCGAACACGAACAATATATAAAATTAAAGACAACACAACATTTATGTAGTTTAAAACGTCAAAGAAGAAATAATTGTTAGTGAAATGACATAGCATTTACAGAACAGCTACTTAAAAATAAAATAATGTCACTAAGAACAACAAAAAATCAAAATCGGTTCACAAACCACGCAGTTATGCCCGAACAAACATAAAAAAAAAATATACGGTCGAATTGAGAACCTCCTCCTTTTTTTTTGAAGTTGGTTAAAAAAGGCAAATATTTTGCCGAGGTATTTGCCGAGGTACCGGAGTGAGGCCCCGACCCTGGTCTTCCGTATATGCCTTACGAGTAGTGAGCTGTGCTTACCACTTTTTTTTTTTTACTTTGCACTTCAAGATTGACCTCATCCCACCTGATGTTAAGTGGTAATGAGGTCCTAGCTTAAGGGTGACAAGTACAGCATAATAAGTCTGTTACTGGACTTATCGCCCTTACCTTGCAGGCTTGACCCCTGCTACTAATGTAGCACCCCCCAGGAGCTCTGGAAACCTTACTCACACGCAGGAACACAACAACACAGAAGTGATTGTTATTTGGCTGCGGTCTTCTATAAAGTGGAGGTATTTCACCAGTCGGGCTGCTCCAGTTCGAGCGATAAATCGCTGTGCCCTACCTCTCTTAATATATAATGTTCATATTACATACGTAAATAATATTATTAAAGAAATAAACTAAATAAATAATGACAAGAAATGGATTCAGCAATTGACATGACGTGACATTAAATAACTAAATTTTTTATTCTAATTCATTGTAGACGTTAGCGATAAACTCCTAACACCGTCATTCCGTTTGGAATGCTAACCCATCCTAAACCGCGGCGCATTTGCTTGACCCCCGAAAACGTTTCCCAACTTTCGTCGTCACCGATCAAGACTGATATACCGTGTCACCAAATATTCCGTCACAATGATGTAAGGTGGGTCAGTATACTACGCAGTGCACACCCAAACAGGATACCTCCCATTGATATGTTTACTCTGAGTCATAGATCAATCAATTGAACAGTTTCGACTCCCGAGCGATGAGGAGTTTCTTAAAGGAATCTCGAGCTGCGCACTACGTGAAATTGGTATGGAATCTTATTGTGTGTTCGTAGACAAACAAATTAAAGTGTTTGCAATAACAGCTTAAGCGTTGTCTCTGTTTTGTAGTCCCCATTTTGTTACAATCGTTGAGATTTCATTATTTATATTACACTTAAAGATTGACCGCATCTCACCTGATGGTAAGTAGAAATGAGGTCCTAGCTTAAGGGCGACAAGTAGAACATAATAAAGCTGTTACTGGACTTGTCGCCCTTACCTTGAAGGCTTGACCTCTGCTTCTAATGAAGCACCCTCAAGAGCTCTGGAAACCTTAATCACACGCAGGAACACAACAACACAGAAGTGATTGTTATTTGACTGTGGTCTTCTGTAAGGTGGAGGTATTTCACCAGTCGGACTGCTCCAGTTCGAACATTTTGATTTGATATTGGTACGGTTCCAAAGTAACTTAAATAAATAAAAAAATATCCCTTAAAAATAAATATCGAACAAAAGCTCATTGCTCTGTTACTCTGGTAAGTGACTTAAGCACTTGTGTCACAAAAATCAGATACAACGACTGTACCACAACACGCAGACCCGAGATAATACGAGTAGAAAAGTTAGAATATACGAACGGGTATCGAACCCAAAACGTCAAAGGTAGCGCGACGCCATGTCATGCCCGCTAGTCTCCCGTTACTTTTTCAGTCTTAATTAGGTAATCTTCCAGTCATTGGACACTTAAGAAATAAAGTATTATAGTTACTGGACAAACTATTACTGCCATTTATTACAGATGTCTTGAACTATTTATGTATTGTCAAAAAGCCAAGTATGGAAAGAGATCAGTTGCAGTGTTCCTGTTTTTAAAGCAACCTTATTAAATATGTTTTTTTTGTGTTTTGTCCAATGACTGGTAGTGTCCAATGACTGGAAGTTTACTATACGACTAGTGAACAATTTTAAACTGAGTACTGATTCACTCCCCTTAAAGTTATTAATTTTAAAGTAGGAATCAATTTTAAATATTAGAAACAGAAATTTTTTATCTCCCCTTGCGGTGCGGGAATTGAACCCACGACCTTCACGTATCGCGCGTGCTGCTTTTACCAACTGAGCTAACCGCAAGTTATCGTAGGCGATGAAATTTTTCTGCTGTATCAGCCGTTAGCCGCACCGCAAGGGGAGATAAAAATTTTCTGTTTCTTTAAAATACTTGAGTTAAGCCGTGGCGGGCTGTTAGTAATATACTTACTAAATACTAAATGCACTACTCAAACATGTCGTACATGAAAACATATACAGTCATAAAATTAGATATTTCGAGGAAACCTTTTTGAAAAAAATCGTAGGACCAAGACTATTTTTATTATTTAAATAATAAAAGCATTAGCTCAATATCATTGTTTTTCTTTTAAATTATTTACGTAACCTCCTCCTGTCGACCTCCGTGGCCGAGAGGCGAGCGTGCCAGACTTTGGCGTCGCGCCATCTCTGAGGTTCCGAGTTCGATCCCCGGTCGGGTCAATATGGGAAACGAACTTTTCTGTATTGTCTCGGGTCTGGGTGTTGTGGTACCGTCGTTGTTTCTGATTTCTGTAACACAAGTGCTTTAGCTACTTACCACAGAATCGGAGCAATGTAGATATGTGATGTTGTATGTGATGTAACCTCAGTAGTTTTGGTGACTGAGTTTTGACTGCATATGTTTTTATGTGCGGTATCTTCTATGTGCCAGAATTTTCTTTGATAGATACTTATGGGTTCATAGGTGCCGTCACTAGGCAATGAAAGGTGAGAGGGAGATAGTTCCCGCTCTGAAAAGCGCGGGGGAGTCCCGCACACACCGCTGCCTATGCCACACTATTTTCTCCCTTAAAGCAAGGTATTTAAGGGTTCGCTTAAGTAAGGAACTCATGAAAACCAGTTCGTTCCCAATTTCTCACATCGCTCCCTGACACACATTCTGATCTCACCGCTTGATAGGAAGTGTCATATTGCCACACCAATAAATTATTATTTCAATTGGTTTCCGCCTCGAGTTTGCGGCCACGAGAATAGCGTTTCTTATATATAGAGAAACTGATGAAAATCAATTTTATCTATCACTACATAGTATAAAACAAAGTCGCTTTTTCTGTCCCTATATCCCTTTGTACGCTTAAATCTTTAAAACTACGCGACGGATTTTGATGCGGTTTTTTTTGATAGATAGAGTGATTCCAGAGGAAGGTTTTTATGTGTAATAAAGAATAGAAAAGCCAATATTTCTAAGTATTTACATTACATCCGTGCGAAGCCGGGGCGGGTCGCTAGTATGCTAATAATATGAAGCTGAACATTTAGTTTGATCGTTTTTGTTTAGGTGTGGTGTAAATTTATTTACAGTTATTTGTATTTGTTATGTCTTGTTTAAAGAGTTTTATTTATTTATTTTGTCTTATAGATGTTATTACAGGACGTTAGCACTATTTTTACTTTATTTCAAAGGTAATAAACCTTTATGCTGTTACTGGCCACATAAATATTTTACCACCATTGAGAAAAAATAGAAAATAAATGGAATGTCAAATATTGAGAAAAAATGTAATTGTAAGAAGAGTACGAAATCTTATCAATTGTTTGTTAAAAATATAAAACGTTAAAGCTTTTCAAGATTTTCATTCTATGAACAACAGCAGTAACGTTCCATAGTTTGGAATTGTACAGTTTGCTTGGAATCACTTCTAATTGAAAACATATTCTTGTGTTAGATAATGCATTTATCGAGGAAGGCTTTAGGCTATATAACATCAAGCTGCAACTAATAATATCGGATAATAAGAGTAAAATGTTAAAAATACGGGTATATGCTAGCGAAGCCACGAAGCCGCTAAGTATGAAAATACTAGTAATAAATAAAATTGTAATAATGTAATAAATATTTGATAAAACCATTACCCCGTTTAATGATCGGTTCCTCTATATAAATGTAATATAAATATTATTATTATATTAGATTCTATGGTAAGTAGCTTAAGCACGTGTGTTACAGAAATCAGAAACAACGACGGTACCACAACAGACAATATAGGAAAATTCGTTTCCCATATTGACCCGGCCGGGGATCAAACCAGGGACTTCAGAGGTGGCGCGCCAAAGTCCAGCCCACTCGGTTCTTAGTTACGGAGCTCGTCAAAAGCAACAGAATACACTTTCATTTGGACATTCGATCTTTTGTCTACGAGATAAGAGTGGTATTAAGCCCACTGTGTATAATCTGGCGTGTTTGTAAAAGTAGGTAAATTCCCGCTATTGTTATGGCCCTTAACGACAAGGTCATAAGGACTAGAAGGAATCGTTTCCGAATTGTGTCCACTACCGAACCACATACTTTCAACTAAGGAGTACTTCAAGAATGATCAATGAGGAAGATCAACATTAGTTATCTTTCGAAGTAGCCTCTTAGAAATTTGTAGTGACAAGCTGGCCGGACTTTGTTGCCGAGCTTCCTCTGAGATCCCGGGTTCGAACCCCATTCTGGGCAATATGGAAATCGATAGTTTAAAGAAACAGAAAAAAATCATCTCTCTTGCGGTGTGGGAATCAAACCCGTGACCTTTACGTACTGCAAAGGTGAAAGTATTTTTAAAGGATACTTTCTTAGACGTTAATATGGTTTTTGTGACTCTTTATACTTAACGATTGCGCATATTGGTTTAGTTTTCATGAAACAAAATGAGTATTAATAAACGGTCCCGAGTTCAATTCCTGGTTATGTCGACAATTTTTACGACGAGTAAAATATCTGTCGCTGCATGGTGTTAAAATGGTAAAAATTGTATTTGAGACCAGTTGATAAGTTCCTACTTATGATGATGGTCCGGCACATTTATTTTTCTTACTTAAACTTATAAAAATTACATTTTCCCATATAAACTTTCAAAGGTGGTATTACCCCATTCCCCCCCCCCCCCTTATTTTCTAACAAAATGTAGCCTATGTCCGTTCTTGAGGTTCAACGTATACCTATGGCTATCCCAAATTTCATTAAAATCGGTTGAGAGGTTTAAGCGGCAAAGCGTAACAGACAGAGTTACTTTTGCATTTATAATATTAGTAAGGATAGTAGGGATTAATCCCTATTTCCCTTGGTCACGCCATCACACGTCAACGGCTGGCTAGTGTTGCCGGATAATCGACTTTTGATTAATCGATTATCCCCCCCTCAAATAATCTGATAATCGATTGAACTATCGATTTTAAGTTTAGGTCAATATAATCGATTATAATCGATTATTAGATTATATTTTTTTTAAATTAGAAAATACTATCGATTAAATCGATATTGAAATCAAGCCAATACTATTGATTGTATCGATTATTACGTTGCAATCGATTCAATTGCAATTAATTTTAGATTTAACCGTCATTCATATTGTCTTCTTAGACATAACACATTCAAAATGAAACCGATTATATCAGCTAAAGATAGGTATCGATATAATCGATTATATCGATACTGTCGATTGTCATATCGATTATTAGATTATTTGGGCCCCTTTTGCATAATCGATACATAATCGAATCGACGGTAGCACTAGGCTGGACCAAGTTCACTTTTTTTTGTTGTGTTTTTAATGTCACGAGAAGGTTCTTATAAAAGAAAAAAAATTAATAATTAATTAGTCGTAGTTAAGACAAAACACGTTTATCGAATCAGCTAGTACCATAAACAATAAGAGAACTTATTGATTCTATTATAACGTGTAAATAGAAAACAGATCAAATATAAATAGGAAATCTAATCAAGAGTCAATCCTATTGGGATAATTACTTGTTTATTGATGGCACACGACAACAGAACTAGTGTTGCCAAGTTATATTATCGATGGTTTGGACGAATTAAATTTATTGATAAATTTGAGTATGGATACTTCTATTACAAGTATACAGATTTTATATTGCACTTCAAGATTGACCTCATCCCACCTGATGTCTAATGGTAAAGGCGACAAGTACATGGTAATAATAGCTGTCACTGGGCTTGTTGCCTTTACCTTGAAGGCTTGACCCCTGCTACTAATGTAGCACGCCTCAGGAGCTCTGGAAACCTTACTCACACGCAGGAACACAACAACACAGAAGTGATTGTTATTTGGCTGTGGTGTTCTGTAAGTAATGAATGTTTAAAAAGGAAAACCTCTGTTTAAGGCCAATTAATTGGTGTGATTTATATCTTATTTATTATTAGCGATTGCCAGCAACTAAGTTAATGTTTTTTCGTAATAGTATGTATATTTCATATATATATTTTTTGTATTTCTAACAAATTTCGTCCAAAACCATTTCTTAGTATTTGCTTGACAAAGTAATAAACTCACAACTTTAATTTTTTTTTTACTTCCAATAATATTTGAATGTCTTAGTAAAATTAAAACTAAGTACTACTAAGTAAAACAATTACAATCGATAATTTTGTTATCGACCATCTATCGATAGATTGCCGACAACACTAGCTGCTACTAATAAGGCCTCTAGTTTATATTAAGATAATCTGTATAAACCAATTAGGGGCAGCAAATATTATACCAGCATAATTAGTCTATGATTTTCCTGCAAGAACGTTGATTTTCCAATAAATAAATTCTAATAAAATAACACATAAAAGTTTTTTAGAATGTTTATGTCACCGTAAGATTGTAAAAACCGTTAGATTACAATCTATCTCGCGAGATTGTAAACTGTCGACAGATTGTGAACCGTAACTTGAGATTGCAATTTAACGGATTATTTTTCGCTGTATTGTAATCTATCGAAGTGAAACCGTTAAATTGCAATCTGTCCGGCGTCAAACTGTCAACTGTCCGAAAGCTCTTCCTGATTGGTCGGTTTATTGTATGAGCGACCAATCACGACCAACCTTTTTATGTCCCCGTAAAGTTAGGAATAAAATTCAAATCAAATCATTTCTTTTATTTAAAAAAATAGAGATGTCGTTTAAATAAATTAAATGCACTTCAAAAAATCTTCAAGTATTTATTTACTAGGTAATCAATAATCCTGACATTACTTTGAGAAATAATTGTACCGAAATATTTATCCTTCAAACACTCAAAATTTTAATTGAAAATTACAACAAAATGAAACAATTATTTTGTCTTTTAACACAAATTAAAATTGGAAAATTTTAAGAAATTCTTATAAACAAATATTTAGTCCATAAATTAATAGTATAAAAACAACAAACGAAATTACAAACAAATATGGCGAATGACGGGGCGGCGGGGGGCACATAACTCGCAACCAATCAGCGCGCGAGATGCATTTCGTTCTACGTCAGTTCATAATTTGACCGATTCCCATCGATAGATTACAATATAGCGAAAAATAACGCGTTAAATTGCAATAATGTTACGGTTCACAATCTGTCGACAGTTTACAATCTCGCGAGATAGATTGTAATCTAACGATTTTTACAATCTTACGGTGACATATATATGTAGGTATGTTTAGACGTCTGTATTTATGTTGCTTACTCTTTTACGTCAAAACTGATAATTGTTTTACTGTTACCGCACCCATAAACGAACTATCTGCATGACCCAACGGTTGACTGGTAGATAATGCTCCTAGCATTAAGTCCACCTTTTTTACTTTTTGTGCAATAAAGTTTTTAAATAAATAAAAAAAGGATTAGTATGAAATTCGGCTAGTAAAGTCGTCAAATCTCGGAATTATTACTTTTAAAACACGTTTTCATACTTCAATTACCTACTAAATTAAAAATTTAATATTAAAAATATACAAAAAAAATGTCATTCGAATAAATAATCAAGATGTAAGAAACTTAACACTTCAGCCAACGAGTATAATATGTTGGCCGTATAGAATGGAATAGAATAGAATAATTGATTATTTAGCATACAAAATAAGACAGTCCAAATAAAAGAAAATATTTAAAAAACAAACAAAATATGTACTAAAAAGGCTACCAAATCAGCAATAATGTAATTGCATTTACTTCAGTCATGTTTTAAGGACCAAGTGTATATCAATTAGTTGCAAAGTCATTCTCAATGACATCACTAAGCCCTGTAAAGAGTTAAAAACTTTACCCTTCAAAGAAGCGGTCGTGCAATCAGCGTAAACCGAAAACAACTGGTTTTAACTATTTGTTCAATAAACCGTCCGGTTAGCAATTGGTCCCGCGTTGGAACTGATTCATTTAATCTTGTAATAACTCGATACTGTGTGACTGGTTGCATTATGAGCTATTTAGCAATATTACGTAGGTACATACGTTCACGAGGTAGGGCATAACGATTTATCGCTTGAACTGGAGCAGCCTGACTGTTGAAATACCTCCACCTTACAGAAGACCGCAGCCGAATAACAATCACTTCGGTGTTGTTGTGTTCCTGCGTGTGAGTAAGGTTTCCAGAGCTCTTGGGGGTGCTACATTAGTAGCAGAGGTCAAGCCGTCTAGGTAAGGGCGACAAGTCCAGTAACAGCTTTATTATGCTGTACTTGTCGCCCTTAGCTATATTACGTCAATCTCAAAGTGTAATATATAAAAAAATGTGTGAGAATAAATAAGTGACTCACTTGGGCTTCGGCGACTTCTACAGTCAGTATTTTTTTCGCCCTAATTAATAAAAGTTGGTGCCTGTGAATTTATTTCCCAAATAAAATCATGCAGTTAAATTAAGGACAACCTTCTACCCACACAATCTTTTGTCGAAGTTGATTTAAAAATACCTCATATAGCTCAGGAAATAAGTGTTATCTTAAATGTCAAATAATTTTTGAAATCAGTCAAGTACTTTTTAAATTGATTCGTCGAGCAAAAAACGAAATCTTTCCTCTTCATAATTTATTATCAATGTGGACATAAACTCGGAAGTAATTAAAATAGATAACAATATCTAACTCTTCAAACGCACGCGACATAAAATAAAAGAAAAATTTAATCTTGCGGCGTAATTATTGTATCGGAACATTATCACTAGTTAGTAAATATTGGTTAGTAATTAATAAAGTTACTGCGCATTTGAATTACGAGAAATCCGTGATTAGTAAATCTTAATCAGCTTTTTGATTGACTTATTAAATACTGAATACGCATTAGTGTGTAATTATTACGTGAGTTTCATAGGTATTGTAATTCTATCCGTGAGAATGTGGCCACGCAGTAATTGTAATAATCTATTACTAATATTAAAAGGAGGAAATATTTGATCGTTTTTGTGTTTGCATTGAAGGATATGAAAGATGTGATGAATGAACTGAACGATGAAGAGGTTACCTACTGGGAACCTTAAACCTCTTTAACTACGTAGAGACATTTGATGACGAACTAAAAATGGTTTTCTGTCTGCTCCCCTATTGTATGTATGTTGACTATTCTTGAAATAAGACTACCTACTAGTTTCCTATTTCGGTGTGAGGGCAAATGATATCTTTACAAATTGACGTCATTCTCTCATATCAATCGTAACCTCGGCATACATAAGAATAATGAATTTAAATGACTTATGAAACATAGTTGTAATCTTGAAGTAGGTAATAAATATTAGGTCACTTTGCTATCGGGAGCAATGAATTCGAAGAATACAATCCGCCTAATATAAAAATACTCGGGCATTTTTAATACCGCTCCAAACTAACTGTGTGTCTTAGTGCAAAATTAGTAATAAGTGTAGCTTTCATTTGTAAAAAAAACTACTGAGTTTCTTGCCGGTATCTTCTCTTTAGTTATAGGTTCCGAACCGGAGGTAGCTTCATTTGCTTTATATAGAGACTATTCATAAGTATTACTAATGTAATCTATGTGAATAAAAAAGATTGACTTTAACTTTGACTTTGTTTACTTATTAAGTTAGAATATTTTTTAAGTTAGCGATATGAAATTTGGCTTAAATATAGTTTGAAACTTAGATTAATATATGGACTACTTTTTGTTCCGAATAAAAAAGGAAATGGGGGTAAAACTAACCTAGATGGTGAGTTGTCGACTTGTAGGTAATGTACATTTTCTCAACTCCGCTAACACTGTTTTTACTGAATCGGAGCGGAGATGAGATGTGTATTTTAAGCAATGTGATTGGTCAATTTTTATAAGTCTCTGCTCAACTCTGCGCAGCTCAGCTTCTGTGGAAACACACCCTAAGAGGGACCCCACACTAGCGTCTTTCGAGCGTCAGCGTCTTGCCGCGTCGACGTTGTTTGGGCGTTGCGTCGACGCGGCGCCCGCTCAGCGTCGGCGCGGCGCCCGCCAAGCGTCGGCGCGGCGTTTGAGCGGCGCTTGCGCTGGGCGTCCTCCGCATATCGCGTTCGAGCTTCGCGCCGCGCTGATGTCATGTACAGTCATTTCGAAATGTAAGATTTGAACACACAATATAATGTTTTATATTGCAGTGATAAATTAATGCTTTCAACTTGTAAAGGAAAAAATATATTTTACCTATTTGACACATGGCACGAAAAGGCAACTTTAGCATTTATTTTCTCGAAAACTAAAAGTACTTAATTGAAAATGGGTTTCTTCGGCAATATGAGCTAGTATTTTAAGCTACATCCATATTTGCTATCAGCTAAAAAGTCTTCTGCCTACTGATTCTAAAACACGGGCGGGCCGAAACAATTGAGTTGATCATTGTACTGTTGTCAAAATAAACGCTGCGGCAGGCGTCGGGCCGGCGCGGCGCCTGTGGAGCGCAGTCCTGGCGTTCGTCATTTCGACCGCGCCGCGGCGCAAGCGTTGCGTCGGCGCCGCATCGACGTTGCGTCCACGTCGCGTCGGCGTTGCGTCGACGTCGCGTCGGCGTTGCGTCGACGTCGACGCTCAAAGAACGCTAGTGTGGGGTTACGCTAAGTTCACACGTGCGCTGTCGCGGGCGTCCGCTATAATTGTATATGTACCTACTGAGTGTACTCTCTCTATGAGAGGATGTCATTCGAGTGAGAGTGACGGGCGCTTCCTTAGACAAGGATACTGAAGGTGAGCTGAACGCGTTGCTAACCGCTCTTTAGGTCGGACACAACACTGCGAACTAAAACAAATACAATTAGAGTTGTTGTTGTGTTCTAAATACTTAAATTATGTTTTTAATTTGTAAAAATTGTAAGGAACAAGACAAGAGAGGCAGGGCATAGTTTTGAAGTCAGTGCGTCAGCTGCTGATTGGCAGAAAATACGAACGCGGTGTGCTATTGGCAAATCAATAGTATGGAAACTTTTGTCGTCGCACGCGAGACATATGGCGTGTTACGCATGCTAGGCCTGATTGAGAGTTAATCTAAGTATGGAAATTCGAGAGAGGAATTCGTAAGCGCTACTTCGAAATCCATAGTTTTTGATACCCCAATATTTTATTTTTATTATTATTTTAAGAGAGGTAGGGCATAGCGATTTATCGCTCGAACTTGAGCAGCCCGACTGGTGAAATACCTCCATCTTACAGAAGACCGCAGCCAAAAAACAATTACTCCTGTGCTGTTGTGTTTCTGCGTGTGAGTAAGGTTTCCAGAACTATTGGGGGTGCTACATTAGTAGCAGGGGTCAAGCCTTTAAGGTAAGGGAGAAGTCCAGTAACAGATTTATTATCCTGTACGTCGCCCTTAAGCTAGGACCTCATTACCACTTAACATAAGGTGGGATGAGGTCAATCTTGAAGTGTAATATAAAAAATATATATATATTATTTATTTTATTTTTGTCTCTCTGTTTGTTCCGGCTAATCTCTGTAATCATCATTAATGTGATGACTCGAACATTACGTCAAAATCAGATCTCTATGCCTAATAAGGATTGGATAACAGCACATACAATGCTACATCACAAAAATACGTTCAAAGGTAAATCTTCTTTTCTCACAAATAAGATCACTGTATTCTACTAACCTAACTCTAGTTAAGAATATTTGTATAGAGAAATAAATGATTATTCGATTCTATTCTTTCTCGTAAAAAAGTTGCCTTGTTTAATTCACACAATTCCTATTAAAAATAATTTACTTATTTGAGATATTCATTCAATTAAGATATCAATGAACGCCATCTTTATTTAACATTTCAAGGCTTTAAGCCGATTCTACAAATAAACTTAAAATAGGCCTTTCAATTTAAGCAAAGCGAAATTTCGTGGAAACACAAACTTACTGTGTTAAATGTTTCATTAATGATTTCAATGCTACAGAATGACAAAACTGGGGTTTAACGGTTGATGAGGGTGGGTGGCATTGCTTACTAACCAATGATTAGCAGTTAAGACAGAAGTTAACGCAAGGAAGTAGTTAATGTTGATTTTGGTTTTATCTGAGAATATAACATTTGTTTATTTCAATTATCTCCATAGCTGACGAGAATAATGGGTCGGAATTGGTCGTTGCGTTATCTCTGAGGTCTTAGGCTCGATGCCCGGTCAGGTCCATGGGGAAAACAAAATTTCCCGAGTCTGGGTGTAGCGGTAGCGTCTTTATTTTTGATTTATGTAAGTTACCTTACTCAGAATATGAACATTGCATTGTGGCGATACTCAATGCAAGTTTTTTCGTTTATGTTCAAGCCATTTTTTATTTACACAAACTTTCAAAAAACAAAACAGGGCTTGCTTTAATATTCGACAATAGATTTTAAAATGAAAAAAAGAGGTTTCGTAATTTACTTACTTAGTTAACTTAATGTATAAATTAGTTGCAATATGAAAATTCTCGTCGAATCGTCAATATTAAATAATAATAAACTTTCACCAAATTGACGATTTCTATCAAAGTACATTAAGTAAAACTTAACTCAAACCTACGTAATAGTTAACTTTTTAACTAACTTACGGTGCCACTGACTCAAGTATTGATCAATGCCCCATAGATACAGTGACCGAAATAGCAGAAAGGATTTAAATTAGAGAACATTTGTATTTGGTTTTGTTCTGAAAATAGTTTCCAACCCGGCTTTAAAAACATTGAACTAAGGTAACCAGATAACAGGAAAATCTAGGATAGCCTCGGAATTTTTTTTTTCCCAGGACCTACTGGGAATTCAAAATTCATACAGTAACAGAAAAATAATAAAATAAAAACTTTAACAATTATAACTGAACACTTTATTTTTCTTCAATAAAGTTAATATACAGCTTATGCTAAAGTTGGGACTTAATTGGTCATTCGTGCAACATGATGTTTTGTTATCCTTTTGTACGCGATTATTTTTTGTGGCCAAGAGTGTTTCTCTCTTTCTTAGTAAAATTATTTCGATCTATAGAGGTATCTGACTATTAATAGCTACGAGACCGTGCTCGTTGCACCCTCAGGATACTATTGTTTCGGAGTAAATTAAATCACAACACTTTGACTTCTTGAAGAGCTTGCTTTATTTGTTGTCAACCAGGACACATATACAAATGGCGGAAAATCTCGTCACCGCGATGTAAAATGGGATAGCGACATCTATTATTTTAAACACTAAGTTACACATGACATTCTCTATCAAACCTGCCATATTGGCCTGTACATAATCGCCCACCAAGAACAAATATTTTGTTCTTAATAACTAACTCGCCCACCGTGACAAACATTATCTTTGTATTTATTTGAACTAAACTTAAAACCATTAACAAATAAAAACAAAACAATTATCATTCTACTTTCAAGTAACAAAAATTAATAACAACCGTACATACATCTTAAAATAAAATATCAATTATTATCAACAGGCAAAATACAAATTTTAGATGTAGGCCGTTTAATATAACCACTTTTTACTTTTAAAGTTACTACCCTAATTATATTATCTTGTCCTGGATGAACAGCAACTATTCGGCCATACAACCAGCGACATGCCGGTAAGTTATCCTCCTTTACAATAACAATATCCCCAATTTTAGGCCCAGGGTTCTGCTCTGACCAACGATATCTTTGAAAATATTTATTTAAATATTGATGCGACCATTGGTGCCAAAAATCTTGAAGCATCCTCTGTGTATATTGCCACCTACGCAACGAGGATATATTCGAAGATTGGAAATCACGATCTGGAGGAGTAACTATAGCTTCTCCGACTAAAAAATGACCAGGTGTAAGAACCGTCATATTGTTGTCTTCACCTGTCAACACTGATAAAGGTCTTGAATTAAGACAAGCCTCTATCTGAGCAAGCACTGTTGTTAATTCTTCGTACGTTAATGTACTAATACCTATTACACGTTTCAAATGGTATTTTACAGACTTAACTCCCGCTTCCCACAATCCCCCAAAATTAGGTGAGCGGGAGGGAATGAAATGCCACGTACACCCATTTGTAGCTAATACTTCTGCAACCTCGTGCGCCATTGAACCCTTCTCAGATGTAAATAATTTTTTGAGTTCACTAGCTGCTCCAACGAAGTTCGTACCATTGTCACTCCAAATGTCAGTGCAATACCCTCTCCTAGCAACAAATCTTTTGAACGCCTGTAAAAATCCTTCCGTAGTTAGATCAGTAACAACTTCTAAATGAATTGCCCGTGTAACCATGCAGACGAACAAACAAATATATGCCTTGTGTGACTTGTGACCACGTCCCTTTGCAGTCCTGATTTGGATGGGACCTGCATAATCCACTCCACTCGATTTAAACGGTCGTGCTGGTGTCACTCTGGCAGATGGCAACTGACCCATTAATTGAGTTTGTGATTGGTTATTATTCTTCACACAAGTAACACATTTTCTAAAATGAGCCTTTACCAACTGTTTCATCCCTAATATCCAATATTTGGCCTGTATATAACACATCATCAGTTGTGGCCCTCCATGTAGGGTATATTTATGAGCATCATCAATAATCAGATCAGTTAAGTGAGACTTTTTTGGAATCAATATTGGATGTTTACGACCTTTATTCCATATTGTATTTTCTAGCCTACCACCAACTCTCAAAATATGATCTTCATCAAGAAATGGATTTAACGTTTGAATACAGCTTCGTTTTGGTAAATTTTCCTTTCTGTAAATAATTTCAATTTCAGCATTAAAATAACTCTTCTGATATTTCCGTATACAACAATTCATGGCTTCATTCAGTTCCGTTGTATTTAAAAATCCGTTACGTTTTTCAGTTGCTGCGTTTTGAATATTATAAAAAAATCGTTTGCAATATGCTACTACCCTTACCATGCGTGTGAGTGAAGAAAATCTACTCCAAATGAAATCTTCTTCAGATATAGCTGTACAATAGGTTTTGATTTTCACTTCTTCTAGCTTCGTGGATAATTCTCTTGGTTTTTTATAGTCTATGTGTTCATTTTTCAGAAAATTTGGGCCTTGAAACCACATAGAATTTTCAACCAATTCTTTCGGAGATAATCCCCTTGAAGCAGCATCAGCTGGGTTATTTTTAGATTCAATATGCGACCAGTGATGAGAATCTAAGAAAGAAATTATTTCAGACACCCTATTCGCTACAAATACCTTCCAGCGGTTAGGGTGACCATTCAGCCAAGCTAGAACCACCGTTGAATCTGACCATGCATGCACACGACTTTTGTCAATATTCATAATTGTTGCTATTTCTTTTAGCAACCGAGTGAGCAACGTAGCTCCACAAAGTTCAAGTCTCGGGATTGATACTTGTTTTACAGGTGCCACTTTGGTTTTTGCCGAAATCAACGACACCCGAATTTCACCATTGGAAGTGATTACACGACAGTATACAACAGCTGCATACGCATCCTTGGAAGCATCACAAAAACCATGAAGTTCCACGTAATCGTCATTTCTGATTCCAATCCATCGAGGTATGGTTATGTTACTCAATGCCTTCAGTTCTTCTCGGTAAGTCAACCATTCATTTAATAATTGTTTAGGTACCGCTTCATCCCAATTTATTCCTGCGAGCCATAGCTTTTGTATCATCATTTTTGAAATTATTATACTTGGCCCAGCCCAGCCAAGCGGATCATAAAACCGAGATATATCAGATATAATCTTTCTTTTTGTTGCAGGTTCCTGTAAAGTCGGCATCTCCACCTTGTAGCGGAATGAATCAAGACTTCGGTTCCAGGTAAGTCCAACTATTTTTACTACTTCATCTGTTTTTATTTTAAGATCTTCTTTTATTTCTTCCTCTTCTTTCATCTTTTCCAATAATTTTTGACTGTTACTTGTCCATTTTTGTAGACAAAATCCTCCTTTCGAAAGTAATTCATGAATTTCTTTGTACAATTTTATCCCTTCTTCTTCATTCTCACAACCAGTAATTAAATCGTCAACGTAAAAATCTGTTAATACCTTTTCAGATGCTAGCGGATAATTATGACCTTCATCCAATGCGACTTGCTGTAAGGACTTTACTGCCAGGTATGGTGAGGAAGCCACTCCAAAAGTAACTCTTTTCATCCTAAAATGTTTTATTTCAGAGTTTTGATCTTCTCTCCATAATATCCTTAAGAAATCACAATCAGCCTTGTCAACCTTCACCTGCCGATACATTTTCACAATGTCAGCAGTTAAACATATTGGTTTCATTCTCCATCGGATTACTATGTGTCTTAATTCTGGCTGCAGTCTAGGCCCAACAAGCATGTTGTCATTCAGTGACTTTTCATTAGTTCCCTTGCACGATGCGTCGAATACGGCTCTTACTTTTGTTGTCTCGCGGTCTTCACGGACGACTGCGTGGTGAGGTAAGTAGATTGACCTTCCATTATTTACTTCGTCATCTGGTATCAACTCCATATGATCCATCTCTAAATATTCATTAATTACTTCATTGTAAGTTTTTGTAAGATTAAGACTTTTTAACCGTCTTTCTAACGATATTAATCTTCTTTCAGCAATAGCTTTAGAATTATGAACTTCTGGACATGTCGAAGTGAAAGGAAGCCTAACAACGTATCTGCCTTCCTCATCTCTAGTAGTTGTTTCAGCGTAATAATCTTCACAGCGTTTTTCATCTTCACTGAATAGTTTTTCTTTGGACATTTGAACAGATTCTTCGAGTTCCCAAAACCTTTTGATTAACTCGTTTTCATCGTCGACCTGGGAATGCATCGTTTTTATTTTTTCAGTACGATTGCCTGACAATTCAACCGAACCCGATATCACCCACCCGAGTGAAGTTGCTTGCGCAACAACTTCACCATGAGGATCCTTTTTCATTCCATTTCGAAGTATTTGACTGTAAACTTCTGCACCTAATAACAAATCAACACGGTTTGGTATATTATATTCAGGGTCTGCAAGAATAACCCCTTTCAGTTCCTTCCATTCCAACAACTTCACCTTTTGGCTTGGTAATAATGTAGTAATGGATCCTAAAACATAAGCTTTCACAATAATGACCACCTTAGGATCAATGCGTGATCTAATCTCAATTTCTACCATTGCCTTGGAGATTAACCCGTTATCTCCACCAACTCCAGAGATAATACTTTTAGTAGGAATTTTCTTTAACCCTAACATTTGTACAGTAGATTCTGTCACAAAAGAAGATTGTGATCCTTGATCCAATAACGCCCGAATCATATATTTTTGACCATTGTCTGCAAATGTTTCTACTAACATCGTAGCTAGTAGAACCTGGCGTATTTTATATTTCCCTGCAGAAAAACAAACAACTGGTTCCGATTCCTCTACACTAGAGGATGTCTCAAGACTTTGAGACGTATGTGCCGTATTCTCCTTAACGACCTGACTCTCCAAAACGCAATTACCCACTGGATGCAATAAAGCATGGTGTTTCTTTTTGCATATGCGGCACCGAGCCTTACTTAAGCAGTTCCTGGCAGAATGGTTGCTGCCCAAACAACAATAACAAATGTTATTTGTTTGTACAAATGTACGCCTAGCTTCCACAGAATCAGCAGCAAACTTTTTACAATAATTGAGCTTATGCTCTTCCAAACAAAAAGCACATTTTACATTTGCTGTATGTAATGCCTTACTTTTATTCACAGAGAAATGCTGTTTATTAGCAACATTAGATCGAGAATCGAGAAATTCCATAGCGCGATAACGTTTTGTTATAAATTCTTGAAATTGTTTATAAGTGGGTAATTCATCAGACGAATTACAATCAGTAGCATTAAATTCCCACTGACGTCTCGATTCTGGGTCTAATTTTAATGTTAAAATGTGAATGATCAATATATCCCAAGTATCTGTTTTAATACCAATATTTGATAGCGCTGCCAAACAATCATTGGTTGTGTCAATTAATTCCTTTAAACTAGCCGCGGACTCATAAGTTATATTCTTTTGACTCAACAATCTTTTTAACAAATGATGACTGATATATCGCTTGTTATCATAGCGCTCTTCGAGCAACTTCCAGCATCTTAGGTAATTGTCATCAGTAGTGGGAATATTTGCTAAAAGTTGTTCGGCTTCACCACTAACGTAACCTTTCAAATATAATAATTTTTGAACGTCATCTATATCTGTGTTAAAATGAATTAACGAAGTAAAAAGATCTCTAAAAGTACTCCACTCGGAGTATTTTCCAGAAAAAATTGGAATGTTAATTTTCGGTAATTTGACATTAAATTTTGAATTGTGTTTAGAAGATCCCTGATTGTTTGAAGTGCTAGCAATTGGTTTCGAACGGGCTTGCATCAGATCATAAACGTTTTTTAATTCTAGCTTATGTTCAAAATAAATTTCTTCCGCCTGGTCAAACACTTCCCCTTTGAAATAATTACTTGTTGTTTCAGCAATTTGAGAAGGCGTAATAGTCTGCATAAGAGTTTTATGCCCTGATGTAAATTCAGCCCACGTTTGTTCCCATAAATCTAATCTGCCTTCAACGTACAACAAAGTAATTCTTTCTTTGGGACTCTTTTTAAAATTCGTTTTTGCCTTTACTAGTCGGCTGTACAAATTTTCTTGAAAATTAATCAATGATTCCATTCTTAATTATCTGTAAATCCAAAATTTAAATTCGACAAAAATCTAATTGTTAATTTAAGAACAAAAGTTGAAATTTGTAAAAATTTTTCTAAGTTGAAATTTGAAGAAAATTTTCTAAGTTGAAGTTTGAACAAAATTTTCTAAGTTTTTTCAGCAAAATATTTTAAGTCTCAATTTCCTAAAAAATCTTAAGTTAAAATTTCCAAAATTTTCTAAGTTAAAATTTACAAACTATTCTAAGTATTTTTGTCGAAGTTAAAACTTTACTAAGTCTAAATTTTCTAATATTTAAAGTTTAAATTTGCTTGGCAACTCTCCTTGGGAAATTTAAAACTTCACTCACGAAATTTTTCACGAAGATAATCTCTCGTTGTAAATAAAGTTCAAATTAGCACAGCAAAGCACTCACGACCTTGTAGTAGACAGCGCTCCAGTCCATCCACCAGGTGGCTCACTCTCCCACCAACCTTGATGCTGCTGCTGCTGCTGCTACTGCTGCTGCTGCATCAGCTCCTCTCACCTCCTTCAGCGACATCTGCGGCGCTGACTGACTGACGCTTGGTTCAGCCAGGATATCGCGACGTTCTGATGGCGATCCACCATCCGTCGACGATCCACTCTTCTTCAAAAACCTGCCGTTAATCCGGCTCCTCGAAGGACCATTTACGAGACCGTGCTCGTTGCACCCTCAGGATACTATTGTTTCGGAGTAAATTAAATCACAACACTTTGACTTCTTGAAGAGCTTGCTTTATTTGTTGTCAACCAGGACACATATACAAATGGCGGAAAATCTCGTCACCGCGATGTAAAATGGGATAGCGACATCTATTATTTTAAACACTAAGTTACACATGACATTCTCTATCAAACCTGCCATATTGGCCTGTACAAATAGCTACATAACTTATTTACCGGAAAACTCAACAGACATGTTTTAAAAGTAGCTCTAACTTATTGTTTTGTGTAGAATACTTTGGCGACAGTCTTTAGTATTGTTGATGAGTGAAGAGACAATTAAGTGCTTACACAAGTATGTAGTTTGAGAGATAAACTCCAGCTTCCCTCCATCTTCACAAAACACTCAATATCTTATTGCATCTATAGTTAACTTAACTTTTCGTTATAGTAAACTTATCTATAGTAAAAAAAATATACCTACCAACTTCAATGCCGTAGTATTGTCCCAGAAATCGTAAGCTTATATGGTAATCCTACCGTAAACTATTTCCGATAATATGCTGATAACTTGTATCTGTTTCATAGAGGATTGTTTGGGTAAAGACATGAGATTGACAGATGAGGCAGCTTAATATTACGAGTATCGCTATCGGTACATAGTAGTATACAAGTATAGCAGTATACCAGTACAAATATTAATCGCCATTGAAAACAATGGCCGGTGATACGGTAACTTAACCTAAAACTTTAGCTTGCCGGTATCTTATCGGTAGTTAAAGGTTCTGAACCGGGGGTAGCTTCATTTGCATTGTATAGAGACGATGCATAAGTATTACTGGTGTAATCTATATGAATAAAAGATTTGATTAATTAATAAAGCTATATTCGTTGCAGACATGTTTGAAAACCACTGAATCAAGAGGATTTTGGTTTATCTAGAATTAAAAGCATTATTTTAAAGGGCGGCGTGAAGCACTTTAAATAAATGTAAAAACCTCACACTGGTTTATATGGATAATATAATACTTAATATGTTTACATTCTCTTCAATACGGTTGAGTGAAGCGATGGCTGGCACATACGTAATGCTTTTTAACAGGTGTCAGGGGACTGGTCTGCTCAAGCTTACCTCTCGAAAGTAAATACTCACTATACCTAATTAATTCATCACTCATGAATACAAAACTATATGACTTGATCCAAAGTGAGCTACACGTAGTAATAAATTAGATAATGCTACATACTGTTACTTATCTACTGAGTTTCATACCGGTGCCTTCTCGGTTGATATAGGTTCCGAAACGGAAATAGAATAATTTTGCATTGTATTGAATTACGATTCAAAAGTGTTTGTGACCTTTTTCTGACGAGGGGAAATGCTTTGACGCACCATACGGTCACCTGAGGGAGGTGACGGCGTGTGTGGGACTCCCTGCCCTTATAACGGCAGGACTACCCACTAAAACGCCCCGGTTGGACCTCATGGCCTAAGTGGTGGTGCTGTGGGAAATCGGATCAACCTAACCAACCACAACACCACCGGCAAGTGTTTGTGACCTACTTGAATACAGAAATATTTGAGTGAGTTTGATATGTGTACAGTAAGCATCATTAGTTCGTATACACCACAGTACCTTGTCACACTAAACGTCCATGCGACTGAGTAAGTGAAATAGACAGTTAGATTAATGTGACAAGGTACTGATTTGTTTACAAAGTAAAGACGCTGACTGTACATCCAATATTTTACGATTCGTAATGTGAGTTCGAGGTAGAAAATCAAACAGGTTTCCAGTAGCATTGTCGTTTATTTTTTCAAAACATGACTGTCGTCCTTAAATGCGTCGTTTGATCTAATAACATTCCTAATAGATTCAAATCCCTGTCATACCTCATCTATCTCACTCGTTCTCTCTCACTCGTTACTCATTCAGAAACATTCACTATCCCACAGTAATATATCAAAAATGACTAACCTTTTTCTCCAACCGACTGAGTCGTTAATACCGTTCTATGACTTCCTTTACATATCAGTCGTTTTCTGGTTACGCCTCGTATAATTTCTTACTATCCGTGACTAGACGAATCGTTTTTCAAATAATGAAACCGGGCATTAGTCGCTCGTATGCACGCGGCCTGCCCACAAAGTCCATCAACTGATTGCAGCTGCACTGTCGCCATGCAGTCTCGTTCATTAGATGCCCGTTGAGCGATCGGCTTGATACCAATTTGCTATATTGGTCCCGAGAGCTGGGTGACTCATTAGGTATCTATGAATGCATCCAGTCTCACATATAACAATGGCTGGCACATACGTCATGCTTGTGAACAGGTGCCACCTTTGGGGACTGGTCTGCTCCAGCTTACTTCTCGAAAGTAAAAACTTACTTGAGTACTTATTTGTTTCATCACTCATCAAAACAAAACTATATGACTTGGTCCAAAGTGAGCTACACATAGCAATAAGTTAGATACTGGTACTGTAAATGATATGCTGAGTTTCTTACCGGTGTCTTCTCGGTAGCTATAGGTTCCGAACCGGAAGTAGAATCACTTTGCATTGTATTCAATGACGATTCAAAAGTGTTATATGTAACCTACTTGAATAAAGAAATATTTGAGTTTGAGTTTGAGAATATTTTATTATTGTCGACCTCCGTGCCTGGCGAGTGGGCCAGATTTTGATCTTTTTGGTTCTTTATTCGACCCCCGGTAAGGTCAATATGGGAAAATAACCTTTCTAAATTGTCTCGTGTCTGGGTGTTGTGGTACCGTCGTTGTTTGTGATTTATGTTAAACAAGTGCTTAAGCTGCATAATCAGAGCATTGAATATGATGTTTTTCAACATTGATTATTATTTTTAACCCACTCCTGTTATCTCTTATGGAATTTAGCAAACAAATTTTGACCCACTTTCTGGTTTTCAATTGAGCTGAATTTTTTTAGAGTATGTATAAATTAATTTAAAAAAAATCTTCCGTGGTGACTTAAGAATAGACACACAAAACAAATCCTTAACTAAATACATTAATTAAGGATTAGAAATAAAATTAGAAACCTTTCTTCGGACACTAGATCAAAAGTACATGAACTTATGTAGAATGTTAATGGGTGTAAACATTAACGGCAAGTATTCGTAGGCGATGATTTTTTTCTGCTATATCAACCCGTTAGCCTAAGATATACATATTCGCTAAGGTAAACATATTAGGTAAGTTCTAAACATATTCGGCAGAGGGCACTTACCGTAGGCTAACGGGTTGATACAGAAGAAAAATTTTATCGCCTACGATAACTTGCGATTTGCTCAGTTGGAAGAGCAGCACGCGCGATACGTGAAGGTCGTGGGTTTTATTCCCGCACCGCTAGTGGAGATGAAATGATTCTGTTTCTTTAAAATATTATTTAATGCGGCGTAAAGCACTTTGAAAAGCATAAAACTTCATCTACTTACCA
This sequence comes from Glyphodes pyloalis, assembly GCA_037074685.1. Lineage (NCBI taxonomy): Eukaryota > Metazoa > Arthropoda > Insecta > Lepidoptera > Crambidae > Glyphodes > Glyphodes pyloalis. Next base: position 10,802,169 of record JAYKKO010000020.1, on the reverse strand, counting down.
TAGGCTCAGAGCAATGGATGTGATGTTGTCCAATATTTATTTATTATTATTATTTATTTTGATTTTCTAACTGTAAGACCAAACAAACATTTGACGACCTCGGTGGCGCAATGGCTAAGGTAGGCGGCAAAAGCGCGAAAGGTCCCGTGTTCTACTCCCGATCAGGTCAATTTGGTAAGCGAACTTTTCTAAATTGACTGGATCTGGGTATACTGGGATATTGGTTAGTATCGGTCGTCTGGTGCTCATAGTACAAGGGAAACCTTAGTTGGAGATTTTGGAGATAAATAAATGAGAATTTTTTCGCTGTCCCTTTCCTTCTCTCTTTTTTTGTCATTTTTCTTCTATTCTCTTCCGTTCTCTCTTTTTTGTGGCCGCGCCACCCAGCTCAAAGTTCCGCCAGAATACTAGCGCTGCTGCAGCATTTGATTCAATGTCGTAGCAGCAAATGGTGAGGCTGGGACCTTATTAGCTGCGCAATCACATTTTTTTGAAGGTACTGTATATTGATTGTGTGTTAATAAATAAATTCTTCTTCTTATTCTTATTCTTAACATATTGACATCCAGATGACGCGCCAGCCCTACCAATTGGCATCCAGAGCACTGGGCAGCAGGTCTCAATTGACCTCTGACACCCACGATTGGTTGCAACTCGCGATGCAGCGCCGCGTGCGGGCGCGCACTTAAGTTAATCTGTCGATATTGATCATTGATCTTCGACCGACTACTGGGCGGCCTGCTCTGTTGCCAACTGACCATTTAAGTCCCTTTTTTGTATCTTTAGCTGCGATAATGGAAGAAAACATTCCATAATGTAGGACATCCTGTTAAAGAAAGCACAAATCCTTGCGTACCCTTATATATTGATAGATACTTACAAAACATAAAAACTCGTAGATAAACACATTCCTGCTACTCAGTTAAATTAGGTTGTTACAATCCAAGATTTTTATTTTACACATCTGAAAAAAGATTTTCAATTCCATTAACAAAAGTTAAATAAGACGTAAAATTATGAAACCTTTTGAGGTTAATCAAATAGCTGAAATCGGCATCTCAAACGCTAAGTAGATACGTTTTACTGCGTAGGACATATTCACAACTCGAGATATCTATGTCGGTGCATGACAAAAGAGGAAGCGATTTGAATATGTTTTATGACAAGGCGACTAAATATTACTCTGAAAGTATGATTTCGAAAAAACATGATTAGGTATAAAAAGAAAAGCTATCAAATGGTTTTATTTATATTTTAGTTTATCATTATTCCAACCATACCAATACGAAACAATTAGACAGCTAGAATGAATTCTCACTTTGACCCTTAACAAGACATAAGTAAAAAATATTTCATCGGTTTTCTCCCGTGAGTCAAGGTCATAAGGTTTAATTTGAGGTGGTAACTATTTTCTCATTGCCCGATTACGGGTTAAGGTCACGTATCTCTCAAAAACTTTATAATTTATAGGAATAAATATAGAAAGGTTACATAATAGTATTTAACCGTGTAACTTTTACAAAATCATTTTATTTCCAACTAGCTGTCCCGGCGAACTTCGTAACGCCTTTTTTTTCTAAAATTTTAAACCTTCCCTGGACCTCCACAATTATTTCAAAACCAACATTAGCCAAATCGGTCTAGCCGTTCTCGAGTTTTAGTGAGACTAACGAACAGCGATTCATTTTTATATATAAGAAGATTAACAACTATTACGGTTATTGGTTTATTTTGCTTTATGTGCGTGCATTGTACATACTTTGGCAGTATTAGGTAGTAAGATTATTTTTCTAAAAATATATATAATCTATAAAAACCGCAACAATGTTAATGACAATAAAAATACTAATATATTATTTTCTTTTACAGGTAAGGGATGCATTAACTAAAGCATTTTGGTAAGAAATATTTTTGCAACGAAGTAGAATTTTAACAATTGAGTTGTTGACAAATTTACAAATAATTTCAAAAGATGTAAGTACATCGTTCGTGCTACTAATGTAGCACTACCCAGGAGCTCTGGAAACCTTTCTCACACGCAGGAATACAACAAAACTGAAGTGATTGTTATTTGGCTGCGGTCTTCTGTAACTTTGAGGTATTTAACCAGTCGTGCTGCTCCAGTTCGAGCGATAAATTGCTAAGCCCTACCTCTCTTAAAAGTTTCTTGCACCACACACCAACCCAGGTGTAAAACTAACTTGATAAATAGATACATTTGACGGCTCTATTTTGTGTCTATTTATCTACAGTTCAAAGACCTCTCGATATCTTTCGTGTTCTACATTAATAAAACGGGAAAGTTCTAGAAATTCTTATTTTACTTAGATCTTATTTCAGAGAACTGACAACCGCCTGAAAAGGTATTTGTCTAGAAATAAGACCTAGAATTTATTTCAGGGATGTTAAGGTTTTATCGATGTTTATCGATGTATGTGATAGGTTTTTCATGCTTAGGAAATAAAACTTTAACCGTAAAATGGAACATTGTATAGGGCAGTTTAGCTACTTCCGTTTTGGATTATAAAGTTGACATTTAAGGATTTTAAAGAAACAGTTTAACTTCATCTCCTCTCTCGTAGTGTGGGATGTGAACCTATGCACTTTACCTATCACGCGTGATGCTCTTCCAACTGAGCTCACCACCAAGTTTAATCTATCGAAGGATAATTTGATGGATCGTCTTTTAAAAGTCGATAAATAAAATGGCAGTGAGTATGTAAGTGAGCCAAGCCCGCACCCACTTACGAATATTAACATAATTAAATATATGTCTTGGTGCAAGATTAGTAATAAGTTTAGCTTTCTTTTATAAAAAAACTACTGAATTTCTTGCCGGTATCTGTTCGGTAGTTATAGGTTCCGAACCGGAGGTAGCTTCATTTGGTTTATAAATGAAAATACGTTTAATAAGTATTATTGATGTAATCTATATGAATAAAAAAAAATGTCTAACTTTGATTTGTTAAGTAAAAAAAAATTATTCCTAAGTATTCATTACTCTTTTTGGAAACAGAAAAACTTTACCCTAATGTCTTAATAGCTAGTCCTTTGAATTCGATGAAATTTATCGATAACTTTATACGTTACCATACCTAGTTCCTATCGAAATCTAATACAAAACTCTCTTTTTATGCCTGAAATGGCATATGTTTTACAGACTTCACGTTCCAATAAATGTAGATAGTCTATTTACGCTTACATTTTCGTGAAATAGGTTGTCAAGAAATTCTTTTGTGAAAGCTTTTTTGTATGACCTAAAAATAAACTTGAATAAGTTACTCGTGGCGTTATCAGTTTAGAAGTGTACCTACCTTCGCCACGGTCCATCCATCGAGTGCCTTTATATCTGTTAGTCTTGATTAAAGACTACCTTTCAGATCGAGAGGTAGTCTGCGTATTGAAAGCCAAACGAATTGAAATGTAGGGCCTTAGGGTAGCGCTCCAGGAAAACGAGGCCATTTTCTTTCCGGGGCCTCGGCAGCGCTGCCCTCAAAACGCATAAATTATCGTGGGGGACGTCAGGGTGTCGGTGGGAGCCCAATTAAAATATTTGGGCCTAATACTGGACGCAAGGTGACAGTTTGGCCCACATTTTAAGGCCCTGTCATCGCGTCTTCTTAGGGCGGCGGACACCCTGTCGTGGCTGTTGCCAAATCTGGGGGGTCCTAGGGCCAAATGCCGTCGGCTATATGCAGGCGTGCTCAAGAGTATGGCCCTCTACGGTGCCCCGATCTTGGCCGACTCCCTGAACAGGGATAACATCAGGACCCTCCGCCAATAGTGCCGCCCTCACGCTGAGTGCGTGCACGGCCTGATCGCAGCAACGCGCTGCCCTAATATCGGCGATAGGGCCGAATATCTCGCTCCCGCTTGTGGTCGAGTACATGCTCGGGAGCAACACCGCGTGGGGCGCGGTTGCTTCCTTCTGCGAAGATGTAATGTCGCAGAAGGAAGCAGCCGAAAGAGAGCGGGAGGACGACCCGTCCGCTCCCACTCACCGCAGAAGACGGCGGTTATGAGCGCGGCGCCAATTCGACCGCACCATGTTACCGCTTGGAGACCGGCCGGCTGGTGGTGTGAGGGCACCCCAGTCGGCATTGCACCCACGGTCTCCAGTGCGAGGCGGGGATAGCTCAGTGGATCGGCTACCATCGGGAGGGTAAGCGGGGGGGGGGGGGGGGGACCAGGCGGGAGCCATACCGCCTGGCGGTGCTGTGGTGGTTTTGGTTTTACTGCTTCCCTTAGCATCGCCGTTTTAGGGCGATGAGGTCCACCGGGGAGTTTTAGTGGGTAGGCCTGCCCTTCTGAGGGCAGGAGAGTACCACACACGCCGCCACTCTCCCTCGGGTGGCGGTACGGTGCGTCACGTCATTTCTCCCCGTGAAAAAAAAAAAGGATCTTATTACCACTTAACATGAGGTCAATCTTGAAGTGCATTATAAAAAAAAACAATTCAACATTTTAGTCAAAGATACGACCTTGTCACACGTTAACACATACATTTATTCCCTAATATCTAACCTCTGAGCAACCAAGGATCCTGACCCGTAATACCATCTTCTGACGTATGTAACCACGTAATATTCCATTGAGTTATTCAATTGTAACAATGAAAGTATATTTTAGTCAAATTGCGTTAGCAAATGCATATAATCAACCTTCTTTAGCATTATGGGATCAGATGGTTATAACGGGTCCTAGCATAGTATGAATTTATTCAGAGTAACTATTTACTGTATGAAGTTAGGAAAACTTAATACATCGTTTATATTTATGGTAAGGAACGTACGTTCCTTTATTAAAAGTGGAAGTACTTCCGCCGAGCTAGGTGTTACCTCCCCTGGGACCAAGGTCCGACTACCAATCTTGTTTTGTTGTATATATAGTTAGTGGCGACGAAAACTCTGACATCGCGATGTAGGATCGATATATTGATTGGCTAATCGTGCTAACGTATGGAGCGTTGTCTACTATGCCAATTCTGCTGACGCTGTATTTGTGTGGACTTGTAGGTCGGCACAATGTATATAACGAAATACCACAGACTGATTAATAATGAGATCTCAGAAACTATAACATTTTAAAACTTGAAATTTGTCAGATAGGTTTCTTATATTCTCTTATATTACTATTGCACATAAATATTTATTGTAATTGGATTTACAGACGCATTTAAGTACAATTTAGGCGGTCTTATTGCTAGAAAGCAATCTCTTTTGGTAGAAGTAATGGTAGATATCGCGAAACGACATGAATGAATATAAATACCATAACGTGATAATATGTCGTGGCCATATCGTAAAATTCGCCATATCATGAAATATTAGAGAATTTTATGAAGTGGTCACATTTTATAAAATTTATCAGTGTCTATTGACCACATCATGCTGTACCTTAGCCAAATCAAAGATAAAAAATCGTTTGCCGATATGTTCAATTAAAATATATAAATAATAAATAAATATTGGACAACATCACATACATTGCTCTGATTCTGCGGTAAGTCGCTTAAGCACTTGTGTTACTGAAATCAGAAACAACGACGGTACCACAATACAGCTACATTAAACGCAGCCATTTCATGAAATGGTCAAGATTACTTGATCAAATCGTGAAATAGTTACATCAATTACCGAAAGAGACGCTGAAAGCCCTTATTTATTTGTCAAAATGGCGGCCACCAGCAATATTTTTTTCTTGCAGCAAAAAAGTAATTCTTCGTTTATAAATGAGGTCAAAAGTAAAAAAAAAGAGTTTATTTTTTATGTATGTTAGACCGAAATAACAATAAAAACTCTCAAACATATTCTACATTTTTATGAAACTATGGACACACGATATGGCCATACGTAAATAAAAACATCGTGTAATGTTCCCGGTTTAATGATCTGTACAAACGTATTTGGCCACATCATGGAATGTGATCATTTCGTGAAATTTTTGAGGTTTTCGTGTAATGGCTAATTCTACGATAAGGCTGCGACAAATACAAAAAAATCAAATAAAGCCGTGGTTTCGGATCCCACCCACACAGTAAGAGAAGATGAAACTTTTATATTTCTTTAAAATATTCAAACTAACATTAGTTTTAATACCTCCTTGTTTCTTAAGTATAAAAAGTTTTACCCCTAATTAAAAATCTCAGTCGTAGATAGATGGATAGATAGATATACTTTATTGCACAAAAAAGTTTACAAAAATAGGTTTTACCGATTAATTATAGTACAATTTAGGCGGTCTTATAGCTTCCTAGCTATCTCTTCTAGACAACCTTAAGGTAGAGGAAATTAGATGGCGAGAAATGGGTACGGCCGTGCAACAAAAATAGAGTTTTTATTTTAGAATTATATCCATAGTATAACATGATAAACATATATAAACTCAGAAATATATAACATAATAAAATATGCAAATAAACAACAGAATATAATAGAATAGAAAACATGTTTATTCATGTAAACTTTACAAAAGCACTTATGAATCGTCAGTACAAATTAAGTATTCTACCGCCGTGTTTGGAATGTTGATCATGTCGAGAAGAACCGGCAAGAAACTCGACACTTACTCTTTTCAATGTAACAACTAGTAGTTGTTTAATAAAAAAGAGCTACTATAAAATTGATTATTTAAATGACAAAAATGTATGGGTCTAGAATAACTTTAATTCTCGAAAATGTTTTATATGAGCTTTGTATATTTTATTTAAGTATCTAGCGTAAGGGAACATTATTAAATTGAAAAGCTGTACCCGCGACTTTGTTCGCGTGGACTACATCCTTTCATGGTTGGTTTTACCCCTATCTCCCCTAATATTCGAAACAAAAAGTAGTCTATATTTTAATCCAAGTTTCGAGCTATATTTGTGCCAAATTTCATATCTCTAACTTAAAAAATAAACATTTTCCCATATAAGCTTTCAAAGTTGGCATTACCCCCCCCCCCTTACTTTCTAACAAAAAGTAGCCTATGTCCGTTCTTGAGGTTCAACGTATACCTATGCCAAATTTCATCAAAATCGGTTGAGAGGTTTAAGCGGGAAAGCGTAACAGACAGACAGAGTTACTTTTGCATTTATAATATTAGTAGGGAAGTAGGGATTTTTAACATGAGACTTAAATCTATGCATGGGCAACTGGATAACATTTTCAGGTACCTAACTTGTTAAATAATTTAACGCTTAAACCCACAAAGTAATTACTTAACAATGTTAGAGCAGCTCTTAATAAGGTCCATATTTGCCTAAGTTCACAATTTCCCAGTCTCCATACTAAAGTGGCTTTCCACGTGAGTCCTGACGTAAATGCAAAGTGACTCCCTTGAAATGCAGTTCCCAACCGACCTACATACACTCGCTGCTTACATCACTGACTAAATGTACGTACACTTACGAAAGTACTTAGCTAAGTGACGTAAAAGCTTTCCATTGGCTGCTTGACAGTGTTAACATTAAAATATGAAAAGTGTTGGATATGTTACCTCATTACTTTAGTAATCATTGTTTATATAAAGCATAGTTAAATATTAGAAACAGAAATTTTTTATCTCCCCTTGCGGTGCGGGAATTGAACCCACGACCTTCACGTATCGCGCGTGCTGCTCTTACCAACTGAGCTAACCGCAAGTTATTGTCTAGCCTTTCGGTAACCTCTCGAAAGTAAAAACTTACTTGAGTACTTATTTGTTTCATCACTCATCAAAACCAAAACTTGACTTGGTCCAAAGTGAGCTACACATAGCAATAAGTTAGATACTGATACTGTAAATGATCTGCTGAGTTTCTTACCGGTGTGTTCTCGGTAGATATAGGTTCCGAACCGGAAGTAGAATCACTTTGCATTGTATTCAATGACGATTCAAAAGTGTTATATGTAACCTACTTGAATAAAGAAATATTTGAATTTTAATTTGGTAAGTGCCCTCTGCCGAATATGTTTAGAACTACTTGCTTACATACTAATATTTAAAGTTCGCTAGTACGGCGTATAGTACTAAAAAAATAATAAAATCGATTAAAGCATAGTTAGTATTTTATTTTTGAAAACTAATTTTACTTTTCTGTCATTCTCTTCATACGTAGGCACAGGCATCGCTCATGCACTACGTTCGGATACATTCGCTATCCAACATATATATAAATAAAATAAATATTGGACAACATCACATACATTGCTCTGATGTGGTAAGTAGCTAAAGCACTTGTGTTACGGAAATCAGAAACAACGATGGTACCACAACACCCAGACCCGAGACAATACAGAAAAGTTCGTTTTCCATATTGACCCGACCGGGGATCGAACCCGGAACCTCAGAGATGACGCCAAAGTTCGGCACGCTCGCCTCTCGGCTACGGAGGTCGTCAAAGTATATATATAAATAAATATATATATATATATATATATATATATATATATATAATTGCAAACCTGTGCCTATTTAATTGGAGTGAATCGGGATACGCCATACCACCGCACGTAACTATGTAAATAAAATAAAATTACCTGCCTTACAACATCATTTACTTTTATTAACATTATTTTATTACATGTTACCTAAAAACCGTACCTTTTTAACACGCTTTTAAAAGCTTGGGTTGTAATTATGAATGAAACGGAATATTCAAGCACGATTTTCACTTGTTTCTAAACATATCGATCGATCGCTTTCTAGCGATAAGACCGCCTAAATTGTACTATAATCAATCTGTAAAACCTATTTCTGTAAAGTTTTTGTGCAATAAAGTATATCTATCTATCTATCATATGATCAACTTGAAACTTTGCATACGCGCTTTTTCTGAGGTCAGAAAATTTACTTTTCCTTATTTTCTCGAAACTGGGTGTTGTGAGACCGTCGTTGTGTCTGATTTCTGTAACACAAGTGATTCAGATACTTACAGTAGAATCAAAGCAAAGGTTCTATTGTATTTTATAACTATATTTTTGTAGCTATTTTTTGTACTACGAGACTATTACAATTTTAATTGAATAAGTAGGTACTTTGTACTTTGGCGTCAGCACATATTAAAGAACTAACTCTTGTTGATTAAGAGTGAAAGCCTTTTAGAAAGTTTGTTCTCCATATTGACCCGATCGGGCACCGAACTCGGGACCTCAACGCGATATCGCGACGCCAAAATCCGGTCCGCTTGCCTCTTGTGTCATCGTCAACGTAAGAACAGTCAACAGCATGTCAAGGTAAAACTGCAGTTTGATATTGGTCTTTATGCGCTCGACATAAAGACGTTGAAAATTCCAAAGTGTCTGTAGTAGTCTGACTTGCTACTGCCTGTACATCGGATTAGCGATCTTTCGAACCCAATACATTGATAAAATGCATCGTTACTTTGTATTTTCACGCTTTTGTACATCGACCTTCGTAACCTTTTAGAGGTTAGCGTGCCGGACTTAGGCGTCGCGCCATCTCTGAGGTCCCGGGTTCGATCCCCGGTCGGGTCAATATAGGAATCGAACTTTTCTATATTGTCTCGGGTCTGGGTGTTGTGGTACCGTCGTTGTTTCTGATTTCTGTAACACATGTGCTTAAGCTACTTACCACAGAATCAGAGCAATGTATGTGATGTTGTCCAATATTTATTTATTTATTTATTTACCTTCTTTTTTTTATAGTAGCGCAGTATATTGGCTCCTCCCAGCCTGATAAGCAAGGGCGGAACCCACATCAATTCAATTCAATGACTATCCATGTTTCTCAAACCGACAACGAGTCGTTAATTCTAATTTCAAATTAACTTTCAGACCGACAGACTGATTAGCATCAGTCTGTCGGTCGTTTTTAGCTTACGCCTCGTACAATTTATTACTTAAATAGAACGGATCGTTTTTCAAATATTAAAACAGGGTATTGACCTCTTAGCCTCCGGTAAGTCCCTCTGCTAAATATGGTAAAGCGACGTTAAAAATATAAAACATAGTGCTAATTAGCGTCAAAACTTTTGGTGTAATATTCTAATTGCAGCAGCTATGTACTTATAATTACTTGAGTTATTGTTACATTGAAACAGCTTTTGTACTTTTATCCCTACTATATAATATCATAAATGCGAAAGTATGTCTGTCTGTCTGTCTGTCTGTCTGTTACGCTTTCCTGCTTAAACCTCTCAACCGATTTTGATGAAATTTGGTATAGGTATACGTTGAATCTCAAGAACGGACACAGGTTACTATTTATTAGAAAATAAGGGAGAGATGGGAGTAATACCACCTTTAAAAGTTTATATGGAAAAATGTTTAATTTTGAAGTTAAAGATATGAAATTTGGCACAAATATAGCTCGAAATTTGGATTAAAATATAGACTACTTTTTGTTTCGGATAATAGGGGAGAAAGGGGTAAAACCGACATTGAAAGGATGTAGTCCACGCGAACGAAGTCGCGGGCACAGCTAGTTTACTATATTTATTTCATTGAAACTGTATTACAATGAATTTTCTTCAAGTGACAGTTTAACATTTTATTTACTTTTTCTTTTAAAAGCCTTCTTTTCAAAAGCTTTCGCTGAGGTTGGATTGGGTAAAATCTAAACTTTATACTCACATATAGCATTCCGTGACCTTATTGAAACTACGGCAGAACAAAGATTAAATCTTCAAGGAACATTTCATAGTTTCCTTTACAAATCTCAATAAAGAATATATATTCCCCTCGAGCCGTGAGATCACCATGCTAATATTGATCTAGATTTTGAATTGCGCATACACTTTGTGTCTTTTTTTGGAACGACCCATATCTTCAAAGACAGTCTACATTAGTGGAGTCCCGTTTAGTGGTGAGGTCATGCTGGAATCTAGAAATCGAGCCTTCAAAATTTTTATAATCCTTACTAATCCATACATGTTTTTAAAATCAATGCCATTTTCCGTCTAGTCCATTGAAATGTTACAATTTAAGGATTAATATTGCATTTGTTAGAGGATAGATAGATAAATACACTTCATTGCACAGAAAATTGTTTTACAGACATATTTAAGTACAATATAGGCGGTCTTATTGCTAGAGAGCTCTCTCTCTCTTTCAGACAACCTTTAGGTAGAGGAAATAGTTAATAATAAACTCAAGTTTGTACTTCAAACAAATAATGTCTTTACATTTTTTATTGTTAAATGCATAGTTTTCGCGAAAAAGGTGTTCGCGGGTGGCGACCCCACAAACTTGAGGTTAAGCTTCTATTGATCCCCCCCCCCCCACATGTCCCAACAATAAAATTGGGTCCTCTAAAAAATACATTTTAGTAGACTAGGTGTAATTTTACAACTTAAGAAGGGGATCACCTATCCACTCCAAATGTTTGGGCTTTGTTCGGGCTATTTAGTAAATGGTTTATGTAAAATTGCACAAAATTTGTCGAGCGGTTTTTTTCACTTTTTTTTAATAAATTAGTATGAGTGCGAAGCCGCGGGGGGCGCTAGTAGATAATAAATGCGAAAGTAACTCTGTCTGTCCGTCTGTACGGCTTTCACGCCTAACTGAACCGAATTAAATGAAATTTGATCCACAGATATTTGAACCTGAGCAAGAATAAATGCTACTTTTCGTTTTTTGTACTGGCTGTAATTTAAATATTATCGGTTATAAGTCGAGCGCGATATAAAAGATTGAACAAAAATCTATCCCTTAGAGGATTAAGTAAAAGAGTGAGGCAAGTTTCTATGAAAATTCTTTATTTTTGACGACCTCGGTGGCGCAGTGGCTAAGGTAGGCGGCCAAAACGCGAAAGGTCCCGGGTTCGATTCCCGGTCGGGTCAATTTGGAAAACGAACTTTTCTAAATTGACTTGAGTCTGGGTGTGCTGGTATGACGCCCCCAGTTAGTATCCGTCGTCTGGTACTCATAGTACAAGGGAAAACCTTAGTTTGAGACCAGGTGATTGGTGTGATTGTCTGGCGCATTTATTTATTTATTTATTCATTTATATGAAAATCCTGGCGGCTCTAATCCTTTCAATCCCCTAGAACGTACTTAAAAATGTCAATCGGTTAAAAAAATACTATTGCCGGGTCCAATATTTTACGATTCGTAGAGTGTCAAATACGACAATCCGTTTTCCTCCAACTCACTACGAGTCTGGAACTATTTTAGCTTACGACTCGTATAATTTATTACGGATAGTCCGTAACTAAAACTGATCGTGTTTCAAATATTGGAACCCGCATTAGTAATGTTTATCCGATTTAAAAAAAAGATGGAGGTTCTCAAATCGACCGTATTTTTTTTTTACAATCGAAACTTGGGTTCCTAGCTAGCTCGAACAAAAATGTCATCGTCTAACAGTTAGCGCAATTTTTTTTAAATTGACTTTTTTTTAATTTAAATACATCAATTAATCGTTAATATTAACAACGCGGTGCTTAAAAAAAAATTTACAAGGTGATGTCATTACGAACGAAATTGAAGTACCTCTATGACCCCTGTTACGAAGTCAATCAGTCAATACTAAGAAATCACAGCTTGAAACGATTTACTCCGTTTTTTGCGACTCAAAAAACTATCTCTTGACGAAAATTTCGTAGGAATTAATTACTTGCGTGTTACGAGATCATTTTTTGTGAAGTAATAAGGAAAACATTTCTTGCTGGTATTAAGTTCGGCAAAAAGTAAAAGAGGTCAATATCAAGGTTACTCGCTGAACTAGCTTCGAATGCAGTGTTCGTCTGTTTGTAAAATGTTTTAATTTAAACGATTTTCATCAACGTTTCATACCTTTGTATTGATTTAAGATATATTTTAATAATTTAGATTTTCTACGAGTCTTGGAGTATTAAAAAACTTTTTTTTTATATTGCACTTCAAGATAGACCTCATCCCACCTGATGTTAAGTGCTAGCTTAAGGGTAATAAGAACAGCATAATATAGCTGTTACTGGACTTGTCGCCCTTACCTTGAAGGCTTGACCCCTGCTACTAATGTAGCACCCCCCACACGCATGAACACAACAGCACAGAAGTGATTGCTATTTGGCTGCGATCTTCTGTTAGGTGGAGATATTTCACCAGTAGGGCTGCTCCAGTTAAAGCGATAAATCGCTATGTCCTCTCTCAAAACCTAAACCTAGCCTATGATATTGTTTTTAAAAAATATAACTTTCGTAGATGAACACAATATCTTTTTAAGTTTACTTTATAAACTTTAAATCATACCCGATTTGATAGACGAACCAGACACAGGGGCTTCATTGTATTGCTGCTTCAAGTACTAGGGGCGCATGAAACGGTAAGAGATCTTGCCTAGCAGCACATTTAAGGCATCAAAGGTCAGGTCAGGTCAGACAGTCGCTTCATCGTATTCGTCATAACACACTTGCCACGACAATGTACTAGGGCCGCATGAAACACAAAGAGATCCACATCAGTAGCATCCCCATAAAGCATGACCATAGAAATATCAGATGACAGACACATCATCGTACTTATAATAACCAGGCTTGCCATGTCGAGTACTAGGGTCGCATGAAATACTAAGAGATCTCACCTTTGTATTATGTCTTAAATGCTACCATGCAGAGGTCAGATGTAAGGCGCTTCATCGTATTCGTCATAGCCACACTTGCTACGTCGACGTTCTAGGGCCGCATGAAATACTGAGAGATCTCAACTCAGCAGCATCCCTACAAAGGATCACCATGGAAATGTCAGATGACAGTCCCTTCATTGTACCTACTCATAATAACCAGATTTGCCACGTCGAGGTACCAGGACCGCATGAATCACTAAGAGATCCACCACAGCAGCGTCCCTATAAAGAATGCCCATAGAAATGTCAGGTGACATCATCATCATCATCGTACTTTTAAAAACCAGGTTTGCCACGTCGAGTACTAGGGTCGCATGAAGCACCTAGAGATCTTAGCAGCATTCATAAAAATAATACTTTGGAAAGATCAGATGTAAGGTGCTTCATTGTACTCCTTTTAACCAGACCTACCAGGGCCTCATGAAGCGCTAAAAGGTCTCATCTTTGCAGCAGACACAAATGGAAATATTTTTGCTGCGTTAACGAACATTTGCTTGCCTCTCAGTTACCTACGTAGAGATATTTTCTCTGATAAGGAAGAGTTCTTAAGAAATTTTGTACCTACCATGATTTAGAGGAGTTATTCAGGACAATCAGTCAGACAACGTATAATCTACGTTAATAGGGAAATATCGCATGACTGATAGCGGGACTGTACGTTTATCAGTCATACAGTCACGAAATAACTTTATGATAAATGAATGACATGGATCATATGATGTTTTAAATTCAAATTGCTTTAAAACATCCTTTGATTAGATGCATGCTTAATGGAAGCAATAGCTCAGTAACAAAAAGAATTTAAGACTTTCGTTAACACATTTAAATTAAGTTATATTATACTAGGTATGCCCGCGATTTCGTTCGCGTGGACAACATCCTGGCATGGTCGGTTTTACCCCTTTCTCACCTAAAATTCGAAACAAATAGTAGACATTATTTTAATCCAAGTTGCTTGCTATATTTGTTCCAAATTTCATATCTCTAACTTAAAAAATAAACATTATCCCATATAAACTTTCAAAGGTGGTATTACCCCCCCCCCCCCTTATTTTCTAACTAAAAGTAGCCTGTCCTTTCTTGAGGTTCAACATATACCTATACCAAATTTCATTCATCATCAAAATCGGTTTTAAGCAGAAAAGCGTAACAGACAGAGTTACTTTCGCATTTTTAATATTAGTAGGGATTATATATCGATAATGTTGTAGTTATCGCGTTTTGTTATTAACTAATACAAACTACTTTTTTTTTTATATTGCACTTCAATATTGACCTTATCCCACCTGATGTTAGTGGTAATGAGGTCCTAGCTTAAGGGTGACAAGTACAGCATAATAAATCTGTTACTGGGCTTGTCGCCCTTACCTTGAAGGCTTGACCCCTGCTACTGATGTAGCACCCACAAGAAGCTCTGGAAACCTTACTCACACGCAGGAACACAACAACACAGAAGTTATTGTTCTTTGGCTGCGATCTTCTGTAAGGCGGTGGTATTTCACCAGTCGGGCTGCTCCAGTTCGAGCGATAAATCGCTATGCCCTACCTCTCTTAAAACTACCCGATGCTCTTACTACCCGATGTTTTGGTTAGGTTGCACCAACCGAACTGACTCTGTCAAATCATGGTCACGTTTGGAGGAGAGCAGGTGGCTCTCTGCGGCAAGCCCGCAAGGGCAGAGGTGGATCGCGGAGGATGAGGAGGACCTCGGTGTTTCGTTGCCGGCCTACCTCTATATGAGGCCACGGAGGTAGAGGAAGATGCGGTATTGCGTTTTCCAGCCTATCCTCTGTTGGGTCTCGGAACTCCATCTGTCTCTCAAAGGGAGAGTTGGAGTAAGTTTTGGGTGTCCGCAGTGGCGGTTCTAAGCATATTCGACAGAGGGCACTTACCGGAGGCTAACAGTTTGATAATACGGAAAATATTTATCGCCTACGATATGCGGTTAGCTCAGTTAGAAGAGCAGCACGCGCGATACGTGAAGGTCGTGGGTTCGAGGGGATATGAATTTTCTGGTTTTTTTTAATATTTAAAGCTCGCTAGTGCGTAGTAAAAATATGAAAATCGTCTTTTTTCGCTAGTTTTTATATTCACCATACTTATGAAACATTAACACACAGACAGACAGACAAACCGTTCTCTATCTACGCACAAAACATGCTAAGACCGGTTAAAGATGATTTGGTCATTTTACAACTCCCAATGTTTTTACTGCACTGCGTGGATGAAAAGAAATTCTTCCTGTCATATTTTTTTGTGGACACTTTATGCTCTTCGGCAATTTCTACCAGCTGCGGTTGTGGTTCCGTATATAAATTTATCCATGAGTCAATTCTGGTTCGATAAATTAAAAATATTAAAAAAAAAACATAGTCGATCTATTTATAGCGTTTTACTTTTTACCCAGTAGAGTATTTTGATTTGGAGAATATTGATCAATAGTGAGTGGGCTACAGATTATTCTATTGATCAGTCATTATTCAACTTTACTACACTAATTAGATTACTGAGAGAATTATTAATTAAAAAAATTATTGATCTCAGTTCAAAGAAACATACGTTTATGACCCGACCAGGAATCTAACCCGGGACCTCAAACATAGCGCGATGCCAATGTTCGGTGCACTCACCTCTCGGCTAGGGAGGTCATCGATCTATGGTACTCAAGGAAAAACTCTAGATTGCTACAAGTTAATCAGCATCATTTTCGCATATTTATTTAATTATCTTCACACAGTGTAAAATAAAACTTGCTTCCGCTGTCAGTTATTAAGATAACTACAGCTTATCATAATGACATAGTGACTTTAGATTTAGCAAAAAACCTGCCCAGATACTGCAATCTTGAATGCAATTTGGGATTGATTACGCAAACGTTGCTGAAGCCTGACATTTGCTAAAGTATCGCAGACTGATCTGTTTTTAATAGCCGTCTTGTATCTTTATTTCAAGAAGATGAGCCACAGTGTAGGTGTCATTACAGTAGGGTAAGTTAAAGTTTATTTTATCGTCGATAAAGTTCAAATTCCACCCAACAACCAATCACAAAATACTCGTACATAATAGTCTATTTATTGTTAGCCTAGTAGTCATAGCTGGTAAGATCTGCAACGGATGTACAATTGATAATTGTACGGTAGCAGTTTATCCAATTTCGTACATGTTTCAGATCAAATACCGCAATATAGTTTGACTGAGTGTATAGACAGGTAGAGGAAGACCAAAATGTAAAGTTTGTCATTCATTATGTGAAGCTCTGGAAACCTTACTCTTAAATATATTGTACTGACCCTAAATTACTTGGAAACAGGGCAGGATAGGAAAAAAAACTACACTGTATGTCTTAGTGCAAAACTAGTTATAAGTTCAGCTATATTTGTAAAATGAACGATAGAGTTTCCTGTAAGTTATAGGTTCCGTACCGGAGGTACCGTCATTTGCATTATATAGACGTTTCATAGATATTACGGGTGTAATTTACATGAGTAAAATATTATTGAATTTGAATTTGAATGATGATGACGGTCAATTTAACCAATACCTCCGCCGAGAGGCGGGCAGGCCGAACTTTGGTGTCGCGCCATCTCTGAGGTCTCGAGTTCGGTTGTCGAGTGAGGTTCGAGTCCCGATCGGGTTAGTATGGGAAATGGACTATTCAATATTGTCTCGGGTCTGCATGTTGTGCTACCGTCGTTATGCCTGATTTCTGTAACACAAGTGCTTAAGATACTTCCAACAGAATCATAGCAATGTATGTATATATTTATTTATTTAATACCATGATATAAAATATAAAGACGGAGTCTTGGGACTTACTATTTCGGGATCTCATAATTCGTGTGACTCACTGTTATACTGAATGTATTGTGGCTAAGTGAAGGAAAATTGTTGTCAAGTGTCTGTTGCTATGTGATTTAATCTTCAAAATGATTTTGATTGGTATTTAAAGTCAAGTGGACAGGTTAATGAGATTGTCTGAATAACGCGGTTGACCTAGGAAAAAGTGTCAGCTTAATCAATAATGAAATGCTGGACAACGACTTCCATCATTGAAATCAATCATCATCATCGCCATCTTTAAAATAATGGAGACTATAAACTTGTAAGACTTTTGCGTTCCATTTTTAACATTTAAAATAATTTAACGGGTCAAAACGCTCGTGAGCACAGTTGGTGCAACCTAAACGAAACGTCGGGCAGTAAGTAGTTTGTATTAACTACTAAATAAAAATGGCGTCGCGTTTTAACCCGTTAAATTATTTTAAATTTTTATAATGGAGACTAGCTTAACCACCAAGCTTGCCTAAGCAGATTGGAGACCAAAACCTGATCCAGATTCCTTAAATCTAAAACATACTCTGCTGATCCCAAGATAACAATACATTCGTCATAAAGTGAGTATTTTGCATCTCATCGACCTACCTAAATCTAGAAGATCCAATGAATACTTTGACTAAATGATATGCTCATAAAACACATCTTTACTTCAAGTTTAATTTTCATAAAAGGTATTTTTGTATTGATAGTATCGGCCCTATCGATGATATTGGAAGTCCTGTCGAGAGAACTGCATTTTCCAGATGAACAGTCGACGAGTCGACAACCCTGGTGGTTATTTGGCGAGTTATCGTAACTCAAAATAAACTCAGGGTTTGTCAAAGGACCATGGAACGGGAGCTATAATATAATATACTAGGGGCCCGCCGCCTTCGCCCACGCACTTCCCCCTTTTTTTACATTGGACAACAACATCAACATCACATACATTGCTCTGATTCTGTGGTAAGTAGCTAATGCACTTGTGTTATAGAATTCAGAAACAATGACGGTACCACAACACCCAGACCCGAGACAATACAGAAAAGTTCACATTAACATTGATTTTCGCTTTTATTGGTCATAACGTGATGTTATATAGCCTTAAGACTTCTTCGATAAATAGACTATCCTAATCTTAAAAGATTTTTTCAATTGAAACCAGTAGTTGTTAGATTAGCGCGGTCAAACACACAAACTCTTTAACTTTATGATAAAAGTTTTATATGATAAAAGGCTACTAAATTGGCATCCGCTCCAAATATCATGATATTTCATGTATGTATACATTTTATAATGGTAAAGGCATAAATAAACTGACTAATGCCCGGATCCAATATTTAAAAAATCCATTCTAGTTACGGATAGTAATAAATTATACGAGGCGTAAGCTAAAAACTACTGACGGACGACTGATGACAGCTGATATGGAAAGTAAGTTTGAAATTAGAATTAACGACTTGTAGTCGGTTGGAGAAAACGAATAGTCCTTTTTGACACATTACGAATCGTAAAATATTGAAACCGGGCATGAAACGTACTTACTTAAAGTGAAGGACAACTCATGTGATTTTTCAACGACAAGTACATCTTTCAAAGGTTTTCTCCTTAGTCTACGGATCTCTAACACCACCAAAACCACTAAGTACTTTCATTGGTTGCCCTTGCGACACACACCTGCTGTCATTTTTTCGCGCTCTTTTTTCGCGGCCATCTTTTTTCCGTTTTTTTTTTCACTTCGCGGTGTCTGACTCATTCCATCCGGTGCTTTCTTGAAGTTATGTAACCGCGCCGATTTTTTTTTGTGTTAAACTAAATGTTGATTTGATTCCTTTTTTGTTTTTTAATTCATATACAGGCATCGTTGTCTGTGTTGGAGCATGTGTAAGATTTTTGCGCGGAGTTTTCTAAAAACGGAGTTTGCATACTAGAAATATTGACATTAATTTTTTATTGCGTCTCCTTAGTGATAAAACGACAAATTCTAGTAAGAACATCAAGAAATATTGCTGGTAAGTTATCATAACTATTTAATAAAAGGGTAAGAGGTCAATGACTTTTTTACAGCTGTTACGTTTTTTGGTTTTCTTACATTTCATGCAACTTCCTGGGTTACAATCAGCGTAATAAGAAGTATACTTGAGAATCACAGTAATATGTAGGTGTGTGATATTTCAGATTATTTTTTTCAATATATCGACGGAGTTTCTAACAGACCAATTATAGTTTATTTTTTTTAATTTTTATGTTTTTCTTACTATTCTAAACATGCGACCAACTAAATATTTGGACGCCAATATGAGGCAAGACATAGTGATACTAATATTATTGTTACGTATCTGTAATACCTATGTTTTACAAATAAAATTTGATTGATTGATAGGTAGATCAAATTGAATGGTTTAGTGTATGAATCACCTCTCCCATTATTGAAAAAAAAAGAAAAATGTTAGTACTTTAATTTTTTTAACAAAAAAACGTGCCAATAAAGTACAAAAAGTTAGGTACCAAAATAGATAGGTAGATAGATAGATAGATAGGTAGTCATATACTACAATGGCATGGTTAAGATAAATCAATTATTCTTGGTGCATATTGAGTAATAAATTTTTAACTGCTTTTAAAAAGAAATTTAAAAAAGGATCTCCCCGGTATCTTCTTGGTAGTTATAGTTTCAGAACCGGTGGTAGAGTCACTTTTCATTTGCATAGATGATTAATAAGTATTATTGATGTAATCTTTATAAATAGAGCAATATTTATTTGTATTGATAGCACAAGTGTTTGAAATATTTACTCAGTACACATTTTATTTATTTTTAGATACAAGGTTTTATGTTTTGTTTTTATTACTGGTGTAAATTTTTGTATGACACAGTGTACACAAAGGTAATTCCTATTTCAACATTTAAAAATAAAGAGGCTTTTTTTTTTGTTAGATGGCTACATCTAACATTGAAAAATAACTGTTACAAAATACACCAGCATAACAACTAAAAAGTCCAAAAGCTGTGTGATGATACTTTTTGCTTGCTTTTTTTAAAACTTTTTGCGCTTATGAATCAGTGCTTTCTCATTGCGTAATAGGAATGAGGTAATGTTAACCTTTTTTACCGAGCGAAGGTTACTGTCATTGAACGAATTGAGATATCCGCGTGGGATTGTATGCAAAAAGTGAGTAAAAAAGTTGAGAGCATATTTTTTTTAGAATTTTTTTATTACCGTTATCAATAGGCCGATTGTGGCGCGTGATGCGTCGATTCTTTTTATGAATTAGGCTACACCTATGTAACTTTTTTTTGATTTTGACTTTTTTTTTGTTTTTTGATGTGATATCCGGGCAGTTCTTTTCTGTGTCAACATTTCATCAACTTATATTGAAACTAGCTATGCCTGCGACTTCGCTCGCGTGGACTACGGATTTTTTCCATACGTATACTTTCAAAGTCGGTTTCATATTTTAGTCTAAGTTTGGAGCTATATTTGTGCCAGATTTCATATTTCTAACTTAAAAAATGAACATTTTCCCATATAAACTTTCAAGGGCGGTATTACCTCCATCTCCCCTTATTTTCAAAACAAAAAGTAGCAGTCCGTTCTAGTGGTTCAACGTATACCTATACAAAATATTGTTTCGGCGTGAAATCCAAACAAACAGACAGAGCTACTTTCGCATTTATAATGTTAGTATGGATGTCAAAATTAAAATTCTATTAAAACCATTATAAACGCGATAGTTTCAGAGAGTGTATTAATGTTCTGATTTATATTTATTTCGGTGTTGTGTTTCTGCGTGTGAGTTAGGTTTCCAGAGCTCCTGGGGGGTGCTACATTAGTAGCAGGGGTCAAGCCTTCAAGGTAAGGGCGTCAAGTCCAGTAACAGATTTATTATGCTGAACTTACCCTTAAGCTCAAACCTTAAGGTCAATCTTGAAGTGTAATATATAAAAAAAAGTAACTATTGCACGCAAAAACTACTGAATATAAAAGTTTCATCTCCCCTTGCGATGTCGAATCCGAACCAACGATATTTAAAGATCACTACTGCAG
Organism: Glyphodes pyloalis; assembly: GCA_037074685.1. Lineage (NCBI taxonomy): Eukaryota > Metazoa > Arthropoda > Insecta > Lepidoptera > Crambidae > Glyphodes > Glyphodes pyloalis. Next base: position 10,780,774 of record JAYKKO010000020.1, on the reverse strand, counting down.
CGTAAAGCACTATACAACTTTAAAAATGTACTGTCTAAATTTTGTATGTAATGTGGATTTTTTTATATAACAGATGCTACAATAATAAGTCAAGTCAAGTCAAGTCAATATTTTTTAATTCACATAGATTACATTAGTAATACTTATGATTAGTCTCTATATAAAGCAAATGAAGCTACCTCCGGTTCGGAACCTATAACTAAAGAGAAGATACCGGCAAGAAACTCAGTAGTTTTTTTTTTACATATGAAAGCTACACTTATTACTAATTTTGCACTAAGACACAGTTAGTTTGTCAATTGTAAAATAAAAAATTTAATTTTTTATATAAACGATACATTGTATTACGTCCCGCCAACCTCCTTTTTTTTTGTTGACGTATGAAAATGCGTTGACGCACCGTACCGTCACCCGATTCCACCCGGTGTTGTGGAAGTCGAGGCTTAACCGATCTCCCACAACACCGCCACTAGGGCGGTGAGGTCCAACCGGGGGGTTTTAGTGGGTAGTCCTGCCCTTTTCAGGGAGTCCCACACACGCCGCTTTCGTCCCCACGGCAACGGTACGGTGCCCAAATGCATTTTCACCCCTCAAAAAAAAGGTATTGAAGGAGATACGTTCCAAAGTGCTACGAGAAAGCCGTTAACCTTCACTAAGGCTTTCTAAGATAACTTATTCACTGCATAAAGAACTTTAAGATTCGTCCATTTATTTTACTCAAAAGCTACTAAATCCGCGAATATGGAAGTTTTTAAACCCGCGGATTCCGGAACCGTGAATATGGAGATTTTACTGTATATTATAATGTTTTATTCACAGCAATCACGCCTAGTTAACGTTTTTGTAAGAAAACTAGGAGCAGGTACTCATCAACCCGGAACTTTCGTAGGTACACCAATCGGCTCGTACTGATGCCTGACCTTGAACCAGTAACGGTTTTTATGGACTTAACAACCATCTTGACGGTTTATCAATTACCCACGTTGGTAAACAGATACAGGACGTTTAAAGTTCGCATATTTTCTAACAAGAAGAATTTAGTTCTAAATTGGCTTCACCACTCGCGATGTTAATTCATGTCCAACATACCTTTGACGACCTCCGTAGCCGAGAGGCAAGCGGTCCGGACTTTGGCGTCGATCTCTGAGTTTCCGGGTTCGATCCCCGGTCGGGTCAATATGGGAAACGAACTTCTCTATATTGTCTCGGGTCTGGGCGTTGTGATATCGTCGTTGTTTCTGATTTCTGTAACACAAGTGCTTTAGCTACTTACCACAGAATCGGAGCAATGTATGTGATGTTGTCCAATACAATACATACATACATATATACATACCTATCGCTCGCCTTATTTTTGAACAAGGACTATTGTATAAGTTATTTTAGCTACTAATCAATGTTAATCTCTCATTATTATATATTTATATTGCACTTCAAGATTGACCTAATCCCACCTGATGTTTAGTGGTAAGTAAGTGGACAAGTACAGTATAAAAATAGCTGTTCCTGAATTTGTCGCCCTTACCTTGAAGCCTTGACCCCTGCTACTAATGTAGGCTCCCCCGACCCCCAAGGAGCTCCGGAAAAGTGACTCATTTCTGTTTTTGATTCGCTTGCTTTACCCAGCTTTTGACGACAGAATATCGCCTTTTATAGTATAAAAATAGAAAATCCTGTTTTGGCATCATAAAACTGGTAACGCTGTTGTATGAGGATGGATATTATCACATGACGTTTTCAAGAGAGTCAAATATCTCCGCGGCCCACCTTGGGATCTATCTTCGCTTCACCCTGTGCAGTATTTGTGACTGGTTGATAAAGGCAGCTGCAACGCACCGGATTACAGGTTCACTAAACTCCCTATGCAATAAAAAGTGGAGGAGCCTATTCCCTTCCCTTCCGGTAAAGCTTACCACAATAATCATTTCTAGCCAAAAAAAATCCAACTTCCCACAGTTTCTCTGGAATGCTGTCATCAGGTCGTGATCGCCTTATCATGATACTACTAACAACCTCTTTTCAACAAAAAAAACGGTTCATAATCGACGAAGTTATCAGTGAAGACACACAAAAAATCAAGTAACCTGAGAAACCTCCTTTATTTTTAAGTCGCGTTAAAATTAATATTTCAACACTATTTTGCTTTAAACATGAACATCCTGTATATCATTTTCGAAGATTTATTTCTTAATAACCGTGTATTATGCTCACAATTTCGTATTTTGAGTTGCGACGGTAATCGTTTGATTTATCGCTCTAAGAATGGCTTAGAACATTAGAAAAATAATATTCGTACGTAATTGCTAACCTTCCATGCTTCAATCATAGGGCAGGGTAAGTCGAGTGATGCTATATGTCGATAGGAAGAATTTTGATCCATAGATCCGGTAATTGGACGAAATACTAACCAGTTGCCTTTTTATTCTACTGACTGACTGATGGCTGCAAATGGAAAGAAAGAAAGAAAGAAAATACATTTATTTTTATCACAAAATATACATACAAACACAACGCAAGACAATTTAACAAATATTATTATTATAAATACCTTGTGAGGCCAATTTGGGTTTCACCTCAGCAAACGCCGCTATGACATTTTTAAACGCCTTAGCAGCACTGGTATTCTGGTGCTTGGAAAATTAGCAAGCCGGCTCTTGCTTGTTGCAAATGGTTTATGCATCTTCATTGCACTTTCGGGGGGCTCAAACCCCTAATTCTATTCAATTCAATATTCTTTTACTCATGTAAATTACACAGTAATATTTGTGAAATAGTAAAACCAGTGAACGCAAAAAAGAACGCATTTTTTTGTTCACTGCCTAATAAATTGGGGTGTTAATACCATTCACGAATCCATACTAATAATTATAAATGCGAAAGTAACTCTGTCTGTCTGCCAGTGTTTGTATGTCCAGCTTTCACGCCTAAACCACTGAATGAAGTCGCGGACACAGCTAGTAAGCTATATTTGCACATCGACCTTTGGAAATAAACAATTGGCTAGTTTAAGCTTCATGTAGCGTATATCGCCGTTTTTTTTTTATATTACATTTCAAGATTGATTGGTAATGAGGTCCTAGCTTAAGGGTGACAAGTACAGCATAATAAATCTGTTACTGGACTTGTCAACCTTACCTTGAAGGCTTGACCCCTGCTACTAATGTAGCACCCCCCAGGAGCTCTGGAAACCTAACTCACACGCAGAAACACAACAACACCGAAGTGATTGTTATTTAGCTGCGGTCTTCTGTAAGGTGGAGGTATTTCACCAGTCGGGCTGCTCCAGTTCGAGCGATAAATCGATATGCCCTACCTCTCTCAGTTTTTACTGAACTGATGACAAAAAGTCAAATATGATATCTAAACGCTGAATATAGTTAACTGTTTTTATTGTTATACGCTTGATTAACTTAGAGCATTGGTAAAATTATATTAATAGTCAACTTAAATCTTGGGATCGATCCCACAAGGCCCAATTTTAGATGATTTTTATGTTTAATAATAACGTTTATATTTGTAAATACATAATTTGGTTGGTATTGATAAGTTAATCTGTAAATATGAAGAAAATAAATGGAAAATTTTATGTGGAGGTCATCAAATATAGATATATTACATCAAACGTCAATTATTAAAAAACTCTTAACACGTTCTCTGCCTTAAAAAAAACGCATCTTCCCGTTCAAGCCACGTCGGTCAGTGATGGTCGACGATTAGACTTTCCGAGCGGGCCACGTCGGTCAGTGATGACCGCATTCCACGAGTGTTTTCAATCTGCTCTTACAGGCCGTAGGGCAGTGCTATCAAACTAAATCCTACACTCATTGACCCGCACGGCCCACCAGTTACCCTAAAACAAGTTGGTTTTTGAAAAACTTAAAGGTCTTAGAAAAAAACTACAGTTTATAAAAGACTAAAAATTTATTGAATAAAACCGGTCTTCAAACATCGAAATCAAATTTTAATATGTACATTAGCAAAACATTCAACACATAAAAATGGTTTATCATCGCAAGTGTCGCAAAAAGTAGGCACTTTTTTGGTTTTATTTCTTGCAAGTGCTCGCCCAAATGTGTTCACATTAGTTTTGTAACATACTGTACACATCCGACGTACCTTAAGAGATGGTCCTTCTTTTTTTTGAAGCACATGTTTTTGTCTCAGTTTCCGCCCTGAAGGTGTTTCGCTGGTTGAAGGTTTTGCTAAAAAACTCTTTAGTATTTCTTTCCTAAACTCTACAATAGGTATTTTTTTGTTTGTGACGGTTCTATATAAAATTAACGCATTCACCATGGCAACATTTAAAATCAGATCAAATGCAATTTTCCTGTACCATTTCAAGGATTTTCTTAATGGTGTCTGGTATGCTGCCATTTGATCAGCTAAATCCACTGCCCCTTTACCTTTATTATAATCCAGAACTATAGCCGGTTTCACTGTAGTTTTATTATGTTTGGATACCGTAATAAAACGTGTTGAATGTTTGGTGGAAAGCACCAAAACATCTCGTTTGTCTTTCCACCTTAAAACAGTTATTCCATCGTTACTTTCTCTCGCTATAAATTCACCTTTTTTCAGCTTGGTAGATACTATGACTTTGGGAAAATGCTTTCTGTTTTTTCTCAAAGTACCAATCAGATGTGTTTCATATTTCAAGAGTTCTCTGGCTAAAGGTACGCTTGTGTACCAATTATCCGTATATAAAGAGTGCCCTTTATTAAGTAAGCCCTGGCACAAGTTCATCACAACTCCATGCGGCGTAACATTGGTTTGTTCATGTTGTTTTCCAGCGTATATATTCACCTTATATGTATAGCCTGGTAAGGTACACAATTTAAAAAGTTTGACCCCGTACTTGTGCCTTTTTTGTTTGTTATATTGGCGAAATGCCAAACGCCCCCGAAATGGGACCATACTCTCATCAATGCAAATGTTTTCACCAGGAACAAAATTTTTCATGAAATTGTCATTCAATATATCTAGCAAGTGCTTTACACGGTGAAGTCGGTCTGACTTATTATTATCATCATCTTGGGAAAAATGAATCATACTTAAAAGCAATTCGAACCTATTTCTAGACATTACAGTTCGTGGAAAATTTTGACCCATAATCTCACTTGTAGACCAATAATCAGCAATTTTTGGAAGCTTTACCAAACCCATATATAATATCAAACAGAAAAAATGTTTCATCTCAGCGAGGTTAGTTTCAGACCATGAGCGGATTCTTGCATTTTTTGAAGCTTCTGCAGTGCGAGTTATTTTATTTATAGCGAAAGTATTAGTACAGTCAACGATATATTGCAAAAGGACATCTGTCACCAAAAGTTCATAAAAGTTAGCTGGAAACTTGTTAGTCATTAACGTGCGAATAGAAACAGGCATACCACAACATTCAGTAAAAGCAATAACTTTGCGCTGATTACCTTTGGGTTGCGTCCACTGAGATGATGTATCATTTTCTAAATCTTGAATAGCGCGATCGACTTCTGCATCACTACCTTCGCTTGTTGATAGAATCCGCAAACGCCTGTACCTTGAACGCGGGGGCCGAATGTTTTCCTCCTCGTCATCAGAACTTAAGTTAAAACTTTTATCGAGAAGATCAATTTCTATGTTTTCTATCTGAGTTAAAATGTCTTGCGTAATTTCAAAATCTTCAAATTCGGCCATCGTAATAAATACGTTAAATCTTAAAACAAACGGATAAATGATTTCGTTACATTAATCGATTAAACGGCGTTTCAGTTGAAGATTCGAGTGACACTGCGTATGCGCGGGCGATACTACCAATTAACGGGGTAGCGGGAGGGGACCCGACACCGCGACCCGCGCGGCCCCCTTTAACGGAAAGTTGATTTTTCGTCTTCGTAGGCCGCGTCGGTCATTGCTGTCTGACGTTAAATATCTCCGTAAATTGTAACCGAAATTCACTTTTGTTAATTAAGTCATACATTTAAACATTAAATATATGTATTAAACCAAAAAAAATGATTGGCTAAATTTGAATGGATTTGCGATTTTTTGTTGGCCTAAAGAGAAAGTTCGCCGTCGGTCAACACTGACCGCGTTGGTATAGGACGTGTTAAACTAACTTATTAATAAAATTATAATAATAAAAATAATCAAAAGAAAATGTACAGAATATTTACAAAAGGTTGTCCGCTCCGGTATCAAGGGTGCCCAGGATGCTGGCAACGTTACCTCTTTGGATAGCCAGACTAATGCGTTGGCCAAGGTAGTTGCCAGCATTCCGGTCACCAGAAACCTCAATAAGCCGAGCGGACAATTCTTGAAATAATGCTCGGGCCTCCGGACCCCAAGGCCCCAAAGTCTCCACGCCAAACGGGGCGAAACGGTAGCAGCCGTCGAGTGCAGAGTATTTATTGCGTTTCCGCATTTCCGCCGCTGCAGCGGCTGCCCCCGCGCCCCGAGAGGTTGAATGGACATTACTCGGCGCCAAAGTGTCGGCGCAGGTCGCATCCCAAACCAAAGCCTTACCTTTGCTCCAAGGAGTAAGAGTCATTCCGTCAGGCCTCTTTCCGTCATTCCGACAAATACCCAGAGGCTCCAGGACTGCCGGAACTCTGGAAGAAATAAAGGCCCGACGGAGAATATCATTTAGGCAGGTATGGCGAGGAATGCGTCCTGCGCTCCGGACACAAGATAGGCCGTGATGCCCAAGAGGCCCAACAAATTCACCGCAGTGGCAGGTGTGTGCGGCGTTTACCCTTAAGCCAAGACGCAGTGACACCGAAAAAGATAAGGTGATTTTGTCTAAAATAGTACCCACGCAAGCAGAGGGCAACGCCTGTAACCAGAAGCCAGATTCCCTCTCTGCGACAGCAAGGAGACGAGCTCGCTCTGAATCACCGCAAGACGTGGACAAGAGCCGGTCATAAGTGATTTTGCAGAGGAGCTCGTCCCATTGCCGCTGTGAATTCAAAAAAGTGGGAGAGTTTGAGCAGGCATTAGTCCACGCATTCCTCGCTTCCGCCAGACAGGCAACCTCAACATCGCCAAGCGACGGATTAATAATAGTTTTGAAGAGGTTTTCCGTGCCGTAGGCGGAAGAAAGGAATGCGGGCAAGGCTATATTTGAAGTTTTGCGAGTCCCTAGGCCTCCAAAACGAACGGGCAGGGACGCTTGAATCCATGATCGTTCGTCTAGGGGGCAATTTAGAATTTCAGACAATCTTTCCTTCAAAGAATTATCCAAAGATGATAATAAGTTTTCAAATTTCCAAAGTTGAGAGCACCGCAAAACATACGTTAATTTTGGAACAAAAGTGCAAAATCGAACTAAGGTAAGAGCCATGTGGGAATTTATGTTTAATAGATTTTTAGAAAACTGATCAAATTTTGAAATTTTGTTTGATATAAAATTGGAGATGGATTCGTCGAAAATGGGGGCTCCGAGGAGGTTGAGAGATTCTTTACTTAATATGATTATATTAGGAGCTATTGTCGTAAACAGATCAATAATTTGTTGTTTATTTTGAGAATGATCTGCAATGAAAAGTTCACATTTAGAAAAATTTAGGTCGAGACCAATTAAATTAAATTCTTGAATAATACTTTTTAAATCTTCATAAACTGAATTAACTTCACCACCTATGGAGCCATCATCCAGGTACCACAAGTTTAATTTTGAATTTAGTCTCGAAATTATAGGTTGGATAGCCAGACTAAACAAAGCCGGGCCGAGAGGGTCACCCTGCTGACAACCAACAGAAGAAGAAAGAAGATGATTTCTGTAAATTAATTTAGAAGGTTTACTATAGCATTGCCAAATGTACTTGTAAATATGTCCAGTTTTATTTTTAACTTGAGTCAGTAGGGCACCCCTGTCCACGGAATTGAATGCATTTTTGACATCAACTTTCAGCAACACCTCACCACCGTTATTGAATAGAAAAGTACGGACAGAATGAACAGCTGCCTCACAGCCTTTTGAAGTGCCAAAACCAAGTTGAAAGGGTTGAAAAAAGTTGGGTAAGTCAGGAAGAAGGGATTTTGCACAAATTTTAGAAGCAAGACGACGGATTGTAGAACCAATAGCTATCGGTCTGATTCCTCCGTCTTTTTTTGTTAGAGCGATTAAGTTAGCACCGTAAAGAATATCACATATAGATTCGATGACGTTGCCAGAAAGCATAAGGTTGATTAATGAGGTGAGATGGACAAGAAGGGTACTACCAGCGTTCCCAATGTCATCAGCAATCAAATCCTTAAGATGTTGAGGTGTGATGCCGTCGAGGCCACCGGCAGATCCCTTCTTGAATGACATTATTGCGGAGCGGATTTCGGACGGAGAAACATGGAGATGGGGTTGATCTGAGGAAAGCGGAGGGGGCGGCAGGTGGTGATTAGAAGCTGGAAGGGGATGCTTATCTTTTAGAGCAGAGAGGGTATCTAGATTGTCCGGAGCAACAACATCATTCGAAAAGAGTAGTTGGGCAGCTCCCTTCAAATATAATAATATAAAATGTCTCAATTAATAGCCGACTTATATATTGAATTGATTTATGAAAATTATCTTGATTTCCGTTACAATACAACAAGTTATTAAACAGTTACTGCACTAAGCTAGGCTTGTCTTGCAGGGGCCATTAAAATTATCAAACGGTTACTGCACTAAGCTAGGCTTGTCTTGCAGGGGCCATTAAAATTATTAAACGGTTACTGCACTAAGCTAGGCTTGTCTTGCAGGGGCCATTAAAATTATTAAACGATTACTGCACTAAGCTAGGCTTGTCTTGCAGGGGCCATTAAAATTATTAAACGGTTACTGCACTAAGCTAGGCTTGTCTTGCAGGGGCCATTAAAATTATTAAACGATTACTGCACTAAGCTAGGCTTGTCTTGCAGGGGCCATCAATATTATTAAACGGTTACTGCACTAAGCTAGGCTTGTCTTGCAGGGGCCATTAAAATTATTAAACGATTACTGCACTAAGCAAGGCTTGTCTTGCAGGGGCCATTAAAATTATTAAACGGTTACTGCACTAAGCTAGGCTTGTCTTGCAGGGGCCATTAAAATTATTAAACGATTACTGCACTAAGCTAGGCTTGTCTTGCAGGGGCCATTAAAATTATTAAACGGTTACTGCACTAAGCTAGGCTTGTCTTGCAGGGGCCATTAAAATTATTAAACGTTTACTGCACTAAGCAAGGCTTGTCTTGCAGGGGCCATTAAAATTTTTCGTACAAAAATATTATACTGGTCATTTTGTGCAATATGTATAAATAATTTTACAACTTAACTTAAAAATTAAAGGATAAACTAAGCTCTGCTACCTAACTATTTCAAACTTTGAAATTTGTCTGTGTGTGTGCGTTTGTGTGTGTTTGGATGAGGTCAAAGATATTCCGTTTGAGAATAATTTTGTTCTAATAGAAAGCATTGGATAATTGGTTTGGCTTTCATTCCTATTACTAATATAGCAAAAGCATTTTAATTAAATAAGTAACCCCATTGAAACAAATAAATAAATGCGCCAGACAATCACACCAATCACCTGGTCTCAAACTAAGGTCTTCCCTTGTATTACGAGCTTCAGACGACGAATACTAACTGGGGGCGTTATCCCAGCACACCCAGACTCAAGTCAATTTTGAAAAGTTCGTTTTCCAAATCGAATCGAACTCGGGACCTTTTGCGCTTTGGCCGCCTACTCTTTTAATCTTTTTGAAATCTTTAGAAAACCGGTTACAAATATAATTAAAGAAAAGTTAAATCAATCGCCAATTCAACAAATTATGGACTTAAATATACATCATAGGTCAATCTTTTGCTAAAGCTTGTTCGAAGCTCACCACATCACTAACACAAAATTTAAATTGAAAATTCACACATAATCACCCACTAAATTATATTTAAAGTTTCAATACTTATTTCACTGCTATTACGGAAAATTGAGATATAAATCTACTTTGGCCCATACCCCTTCTCTACGAAAACTTACTTTAACATGTCAGCTTAAAGTTTAAAATCGAACTTTGGATTTAAAGTAATAAATTACGTTATCTGTACATGATAGTTTTATTATTTTAATGACAGACCAAGAGTATGGACTGATTTAGGATTTTTTCTTGGGCGACCGAAGAGGCGATTATACCGAACACCTGTGTTTTAATTTAGGGTCTGTGGTTGTCAAACTGTCACGGAAAAAAGTTTTAATGTGATAAAGCATTAAAATTTAAATTTAATAAGCATAACTAAAAATGTAAGTAACATTAAGAAGTGTTTGATGTAACAACGTGTAATCACTCGATACTACGGGCTGCATGCACGAAAAATATGATGTTATTGTCACGTTACGTTAATTGTTTCGTTCCGTATGCGAGAGCACGGCACGAACAAGAGAGAAGCATGATCGGCTCAGCGTTGTTACGTCAGTAATATATTGCCGACTATTTTTTTTAAATATTTGATTATAATTTACTCGACTTAGTAATGCACACCTTTGCTTGACAATCAGCAGTAATTAACTATAACTAATAATACATTAATACTTTTTTTTATTAAGAAATACAAAAGTGGTTATTTGGTTTTTTGATGTGTAAGCAAGTTTTTTTTTAACCTTATTAAAATATTTTTACTTTTATTTTCAAGACGGTAAAATATTAACATCAATTATATAAAAATGAATCGCAAAACGTGATGTAAGCGCATAACTCGACTATACTGGGACCAATTTTGACAATTATTTTTTTAAATATTCGTTGAAGTCCAAGAATGGTTTTTACGGCGAGAAAAAATCGAATTATAAGCCGGAAAAACCTTTTCTTTTTCAAATTAAAAGTCAAGCCACGTTCCAAATCTTTTTGACAGGACGAAGTGTGTCTGGTCCGCTTGTAATTTTTAAAAGTATAAAAATGCTTAACTGGCATTGTTATGTACTTGTTATGTAATTGACAAAGGTTCCTTTCCTGATAGTTAAACACGTTGACATTCATATTAACATTTGAACTTTTACGAGAACCAAACCAATTAAATTAATTAATGTCCTTTCTCTTCATATAGTTCTGATAAATCGTATTTGCAATTGAAAAATATCAAGTCATCATTAAGGGGTGTTTCATTCAACCTTTATAAAATAAAACCTATTTATTAGTATACCCAAAAGAAACCACAGAAGTAATACGGATTTGAAATGAAACAATTGTTTCATTTCAAATCCGTATTATAATTATAAAGATTAGAGTTTTTTTTTTAATTTTATTGCACAAAAAGAAGTACAAAAGGTGGACTTCATGCTAGGAGCATTTTCTAACAGTCAACCGTTAGGTCATGCATATAGTTCGTTTATGGGTGCGGTAACAGTAAAAATGTGAATTTTGCATACATCAATACCAAATAAATTACCTACAGATTGTATAGCCTTTAACTTTCAGGTTTGCTGGAATATATCACTTTATTGCTACAAACCGCTTAAGTTGTGCGTAATACCAATTTCTATATTTTTTTTTTCTAGAGTCTTTCAATAGTATACATGGAATAATACTAAGCTCCCCAATCGAATAATGAACTATTATAAACTGTAAAAAAATTAAAAAAAGTACAAAAAATGTGAAATTTAAGACAAGTCAAAATAAAAAAAAATGTGCTGCTGCATGTAACATTCATAATATTTTCTATGCAATATAGAATACTTACCATACTAATATTATAAATGCGAAAGTAACTCTATTTGTCTGTTTGTCTGTCCATCTTTCACGCCAAAACCACTGAACCATTTTTAGCTTACGCCTCGCATAATTTATTACTATCCGTAATCTAGTTACGGATAGTAATAAATTATGTTTTTTGAATATTGGAACCGAGCATAAATGGCGAAAAGCTTAACCACTTGTGTCACATAAATCACCACAACACCCAGACCCGTGATAATACAGTTCGTTTTCCATTCGTTCGTAGTCCACGCGTACTCAGTCGCCGGTGGCCGCTGGTCTTTTTATAAGCTAATGCAAAATGCTCACCCTTAAGAGAAATCTCCAGTCCAATTTTATCTTCGTCATGATGACCGCTGATTTGGACCCAGCGGTTCCGATCATTACCTACTTGCTAAGGGTCAGCAGTTCAGTTCACGGCGAAGGCCGCTCCTTGGTGCGGTAATTTCATCCTGTCATTTGAGACAATTACCGAAATACTTGTTGTCGTCTGGCCCTTAAGTAGAGCGGAAAATGAATCGATAGATCGATATGTCGATACTTTTCATTTTTGATTTTAAAAGTTTATTTCTGCCAGTTTTCCGTAAGAATTTACATAAGTTTACGACAGATCACGGGTTTTGGTGTTTAATAGATTTTCAAAGCTTTCATGAAGGCAAATTATAGAGTTTAATCGTATTTCAAGGCATAATCGGGCCAAATATAAATAAACAAATATGTAGATTGTTAATCGATGCGCGTTTGAATGTAGTCTACTTCATAGATATTTTTATCTCTCATAGTTGAATGTTATATTACAAACCAACAAATCCGATCCGAATCCGATTTTACTGTGTAAATCACAGTAAAAATTACAAAACGATAATGAATCTTGCACCCATTTAATCTGCAAGTTTGGTACCTCGCACCTTAAATGAATTGGTCTCATGTTCTTTTTAATAAAAAAGAGAAATTACTTTAGTCAAAAAATGACATAAATTTAAACTATTCAACTTATTAACAATCTATTCAACTAAAAACCTTTTTGATTATTGTTTTCTTTGAACAATTAAAAGTTTTTGGCACAAAAAAAAGTACTTTTACTTTTGAAACCATTTATCCATAATTATAAATTGACAACTATTTGATCGTTTCAAATCTAGCCATTAGAAAAAATATATAGGTACAAAAACAATGCACTAAAAATATTTATTGTATTAAATAATCTCATAAAAATAAGCCACATTTAAGAATCGAAAAAAAAAACTTCCAACAAGATTAGCCTAAACTTTGAGAAGCGCAGAGTGAGTCACATCTCAAGTATAAAAGAAAAAGGTTAACATTATCACGAGTTACTGTCATATCCATACGTATAACTCGCAAAGCACGGTTGTGAGTTAAACCGACTCTGAGTGAGAATGATGAGTGATAGCGAAATACATTTATTTATATTTCATACTCGTTACAATTTTCACTCGATATAAAAGAAAAGATTCGAATAAAAAAAGGCTGTTCCACTTTTTTGAACTTCTCAATTCGAAATTAACTTTTTAAATCGTTGAGTATGTTTGGTTAAGGAAAAATATTTCCCACATTTTTTTTTACACTTTTCGGTTACGTTTTTAAAAGGTGCTTTGAAATTTTGAATGTGACGTGATGTTGATGACACTAATAAAAGGACAAAACTAGTGTAAAGTGTTTTGTACGCGAAAGGAATTTGTTGGTAAGTGGTATATTTTATTTTATAACATCGTCATTAATTTTAAATTCTAGAATAAAAGCTTCTCAAAATGGAAACTTATAATTTTTTTCTATAGTGTTTGGAATATATCTATGGTGCATCTTTATTTTTTATTTTTTAACTATGCCTGCGATAAAAAGGCGTGATTTGGATGAAAAGTAATGATTTGGATATAAACTATATTATATATTGAATAAATTAGATATGATTAAAAGCGCGTTAATTGTCCATAAATTAAAATTAAGCCTAAGCCTGACGCTAAGTTAATCATTAAAACTTTTCTCAATTTTTTTATATTATAACGCTGTGTTATTAAATTGTAAGAAATAATCGTGATTATGAATTAAGCTTTTGAAAATTAGCAAACAGAAAAAATGTGACTTGGAAAGATTCTGTTTTAATTTTAAGGAATCTTAAAAAAATGGTATTAAGTATTTGTGCATGATAAGCAGGGTTGCTGATTTGCACCAACTCCCCAAAACCCGGGATCTTTAAAGCCGAATGGTTAAAATAGTGGAGAGAGCATCTACGTAGACGAAATATTTTTTTTTACAAAATATTATACGCAAAAATATTATCACAGGACGATTGCCCTTATATTTTTTAGCAATTGAAGACCTGTAAAAAGCTCAGGCTAATCCCAGTTGAAGCTTCTGAAGCATTTGTAATCATAATCATAATCAATTCATTTGGTCATGTTGGTTACAAGTAACATTAATGCATTGTAAAAATAAATATAAACCAAAATTAAAGCTACAGCCGGTTCGGAACTAATCCTACCGAGAAGAATCCGGCAAGAAACTCAGTAGTTATCCTAATCTTTACAATATTTGGGACTAGATAACATAAAAATATGGTGGCTGAGCGAGCAGATAATCATGTCCTTAAATGCTTATCATCATTGATATATTCATCAAGTTTGTAATACCCCTTTTTCATTAAACATGATTTAACATAGACCTTAAATCTATGCATGGGTAAGTCAATAATACCTTGACAATCCTGATCTGACTTAAATTAACGTCATTAAAAGATCAGATTGTGATCTCAAATAGACATTTCTAAAAAAAAACAGATTTTAAAGAGTATATGCAAATAAATTTAGTATTTATTAGATAGATACACTTTATTGCACAGAAAATTCACAGAAATTGGTTTTACAGACTTAATTAAGTACAATATAGGCGGTCTTATTGCTAGAGCGCAATCTCTTCCAGACAACCTTTAGGTAGAGGAAATAGTAGACATCGAGAAACGGGTACAGCCGTGCAAAATGTTTAAGAAAAATACTAACAGAAAATATCAATATAAATACCATAACAAGATAAAAATATAAAAAAAAAATACGTAAAGATAAATAAAACTATAATAAATTAATAAATACCTATATAATAAATAAATATATAAATTTACATAAAGTATTTATGATATAAACAAATAGAAATAAATATATGAAATTAAATTAATTACCAACACCCATCCCGCCGTTTTATGGAATTCATAACAATGGAATTGGTAACCCTGTCGATAAGGCCACACTTTAAACAGACTGAAGGTTTTACTAAGTCTAGATTCTAGACTATTCGCTTGTTGCGTCAGAGAGAAAGGCGTCATACGATTGCTGTCCTTAACAAACTGATTTGATAGTTGTAATAACTTTATCAGTAAACTAGTCTCATATATGACTGGGTCCAAAGCGCTCTACATGTTCTTTTTTTTATATTTCACTTCAAGATTTCCCTCATCCCACCTGATGTTAAGTGGTAATGAGGTGGTAGCTTAAGGACGACAAGTGCAGCATAATACATCTGTTACTGGACTTGTCGCCCTTACCTTGAAGGCTTGACCCCTGCTACTAATGTAGCACCGCCCAGGAGCTCTGCAAACCTTACTCACACGCAGGAACCCAACAATACAGAAGTGGTTGTTATTTGGCTGCGGTCTTCTGTAAGGTATTTCACCAGTCGGGCTGCTCCAGTTCGAGCGATAAATCGCTATGCCCTACCTCTCTTAAATATTACTATAGATTTGCATCGATTTTATTATTTTTATAGTACTTCACGCCGTACTAGCGAACTTTAAATATTTGAACCATCCGTGGTTTTCAAACATTTCTGCAACGAATGTACAGACAGCATCTTTAGTTTGTATACAACTCAGAACCTTGTCACATTAAGTTGACAGACGCGATGATGTACAATTTGCTTACGAGCTTTAATGTGACAAGGTACTGGGGTGGATACAAACTATTGATGCTGACTGCACCACGGGCCGACAAGTATGTAGTTCTAAACATATTCGTCAGAGGGCACTTACCGGAGGCTAACGGTTGATACTTGATACAACAGAAAAATTTCATCGCCTACGATAACTTACGGATAGCTGAGTTTGTAAGAGCAGCACGCGCGATACGTGAAGGTCGTGGGTTCGATTCCCGCACCGCAAGGGGAGATGAAAAAAATTATGTTTCTAATATTTATAGATTTGCATGTTCTTGATCAAAAATCAAAAGCATTGATAATAATTTAATGGATACAGTTTAATCACCATGCTAGCCAAATACAGGTTGGTGATTACAAACCACAATGTCGGGTCAATATGGGAAACTTTTCTATATTGTCTCGAGTCTGGGTGTTGTGGTACCGTTTTTATTTCTGATATCTGTAACAAAAGTGCTTCAGCTTCTTACCATAGAACCAGAACAATGTATGTGATGTCTTCCATTATTTATTAATTTGTACTTAACTATTATTCTATGAACTCATATATATCAGATAAGCCAGTTCATTAAACCTATACATTTCATTCATGACTGCCAGTGGCACAGTGGATGCGATTGCAAAGGTCGTGGGTTCAAGGTTTGATCTGATTTATGACTTTGACGCACGTGTTCAAGAGATAAGGGTGCCTTTTAAATGATTAGATCGATCAAACTTGAGTACAAATATATATATATTTTTAATGTTGCTAGTTAGTTGGAATTTTTACGACCTCGATGGAGCAGTGGCTAAGGTAGGCGGCTAAAGCGCGAAAGGTCCCGGGTTCGAATCGGTGCATTAGTTACGTTTATGAGAATTAAACAATTGCTATACATTACCTAATCCGACGTGTTTCGTTTTTGGGTAGACCAAGGGGTTAAAATTAATAATAATACTAATAATAAAGGCGTAGGGAAGTGACGAGCCCATCGCCCGCTGGTGAGAGTTGGCGATCTTTGCACCACAAAGAGCGACATCTTTTTATCAGTGCAGTCAGTCTCCCCAGGGCAGCTTGTGGCGGGCTGAATGGGATTGACACCCCTTGGGACCCGTGCCCCTGAGGTCGACCAGGCCCCTTCCTCCGCTTGTCTTAGTTGGCCGGTGGGAGTGGACCCCACAGGGGCCGCAGGACTCTCATCTCTGGCTTGCCTTAGCCGGCCGTCCAGAGTGGGGCGTCAGAGCTATATGCTCGCAGGGTGGAAGTGAAAGATGCCTAAGTAGCGAGTTGGCACAGTGGCACACTCTGAGCCGCTCACACAATGTTGCTCCCCGTCGCACCTGCTTCGTGCCTTGAGTGGACGACCAATCAGGGGCCCATGACAGTGAGATGGCGAGTCACCACCTGCCCATTTTATTCGTGTTTTTAAACATAGATCGGGCAGGTGCCATAGTCCTTCCCATAGTCCCGGTTACCCAGTCCACTAGCACCTCAACCTAGGCCTTCAAGGTAAGGGTGAAAAGTCCAGTAATAGATTTATTATGCTGTACTTGTCGCCCTTAAGCTAGGACCTCATTACCACTTAACATCAGGTGGGATGAGGTCAATCTTGAAGTGTAATATATAAAAAAAATCTTTATTTCAACAGAACAATTTTTCAAACGGTTACTGCGCTAAGCCAGGCTTGTCTTGCAGAGGCCTTAAACAATTTTCATCCAACAATATTATACTGGCCGCACAGTTGCGGTAATAAAGAGGTATACAATTTGACTTTTACATTTAAAACATTAAAAAAATATGTTTGCGTTAAATTTATCCATTTATCGAGGTAGGCTTTAGGCTATATAACATCACGCTAAGACTAATAGAAGTGAATAATTAGTGGAAAGAAACATTTTCCCATATAAACTTTCAAAGGTAGCATAACCCCCCCCCCCCTTTACTTTCTAACAAAAAGTAGCCTATGTCCGTTCTTAAGGTTTAACGTATACCTATGCCAAATGTCATCAAAATCGATTGAGAGGTTTAAGCGGGAAAGCGTAACAGACAGACAGACAGACAGACAGAGTTACTTTCGCATTTATAATATTAGTAGGGATTTAAATGGGCCCCAAATTCGTGTGTGCCCTTGGACCCCAGCCTTATTAAGACTGCCCTGCAAGCATGTTTAAACTCTAAACGTTAAATACTCCACGCCTTAATAGGAATTCGTAAGTAAATTCTGATGCACAGGTAGGAAGAATACCACGCTTATCTGTTGATAAAGATGCAGTGCACGTGCCAAGCAATTTCCAACCCTATTACGAATGCGCTAAGGTGGTAACTGCAAAATTGTGCGCAGGAGTTTCTTAGAAGTCGATACGCTCAACATTCTTACACGCGTTATGAATGGGTTTTTACTTAGAGTGACCATGGGTAAAAAAATTTAGGACAAATTGGGAATGTATTGGAGAACATCACATAACAATACTAAACACTCTGATCAAAGTGGTTAAGCTACTCACCATTCATGTCCGGTTCCCATATTTTACGATTCGTAATGTGTCAAAAATAACTAACTGTTTTTCTGCAATCGACTACGAATCGTTAGTATCATTTCCTAATTTACTTTCTATACCAGCTGTCATCAGTCGTCCGTCCGTCCGTTTTTAGCTTACGCCTCGTATAATTTATTACCATCCGGAACTAGAACGGATCGTTTTCTAAATATTGGAACCAAGCATAATAAGTGAGTAGCTTAAACACTTGTGTCACATAAATCAGAAACAAGTACAGTCAACTGCTTTCGTTTGTAAATAACTTAGACCTTGTCACATTAACCTAGCTGTCTATTTCACTTACTCAGTCACATGGGCGTTTAGTGTGACAAGGTACTGAGGTGTGCACATGTACAGTACCATAACATCCAGACCCGTGACAATACAGTTCGTGTTCCATATAGATCAGACCGGGAACCAAACCCGGGACTTTATAGATGCCTCGATGCAAAAGTGAAGCCTGCTCACCACTCGGCGACGGATATCGTCAATTATAATAAACTAGCTGTGCCCGCGACTTCGTTCGCGTGGACTACATCCTTTCATGGTCGGTTTTACCCCTTTCTCCCCTAATATTCGAAACAAAAAGTAGTCTATATTTTAATCCAAGTTTCAAACTATATTTGTGCCAAATTTTATATCTCTAACTTCAAAAATAAACATTTTTCCATATAAACTTCCAAAGGTCGTATTACCCCCCTCCCTCCCTTATTTTCTAATAAAAAGTAGCCTATGTCCGTTCTTGAGATTCAACGTATACCTATACCAAATTTCATCAAAATCGGTTGAGAGGCTTAAGGAAAGCGTAACAGACAGACAGACAGAGTTACTTTCGCATTTATAATATTAGTAGGGATAGTAGGGATAGATACTTGGACATGTTTGTAGATTTAACAGAAAGTATAGACGATTATATTTTTCAATAACTTTTTTGTCAAAATTGGGATGAAGAGATTGGATTTCGTTATATTTATATAAAACACAATGTTTATTTATTAACCAATTAGTATTATTATACAAATATTACAACTATGAGCTCCTTAGTCGAGAGGCCAGCGTGCACAACTTTGGTATCACGCTATCTTTGAAGTCCCGCATTCGATTCCTGGTCGGGTCATCATGGTATATTAACTTTTCTACATTGTCTATGGTTGTTGTCGTACCGTCGTTGTTGTTGGTTTCAGTAACACAAGTTTTACAGCTACTTACAACATAATCAGAGCAACTGTGTGGTTGATGTTGTCTAATATTTTATAATGTTTCCGTACAATTTCAATAATTTTATCAACATCGGTTTGCTGGCCAGATAGTCCTTTGGTTATACCTCCTCTAGTTTTATGCAACTCTATTCCAATCGCATGTCCTTCATGTTTTTGATATTAAAGAGTCCTAAAAATACATCGTATTTAATCGAAGTATGTTATCCCAAGATAATACCAGGAAAAGCAAAATTATTTCTCATTGTGAATTTACAGACGCTTAGATAGAAATACTATTTAAACATAATTAACCATTTTTTTACAACTTACTCATTAAAACTTATCTTTTCGTATGATTTTCTTATCTTATGTGTTTTAAATACATTTCAAATGCATGTTAAGGGTTATCAACTAAATTGAAGAACATAAAAAAAATATTTCGTTTAAATACGACCTCCGTGGCCGAGAGGCGAGCGTGCCGGACTTTGGCGTCGCGCCATCTCAGAGGTTCCGGGTTCGATCCCCGGTCGAGTCAATATGGGAAACGAACTTTTCTGTATTGTCTCGGGTCTGGGTGTTGTGGTACCGTCGTTGTTTCTGATTTCTGTAACACAAGTGCTTTAGCTACTTCCCACAGAATCAGAGCAATGTACGTGATGTTGTCCAATATTTATATAAAAAAAAAATACATTTGTAGGTACGGTGGTATTTCTTTCTAACTAATTAGTTTCGTAAATATTTAATTTATATCGTAATTGTTATCTTTATATTTTCGTTATTCTAATTGTTCATTTAGATAAATATCTTATGTATTTCTTACTCCCCTAATACTTTTTCACTATCACCTTCTACCCTAGTTATATTTACGGAACCTTTTTCTTTCGCTACATATATTGGGATCAATGGATGTTATATTTAAGTCAATGTGTATTTGTGAATAATTTATGGATATCCCTCAGTACCATTTTGTGTGCCACCAACATTTAAATCTTTGTAAATGTAATATCATAATTACAAATTTATCTAATATGGTTACTAATGAAAACAAATTTTTAAAATGAATTAATAAATATTGAACAACAACACATAATACCTAATAAATCGAAGATACAATTTCTGGCATAAAAAACCAGTCCCCTTCATACTAGCATAGTTTCTGGATTCGATTTAAAATTTCTGCATTTGAGGGCTGCATCATTAAAAGTATGTCATCAAGCCAGCATGAAAATGATTTGTAGTTCTTATTTTATTAGTAGATAATATCTAACATCAAATGATTTTATATTGAAAAAGTCTTGACAACCCTAGGTGTGTATTCATAACTTGTGACACAAATGCTCTAATCTTAGTTCAATAGTGTAGAGGAGGCGTGATGTCGATAAGAAGGCACACCCACCACCAACCTGCCTCACGTAGTAAGCTAACACAATTAAATTATATAAAACATTTAAAACATGCATTCTGAATAAAACTTCAATATTATTTCAAAAACTAGTTTAAACAAAATAAAAACAACTCCTATTTAAATTTAAAAAAAATGGCAAAGGTTAATGAAATAATTTCTTTAATGTCTCGTAAACAAGTAACTTATTGATTGAAAAAAATAAGGATTTAATTGATATTTTGTAATCTATTATCTTGAATGATTAAAATATGTGATCAAAATGTTTCTCTTTTCTTACTTTAAATTTTAGTAAAATAATATGTTTCAGCATATGAAAGCTAGCCTAAATTTAAAGAAATAAAAAATCTGAGTTTTATTTAATTCATAATTTCAGACATAAAAAATAAAAATTAAGCTTAGGCACCAATAACAAAATAATTCCTCATTCACTGCTCGATAATTTGAATCATCCAACGTTCATTATTCCGTTTGATGTGGCCGAAAGCATTTCTGTGTTGTGCTGAACACGTGTTGTATCGTCTTATCTTGTTTGAATTATTACATTTGACAAGGAAGGCATGCATCTTCTTGAGTCCGTCACGTGAACTTATGCAAGCTTTCACTGTGGCATTGCTTTGTTGTAAGAATTTCAATATTTATTTTTAACTCATTAACGACGAGTTTCGTGTTTCTTAGAGATTTTGAAGAAATAAGCGCTTCTTTAACCGACTTCAAAGAAAAGGCGGAGGTTCTCAATTCGACCGTATATATTTTTTTGCAACAAAATGCATGAAAACTTGTTTCATAAGCATCATTTGATCGAAATATCTTAAGTTCTTCTTAGTTTAACTTACGAGTCCAGAAACTGCTAAGGTTCAAAAATTCGGAACCTTCTGAAGTACTAAGCCCCACTTATACAAATAATGTAATTTTATGAAAAAAATCTTTTTTTCTTTTTTTTTAAATGATGTATTATTGTACTATTTTTTTAAATTGGGGCTTCATAGTAAACACAAAACCACTTGATTATGTCGCTGCTCGTATTGTATTGTCGGTAATAGCAACGTGCTAAACTATATTTTGATGACTTTTAGTAAGTTCAAAGAAGTTTCAATATTTTATGATTCTTAATGCGTCAAAAATGGCTACCTGTTTTTCTCCAACCAACTACAAGTTGTTAATACCGTTCCACAATTTACTGTCCATACCAGTCATCAGTCGTCCTGTCAAAAGTCGCATATAGTAAACGTTTTTAAAGGCTTTCACAGTTTAGAAACCAATATTACTGAATAATTTAGGTACAAACATTTTTAAAACGAAATATAGGACGGTCCTAATGAACTAAACCCATGGCCACCCTACAGACCACGTGGTCGTCGGAGGTAAGGCCATTTGTATGATGCAATACCACATTCTGGATTGTCAGACAGAGTTGGAATTGAGAACTGCAATAGGGACTTTTGTTTCTTTCTTCTGATTCATACCCCGTTTCAATATTTGAAAAATAATCCGTTCTAATTACGGGTAATTAATAATAATAAATAAATAAATAATAAATTAATAAATATTAGACAACATTACATACATTGCTCTGATTCCGCGGTAGCTTAAGCACGTGTGTTACAGAAATCAGAAACCACGACAGGTACCACAACACCCAGACCCGAGTCAATATAGAAAAGATCGTTTCAAATTCAAATTCAAATTCAATATTTGATTATTCAAGTAGGTTAAATATAATAACACTTTCGAATCGTCATTGTATATAATGCAAAGTGATTCTACTTCCGGTTCGGAACCTATATCTATCTACCGAGAAGACACCGTCTCCCATATTGACCCGACCGGGGATCGAACCCGGGACCTCAGATGGTGCGACGCCAAAGTCAGGCCCGCGCGCCTCTCGGCTACGAAGGTCGGGTAGTAATAAATTGTACGAGGCGTAAGCTAAAAACGACCGACGGGCGACTGATGACGGATGATATGGAAAGTAATTTTGAAATTCGAATTAAGGTCTCGTAGTTGAATGGAGAAAAACGGATAGTAATTTTTGACACATAACGAATCGTACAATATTGGAACTGGCCATAAGCCATCAATTAGATAATTGATGACCGGCTCCTATATTTCAAAAACGATCCATGTCAGTACAGATAGTAATAAATTATACAAGGCGTAAGCTAAAAAGCTAAAAGCCTTTGTTCCCAACGAGTCACAGTGTTACAGGTTACAATGTGACTCGTTGGGAGAACTTTGTAAAATGATTCCCAACCAGTCACACTGTTAATTGTTAGACCGACCTACTACAGTGTTACAGTGTGACTGGTTGGGGGGGAATCATTTTACAAAGTTCTCCCAACGAGTCACAGTGTTACAGGTTACAATCTGACTCGGTGGGAGAACTTTGTAAAATAATTCCCAACCAGTCACACTGTTAATTGTTAGACCAACCTACTACAGTGTTACAGTGTGACTGGTTGGGGGGGAATCATTTTACAAAGTTCTCCCAACGAGTCACAGTGTTACAGGTTACAATCTGACTCGGTGGGAGAACTTTGTAAAATAATTCCCAACCAGTCACACTGTTAATTGTTAGACCGACCTACTACAATGTTGCAGTGTGACTGGTTGGGAATCGTTTTACAAAGTTCTCCCAATGAGTCACAGTGTTACAGGTTACAATGTGACTCGTTGGGAACAAACGGCTAAAAACGACCGATGGACGACTGATGACATATGGAAAGTAAAATTGAAATAATTCTAACTTCGAATTCTCAATTTAACGACTCCTTTTTTTTTAATTGCCTTTTTAATTAACCGCGTTTAGAAACAATGCAGTGATTCCGTGACTCCAGTGCTAAGAGACACGGTAAAAGAGACTGCCCGTTAATTAACGACTTGTAGTCGGCTGGAGAAGCAACGAATAGTCATTTTTCACGCTTTACGAATCGTAAGATATTTGAATCGGGCATTAGCCATTAATTAGAGGAATAAGTGAACGATATATTAATAAATAAATCCAAAATGCATACAAAATTTCAGATTAATCGGTTGACAGGAAGAGGGTGAAATTTGAATTACTAAATTTGACCCAAGAATAAATAATAAAACAAACGGGGTGAGCTAAATAAAACCGTTTAAAAAGAGACAACATATTATGTTAAAAGTGATCTGATCCCAAAGAACTAGCTTCAGCACTTGTGTTTTGGAAACCAGAGACAACGGTGGTACCACCATAAATCCTACTCGTATAATATTGTAAACGCAAATTTTTTTAAGAATATATCGAAGTTTGTTATTCTTTCACACATAATTATTATTTATTTGTTATTATTAAATAAACAACACTTTTTTTTTTCAATTAAACATAAGGCCTCGCAAACCACATAACTACTGAATGGTTTTGAATGAAATTTGGTAGGAAGAGAGATAACATACAAGATTAATCCTTTATAAGGATATGACCACTATAATTTAAACCTTACATCCTTAAATTAACGTCGAAAACCAATGAAATAAAAAGGGTTAACGTTTAATATAGTTTGTATCTCGAAAAACTATAGACCATCGCTAGAACTTAAATATATTTAAACACCCAGAAGCAGAACAAACAGAAATGTTCATCACGCGTGTGTAGGTATGACGTTGCCGGCGATCGAACCCACAACCTTTGCTTCAACAGCCAGTCTATACTACTAATCATTGTTCCTACAGGTCTGTAATGATTCATCAATGTTTAGTTCCAATATTTGAAAATCGACCCGTGCTAGTACGAATAGTAATATTTTTTTTTTATGGACTCTATCTCGCGTCTCTAGATAACGCGATGTCAAGTGTTTAGAGAGACACGTTATAATTATGTAGAATGCTCGGTGGTGAGAGCTAATTCATTTCTGAAATGAGATCTTCAATATCTCACTTCAGCTACAACAAATAAGAACGTCACAATATAGACAACACAACATTAGTAGGGGAAGAGGTGTTATAAATTATAATTTAATATTATAGTAATAAATATATTTACATTAATATTTAACAACAGAGAAAGAAGATAGAGTTAAAAGATTAGTAAAATTAAGAGGGCGGGGAATAGTAATAAATTATACGAGCCGTAAGCTTAAAACGATCGACAGACGACTGATGACAGCTGGTATAGAACGTAAATTATGGAAAGGTATTACCGACTCTTGGTCGGTTAGAGCAAAAACGGATAGTAATTTTTGACACATTCACTTATCAAACAGATAAATCAAAAAAACCAACAAAACTATTACGTAAAGTGTTAAAGAGTTAGTAACAGTCACCTTTCGTGTCAAACGCAATTGCAGCGCAGTGCAAGGAATTCTCCAAGATTGTCAATTGCATTAACAACCGCCACGCGAAAACAAACTCTAAAGTTTACCAATAAAGCAGGTTTTCGTTCGACAAAAAAACTGCGTTGCATTAACTATCTTGTCCGCTTAAAATAGAGTATCATTTCAATTGAAGTGCAACTGTCATGTTGAGAGCTTTTTAAACGTTGTTTACTAGAGTTTGAGCCTTAACGAAGTGTGTTAAGGTGGGTTTTTGTTTGCAGAGTGGATGTGTATGTGATAATTGGCCCGTCGTCAGTTCGTCTGAACGTCGTGATCAAAGTCACGTCGTTGGTGAGGGCGCGTTTCCATTATACTAAGATACGGCCTTTTCTTGTGACGTCACGTATGATAGATAGATAGGTACACTTTATTGCGCAGAAATATTTACAGAAATTGGTTTTACAGACATAATCAAGTACAATTTAGACGGTCTCATTGCTAGAATAAAATCTCCTCTAGACAACCTTTAGGTAGAGGTCCTCGAATTGTAATTACAGATTTTTTGTTGGTTTTCTGAATTCATTATATGTTTTTTCAAAGCATATTCCAGCGTATTCTAGTTCAAACAATCTCAATCTGATATTAATACACGTTAAAACTACTGAAGAACTACCGAAGAAAGTTACTGTTGAAATATCCGGAAATAACACAAAAACCCAAACCAAAATTTGAATGGCTCGTTCCTAGGTGCAATGGAAACGCAGCTGTTTCTAAGTGCTCTAAACTTTTCCTCATACTATGTTGCCACCCGGCTCTGTCACTTCCTCTACTTCACAGATAACAAAGATAAACAGAGAGACAGTCCTTGAACTTAGTTCGTGTTTAAAAAAAATATATATGTAATAATTATCTTTTAAACTGAATACTCAAACGTTTGAATTGAGAACCTACTCCTTTTTTTAAGTCGGTTAATAAAAAAATTGAACAAACTGTTAATTCTGTTTAATTTTTAGGGTTCCGTACCCAAAGAGTAAAAACGGGACCCTATTACTAAAACTTCGCTGCCTGTCCGTCCGTCAGTCTGTCACCTGAATCTCAAGTATCTCAAGAATAATGATAGCTAGAGAGTTGACATTTTCACAGATTATATATTTTTGTACCCACAAAAAAACAACAAAAGAATAATTATTTAAGGGGGGCTCTCATTAAAACAAACGTGATATTTTTGCTCGATATAATTCGCTTGAAATATTCTTAGATATTTAGTTGTACATATTAACTATTTACTTCAAAAATAAACAATTAATTCAAAAGAAAATAATTATATTCAACGGGGCCTCATACATATCAATGATTTTTTAGCAGATTTTTGCTCGATTTTTATTAAGGGCAACAATTAGATGATTGAAATGATCACATAATATTTTGTAGTCTATTTAATTTAAAAGTAAATAAATATTCAAGGACTACATACAAATAAGGTGATTTTTATCAGATTTTAGCTCGATTTTAATAACGGCTACAGAAAGCCGCTTGAAAAATACAGTTATATATTTATTTCAACAATAAATGATTGAGTCTTATGTTGAATAGATAATGGTACGGAACACTTCGTACGCGAGTACGACTCGCACTTGGCCGGTTTTTTTATTAGCTTTTGCCTGCGACTTTATTCGCGTGGAAACTATTATTCCTTACTAGCTGTGCCCGCGACTTCGTTCGCGTGGACTACATCCTTTCATGGTCGGTTTTACCCCTATCTCCCCTAATATTCGAAACAAAAAGTAGTCTATATTTTAATAGACCTATATTTCTTTCATATCTCTAACTTAAAAAACCTTTTTAAAAACAAGCTTTTATTATTTGTTTATAAAATGAACTAAAAAGTTAAAAATAAATTAACTCTAAAAAGAAATATAACACTTTGTAACTTGATTGTAACCTTTAACGACAAATAAGTGTCTTCGTCTAGGACAAAATAATTCCATATTGTACAAATTTATTTAATTTTAACACTAAAACTTTTCACCATACATAATTATTCAATCTCGTCGCCCCTCTTTATCATAGTCCCCATTTATAAATAAAAGCGTGTTACATTGTGATAGCTTGAGGAAAATGTTGTGTTGTATTAAATGTAACACGCTTTTATTACCAAAATTTACAAATCCTTATCTTGGTTGAACCGGGAATCGAACTCAGGACCCAGAGAAACCCTGTGCTTAAACCAAGAAACATGGAGACGTATTAAAACTTTCGTTTGTAAGGCAATTTACATCAAGTAATAATCTACGACTTTCATATTATGCCAGCAATTATAAAACGTCATCTCCGTATGAATTTCTCCGTAACAATCGGATTTCCCAATTTTAATTATTTGGAACAGTATAATAAGGAACCAGTGAAGAAACAAGATATTTACGTTTGATCATTTGAATCGATTTCCGGTCCGTTGGATTGCTCGGGTCTTAGCAATTAAGATTTTTCGGAGAATCTTCTATTCTGTAACTAGGAGACTGTTTTCTTAATACGTCCATATGTACCCACAGAAGCACACGTAGCCACCCTCAGACATACATATACATACGTACGCGCACACACACATACACCTCAAGACTACACATTATCTATACATTTCCTAAGGTAAATTTTTAAATATTATTTATAAAATATATATATTCCGCCAAATACCTCATGGATGCCCTTGGTAGGTTGCAGCGACGGGCTGTGCGCAAAATTAACGATGAAAAGATAACTGGGAACCTTGAACCTCTTCAACTACGTAGAGACATTGGTGCATTAAGTGTCTTTTATCGGCTTTATCATGGGGAGTGTTCCGAGGAACTATTTTCCCTTATCCCACCCTCTCCTTTCCTACACAGAACCACAAAAGCCGGCCAATGATGTCATCGCTTCACCGTGGAAAATATTCCATTACGAACCAAAAAGTTCGGTAACTCTTATCTTTGCCGGACCATAACGAAGTGGAACTCGTTGCCGGCTCATGGGTTTCCTCCTTCCTTTGACATGGATTCCTTCAAAAGGGGCGTGAAAAAACATCTTGCGGGCCAGTATGGCGATGCTAACGGATAGGATATTTTGATATCAAATCCGTTGACATCGCGATGTGGGTTCCTCTCTCGCTTACTATCAGGCTGGGAAGAGCCAATACACTGCGCTACTATAAAAAAAAAACAAAAAAATTAGGACTATTTGATAAGCTTATTTCCATATCACTTAATAGATGTATCTCATATATTGTAAATAAAACTGTAAAAATTTGTTATCCGAGGTCGGGTTTCTGTAACACAGGTTTGCATACCTATCACAGAAGTCAGGGGTTCCAAAGCACAACTATGGAATTTTTTGTTCATAAATAATAATAATAATTATTAATTACTGAATGAATTTGGATTAAATTTGGTATCCACACTGTTTACTACAATAAATACTAGATAAGCATATAGTTTACTTGTTATTCCTAAGTAGCATGTACAGTCTTTTTGATTTTGCTATAGCTAGTCACTCATTTCAAGGCAACTACTTCTATCTCTGAGGTACGAGTAGTTTTCATTCAAAATATAATTTAACAGGCACCTTTTGTACTAATTTTAGCGACAGAGATACTGACTGAGTCACAAATTCTAAGAGAGGTAGGGCATAGCGATTTATCGCTCGAACTGTAGCAACTCGACTGGCGAAATACCTCCACCTTACAGAAGACCGCAGCCAAATAACAATCACTTATGTGTTGTTATGTTCCTGCATGTGAGTAGGTTTCCAGAGCTCCTGGGGGGTGCTACATTAGTAGCAGGGGTCAAGCCTTCAAGGTAAGGGTGACAAGTGCAATAACAGATATAACAGACCTAAATATAATCCTTTTTATGTTTATTTTGGCAACAAACAACCATGTTACAATGCAATACATAAATTAGACAATATGTTCTCTTTCTGATGTTAATTTTACTGTGACAGTAATCTCAACCGTTAGGTTAATTGGAAACATAAAATGATTGACCGACATAACGTTTGTGGAGTTGAATGTGATTGTGTTAAAACACATAATAGTCATTGAGTTGATTACCTTAAAAAGCTTTTAAACTTTCTTGGAAGAACTGGAATTTAAAATAAAAATATCTATTTGCGATAGATATACCTTATTGCATAACAAATTACAGAATTTGGTTGGTTCCGGGTTCGATCCCCGGTCGGATCAATATGGAAAACGAACTTTTCTATATTGTCTCGGGTCTGGGTGTTGTGGTATCTTCGTTGTTTCTGATTTCTGTAACACAAGTGTTTAAGCTACTTACCACAGGATCAGAGCAATGTATGTGATGTTGTCCAATATTTATTTTATTTTATTTATTTTACTACAAATTATAGTACAGTCGGAAGCACAAAGCAAAGATATTAGAGATGCAACAGATATCCGGTTGCTATCCGGTATCCGGCCTATCCGGACATTATTTTACTATCCGGCCGAATACCGGATAGTGATCCTGTTTGGTAATTAACTTTTAAAAATAGTTAGTATATAAGAAATACATATACAAATTAGACAAAAAACTTATCTATTCAGCAACATAGGCAGGCGCACGTGTACTGCATACGCAATAGACGCACAATGACTTAGGTAATAAAAGTCATTTCTTGGCTAGAAAACTGTCCGCGCGAACCACCACAATACGCAACAAGTTGAAACACGGACGCGCCCGCCGACAAACTAAAATTTATGTATCGTTTGGCCGGCCGAATATTCGGCGGCCGAATACCGGATATTCGGCCTGATCACCGGCCGTTCATCTCTAATACTTATTTCATCGTGAACAAAATTAAATGGGACTTGTTGGTTCGTGATGGAATAATTTACACGATGAAGCGATGAATATGTCGCAGGCATATTGAGTAAATCCGCCGTTTACATACGTCGTCGTCAGTTTAAAAACGAATACTGGTTTGTAAAATGCCGAGGACAAAATGAAAATCGGCATGTTACATATCAGCGAGCGTTTTTAAATAGACGGCGCCGTATGTAAACGGCGGATTTATTCAAAATGCCTGCGACAACTACATTGTTGGCCGGCTTTTGTGGTTCTGTGAAGGAAAAAGGAAGGCAGGGATAAGGAAAAACTGTTCCTCGGAACACTCACCATGATAGAGATATAAGACACTGAACGAACCGATGTCTACGAAGTTAAAGAGGCTCAAGGTTCTAAGCATATTTGGATTTCATTAAGAAATCGCTTTCTTTCAATTTTCTATACTATTGTATTATGTGATGAAACTTACAAAAAGTTTCCGAAATTCTCCGATCCAGCTAACTAAAAATCTGTTCAATTCTCAACTATTAAGGTAGCTATTCGGGTTACGTTTTCTGCTTAATCGCACGACCTCTCAATCTTGGAAGCGGAATGCATTAATCGTAAACATTCCTACAATAGCCTCTGGGAAATGTCGGAATGCCAGATATTTCCATAACACTCTAAATTAGTTTGATTGACGCCGAATTGAGTCGGTACTTCGATTTCTATGAAATTAGAACAACATTGTGTAGTTTGGTATTTGTAAGTGAGTAAGCATTTAGCCATTTAGGTCCCATTACAGGGCACCTGCCTCATCTGAATTATTTGGCTTCACGCCGAGCTAGCAAAGTTTTATAGAAACAAAAACAATTGCGTTCCAGTTTAAAGAGGTAGGGCACAGCGATTTATCGCTCGAACTGAAGCAGCCCGACTGGTGAAATACCTCCACCTTAAAGAAGACCGCAGCCAAATAACAATCACTTCTGTGTTGTTGTGTTCCTGCACGTGAGTAAGGTTTCTAGAGCTCCTGAGGGGTGCTACATTAGTAGCAGGGGTCAAGCCTTCAAGGTAAGAGCGACAAGTCCAGTAACAGATTTATTATGCTGTACTTTTCACCCTTAAGCTAGGACCTCATTACCACTTAACATCAGGTGGGATGAGGTCAATCTTGAAGTGCAATATAAAAAAAAAACATTTAATATAAGTTTCCGGATCAGAACGAGACGACATTTTTAATACGAACTACTTACTGCCCGACGTTTCGGTTAGGTTGCACCAACCGTGCTCACGAGCTGACTGGTCAAGCTCGCCTATGTCAGTTCGGGGAGCTTGCAAATCTTCGTACGCCCTCACACCCCACAAAATGTTATTGAAGTCACTTTGACACACCATACTGACAGTATCTGGAATAGTTTTTAATCGTCCTGAACCATTTTTAAATGTAAAAAAATTACTACTCATCTTGCGATGTAGTATTAATAGTAGTAGAACCTACGACCTTCACGTATCGCGCGTGCTGCTCTTCCAACTGAGCTAACCGCAAGTTATCGCGATGAAATGTTCTGTTATACCTCTTATCCTTCCGTAAGTTCTATATTCTGTATGAATTTATAACTACATACTAATGTTTCGTTGCAGAAATGTTTGAAATCACAGATCAAAGACTTGGGACTTTGTACTGCCCTTATCTCGTAAGCAAAAGAACTAAAATCGAATTGCAATTGTTTACCTTGATGTCTTGTTCATTGTACATAAGGTTGCTGTTCCCCACAATTTTATTGCGTTATTTCAGGATATTTATTATTTCCTAGTGTTTTGCCGTAGCTTTGCACACGTAAGATCCCGGTAAGCTATATTTAATACGAAGATAACTAAAAAAAGGTACATGAATCCAAAATTTTGTTTCGAGACATGGTTTTTTTATATTGCACTTCATGATTAACCTTATCCCTCATGATGTTAAGTGGTAATGCGCTTAAGGATGACAAGTACAGCATAATAAAGCTGTTACTGGACTGGTCGAACTTACCTTAAAAGCTTGACCCCTGCTACTAATGTAGCACCCCAGGAGCTCTGGAAATCTTACTCACATGCAGGAACACAACAACACCGAAGTGATTGTTACTTGGCTGCGATCTTCTGTACGATTTAGATAATATTGTAATTTCAAAGAAACAGAAACTAAACATCATCTCTTGCAATGTCTGATTCGAACCCACGATCTCCCATACCGCGAGTTCAGCTCTTCCACTGACCTAATTAAGTTTACATGACTATTTCACCTGTTATCATAAACGTGCTACTCCGAAAACGAACAAAGAATCTGCACTTCAAGATACGGAGTTCAAAATCCTCAGCCAACTCCAATAGCTAACAAAATAAACAGCTATCTAGCAGATAACGCGATCTTTCAACGCCGCCCAGCCATCCGGAATTGCAACAACAAACAGTATTGTTTAGACTGTGCCAAAATACGTAAAAGCCGATGAGAGATTTTGTAAGCTCGTTATTAACGCAGTGCAATTATTCACTGGCTCCCACATTTTTAGTGGACTGGTGTGGTTAGCTCAGGTTTGCACTTTGATTCGGACGAGGTTTTGAGTTTGCTTGTTTTATTTTAACTTAGCTGAGGCTGGGGCCGTTTGGCACATTTTTTTTTATATTACTCTTCAAGATTGACCTCATCCCACCTGATGTTAAGTGGTAATGAGGTCCTAGCTTAAGGGCGACAAGTACAGCATAATAAATCTGTTACTGGACTTGTCACGCCTACCTTGCAGGCTTGATCCCTGCTACTAATGTAGCACCCCTCAGTAGCTCCGGAAACCATACTCACGCGCAGGAACACAACAACACTGAAGTGATTGTTATTTGGCTGCGGTCTTCTGTAAGGTGGAGATATTTCACCAGTCGGGCTGCCCCAGTTTGAGCGATAAATCGCTATGCCGTACCTCTCTTAATAAATAAATAAATATACCTTATCTATATACCTACTGTATGTACAAAAGTTGTGTGTATATGCTTATAAAAGTTTGTTAACGTGAGTTCGCGTTATTTCAGCATGAAAAGCTCCAAGCTTTAGCAAGGGATCCATTCTTCAAACAGCATTAGCTGAGCTTTTTTCCTTTTATCCGATTCACAATCCATTTATGTTTGAAACAAATAATGTTTTGTGTTTTGTTTGTAAGTTGAGATACTAAATATTCTTTCTTTTTTATTTAAATGTATACCTAGTTTTTGTTAAGCTATCTTTTCTCTTCATTCTTCAATAGGTGTTCACTGGTTTAAGCGTGAAAGCCGGACAGACAATCTTACTTTCGCATTTATAACATCAGTATGTTTTTCTAAGCCCGGTACAAAGTGGATCAAACCAGAGAATCCACGTGTATTGTAACTATATGTATTCCGCCACATACAAACATGATATACTTCCAGACCGCAAAAGAAGTTACTAGCACATGCAAAATCTCATGAATATCGACGAATCAATTAACGTTCGTTCGGTTTTCTTTGGTCGCCTTGTAGTTTTGGTATTGGGTTCGATTCCGAAATGGAACTTTTTTTTATATTACTCTTCAAGATTGACCTCATCCTACCTGATATTAAGTGGAAATGAGGTCCTAGCTTAAGAGAGACAAGTAGAGCATAATAAATCTGTTACTGGACTTGTCGCCCTTACCTTGAAGGCTTAACCCACCCCAAGAGCTCTGGAAACCTTACTCACACGCAGGAACACAAATCACAGAAGTGATTGTTATTTGGCTGCGGTCTTCTGTAAGGTGGAGGTATTTCACCAGTCGGGCTGCACCAGTTCGAGCGATAAATTGATATGCCCTACCTCTCTTATATTAAGTATGTTAAGGATATTTGTAAGTTATTTTTGTAGGGCCCGTACATTTGATAGATTCATTTAACCAGACATTAAACTCGTCGATGACCTCCGTAGCCGGATATGGGCGTCACGTCATATCTAAGGTCCCGGGTTGGATCCCCGGTTGGATCAATATGGGAAACGAGCTTTTTTATATTGTCTCGGGTCTGGGTGTTGTGGTACCGTCTTTATTTTTAATTTCTGTACCACAAGTGCTTAAGCTACTTACTACAGAATAAGCAATGTATGTGATGTTGTACAATATTTATTAATTATTAAACTATGTCCTTCTACAAAACTTTCTTATTAGTAACTAAATTACTCATTAAAACTACAAAGTCGTCATAAACCAATCAAAAAGTTTTCCAAGTACTTTGATAAGTCAAACGAAACTAACTCCCCATCTAAGTTTTTCTTAGAAGACAAAACGTTTAGCCGAATTAAGTTCGACAAAAGTTGTCTGAGTAAACCTAATTACTTTGAAATCGTTCTTAGAATAATTTATCATTTATCTCTAACGTTTAAAGTCGTTTAAAGTTTGAAGACAGAATCTGGGGCAATGATTGAGATAAACGTCACCTAGGATGCGCAATACTTACGTCAAATTTCTCGCTCGAGACGACAATTTTTTTTATATTTTCTTACGCTGCGAGCCCCAGCTGCTTCAAAGAGCAAAAGTGCGATAAAATATGGGTTTGAAAAGAGCAGCCTTAAGAACCCCCTTTCGTTGGAAGTCTGCATGGTAATTCATCACTATTTTTAGTCTAATCATTATCAAAACGCGACACCATTTTTATTTAGTAGTTAATACGAACTACTTACAGCCCGACGTTTCGGTTAGGTTGCACCAACCGTGGTCACTTTGACCCGTTAAATTATTTTAAACGTTAAAATTTATAATCATTATCTTATTTTAAAAATAACACGGTTAGGACACACATTTTAGCACTTTGGAAGTGACTCTCGCGCAAACTATTCAATTTTTAAAAAAATTCAAATTTTACCAAGGATCCCTAATTTTGTAGCCTATGTGAAATTGGAAGATTTTTTAAATCGGCCCAGTACTTTTTGAGTCTCTTCATTACAAACATACAAACATACAAAAATACGTACAAATCTTTCCTTTTTATAATATTAGTATAGATATATATTAGCAACCTAAATATTTTTTTTTTCTATAGAGACCCCACACGTATTGGTTTGAAGAAAAAAAAATTAGTTTCAACGTTAAGTAAGTAAAGGGAGCCCCTAAAATGTATGGTTTATTTTTCCTATTTTTTAAAAAATCTTAATGGTTCACAGAATACATGCTAAGTTTCAACAGTATAGGTCTTACAGTTTCGTTAAAAAGTGGCTGTGACATTCGGGCGGACAGACAGACAGACGGGCAGACATGACGGGTCCTTAGGGGTTCGTTTGTCCATTTGGCTACGGAACCCTAAAAACGCGTCAAAATCAGTTGTGTAGGTTTAAAGATATAAAGGGACAACCCACGGGAAGTGTCGTAATTTTTTATTGTGACTTTTTTGTAATTTTACATAAAATATGCTTATTTTACCTATTCAACATATTGCATAAGTCGGAAAGCAAAAAAATCAACTCCGCATCTCTTTATTCAGTATTCCATAATAAATCTGTCCATTACATAAAAGTCTGTAACAGAAAAACAATTTTTTAGCAACTTTTAACAATTGCGCAACACATACTGTTTAGTTAGAATTTTAGATTTGTTCAATGCTGCATACTACGGTATTTGAAATAAGACATCCTTGACACATGCTAAACTGGAGTTTTTCTTTCAAAATATCGTAATGTAAACTTAATACCCAGGAATTTGTGTACTAAGAATTGATAACATTGAATTACTGAATAAATTGGTCTAATGCGAACAGGCAGTTGGATTTCGTACGGCACTTATGTCGTGGCTTTAAAAACCAAAATGGTATAGCAAGTGCTTACCGCGAATTGTAGATTGCTATTCGTAAAACAGTACAGGGTTTTCTTTGTTCGAGAAACGACTGGTCATAACCATTTTTTTGTTTCAGATATCAGAAATCAATTTTTTCATGTAAATTACATCAGTCATATTTATGAAATCGTTTAAATGAACCAAATGAAGCAACCTCCGGTTCGGAACTGGCAAGAATTTTGTAGTTTTCATTACAAAGACTAAGTTTATAACAAATTTTGCACCAACACATACAGTGTACTTTTTAGAAGTAAAAAAGAATGTTCAAAGCAATTATGAAAATAAAAAAAAACTAGCATTCACAATTTATCTGTAGATCTTAATGCTCAAAGTGAAAGAAAATAATTTTGCTGACTTACATGTATGAAAGACGTGAAATAGGCAATTTAATAAAACTGAAATAAATGTTAAGGGGCTCCCTTTACATTTAATTCGGATTGAACCGGATTGAATTTTTTTCCCACTCTGCAATTGGGAGAGTGCCGTCTGTTTATTTTTATTTTTTTTTAAGATTAATTAATATTGCATGTGGAGCTAACCTGTAATTGTCTGTTACATTTAGTTATAGTATGCTGATGTATTACCTATATTTAAGTATTATTGTAAACAGATGTTGGTTAGCCTAAATAAATAAATAAATAAAATAAAAAATAATTCAGAGTAGTTAGTGAACCATCTATTAAGACTAGGATTAGTCATTAAAAGACTTTGAGTACCCTTCTACAAAAGACATCTTTTAATTTAGGACTAAAATTTGTGCAAAGGCGGTAACTTAACAGTAACATAAGGCAATTTAAAAAATATACTTAAATCAACAAATTAGTTAAAGTAATAAATTATGCGAAGCGTAAGCTAAAACCGACCAACAGACGACTGATGACAGCTGATTTGGAACGGTATTAACGACTCGTAGTCAGTTGGAGAAAAACGGATAATAATTTTTGACACATTACGAATCGTAAAATATTGAAACCGGGCAATAAGGGTGATATTTGTATCAAAATGTGTATTTTGACATCCTTTTCTCTGTACTATAAAAAAAGATCAAACCCAACGATAGAAAAAAAACATTAAAATTTATTCGCTCCTGAAAAAAGACATAATCATTACAATTGGCTACTTGACAGTTTTTGAAAAATCATTGTAAAATGTGCGCCCGTTCATTTTATATCCTAAGCAATTCGATTTATATGGAAAAAATGAAAATAACCAGAGAAAAATAAAATTTTGTTAGGTTTAGACACACAATAATTCAATTTAATCGGTAAAATAATCATTGTTTCGCCACATTAAAATAAATAATTTTAGCCGACAGCTGTCATTTCCGAATTGCAATGGTTGTTTCCGTTTCGGTTCTTTTGTCCCACAGATAAAAAAGTAAAATTTATTTTGCCAAAATAAAATACTTAAAAATGCTTTTAATTAAAAAATAAAAATGTAAAATTATTATTAATCTAATAAGCTAACATTTCTAACACTTTTCATATTTTATTGTTAAAACTGTCAAGTAGCCAATATGAGATGTACATTATTCAATAGCAATACGAAAGTCTAAAAATCATTTAACATTACTGAAAGTAAAACTATGGTAATGCAATTTTACAATTTAAAAAGTATTTCTGTCACGTTTCACTAGCATTTTTGTCTTGACACATAACTCAGTCACGTTTGGGTAAAAATGTCAATTTTCGGGTCAAATTAGCATATTTATATGTGATTTAGCTCATACATTTTGTCCTTTAGAACACGGGTTGTAAAACGTGATGCATGTGTGAGTGTCCTCGATAATTTTCACTATTTAAATTTATGGTGATACGATGGGAGCAAAAAATGAATAAAGGGGGTAAAGGAATGAAAAGCATGATCGATCTGTTTCACCGATTTTTGTTTCTTCTTTTTCTTTTTGTATTTAATAGCGTAGTCGTAGTGGTTTTAATAGTATTTAAAAGAGGTAGGGCATAGCGATTTATCGCTTGAACAGGAGCAGCCCGACTGGTGAAATACCTCCATCTTACAGAATTCCGCAGACAAATAACAATCACTTCTACGTTGTTGTGTTCCTGCGTGTGAGTAAGGTTTTCGAAGCTCTTGGGGGGTGCTACATTAGTGGCAGGGGTCAAGCCTTCAAGGTAAGGGCGACAAGTCCAGTAACAGATTCATTATCCTGTACTTGTCGCCCTTAAGCTAGGACCTCATTACCACTTAACATCAGGTGGGATGAGGTCAATCTTGAAGTGCAATATAAAAGAAAAAGCAGCTTGGAATCGTTTCAAATGTTAGGAGCAGCAAGATTGCTCGCGGTCCTACATGATGGACTAACTTCAATCTTGTCACGATAGGTGCAAGCTGCAAGTAACGCAAAGCGGTTCGGCTGGAATGATGAAACTAGGTTCCTCAGTGATGTTCGACAGAGGATGTTAGGAAGTAGAATTTAAAGAGTGAATCGCACTCTACAAGGCGCGGAGTTCCATGTTACTCGTCGCGAGGACTCGGTGAAAAGAGCACATACTGGCATCCATAGAATCTTTGGAAAGCTGTAGAGCTCATGAGTCCTCTTATTTTCCCCGAAATTGGGAGCACATACTGCATTATTGGCGTCCTTGGAACCTTTGGAAAGCTGTTACGTAAATGTACAGCGGAGGTGGAGCTAGTTGACCACTTACCCGTTTAGTTTCGTAAGTAACTATTTCATGTTTGTTTTTTTTCTGTATTTATTTTTGTTTTTTATTTTTATTTTATTTGAGTTGTCCAGTGTAGACACGTATCTTGTATGTAGTGGTGATTAAATGTATTTTCTTTTTGTCTTTCAAGTCTTATTTTGACCCAAATTGACCCAACAATTTAACACGTTAATAGGTTGAATCTTATCAAATAATCTTTCAACTTCTAATCTGATGCTGAAACAGCATCCAGAAATACGTTAACCTGTGATTGTAAATGTCAATTACTGTGCCAGACAATGACGTGTTTCCTTCATCAAAATTATGTAGTGTAAGACACGACTCAAAAAATAGTACCTACTTAGAGTAATGTTCTTAAAATTTAAACAAGTGTCACCCATAATCAATGAATGCAGTAATTTCGGTCGGTTCGGAGTTAGGCAGAAATTAATGAAACAAGTTGCGATTGGCAGAGGATCGCCACCAATTACCGCTTCCAATTGGTTCGCATCAGTCAAGGGATTCATTGACGTCAAGAGTTTGTCAATCAGCTGACTTTGACAAGCGCGAGGCGTGTCATAGTTTGGAACCCGTAGAATTAAAATTAGTTTGAATTCCAACTCTATGACTAGTTCAATGGAATAATTATTCTTGGCTTATAACCAAAAAGGATCGTAAGTTCGATCCTAACATTTGTTTGATAAATTTATCCATTATCTTTGTTTGGGTGTTCCTAAATGTATTTATTGTGGTACCACGAGATTTGGATTAGGTGAGTGAAAAAATTTTATTGCACAAAAAGAAGTACAAAAGTTGCACTTAATGCTAGGGGCATTCTCTACCATTAATTTTTTTAACCTTAACATTTCCTGTCAATTACGTAAATCAAAATATGGCACAGACCAAACAATCAGACCTACTTTTGTCGAAAGGAAAAGGGCCTCGCAACACGTCGCTAGGGGCCTCGCAAGACCTGTTCGCTCGGGGGCTCCCAATAGGTAAGAACCCGCTGATGCGCGGGAACAGAAGACCTACCAAACCATCACAAGCACGTGGCTACGAACCCTAGAATACACCAATCTAAATGTTTACCCTTTGAATTCGTTGCAGAACCAAAGTAGGCATTAAACAAAAAAAAGCAATTGAAGGATCCGCGGTAATAATGATGACTGTCCAAAATATTAAAAATCTATGTGATCAATCATTCGATCACTTCATACATGCAGCTAGTAATTTATTATACTAACTAGGCAATATCACTTCCAGTCCTGAAAAAAACAGTTTCTGATATTTAACTACACGTCTAGAACGCTCAGTGTCCCAGGTATTCACGGCAACAAGGCTGAATTTTGGGCAACGTTTCAAACTCAAAACTCAAATATTTCTTTATTCAAGTAGGTTACATGTAACACTTTTGAATCGTCATTGAATACAATGCAAAGTGATTCTACTTCCGGTTCGGAACCTATATCTACCGAGAAGACACCGGTAAGAAACTCAGCAGATAAGTTACAGTAGCAGTATCTAACTTATAGCTATGTGTAGAACACTTTGGACCAAGTCATATAGTTTTATTTTGTTTATAAACTTGACACCCAAATATCTCGAAACAAAAAACAAAGGACGTTTATCATTATTTCAGTGGACCCTTTAATTGTCATACATTGAAATATCATTAGAAGATACCGAAAGAACCCCGATTGTCTCCAGTAAGTCGCCACCCGAATTTAAATACTTATACCTACAATCCAACTTCTCCTGTTTTGTTATTCAAACCACGAGGCTCCAGTTTTGTTTCAGACAGACAGAAAAAACATTTTATTTATTTACACGAGTCAAACGGTGTTTTAGAAGGCTATCGAATGTTTCATATAGTTTCTTTGCGGCTTATCAAACGGGAATCAGGGGACTGTTTTAGTAGATCTACTCCCTAAAACGAAAGAACAAAGTCAAAGACAATTTATTTATTCAAGTAGGTCACAAGTAACACTTATGCATCGTCAAAATGAACACAAACCAAAATTGAAGCTACAGCCCGTTCTGAACCTAATTCTAGCGAGAAGAACCCGGCAAGAAACTCAGTAGTTATCCTAATCTTTACAATATTTAGAACTAGATAAATTAAAACTGTGGTGTGCGAGCGAGCAGACAATCATGTCCAAATATGTTTATCGTTTAAATATTCATCAAGTTTATTGTATCCTTTTCTTATTGAACATGTTTTAATATGGACCTTAAAACTATGCATAGGTAAGTCAATAATACAAACGAAAGCTTTCGTTTTTGAAGATTAATCAAAAGTTTGGAAGTTTAAACGTGGTTTTTCCATATGGTAATTTTTATAGGTGGTAATTTTTGAAAATAAAGCTGTAAACTTCATTGCACAAGAATAAGTACAAAAGGCGGACTTAATGATAGGAGCATTCTCTACCAGTCAACCATTGTGTCATGCAGATAGTTTGTGGGTGCGGTAACAGTAAAGGTTCTAATTATAAATTTATACATAGGTACTCATTAATAATAACTTGTCTTGTTTTTTAAGACCTTAACTTATATTTAGGGGGTTCTCATACAATACACGTGATTATTTTGCATATAATATTGTTTTTTTTATACCGCACTTCAAGATTGACCTCATCCGACCTGATGTTAAGTGGTAATGAGGTTCTAGCTTAAGGGCGACAAGTACAGGATAATAAATCTATTACTGGACTTGTCACCCTTACCTTGAACCTGACCACTGCTACTAATGTAGCACCCCCAGGAGCTCTGGAAACCTTACTCACACGCAGGAACACAACAACACTGAAGTGATTGTTATTTGGCTGCGGTCTTCTGTAAGGTGGAGGTATTTCACCAGTCGGGCTGCTCCAGTTTGAGCGATAAATCGATATGCCCTACCTCTCCTAAAATCAAATATAATATAAATATGATAAAATAGTTTAATGATTTTTGTTCGAATCGCACTTGGCCAATTTTTTTTAATTTATTCTTCTCATTGTGTACAATATTAATGGTTAAATTATCATTAAATTGAACGACCTCCTTTGGTATTATATCAATAGTGTATTATTTCTGAAGAATCTAAATTCAACATTGACTTTGCATTGAATTATTTGCAAAGGTATTCATTTACAGAGAACATAACGCATAGCTACAACATGACGCCTAAATACTACAACAAAAGTGTACAAAACATCTGTGCAAACGTTTGACAGTTCTTTTAGACGTAAATCGGGTAAAATACGTTAATAAAGATTGATTCATAATTGACAATTAAATTCGATTGCGCAACTAATCAAATAAATGAAAGATTTTTACGTCTAGATACAATTAAAAATAAATAAATAATGGACAACATCACAAATACTAGAGTACTCTGATTCTATGGTAGTAGCTTAATCACTTGTGTTACAGAAATCAGAAACAAGGACGGTACCACAACACCCAAACCCGAGACAATATAGAAAAGTTCGTTTCCCATATTGACCCGACATGGGGATCGAACCTGGGACCTCTGAGATGGCGCGACGCCAAAGTCAGGTACCGGGGGAAATGCTTGGCGCACCGTACCGTCACCCGAGGGAGGTGATGGCGTGTGTAACGGCACTTAAACCCCCCGG
Source organism: Glyphodes pyloalis (assembly GCA_037074685.1). Classification (NCBI taxonomy): domain Eukaryota; kingdom Metazoa; phylum Arthropoda; class Insecta; order Lepidoptera; family Crambidae; genus Glyphodes; species Glyphodes pyloalis. The sequence goes on along the minus strand of JAYKKO010000020.1, from coordinate 10,738,839 downwards.
GGGACCTCATCGCCTTAATGGTAATGCTGTGGGAAAAATTTTATAACCACCACATCACCGGCGTGTCCAAAGCACCCTAAGATTTAAATCTTAAGCAGCGCACTTGTACAAACACACTACTAGAAAGATACTACACATTTTGATCTTTGCACCAGCCTTTATATCATGCACTTAAGAACGAATTTCGAACTGCATGTGTTTTCATTTTACCTTTGACTTGCTGTCGTACATGTACAGTCACATGATACAAGCTCATTCTAAAGCTAACCTTATGGTGACGTCGTAAAAGCACAAGTATTTACATTCAAAGTCAAAGTCAATATTTTTTTATTCATATACATAGATTACATTAGTAATAATAATTATCTCTGTATAAAGCAAATGAAGCTGCCTCCAGATCGGAACATATAACTATAGAAAAGACACCGGCAAGAAACTCAGTAGTTTGTTTTACAAAAGCTAAACTTATAACTAATTTTGAACCCAGCCATACAGTTGTTTATCAATAGTAAAAAAACATATAATGAATCAATAAAATATGATAAAAATGTAAGACTTAATCCGCAATATTTCATATGCATCATTTGACACATTTTGGCATTAAAAAAAAATTCAAAACAATATAAAAAGCGTAAGTACAGACGAACAGACCGTTTGCCGTAATCCAGACATAAAATACTTGAGCGGTCCACGAATGGACATATTTTGATTAAACTACCTGTCTCATTGAACTGAGATCGAGTTATTTTCAGACCTATTGGAAGAACTTTCTGAAATAGCTACAGTTACTTCTGAGCTATGAATACACTTACCAAATTAACTTTTCGCGTGGGCTATTAAGGCCGTCGAACTATAGACCCCGGATAGATTTACGAAGGTAGCTAAATTATTAATATCATACTAATTAGAAATAGATTTATTTGCATAAATTTTATGCAAATTTTATGCTACAAAAGGTGTTAAAAATAAAATAATAAATACACATTAGAAAACATCACATACATTGCTCTGCTTCTGCGGTAAGTAGCAAAAGGACTTGTGTTACAGAAACCAGAAACGACGACACCTACCACAACACCCAGACCCGAGACAATATAGAAAAGTTCGTTTCCCATATTGACCCACCCGGGGATCAAACCCGGGACCTCAGATATTGCGCGACGCCAAAGTCTGGCCCGCTCGCCGGTCGCCATCATAGAATTGAAAAGAAAACCAATTATGATGGTACGCAGAATTCACTTAAATACATTCGTCAACACCCAGACACAGAACGAACACACAAATGTTTGCCCTGATTGGGGATCGAACCCACTACTTTGGTTTAACAACACAACACACACCATTATTCTACTAAGCCATATTTGTTTCAACGTAATAACGTTGAAACAATTTATTAAGTTTTTTTAAGTTGAAATTTTTTATTAGTCCTTAATAAAATATTATTAGGACTAATAAAAAATCTATTTCTTTTTCTTTTCTATTCCATTCTGGAACGTTCCAGTAAGCATTTTTTCGAAAGTGGTTTTTACGTTCTTTGAATAATTACAAATAAAAATCTTCTTCTTTCTTTTCTATTCCATTCTAGAAGTACCTACTGTTCCGTTAAGCATTTTCTCGAAAGCTACTTCGAACATGGCCGTCACTTTGACGCGTTAGCAGCAAACTAATAGACCCTCTTATTCTCGGAACATTGCATAAAATATACAGCTGTGGGCTACTTCAGATACACTGATGCGTGCAGTATTTAATTTATTTGAATTTCATGAAAGCTTCATGGAGGGCAGGGCTGGATTCAGAGAGGGGGACCTGTGTCTGTTTGTGTTTTTCAAAGGTAAACATAGTGATACGATAATGATGTTAGAAAAAAAGACCGTTGGGAATAGAATTGAGGATGTAACATCAATAAAATGTGATTTACGTATCACTTAATAGGACAACTTAGTTAAGTGTCTTAAAACATGCTTAAAATTCCTGGCAACTTAATTAAACTTATAGGAATATTATTTTTCTTATTTTAGACGGATAATTAGACTATATCCCATACCATTATTCTTAAGCAAGTCTTGTCTTAATCAGTGATGTTCTCATTTTTACGTACTTTTAACTTCTAAGTTTCATATTTTGAAAAGAATTAGAGACATTAATATGTCTATTTATAATTCCAATGTTAGATTATATCCTATCAATAATGAAGATAATAATCAAAATCAATTATTCAAAACTACGTCATATCATGTCTTGCGTAGTTACTTGGTAACAAATTTATTTACTTTTTTGTCGTTATGTAATGCCTTATATCATAGCGCATAGTCAGTAATGATGTCAACATGTACTGTTATCTGAATCTTATACAACAATGCATTTTTTATTAACAGGCTAAAAGCTATGATCAAAAATACGCCAGGCTGTGGAATTTTTACCACTCTTAACATAATAGGCACATGAATTAATTTTGAACTGCATGTATTAACTCTGATAATGCTAGCCTTTGACTACGTAAGTTTTTTAGTAAAAAATAACGTTGCGTCTGCGTTAACTCTACAAATAAACTATTATTACACTACAATCATTTAAAACATATTGAGGCATGAGAGTGATGAGTGAGAGTTTTTTAACTATTTTTTTATGAAATATTTATCATTTAATTCATCTAAAAACAGTTTTTGTAATAGTTCATGGGTTGACCTCTTATAAGTGCAAGAAGCACCTTTACCAGAAGGGGCCATACCTCCTTAACACATTCTTACATAAAGTTAATTTTCAGATGACAAGAAAATAATATACGGTGGCAAGTACAAAGCATAAATAAGAGTAGTAAAAATACCTTAAATTTCATTTTGAACATTTCATTTAGTAACATTAAATTTTAAATAAACGGTTCCAATACGTGTCCTCTACATAAATAGTGTGCATTAAATAGTGGTATTTAAAAAACTGCCTCCCCCCTTGAATACGATCCTGTAGGATCGCCAATATAAAACAGTCGTTTTAAAAATGGCTTGCCCATTTCACTCTGGACTTCACAATCGCCTGGATCAAATCTCCTCAAAATTAAAATTCGAAATTGGAACGCTCAGTGATACTTTTTTTTTGGCTGTGTATTTTAATTCCTTAACTCTTTCGATCGTTGAATTATTCAAGTTCTGTGGTTAGAAGAAGTGCGCGCGCGATTGGAAAATATTTAAAGGTATTTTTTTATTTTATTTTATTTAACATTTTTTTTGTGTTTGAATATTTTTTAGTTTTTTGGAAAGTGGGCGTATTATTTTAATGGGTACTCATTTAATTGTAAAGTATTACCTTCATAATAAAATAAAACAATTTAGTTTTAAAAATATTTTGGCATTTGCCATGAACTTTTACAAATTTTTTTTGTGGCAGATAGGTACCTAGTTTAGGAATGTCACATTATCAACCGACTCCAAAAAGAGCACGAGGTTTCGCAATTTGACCGTATAACTGTATATTTCATGTGTGTTCGCGGATACGTATATTTCGTTTATGACCCAATATCGATGAATATATTTTTGTAACGGTTTTCGAGCAGTAAGACCGCTAAAATATTACAATACCTATCTGTTTAACCAATTTCTTGAACTAATATCTATTTGAATATTTTCTGATGGACAGAATAACGTACGTAAACATAAAATGTACGGAATTAGGGGGACAAGAACCCGAGCTATTCTCGAATAGTCCGAAATACACTTTACTAAAGCCGAGAATCGAACCCTCGATCCCTAGATCATATTAAATAGTGTTAAAGCTACATACAAGAACATTCAGATATTGGAATCAAAGTCATGAAATAGATGGTCCAATTCCATGCGTAGTCGAGGGACCAGCTTTTTTTTTATATTACACTTCATGATTGACCTCATCCCACCTGATGTTAAGTGGAAATGAGGTCCTAGCTTAAGGGCAACAAGTACAGCATAATAAAGCTAGTACGGTAGTGGAAAAAAGCTAAACTACTACGCACTATGTTACCACAATTGGATTAACCAATCCTATGTTAATATATCACAAGTCTACGAAGATAATTTTGGTAATAAATTACATGAGGAAATTAGTCCACCAATCATGTTTTTTTTAAAACTACATACTTAAACTTATAAAAAAAACATATTCGGCAGAGGGCACTTACCGTAGGCTTAACGGGTTCATGCAGGAGAAATATTTTATCGCCTACGACATTTTGCGGTTAGCTCAGTTGGGAGAGCAGCACACGCGATACGTGAAGGTTGAGGGTTCGATTTCTGCACCGCATGGGGAGATACAAATTGTCTGTTTCTTGAAAATACTAAAAGTTGACCTAGTGCGGCGTAAAGCACAATAGGAATAAAAAAATAATATACTTACTAATTTTATAAAGCTTAAGAGTTTGATGTTTGAACTCGCTAATATCAGGACAGCATCAATTAAAAAAATAATAGTCCATTTATAGAGGTAAACTTTAAATTATGGAACATCACTCTACGACCGGTAGGAGCGAAGAATATGTGGGAAATATGGAATCGGGTATAGTACACATGGATCATTATTCTTTACTAATAGCTAAAATCGTAAATGCCTAAGTACTCAGTCTGTTTGTCTATCTATCTCAAACCACTGAAGTGATTTACCTACATGGAATATGGTATACAGATAGTACTATAATACCTCCACCTTACAGAAGACCGCAGCCAAATAACAATCACTTCTTTGTTGTTGTGTTCCTGCGTGTGAGTAAGGTTTCCAGAGCTCCTGGGGGGTGCTACATTAGTAGCAGGGGTCAAGCCTTCAAGGTAAGGGCGACAAGTCCAGTAACAGCTTTATTATGCTGTACTTGTCACCCTTAAGCTAGGACCTCATTACCATTTAACATCAGGTGGGATGAGGTCAATCTTGAAGTGCAATATATAAAAAAAAAATACTTTTATGTAGAAATTTGTAAGCTCTACAATTAATTAGAACATTTTATGGTTCTATATTGTATAGTTTAGGCAGCGTACGTAAAATAATTAACTTTGCTGTTTGATTTTTTACACCTTGTGTCCGAAAAATCTAAATATATTACGGAACGTTATTTTTTTCCAAAACAAAATTTTGCCTATGTTACTCGTGGATTAAGTTTTTTTTTTTAATTTTGAAGAAAACTTTCGAATGGTGAAATAATTTTTAAAAACGGTCCAGTAGTTTTTGAGCCTATTCATTAAAAACAAACAAAGTTATCCTCTTTACAATATTAGTGTAGATAAAGTTTTTAAGGGGTCGAAAGGGGCCATAAAACGTTGTTTAGGAGTATCGTAATATTAAAACGAGAAGATTGACTTACGTTAGGGTTATAGAAGTTTATTTTTAGAATTGTTGTAGATAATAAAAGGTTTGTAAAAATCTACGAAACTAGAAGGGTACAATTTTTAGGCATGTTGTTTTGTGGAAATTCGTCGTTTTTTTAATCTGAAAGGGTAAGGTAGGTAAACTGAATTTTTTTTTCTTTGTGTTTTGATTTAAATAAAAAAAGCATTTTAAGACTCTAAAACTGTTACACTCACGGGTGTTAATAAAAATAGAGGAGAAAGGACGAAAGTGAAATTTAAAAATACAGAAGGCTTATGTGAATTGAGCAGGTACCTAATACAGTATAAATCAAAGTCACTTTTTCTGTATGCCCCTATATACTCTTATATTTTTTTAAATAGATAAATTCAATTTATTGCACAGAAAAATGTACAAAAATTAGTTTTACTGATATAATTAAGTACAATTTAGACGGTCTTATTAGTAGACAGCAATATCTTCCAGACAACCTTTAGGTAGAGGATAAAGTAGATATCAAGAAACGGGTGCGGCCGTACTAAATATTTTTTTAAACTACGCAACGGATTTTTATGCATTTTTTATACATAAAGTGATGTATGAGAATGTTTTTTATGTATAATCCATACATATAATCCATATATGTACAGAAAAGCCGAATACTTAACGTGACCAGACGTCCTGTTTTGAACGGGACTGTCCCTTTTTACAATTACGAGTCCCGGTGTCCCCGACAAAATAGTGGGACGCAATATTGTCCCGTTTTCAGAAACCGAGCGAAAATTTGAGTAGCTGACGGACGGATACGTTTCACTCTCAAGTAAAATCGTCACCACCTTTAATTAAAATATGAAATACAATGAAATATTTTGGGTACCTACATACAAAACGGGACATCGGTTGATTCAAAGAACAAATGGTCACGTTACGAATACTTAATTTGTATTTATTAGCACCCGTGGCGCCGGGGTTGGTATCTAGTACCTTATACATAAAAATAAATAGCTGATCGTTAATCTTTTTTTGTTTTTTTTTTATTGTACTTCAAGATTGACCTCATCCCACCTGATGTTAAGGTAATAAGTTCCTAGCTTAAGGGTGACAAGTACCGCATAATTAATCTGTTACTGGACTTGTCGCCCTTACCTTGAAGGCTTGACCCCTGCTACTAACCTAGCACCCCCAGCTCTGGAAACCTTACTCACACGCAGTAACACAACAACACTGAAGTGATTGTTATTTGGCTGCGGTCTTCTGTAAGGTGGAGGTATTTCACAAGACGGGCAGTCTCGCTAAAACTCGACAACGGCTAGACTGATTTGGCTAATGTTCATTTTTAAATAATTGTGGAGGTCCAGGGAAGGTTTGAAAGGTTAGCAAATGTGACAAAAATAGGCGGCACGACCTTCGCGGGGACTGCTAATAAGCTATAATTTTGCAAAAAGACACATACCTATTATTAGCCACCCAAATTCATTACTTCCCGTGACACTAAACGCGGGCACGTGTTGTACAAGAATAAGGATCAACTAGGTAATTAATTTTGCCATTATTACCCTTCGTTAACTAAAAATAGATTTTATATGTACACGAGTAGCTTCGAAGTTTAGAAAGCCTATATTGTTCAAAGTCGTGGAGTTGTTTGTTTTAACCTCAAAACGGAATTGATTTCTAAAAATACATTGATACCTATTAGTTCTCTGCACCATTTACAGAGCATACATTGTAAATTTCAAGTGTTTACTTCAAAAACAGCATTTTTTTGTGTTAAATTTCGTCATAATCTGTTCGATGGTTTAGGCGCAATACATTTTTCCATATATATTTACTTTCATGGTCGGTTTTACCCGTATTTTTCCTAATATTCGAAATAAAAAGTTTCGAGCTACATTTGTGCCAAATTTCATATCCCTAACTTAAAAAATAAACAATTTTCTACATAAACTTTCAATGGTAGTATCACCCCATCCCCTCCAGTGAACGAAAAAATCATGTAAGAAATCCCGTTATACTAACATGATTTGAATATCGGCACCAAAACACAAACAAATGTAAAGCACACACAAGCAATACATACGCAATTTAGTAGATAATAAAGTATCGACAATTGAAAAAAAAACTTTAAGGCTAATGGGTTTAGGTCGACAAATAATTCGTTAGTTACGTCATTTCATAGAATGGGATGGTACAAGCGCTGTAATTGGTCCGCGATTGTGACTCGCTGCGTCCTTGGAAACGGTATTCGTACTGGCGCTAGCTCACTTTTGTAAGCCACGCCCACCGTGTCTTACTTTTCGTGGTGCAATTTTCCAGCGTTAGAAATGCTTCCATGTTTTTTCGTTTACTGCCCCATCCCATTTTCAAAACAAAGTAGCCTGTATTCGTTCTAGAGGTTCAACGTGCACCTACACCAAATTTCACCAGGTTCAGTGATTTAGGCGTGAAAGCCGGACAAACAGACAGAGTTACTTTCGCAATTATAATATTAAAATGGGTACAGATACATAAATCTATACCTAAACTCTCACATTTAAAATATTAGTAAGATATGAGTGACAAACATTGAAGTTGATAAAAAAACTCGCACACAACGAAATATTACGACTACCAAGAAAGGATTCCTTACACCCTCAACATACCCTAAAACAGAGTCACGGAACAGAAAGTGCAAAGGGTTCTTCTTAGAAAACGAACCAATATTAACTGTTAATGTGAAAAATACTCGTACGTAAATTAGCTGATTTTTAAATGTATGGTGGATTTGTCAACTGATGTATTCACAGTACTTTATGTACTTAGTTAGGCGGAGGTTTAATGACAGTCACAGGATACTAAACTACACTCTACAGGCCTGGCATGCGCCACCCGATTAAATTTTATCGCGCTCTTGTCAAAATCAATGCGTCAAGTGCTGATTGGCTGAAAATACGAGTACAATGTACAATCAACGGTATAAAAACTATGAAGTTTTTATAATGTCAAATTTCTCACATGAGTGAGAAATTTGACATATCGCGCATGATAGGCCTAATATAGTATCCATATTAAACAGACAGACAGACAGAGTATCCATAGTAACACAGTGGCGTAGCTTTGATTTTGCCGCCCGGTACAAACCGAATTGTATTAAAAAAATGTTCCAAAAATTGAGTGATGTTTAATTATTTTATTATTTATCTATTATTTTTAATTTAATAACACTTCTTAAATTAAAATCATAGGCCTCGCAAACCACTTACCATTTAACATTAAATACTTCAAAATTCTTAACTAAATGCGAACTTGTATCCTTTATCAAAGTATTTAAATAAAGCTAAGCATTTTTTGTTATTTAATTTGATTTCATATATTTATTATAATTGTTTGTGTAAACCGTAAATACTTTATGGCAATTTATATATTTATTTATCATGAAGGTATATATTTATTTATTTTAATCTCGTTATGGTATTTGTTTTCTGTTAGTATTTTTCTCGATAAACATTTTGCACGGCCGTACCCGTTTCTCGATATCTACTATTTATTCTACCTAAAGGTTGTCTGGAAGAGATTGCTCTCTAGCAATAAGACCGCCTAAATTGTACTTGATTAAGTCTGTGAAACCAATTTGCGTTAATTTTCTGTGCAATAAAGTGTACTATGTATCTATCCATCAAAGGACGACCTCCGTAGCCGAGAGGCGAGCGGGCTTGACTTTGGCGAGCGCCATCTCTGAGGTTCCGTGTTCGATCCCCGGTCGGGTCAATATGGGAAACGAACTTTTCCATATTGTCTCGGGTCTGGGTGTTGTGGTACCGTCGTTGTTTCTGATTTCTGTAACACAAGTGCTAAAGCTACATACCAGAAAATCAGAGCAATGTATGTGATATTGTCCAATATTTATAATTATTATTGCCTATTGTTAAACGTCACTTAACTCACTAAACGATGGAAAATTATAATTTGGTCGCCTTTGGAGTGGAAACTCTAGGTCCGTGGGGTCCTGACGCATTGTCTTTTTTTAAAGATATTTCAAAAAGACTTATCGACGTTACAGGAGACCCAAGGGCTGGCTGCTACCTCGCCCAGCGTCTTTCAATCGCTATTCAGCGAGGTAATGCAGCCAGCATTTTGGGTACCTTACCACAGGGACCTTCTTTGTTTATTTAAAAAAAATTTTTATTTTTTAATAATTTAAGTTTGAATTTTTTGTAAGCTAGTGTTATCTTAAGTTCATTTGTTTTGTTTATCTAATAAATTATTACTTTATGTAGTACTAAAGAATATTACCACTAAACGATTATCTCCCTTGTTTCAGATCCCAAACCAGAATCTCATCAGTAACACCAGGATGTACCACCTAGTTCTCTGTTTCGCCGTGGCGCTGCTATGCTCTGGGTGCCAGGCTGCTAGAGTGAACAAGCACCTCAGGCTGCTGCCAGACTTGGATAACAGTATAGAAACTAATGGTCAGTATTATGTACTATCATCAGCACGTCAGACTATACATTAAATAGAAATATAAAACCTTTTTATTCATTTAGGCTTTACAAAAGTACTTTTTTTTTATTGCACTTCAAGATTGACTTCATCCCACCTGATGTTAAGTGGTAATGAGGTCCTAGCTTAAGGGCGACAAGTACAGCATAATAAAGCTGAGACTGGACTTGTCGCCCTTACCTTGAAGGCTTGACCCCTGCTACTAATGTAGCACCCCCCAGGAGCTCTGAAAACCTTACTCACACGCAGGAACACAACAACACCGAAGTGATTGTTATTTGGCTGCGGTCTTCTGTAAGGTGGAGGTATTATAGTACTATCTGTATACCATATTCCATGTAGGTAAATCACTTCAGTGGTTTGAGATAGACAGACAAACAGACTGAGTACTTCGGCATTTACGATTTTTTTGATTTTAATTTACCAGGCGGGCTGCACCAGTTCGATAAATCGCTATGCCCTACCTCTCTTACTTTACATATCAATCGTCAGTAGGTACAAGCAAGTACCGCCTTGTTAGGAATGTTGATCATGTCGAGAAGAACCGGCAAAAAACTCGACACTTACTCTTTTGTAACAATATTTCCTTAAATTAGGTACTCAAAAAAAATACAAAGCTCCATATCATCACTTTATCATTTAAACAATCATCTTCTTTGTAGTAGCCCTTATTAATAAACACTTTTATCAATACTATTATTATAAATGCAAAACCTTTATAATAATAGTCTGAACCAATATTGATAAAATTTGGTACAGGTATACGTTAAACGTCCAAAACGGGCATAGGCTACTTTTTGTTTTGAAAATATAGAGAGATTTCCATCCCGTCCTTAAAAGTTTATATGGGAAAAATGTTTTTAAGTAAGAGATAAGGTTTTTGGTACAAGTATAGCTCGAAACTTAGATTAAAATATGGCCTACTTATTGTTTCGAATATTAGGAGATAGGGGTATTAGGAAACAGACCATGAAAGTATATTTATATGGAAAAACCCTGTTGTCAACGCGAAAAAAGTTGCGGGCACAGCTAGTTAATATATCGATTTCCAGGTCTCCCCACCAAGCACGCGGGCGCGCGCCGCTTCCTAGCTCTGAACAAGCGACCGAACGCGACGTATGCGCATGCGCCGGGCTCCGTACTCGCGCTCACCTGCGAGGCGCTGGGTGCGCCCGCCCCCACCGTGCGATGGTTCCGGAACGCGCAACCCGTCTATAAGGTGAGGAAACCATCCCTACTACAGTCAGCCCTAGACCCTGACGCCATCACAGTCGCCATGGCCGAAGCCAAACAGCTCGCTACAGCTAACACTCCACAACGACCGGTATACCTGTTCTTTTAGATCCTAATATCCTCCTAGATGATGGAATCACTTCCGTGATGCAATATTTAGCCTTCTACTACACTATGGTTATGTTTAGCAATCCTTTTTTTTTTAACGGGGAGAAATGTGACACGCACCGGACCGCCACTCGAGGGAGAGTGACGGCGTGTGTGGGACTCTCCTGCCCTATGAAAGGCAAGAATAACCAGTAAAACACCCCGGCGGACCTCATCGCCCTAAATGGCTATGTTGTGGGAAGCAGTGATAACCATAACCAAAACAATCACCGCGAAGAGAGAGAAAGAGATTTCTGCTAGATAGAAACCCTCGTAATACCATGACTCCATTACGCCCTCCTCATACTTATCAACGCATCCTGATATTCTCTATTTCCATTACAGCACGACTCAGAATCAATGGAGCTGATAGTCATAAACCCGTCGTCGCTCGGTCGAATATCCTCGACGCTGCTGGTGACGAGAACTGACCAAGTGGACGAGTACTCCTGCCTGGCGTCTGCAGGGAGCAGGACTGCTAGAGCTACCACCACCGTCTATAGCACTGGTAAGACCTCATTGGTTAGCAGAAGCTACGTACTGATTTCTGTAGAGTGGCTAAGATAGAGACATAAGCCCCTAGTCTTTCGGTCCAATATCTTCGACACTGCTGGTGACGAGGACTGAGTGGACAGGTGGAACTGTGCTATCGGTGTCGTTTATAGCACACACGTAAGGGTAAAACATCATTGTTTACGTGAACACTACATAACTGTTCACCTCTGTGGAGTGGCTAAGGTATATAAAGCTGATAAATATAAGCCCCTCGTCTCATGGTCCGATATCTTCGACAATACTGGAGACAAGGACAGTCTAGGTGGATGAGTATTCCTACCTATCGGCTTTGTAGAGCAGAACTGCTAGAGTTATCACCACTGTTCATAGCACTGATGAGATATATTTTTTTACCAGAAGACTATATAACTGTCTATGAGGTATATGAAGCTGGTATATGAGCGAGGGGGGATGAGACGAGGGGTCTCTCGGTCGAATATCTTCGGCACTGTTGGTGACAAGGATTGACCAGGTGGATGAGTATAACTACCTGATAGGTAGAAGTTCTGGTCCAGAACCAGACCAGAACTGCTAGTTCTAAAATTTGTTGTAAGCTTTTGAGCTTCCTGTATAATTTACTTGAACAAATTCTTTGAACCCATAAACTGCAATTTTTACACCTTGATGACCTATGACGAGCTAATAAGTTTGTTACCTGTTTACCAAACGTTGCAGGTTCTGAGCCGGACACGTCGGAGCGGTCCCGGCTGCTGCCACGTGAGCCGCACATCGTGGTGTCGTACAGAGCACTCGTCGACACCATCGGCAGCGCCGTTGTGCTGCCCTGCCGCGCCAGGGGACACCCGCGCCCGAGGGTTACCTGGAGGGACAACAACGGCACCCTGGTCAGGAGGAACGAGCGGATGAAGGTACGGTCGACTACACCCAAGGGTAGACACTTGCACTTCGAAATTTGTTATTATAATGCTGCCGCACCAGGGGACACCCGTGCCCGGGGGGACTTGGAGGGACAACAAGGGCACCCTGGTCAGGAGGAACGAGTGGATGAAGGTACGGTCGACGGCACGCCAGGGTAGACACTTGCACTTCGATGTAAGTTGTTATAATGCTGCCCTGCCGCGCCTGGGGACACCCGCCCGAGGGTCATTTGGAGGGACAACAACGGCACCCTGGTCAGGAGGAACGAGCGGATGAAGGCAAGGTTGACTACACGCCAGGGTAGACACTTGCAGTTCGAAATTTGTTATTACCAGGGGACACCCGCGCCCGAGGGTGACTTGGAGGGACAACAAGGGCACCCTGGTCAGGAGGAACGAGTGGATGAAGGTACGGTCGACGGCACGCCAGGGTAGACACTTGCACTTCGATATCAGTTGTTATAATGCTGCCCTGCCGCGCCAGGGGACACCCGCCCGAGGGTCATTTGGAGGGATAACAACGGCACCCTGGTCAGGAGGAACGAGCGGATGAAGGTACGGTTGACTACACGCCAGGGTAGACACTTGCACTTCGATATCAATTCTTATACACACGACTTAAGACTTACATTTTGACGCCCTCCGTAGCCAAGAGGCGAGTGGGCTGACTTTGGCATCATGCGACCCGATCCCAAGTTCGATTCCCGAACCGAGTAGGTAAATATAGAATACTATTTTTTCTATATTGCCTCGTGTCTGGTTGTTGTGGTACAGTCGTTTTTCGTTTCTGCAACAAAAGTGGTTTAGCTACTTATTTTTATGTGTTTCATTAAAATATTTCGTTTCACCAGTGCGACCTAATGTAGCGATAAAATCACGATCTATTCGGATGCATGCCTATATGTCTTTTCAACTTGTTGTCTTTTATTGTTGGAGTTTATAAGTACAAATATATTTGACGGTGATGGGTTTAATGAAATGTAAGGTTAATCTACAATAACCTTTCAAATTTAAAAATAAAGTACTTAGTCGTTGTAGCTGGAACTTGCCACTTGACGTTAACTCCTACCAGATTGCTAATAGCAATGTATCTTAAAGGAGCTATTTGCATCATGTTTTCTTACAAGGCTCTATTCCGATGATGATCTCCCTTCATTGACATACTTTGTTCCAGACGTCATAGTATAGATATAAAAGTAGCGCAATCCGGATTAACAGAATTGAACGTGCTTAGGGTTTTTATGACAAATTTTGACCTCATGTTATAGGGCTGTAATACGTCATAAGTTGTCTCTATGGTAATTTTATTCAGCGCCATATTTGGTCATATCTTGAAACTACTTTAGTTTTCTTCTAGCCCAATAGATGTCGTTACAACATTATTCGATTTGTTTTGAGCTTCCTCCGCTTACTCATTGCGTATTGATGGCGCCATGGAATATCGGTGGCTTATTTACACCTGAAAGTCCATTACCAAAAACGAAATTTTTGGGATCCAAGCAATTATTAAAGCTCATAAACATTACTTAATCACTGCAAATACAGATAAAGCGTTTTAAATAAAAATGTAAATCAAAAACAAGAAAGTTTTAACCCCTAAATTGTTAATTAGGCACTCTTCAAAAACGGAACCTTATAACAAGTCTCCAGCAAGAAACCGTAGTTAAGTAACATTATCTAACTTATTGCCATTGTGTCTATATTTTTAAGAGATAGTAGGTATTTGAGAGGTAAACTAGAGCTGACCAGTCCCCTGCGCCTGTACACAAGCATGACGTATGTGCCAGCCATCGCTACACTCAACCATATTGAAGGGAATGTAACGACCAACCACATAGCGTAACCCCATGTTCTGCTTGCAGGTGCTGAAGTCAGGCGAGCTGGTGATATCGTCTCTGCGCTGGAGCGACATGGGGCAGTTCACCTGCCGAGCCACCAACGCGTTTGGCGCTCAGCAAGCTAACACTTTCTTGTATCCTGCTTTGGTAAGTTTAAAGTCCAAGCCAAAGTCAAAGTCAAAATATTTCTGGTCGATTCAAGCAGGTAGTAGTCACAATGTAAAGAACTATTCAAGCCCGTTTATTTGATACCAATATTGAGTGAGACAAACTAGCTGTGCCCACGACTTCGTTCGCGTGGACTACAAGTTTTTTTTCATACATATTTACTTTTATGGTCGATTTTACCTTTATTATTTATAATATTATTTATATTTGAAACAAAAAGTATTTCATGTTTGAATCCAAGTTTCAAGATATATTTTTGTCAAATTTCATATATCTCTAACTTAAATAAAAATGATATTTTTCCCATATAAACCCCCCCATCCTGCTCCCCCTCCCTCTTATTTTCAAACCAAAGAGTATCCATTGTCCGTTCTTAAAATAATGTGACTAAAAGGCAAATACTCAGCTTAAATTTTATTAAGCGTATTTAATAACAGTAGAATCTCCTGTAAGGGTTCCATACCTCTTCGTTTGAAGGCAAACATGATCTTCACAGTCGTTGGGCCCTCAAGGTGGAGTTAGACCATTCAAACTGTATGACTGTGTTACTTTACTAATTATTATATCTCTTTTTTCAGGCTGGATAAACCAAAATAACAGCGAAACAAACAAACCAGCGTAAATACTTAACTCTGTATGTTCCTGTTAATATAAGTTGGAATTGTTAAGAGGCTTGCTCACTGGCTCGAGAAACAAAAACGATCCTAAATACAGCAATCATAACCAATGACTCATTCGTAGTCCGGTTTACGAAGAGTTCACCGTTGATAAGTTAAAAAAATATAAAGAAGCTTATTTTTTACCTTTTCTTGAAAGGGGTAAAAGTGCCTGTGTAAGGCCCGTGTGTAAGACACTTATTAAGCTATCCACTCAAAGCCCCTCCCCATACGTCATATCACTTGATACTGGGGCAGTGTGAAGCTAACTGCTAATTTCAAATGTTAACAACGATTTATAAAAATTACGTAAAAGTATTTTTAACAAGTTTTGCTTCTTAATTAAAATTGATTAAATTAAAACTTTCACTTTGATCTCTTAAAGTCATTACACAATTTATGCGATAAAAACTTGTCTTGAGGTATGGTAGTCCTGCAAATCCTTCAATGACATAAAAATCGGTTTCCTTTATAATATGAGTACCAGATGATAATTCTAGTTAGAACCGTTAAACCAGTCAGAGCCAAACTAATTTAGAAAAAAACACATGTAATTACTGACCATTACTGAAATTGTTGATTAGCAAACCAAAGTTTGTCAATAATTAAAAATAATAAATTCACTGATTCTGGCCCAATTTCACATAACTTTTCTGAAAATACGAAAGATTTTGAAGTTTGGTACTGTCATAATATTATTTGTTTTTGTAAAAATAATAATTGTGTTTTAAATGCTTCACGAACAACAAATACCAGAAGACCTACCACCAAGAACGATTTATTTGCATTATAATGGAATTAGTAACGTTAATAGGGATTAAAAATTGCTATCCGCTATCAGTTCAACATTCAACATTTTTCGCTTTTGGAAGACAATATTATGGAACTCAAAATGATTAACAAAATTGGGAAACTATCAAAAAACTCTTTTTTTTTTAAATAAAATTCTTAGCCAGTGTGCAAGGGACCTTAATAAACTCGAGTCTGCCTATTATTATTTTTTTGTTATAAATAATTATTAAATTATACGAAACAAACGTTTCAACCGAAAAACACTGTATTATTACGAATTTAATTATAATTGTGATCATTTTTATAATACTTTTATTTTAATAATCTATTTAGTATACTGTGATTCAAATAGTTAATGGATACGAGAAATAAATACGCCGAAACTTAATTGTGTTTTGTTTTATTTTATTATTTCCATTTTTCCCGTATACCTATGTTTGATACCATTACCTTTATCCAAATATTAGACAAAATACGTCAGATATTTTTTATTTTATTTTAAGAGGAAATATTTATATAAAAGTGAGGTCGTTAAAACTCAATATTTTCGTTGTACAGTCAAGAGTACTACCACACTTTGGACTTTGAACCATCCTTATGTTGCGCGCATAAGATCTTATTTCGAAAATCACTTCTGCGGACCCCTTAGCACCCATTATGGTCCATCCTTAGGACCCAGAGAAGTCCATGTCAGTCCATGGACGTCTATGGGTCCGTAGATGACAGGTTAAGAAACTGCACTTTATGCAATCACCGGCCGAGTCGAGTTATTTAACAATCAGAATCATTTGAAGATGTAAATAGTTCTCTCTCACAAGTGCTACATTGGTTCACGAATAATAATCTCCTGCTTAACACTAAGAAAACGAAATGTGTCAAATTTACAATGCCGAATGTTAAAAAAGTCAACATCAAATTGTCTATGAATGGTGAACCTATTGAAATAATTAATTCTACAGTATTTCTCGGCATTACATTAGACTCTAAATTGCAATGGGGACCCCATATTGTTGCCCTGGCAGGAAGGCTTGGTTCAGCTGCATACGCTGTAAGAAAAATTCGTAATTTGACTGATATTGAGACGGCAAGACTGGTTTATTTCAGTTACTTCCATAGTGTTATGTCATATGGTCTCCTTTTGTGGGGAACAGCTGCTGACATTCAGACTATTTTTGTTTTACAGAAGAGGGCTATCAACGCCATATATGGTCTTAAATCACGGGATTCTCTCAGAGACTTATTTAAAGAAATTAACATACTTACCGTTGCATCTCAATACATTTTTGATTGTATTATGTATGTACGCAAAAATTATAATCTACTTTTTAAAAAATCTGACTTCCATAACTTTAACACTAGAAATAAACACAAGCTTGCTGTTCCATATCTAAGACTACATAAGATAAGTAATTCCTTTGTGGGTTTAAGCGTTAAATTATTTAACAAGTTACCTGAAAATGTTATCCAGTTGCCCATGCATAGATTTAAGTCTCATGTTAAAAATTGTTTAATAAAAAAGGGCTACTACAAAATTGATGATTATTTAAATGACAAAAATGTATGGGTCTAGAATAACTTAATTCTTTGAAATCTTACTATAGCTTTGTATACTTTATTTAAGTACCTAGTTTAAGGACACATTGTTATATTTGAAAAGAGTAAGTGTCGAGTTTCTTGCCGGTTCTTCTCGACATGATCAACATTCCGAACACGGCGGTAGAATACTTTATTTGTACTGACTATTCATAAGTGCTTTTGTGAAGCTTACATGAATAAAGATATTTTCTATTTTCTATACTTTTATTTCTCAATAAATCAAGCGATAATACCAGTAACTCATTGTATAGCCTTGTGCATTTAAAAAGATATATGGTCTAAGAACAAATTTTGAGTTTCAAACTAATAATTGCTTGAAGTTATTAGAAATCATACCCAACGGCGGATCCAGGGGGAGGGTCATGGGGGTCATGACCCCCCCTGAAAGGTTCAGGGCAAGAATTGATTAAAATAGCCATTCACGCTAAACGTTGCTTGTGCAACAACCATGTGCTCAATAACTCATTGGAAAAATCATCCAAAGTAGTTTTCTGTCGCAATACATCTGGCACAATGAGGAAAGTTGTGTCATTTGCCAATGCATCCGCTAGGAGGCATGACATTTTTAAAATAGTACTCGGAGCTGCCATGCAAGGTATTTGTGAGACATGTTGGGTTGAGAGGCATGATGAGCATCTTCAATTTCAAGCAGACAAGATAGGGGTAAAACCGACCATGAAAGGATGAAGTCCACGCGAACGAAGTCGCGGGCACAGCTAGTTAAATTATAAGTTCTTGACTTGACCACGACAATGTGACCCCCTCCTGGTGCCAAAGCTGGATCCGCCCTTGATCATACATCATAGTTTCAAACCACATCTTATTCGATTAAATTGTAAGATGTAGAGACACACTACACCCTAAGGACTTTGTAACGTCCTTATGTGGAACGCATAAGATTTAATATAGTACTGCAAGTGTTCACCTTGACGTGCTGTTGACTGTACAGTTCAAACTGTATGCATTCCTTTAAATACTTAGATCATACACATTGGCTGGAGCGAGGTTGGGTGCCAAACTGTAAATCTCCAGTTAGCTACTTGACTGTAATAATAATAAAATACGAAGTGTTAAACATGTTTGCTTATTAGTTAAATAATAATTTTACATTTTTATTTTTTAATTAAAATCGTAGGTAGTATTTTTTTATAGTAGCGCAGTATATTGACTCCTCCCAGTCTGATGGTAAGCAAGAGAGGTACCCACATCGCGATTACAATGGATTTGGTACCGAAATATCTATCCCTTAGCATCACCATACTGGCCCGCAAGATGTTTCTTCACGCTCTTTTTGAAGGAATCCATGTCAAAGGAAGGAGGAAGCACATGAACCAGCACCAAGTTCCACTTTTTTATGGTCCGGCAAAGATAGGAGTAACCAATTTTTTTTGTTCGTGTCGGACGGTGAAGTAACGACATCGTTGGCCGGCTCTTGTGGTTCTGTAAAGGAAAGGGGAGGGTGTAGTTTTTTTTTTGCAAAATGAATTTCACTTTTTTTATCTGTGGAACAAAAGAACCGATACGGTATCAGTTTAGTGTATAGAGCTGTGACGTCACAAACTTTAACAATCATGTGACTTGGAGTTTTCGCGTGCTTTTTAAATGTGTTATACAAGATCTTATTTTTCTCTGGTAATTTCAATTTTTCCAAGCAATTTGATTTACCTATCAAATTGCTTGGGATATAAAATGAACCAATACTTTTTCGAAAACTGTCAAGTAGCTAATTACCCAGGGCACTGTTTACACTCTTCCTTCACTCTCATGATCCAACAGGAAGGCAGACTGACGCGACCGGAGCAAAACTAGCGACTTGCCGCGGCTTTGCACGCGTACTTACTATTTTTTTCACTCATTTTTCGCTCCTTTTGGTCGTAGCGTAATGTTATCTAGCTTAAAGTCTTCCTCAATAAATAGAGGAATCACACAAACATATTTTTTCAATTCGAACCAGGAGTTTCTAAGATTAGTACATCCAAACAAACAAACAAACTCTTCAGCTGAAATATTAGTATGGAAAAAAAAATAAGAGTAAATATTAGAAACAGATTTTTTTTATCTCCCCTTTGCGGTGCGAAAATGCGGTGGGAATCGAACCCACGACCTTCACGTATCGCGCGTGATGCTCTTACTAACTGATAAAAAAAAATTAAGGGGAGATAAAAAAAAACCTGTTTCTAATATCTTAAGTTCGCTAGTACGGCGTAAAGTACTATAAAAATAATAAAATCGATTAAGAGTAAACGATTGCAAAAACAATAAAGCTCAGTCCATGTCAGTACTTCGGTCCCTCCAGAGCTTTTAACTATCTAAGCCGTTATATAATGTAATAAGATCCGTAATATATGGCGTCGTTCAATTAGAAGTTATAATTACGAACTAGTTACCAATCGTTAATCAGAGCCACACCTCAACAAATGTAGGTGGATCACGAATTTAATAATACTCGTTTTCAATTAGATCGTAATTATAAAATGTGTAGATCATACCCGTTGAGGTACCAGTTTCGTTGGAGCTGGTGAAAAATTCGCTTTAGAAGGTTACTGGGTCAGTGGTCTATTCAAAATTGAAAAACTTATGTAACAGTCAGAATTTAATCCCATAACTATAGATTTAGATACTTGTCAAAAATACCAAGTCTCTCTTGGTTAGTCGAACAACTGAGTTATATATTAGAAACAGAAAAAAATTATCTCCCCTTGCGTTGCGGGAATCGAACCCACGACCTTCACGTATCACGCGTACTACTCTTACCAACAGATTAAAAACAAAAAAAAATGAAGGGCAGATAAAAAAAATATGTTTCTAATATTTAAAGTTATATTTAAATATACCTAAAAATAAACATTTTCCCATATAAACTTTCAAAGGTGCTATTACCCCCATTCCCCCCCCCCCCCCTTATTTTCTTACAAAACGTATACCTATACCAAATTTCATCAAAATCAATTGAGAGTTTAAGCGGGAAAGCTTAACATACAGACAGAGTTACTTTCGCATTCATAATATTAGTAAAGATGTCAAATAAGTTAAAACTCAGTGGTTTGACTTTAGTATACAAATAATAATTAAAAAGAAACAAATAAACATGCGGTTATAGCAAATCAAACTAAAAAGTAAACAATATATTTTAATTTAATTAAATTCAGAATAAAAAGCTGTAAGGTGCTTATTGCATTACAAATTACAATTATTCTGAATTTATGAGGGGAGAGTTACGAAAATAACGTGAAATCAATCCCACGCTTGTTATTCGAAATTGAATTATTCTGTTTGTATTAAAAAAATCAACTTTTCAGTTCGTTCTAAGATTACAGAGTTGTTACTTTTTATTAGGTTCTGTAATTCTCTCTCAACTACACATAATACTAAACTAAATTTATTGAATTTACCTCCGAGTCAGTTGCCTTGTAATGCCACAATAATTCTTTAATCCGTTTGTCTGTTTTGCAAAACCGCAAAATGATGAATGGCTTATGGATTTCAATATTGATGAAGGTTTCAATCTGGTTTGAACGTTGACCTACTAGCTCATGAACTAAATCAAGAATGATGAAGGGGGAATGCCTAACTCACCGTCACTCTCTGCGGGGAACAGAGTCAAAGTCAATATTTTTTATTCACATAGATTACATTAGTAATACTTATGAATAGTCTCTATATAAAGCAAATGAAGCTACCTCCGGTTCGGAACCTATAACTAAAGAGAAGATACCGGCAAGAAACTCAGTAGTTTTTTTTTTACAAATGGAAGCTAAACTTGTTACTAATTTTGCAGAGAGTGGTGTGTCGGGCTCACACCGACTGAAACCCCCTCGGTGGTCAACCCTGCGCAGTTGTGGGGGAGTCGGGATTCCTTGCGAACTCTACAAAGGCTCCCCCACAGCGCCTAACGCCACCTCACCGCGCAACACACAGCAGGACCGTGCCAGGGCACCTGCCACGCCCCACCCAATCAGCGGATCTGCTGTGCGGTTCCGCTGCTTCTAGCTAGAATGCGTTCATCTTGTCACAAGTAGGTACACTGGTGACAACTTGACCTCCGAGCCTAGGGTAAAACGACCGTATAGGATAGGATACAGATCCTTAACACGAAATACAACGATAGTGTTTTCTTCTTCTGTTTGTCTTGTTTGGCAAGCAATATTCTTTTGCAAAGTCTACCTCTGCAATTGTTACGTGTAGTGAGAATTGATACAACATCATCACGATGAAACTTTATAGAGGATTTCGTGGATGCCATATCAAGTTTAACCTCGTTTTAATGCAGAATCGGGTCTCAAGCAAGTCAACAAGTGGCTTGACACTAGATGCGCGTTTGAATGCTATCCACTTTGTTTCAATATTTTACGATTCGTAGATATGTCAATAATCACTATCCGTTTTTCCCCAACCACCTATGAGTCGTTAATACCATTCCCTATTTTATTCCCATACGAGCTATCATCAGTCGTCTGTCGGTCGTTTTTAGCTGACGCCGCGTATAATTGATTACTATTCGTAACTGGGAACGGATCGTTTTTTAAATATTCGAACCAGGCATAACACGTAAAACTGGCAGAAATAGTCTGCGCTAAAGAAAACCAGCTGTAATATACTATTACGAGTAAAAAGCCTTTTTCCTGCTATCACAACCTGAAGCTCATTGATCTGACAACTTAACAACACCGATTGCAAACACAGCTCAAATTATGACGAAACAGCTATCATCTCATCTGTTTGTAAATCATAATCACGTAATTATAGACATATACCACTTATATGACTAACAATATGAATTGATCAAGCTGGGTAAGTATAGATAATGATATTAATACACTTCTGGAAGTTTAAAGGCATGATTGTTATACTGATAGCAATTCAATGACCGGTGGTTTGAAAACGGTTAAGGTACACTCGTGCGACCTCGGCTTCTTGAGCTATTTGCAGTCGCCGTCAGATATATTGGAGCAGACAAAGTGACCAAATACTTCTGAACAGTTTAAAATGTCAATAAGTCCCTACAAGGTACAACACTCATGACGTCAATACGCCTCACCCACGTCATGTGTCTCATTTAGGTACCTGTGTAGATGAGTGTTCAGATATTATTGGTTAGTTGTGTGTATAGAAATTATTGACTAGCATCTGCTCAGATATTATTGAAGTAGTGAATGTATAGATCTCAATGGCAACCTTGTAGGTGTGCCCCGCATGGGATGCGCAGCGCGCAGATATGGCTGCGTTAGTGGGGCAAAATCTATCTAGCCTCTACTATGCTCGGGAGTAAGACGGCATGGTCCTTCTGTGAAGACGATATGTTGCAAAAGAAGGCCGCAGAGAGGGAGCGGGAAGACGATCCTTCCGCTCCCGCCTGCCGCAGAAGATAGCGGCTGAGGGCGCGGCGAAGATATGACCGCGCCCTGCTTCCGCGTGGGGACCGGCCGGCTGATGGTGTGAAGGCACCTCAGCCGGCATTGCACCGGCCCCCACTGCGAGGTGGGGATGGTTCCGTTGGACCGGCCATCCCCAGTCTCCCCCGAACGAACACTCTGGGGGGAGTAGACAGAGCCGCGTAAGCGGCTATTCCGCCGATCTCCCACAACACCGCCACTAAGGCGATGAAGGTCCAACCGGGGGGTTTTAGTGGGTAGTCTTGCTCTTTTCAGGGCAGGGAGTCCCACACACGCCGTCACCCTCCCTCGGGTGACGGTACGGTGCATCAAGGCATTTCCCCACGTCAAAAAAAAGGACCTCATTACCACTTGACATCAGGCGGGATGAGGTCAATCTAGGAGTGTAATATAAAACAAAATACTTAGATAAAACGATGACCAGTTGCGGGTTAGAAATCGTTACGTCACTGGTAATCAATGTACCCACTGTTGACGTTGACGTCATGCGACAATTCAACCTTCCTCGCTCCTCCCCCAATCCATTCCGGGGAAGATGAGGGGTCTGCTTAGTTAGCGGTCATTCCGCCGGTGATAATGTGGTAGTTCTTCTGTTCCCACGGCATGACCATCAAGGCGATAAGGTTCACCGAGGGGTTTTAGTGGGTATTCCTGCCCAGATAAAGGTAGGGAGTCGAACACACAACGTCACGACTATCGGAAGACAGTGCGGTGCAAAAAAAAGGTAGAATATGTAAAAATAGATGTATGCATGGATAATAATCTAACAGACTCGTTTATATTCCTTGATACTCAAAGTCAAAGTCAATTTTTTTTATTCATATAGATTACATTAGTAATACTTATGAATAGTCCCTAAGCAAATGAAGTTACCTCCGGTTCAGAACCTATAACTACCGAGTATATACCGGCAAGAAACTCAGTAGTTTTTTACAAATAAAAGCTAAACGTACCTATTACTAATTTTGCACTAAGACACACAGTTAGTTTGTAAATTGTGAAATAAAAATCAATTATTAAAAAAAAAATAAAAATAAAAGTATTTTGTAAATTAAATAAACTGTTCAAATAATAATTATTATAATACTCTTAATTAATCATAGGATTAATTAATTTATTTGAATTTTTTTCTGAGATTGGTAAAAAATGTGTACATTTTACCCAGTTATTGTACGCGTGCGAAGCTTGTTATAAAATTCAACGTTGTTCAAGAAACAATTTACTGTGCAAGTGAATACAAATTAGGTAGTTTAATATTTAAACTGTTCCTCATTCTAAACAACTAAATTGTTCGTTTACCAAACCATCCATATTTACACAAGCTTTTGCATCGCAGAAACAAGTTGAGTATGAGAGTAAGATTGAAAGAAGTCACTACATATGTATGTACAATACTTTAACTATGTGGTAAGTACCCAAAGCACTTGTGTTACAGAAATCAGATACCATGGTAATTGGTACTACAACACCCAGACCCGAGATAATATAAAGTTAATTTTTTATAATGACGAGTCGGGAAGGACGGGAATCGGAAACCCGTGACCTCAAAGAGGAGAGAACCAAAGTTCGGCTTGCTCACCTCTCGGCTACGGAGGTTGTTTTGCAAAGTATTTAAAGCAGCAAAGTATAAGAGAGGGTGGGCAAAGCAATTCATCGCTCGATCTGGAGCAGCCCAACTGGTGAAATACCTCCACTTTACAGAAGACCGCAGCCAAATAACAATCACTGAGTGTGGTTGTGTTCCTGCGTTTGAGTACGGTTTCCAGAGCTCCTGCGGGGTGCTGCATTAGTAGCAGGGTCAAGCCTTCAAGGTAAGGCGACGACAAGTCCAGTAACAGCTTGATTATTCTGTACTTGTCGCTCTTCAGCTGGGGCCTCATTACCACTTAACATCAGGTGGGATGAGGTCAATCTGGAAGTGCAAAATTAAAAATCAGCCCTCACGATCCACGTAAGTTAGCCGAAGTAAAGCTTTAAAATTGCAAAAATGCAAATTCTGTAATAGCTACCTCATCGTTAATCGCGCCATCATTACCTTTTGAGATGAAACGATAGTTCACGATGGATAACTCGTGCGGGGGAAAATTATGTTCTGTATCTAATGCTTGGTGCAAGCCACGGGCAAATAAATGCCTGTTAATTTCAAATCTACTGCACGACTTTTAATCACTTAGATAGTGATTTGGCTTTGAACTTGGAGTTTGAGAATATAATCTGATGCGAATATAATTATATAAGTATACATTTTTGCATTTACTACTAGTAAAATAGATTTTTTATTTGAATAGTGATTTACGCTGCACTTCGCTAATCGCTTTAATATTTTAAAGAAACAGAAAAAAATCTGCCCTTGCGGTGCGGGAATCGAACACACGACCTTCACGTACCGCGCGCGCCGACTGAGCTAACCCAGCCCAGCCCAGTTGGAAGAGCGGCACGCGCGATACATGAAGGTCGTGGGTTCAATTCCCGCACCCCCAGGGGTTCTTACAACTCTGTTTCTTTAAAATAATTCTAAAGTATTGAGATATGGCATTACAAAGTCTCACGAAATCTGTCATAAACTAACATTAGTCAGTTAGATTTTCAAAATAAATGAGAATTTCCAGTGTTTTGGCTTCAACTCAGAACACATCTGATTGCATTGTATGCAGTGACGATTCAAAAGTGTTATATGTAACCCCCTCCAATAGAGATATATTTTCCGCGAGTTTCTCGCCAGGATCTTCTCTTTAAGTTAAAGGTTTGAACCGGAAGTAGCGTCATTTGCATTATATTATAAAGACGTTTCATAATGTTATGACGTAAAATACAAAATTAAAATAATTTTTAACCTTAAAAATTTGATTTAATTTTACATTATTGTTTAAACACTTTATGTTGTTTTAATATTTAAACGTATACACTAAATGCTAATTATGTACTTAAATATGTTTCGTATACATTTAATCCATAAACATATACACCAAAGTTTAACATAATATCGCTAATAATATTTAAACTTACACATAAAGTCTTAATTAAATACTTAAATATTGTTAGTATATTTTTAATCTAAAAACATATCGATTTTAAGCATTTAATTTATTTATTTAAGATTTACCAACGTTTAATAACAATATTACTTACAAACTATACATACAATAATACCAGTAGTGATGTTACAAACAATTACAGGTAAATACAACTTTTTAAGTTTTCGAGTAGGCAGTTATTAATTAATTAATTAAGATAGTTTAAGACTAAATGAAAGCACTATATCTACTGCACTATATCTAGTGTTAACTGCACGAAACCTCCTTGAGGATTGTACCGAGTGGATCAAAGTTAAAGTCAAGAACGTCACTATAGTTATTTATATAATCGCTTATAACTTAGACCAGCCAATAACATAACTAATGGATACCGGCGTCTGAGCGACGCCGAGCACGAAATAAGTTGCAACAGACAGACAGACACACAGGAGAAATTTGTTATTTCTATAAGTGCTGCTAGAAGGAAGTTAGGAAGGCAAACAAACTATTATTGCAGTGTAGTTACTAAACGGGGACATAGTAATATGCAGTCGTGCTTAAGTTAAAAACGGTCACTGGATTATGAGAAGTGGGTCAAATTAGTATCTTAAATAAATATAGTTACATCAATGTTTAATAACAACACATACATTGCTCTGATTCTGTGGTAAGTAGCTTAAGCACTTGTGTTACAGAAATCAGAAACTATGGCGGTACCACAACACACAGACCCGAGACGATTGCCATTATAGAATCGAACCCTGGACCTCAGGGATAGCGTGACGCCAAATACCAGACCTCTCGCTTCTCGGCCACGGAGGTCGTATATGTGTTACGTTATGGTATTTATCAAAGACTATTTTTTAGGGTTCCTTAGCCGAATGGCGAAAAAACGAAACCCTTATATGTTCGTCATGTCTGTCTGCCAGTCTATCCGTATGTTACAACCACTTTCTTCAAAAGCTATAAGACCTATACTGTTGAAACTTGAAATGTAGATGTATTCTGTGAACCGCATTTACAAAAAAAGAAAATAGGAATAAATTTAAGGGGCCCGTTACCTAAAACTTAAACTCAAATTGTTTTTCTTAAAACCAATACGTGGGGCATAACTTAAAAAATAGCACTAATAATATAGTAAGACTTGATAAAAACCCGGCTTTGCTCGGATGAAATCTGGTGAAAAAGCGGCATAAAGCAGACGGATTCGCGCACGAAGTATTATCTATACAACATTAGACACAATGATTTATTATTGAAGAAAAATATAACTAAATACCTATTCTGTGAATATTTTAAGCGTCTAAAAACAGTTTTTATTAATATCGAGCAAAACAATTTTTAATTTAGTATTTGTTGATATAGTGGCAGCAGAAATATTCTTGAGATGCAGCCTGGTGACAGACAGACGGACGTACGGACGGACAAACCGACAGCGAAGTCTTAGTAATAGGGTACGGTTTTGACCCTTTGGGTACGGTACCCTAAAAACATACATTCAATATTGAATTGTGTGATAGGTAGGTATGGAGATGATGTGAAAATGTTCTCAGGGCGTCTACTCTTGAAAACGATATGTCGGATCCGATGACGTTTAGCAATTTTTATTGCTCATAATCGCAACCAACTCACTTCGAATGCGAATAAAGCGTTATCAAAAAACAAAATATCATTTATACAAATCAAAAACCACGTTTTAATTCCCTAACTTTTGATCAATCTTCAAAAACGAAACCTTTCGTTTGTTCGTTTCGTTTTCGTTTTTGGGTTACTAATTGGGCGAAAAATGACTTCTAGGCACGAACGTTAGTGTAAGGTCGCGCAACAATTGTACTCAAATTCAATAAAGATTTGGCGAACAAATAATATACATAGGTACCATCAAACAAAGTAAATCACTTTGCAAAACTAAATGATACTTGAACCAAAAACTTCTATTTTTTTTTTTTAAATAAAATAATTTTATTGGCTTTAACAATAATGTAGCACAATTATACAAGTACAGTCAGTGCCCCTTTTAAGCTTATTTGCCTGTGTCAGGGAACACTGCTATTCCTGCTATAACAGTCTTACATTAACTTCAAACTTAAACTAAAACATAGAAAAACAGTGCGACGCGAGCGGCCGTGCGTAACAGTCGTGTACTTAGCGTAGCGAGTGGTTAGTTCCTCATACATACCTATATCGTTTGTTATAGACTATAATAATGAATGAGACTACAAGTGAGGACGAAATGAGTGATTCTGATGTTTTGGAAAAGTGTGAACGAGAACTTTCGGTGATAACGCATGACTCGAATTCGAATGTATTGAATAATGATTCAGAGAAGTTAGTTGAGAAAAGGAAACAAAGGGAAGATGATGATAACGCTGATGAAGATGGATTTATAACCGTGAATAGAAGGAAACCTAAACGATTACTAAGAAGTTTATCAACTACCCTCGAAAAAAATAATAATCAAAATGTCCAAGAAATCACATCTAATAACAGTAATTCATTTCACGAGGTTTGTGTAACTTCACTTGAAAGTTTACCCAAGCCTATTGCAATGGCTAAACTCCTTCAATCAGAAAATATTAAAGATATTAATCGAATCAAGTACAAAGGTCCGAGTAGGTTATTTGTTCAATTTCAAAATCGAGAAGACGCTGTCAAATTAATTTCAGCTGAAAAATTCAAAGAACTTGGATTTCGATGTCAAATGATCAATGAGCTATCAATGTCATTTGGAATTGTTAAGGGAGTAGATCTTGATATAAGTGAAGAAGATCTGATAAAAATATTTTGTTCCAATACAGAGATTATATCTATCAGAAGGCTGAAGCGACTGGATGAAAATGGAAAATGGGTGGATAGTGAATCCATAAGGATATGTTTCAAAGGCAATACTTTACCACTTAATATTTATGCATATGAATGTTCCTTCAGAGTTGAACCCTATGTTTTTCCAGTCACACAGTGCTCAGGTTGCTGGCAATTTGGGCACACTTTAAAGTTCTGTCCGACCAAAAAGATGTTATGTCCGAGATGTGGAGCTGATCATAAAATATGTGACTCAAAAACGGTTAAATGTATTAACTGTAAAGAACCTCATATTTCACTAGATAAACAATGCCCTTTATTTTTAAAAGAAAAAAATATTCGATGTATAATGAGTCAAAAACAGGTGGCATATAGGAAAGCATTACAGATATACATTGAAGAAAAACAAGAAAATGATGTTGCGTGGCCTGAGATTTCGGTTCCAGAGTCTCCCGTTTTAGTGGCTAAATCTAATAGTTTTAACAAATCGTATAGCCGAGTATTAAGCACGGGATTGCATCATGAAAATACGAGACAGGTCGATAATAACCTACAAGTTTTATTGCCAGAACCTCGTATACAAGATATTAAAAAGAAAAATAAGAAAACATCCAACACAAGGGAAGAACGGCGAAGCTTTGGAAAACCTATGGAATATAACAAGAATCAAGAAAATGGGGAAAGTGAGAATGAAGAGTTACCAAAAAAACGCAACGAGGAGCTGACTCAGAAGTTTGAATTTAGGAAATTTTTACTAAAAATTAAGAAGGTTTTTATGGAAGATACTAGTTTTGAAGTCAAAAGTACAAATTTATGTAAAATTATATTTCAAGACATTAAATCGTTTATCATGGATATTATATTAGGTGGAGATACTATAGGTAAAATTTTGAATTTTTTTAATGGATAGGCCCCGTAATGTTACAAAAACTATTAACTTATTTCACTGGAACTCCCAGAGCTTACGCCCAAAACTCACTAGTTTTTCAGATCTTATAGCGCGTGAAAATATACATATTGCTATTATAAGTGAATCTTGGCTTGAAAATGACTCAGATTTAGTCGTAAGTAGTTATAATGTATTTAGAACAGACAGATGGGATGGGTATGGCGGTGTCGCGATAATTGTACACAAATCTTTTCAGTCACATATACAATCAATAAATATAAGTAATTCAGCTATTGAAGTAATTTGTATTAAATTAACTAACTGTAAAGAAATAGAAAATATAATTGGAATATACTGCCCATCATCTGTTCATACAACTGCCTCTGATTGGGATGATATCTTTTCAAAGTTCAAACAAAGAACCTTAGTTGCAGGTGATTTTAACGGACATCATACGAACTGGTCTGTGAAGTCAGATTCTAGAGGTAGCCAGATCCTAGACTCTTCGGTAGAAAATGGTTTCATTTCCTTAAATAATGGTGATCATACACGAATAAAGCTTGTTAATGGAATACTGCAACAGACATCTCCAGATATATCTTTTGCTTCGTCAGACATTGCAATAAAATTTTTTTGGCAAGTCTTTAACGAAAATTTGGGTAGCGATCACATGATAATTAAGATATCAGCTAATATCGAAAATACGTACAAACCAATTAAAAAACGAAACTTAAAAAATGTGGACTGGGAGGAATATAAACAATCTTTATCGGATTCTTTCGACGACAGAGGTTTTAATTCGGATGATATACAAGATATTTATGATCACTTTTTAAAGCAAATTTATTATGCAATAGATAAACATGTACCCTACCTGAAGTATCCTAAATACTGTAACAATAAATTCAAACCGAAAAATTACTAGAATCCCGACTTATCCAAGGCAGTAGCAGAACGCAGACTAGCTCTTTCTACTTTTCGAAGAAATCCAACACCGGTCAATCTATCAAAACTTGAGGAAAAAACACAAATGACACAAAAATTAATACGTGAGGCAAAATCAGCCAGTTGGTTTAAGTTCTGTGACTCTATCAATGAATCAATGTCACCTTCTGAAGTGTGGAACCAAGCGAACTTCTACAATCTTTATCACCTGACTATGCATTGAATGTGTCACCAAATTTTAAATCAAAAAATCACTTAATGGAATCTGACTTCACAATCCAGGAAATGAATAGCTGTTTAAAAAAAAAAGACTCGGCGCCGGGAATGGATAATATTTCTTATTCCATGATTTATCATATTCCAGATAGGGTTAAACTTTTTTTATTAAATCTATATAATAAAATATACATGACTGGAATTATACCCACCCAATGGAGACAAGTTAACATTATTCCCATTCCTAAAGCCGGTAATACTTCTAATAATGTTACTAGCGAAATCAAATTAAGACCTATTTCCTTGATGTCTTGTATATGCAAAATTTTTCACTTAATGCTCTTGAAACGTTTAGAGTGGTACATTGAAAAAAATAAAATCCTGTCTCCATCAACAGTAGGGTTCAGAAAGGCTCAATCCTGTATGGATGCACTTGCACGACTTGTGACTCATATTCAACTGGGTTTTACTAAGAATATACCTACATTGGCGTGTTTTTTAGATATTGAAAACGCGTATAATAATCTATCTATAGATGTAGCTGTAAAAATACTAGATGATATTAACGTTGGCTCTAAGGTATGTACCTATATTAGGACGTTTCTTAGCGAAAGACATTTAAATATTAACATTGATAACGACAATAACGTTATAACAAGATGCACTAATAAAGGCTTGGCCCAAGGAGATCCCATCTCTCCCTTAATATTTAATATAGTCACTCATAAAATTTGTCATCAGCTACAAAACGTGATGGTATCACAGTACGCCGATGATTTTGTCATTTTTGTAAGTGACAATGATTTAAAAAAAATGGAACGATACATGCAAATAGCATTGAACACTGTTGTTGAACAATTAGAGAGTCTGGGCTTATCACTGTCAATACATAAAACGAGCTTTTGTGTATTTAGTAGAGGTCGGCGCCGAATTATGCCTGAATTAAAAATTTATGGACAAAAAATCACTTCTATCGAATGCGTTAAATATTTAGGTATGTGGCTAGACAGGAGCCTTCTGTGGAGAAGACATATCAATGAAAGTATTCACAAGTGCACAAAATTCATAAATATATTAAAAATGTTAGCTGGTAGCTCATGGGGTATGCATACTAAACATATACGTCGATTGTATATATCACTTATAAGAAGCCGGATAGACTATGGCTCCTTTTTATATGATTGTAGTGCTGAATGTCACGTTTCTAAGCTGGACAAGCTCCAAAACCAGGCCTTAAGAGTGATAAGAGGGTTTATTAAAAGCACTCCTATACACGTTATGCAAAGCGAATTAAGTATAGCACCATTGTTCATACGCAGGCTTTATCTAGCCTACAAGTATCTTTTGAAATGCTTTTCGATAACTGATAACATAACAGCTTCAGATATGAGCGAACTGAGTAACTTGAGCGATCAAAATAATTATTGGCGAGACAAAAAAAAACCCTTACTTACTAAAATTTATAGTGAAGTGGGCCATTTAGATTACGCGTCAGCTGAAGTCCTCAATATGTTTAGCTTGGACATTTGGATAACCGGTATTGATTTCTATGATTGTATTAAAATTAATCTTAGTAGTATTCTACAATCCAAACAAGCATACGAACCTAATCTATTAAAAAACAATGTTCTGGGAG
Source organism: Glyphodes pyloalis (assembly GCA_037074685.1). Lineage (NCBI taxonomy): Eukaryota > Metazoa > Arthropoda > Insecta > Lepidoptera > Crambidae > Glyphodes > Glyphodes pyloalis. The sequence continues at coordinate 10,706,301 of JAYKKO010000020.1, read as the reverse complement.
AAATCCATAAAAAATATAAAGGCTGGCATAAAATTTTTACTGATGGCTCAAAAAGTCCTCAAGGTATGGGGGTGGGAGTGTACGATCATAATATGAATTTAAGTTTTGGGGTTAAAATATTGTGCCAAGTGTCCATTATGACGCTGGAACTTATTGCAATATCGAGAGCTTTAACGTATGCCGATAATATTAAAATTAATAAGTTCGTTATACTGACAGATAGTAAAAGCGCTTTACAACATTTGGCTCGCTGCGCCTCTGGCCTCAGAGGTGTAACGATAGCCTATGATGTTTTAAAACTTATTTATAGGTTAAAAAACAAAAATATTGAGTTGAAGTTGCAATGGGTTCCGGCTCATATTGGTCTCTTTGGTAACGAGAAGGCCGATCTTGTGGCAAAGGAAGCGGCAAGTGGAGGAAACCCCTTTGATTATGTGCCAGACCACTTTGAATATGTACATAGATTTAAAAAAAAATGTTTTCAAAAATGGAAACAGCATTTTGATATGGTGTCTATAGATAAAGGTACATGGTATAAGTCCATTCAGGATGAACCTTTTCGTATACCTTGGTTCGATGACATTGCCTTGAGTAGAAACTATATAAAAACTGCATTACGGCTTCGTTCAGGGCACTATCCGTCAGCAAAGTTTGCATATTTAATGAAAAAATCAGATTCTCCTAATTGCAGCGCTTGTTATAAAATAGAAGATGTTCAACATTTGCTGATGGAGTGTGTCAAAAATGAGGCTGAAAGGAAATCACTGTTTGAAGAATTCAAATTGAATAAAAGAGACATAGGACTAATACAAAACATTTTGTCAAAACCAAAATCAGATGTAGCTAAAAAATTTTGCAACCTAGTTAAAATAATTCAACAGTGATTTCGTTCCTAATTATGTAAATAAATATAAGTTTTAATGTTCTATTTTTATATTGATTGTTGTTTGTAACTGTGAAGATATAATGGGGCTGACATATCCCTCTGGATAAAAGCCCCAAATTAAACGTAGATTAAAAAAAAAAAAAAAAAACATAGAAAACAAAAATAATTGAATGAGAAAATATGAAAAAAATATTTATATTATTATTGGTGTCAAATAGAATTAAATCTATGTTTATGGTGTTTTTTTTATGGTTGTTATCGCAATCGGCCAATCTCAGGTTTAGAGAAAAAATATTAATCAAAGAGTTTATCATGAAAAAGTGTCAAAAACATAATTTTCACGACAAGTCAATTTCGGCTAGGCGCACTTAGAATAGAAAATAGAAAATATCTTTATTCATGTAACTGTGAAGATATAATGGGGCTGACATATCCCTGTGGATAAAAGCCCCAAATTAAACGTAGAATAAAAAAATAAAAAAAGAAAAAAAGATGGCGACTACGGTTTGTTTGTCAGTGCTATTAGAATTTAACGATACTCCATAATCCGAATTTTATAGATATATGTTGTCGACTAGAAATCAATATTTTTTTATGTTTTGTTATTCATTTAGGGTTTCGATCGAGTCTATCGTACCCCTTAAGGAAATTATTAATATAGATAGTGATTACCATGCAAACTTCCACCGAAAATTTGTTTGAACAAGGCCTAGTAAGTCGTTTTTTTTAAATCCATACTATTCTCTACTAATATTATAAATGCGAAAGTAACTCTGTCTGTCTGTCTGTCTGTCTGTTACGCTTTCCTGCTTAAACCTCTCAACCGATTTTGATGAAATTTGGTATATAGGATTACGTTGAATCTCAAGAACGGACATGGGCTTTTTATTAGAAAATATTGGGGGATGGGGGTAATACCACCTTTGAAAGTTTATATGGAAAAATGTTTATTTTTAAAGTTAGAGATATGAAATTTGCCTCCTATTTGTTTCAAATATTAGGGGAGAAAGGGGTAAAACCGACCATGAAAGGATGTAGTCCACGCGAACGAAGTCGCGGGCACAGCTAGTACTTCATAAATTGTAAACCGCAATTTACCTTTAATTCAATCGAGTCCAATATAAACTTTTATATTATGTAACTTGCTGCTACTGAACCCTTCATGGGCGAGTCCGACTCGCATTTGGCTGGTTTCGTTACCTACTATTTGCTCTACATGAAGATTGTCCTGAAGAGATCGCTTTGCAGCGATAAGACCTCCTAAATTGTTCTAAAAGGTGTCAGTAGGTATAACCATTTGCTGTAAAATTTCTGTACCTATAAATAAATAAAAAAATAAAGACAACATCACATACATTGCTGTGATTCTGTGGTAAGTAGCTAAAGCAATTGGCTACTTTCCACTAAGAACAAACCGGAAGGATAATAGTTTCTAATGATAAATTAAGATATTTAGATAAGGAAATACGAATTTCAAGAACATAAATATCAAAGATTATTAATATTTTTAGAAAAGAAAATCCAATAACATAGGCATTAAGTCACGTGACTAAAAACGCCGAGCAGAAAGTCACAACGTCACAGCAGCCGATATGTCATATTTTAGGGGTGTCCACTCTGTACCACAGATTAATAATGAACGTACTATGGATGTTTTCGATTTGTAAAATCGGAACGCGAAGTCGATTATTTTTTAAACATCGTCAAAAAAATCGATATTTTTAAGTATTGATTATTATACATAATTTTATATTTCCATCGAGACGCTCAGTTCGCAACGGGCCGTGCAGCAGAAATCGTAATATTTTAATTTCGTCCACCACCACCACCATACTTAAACTGCACTTAGTGATGAAATACTTTATATTGATGAGGATAAATAGCATGAAAATAAATGCGATTTAATGTGGTCCAAAAAAAATTCAATATTTTTTTAATAACAAAATGGTTGTTGTGCCTCACTCGACTTATGTAGATAGGTATAGTGTGTCGCGAACTTTTTTGTAAATAGTTATAAGATCCACAATTAATTTGAACATTTTATTATTCTATCTTCATTAGTTTAGGCAGCGTACGCAAAATAAGTAACCTTTCTGGTTGATTTTAAACCTTGTGTCCGAAAAACCCAAATATTTTGCGGAACCCTATTTCTTTTCAAAATGAGTTTCGGATATTATCGATTATTTGTGTGTACTATTTAGGTTATTGACTAGCATATACTCATAAAAAGATGAAGTATTATTGAATGATCAGATATTAATAGTAACGTTTAGCGTATGTAACGTCAAATTTGTCGCATTAGATGACAAAAAATCCATATTGTTGATTAATTCGTATGATATTATATATATATATTCGTATATATTTAACGCTTATTTCGTAATTTACGCTCGTAATTTCAAGTTTTCAGCCAATCGACAGGACGCTCTGAATATTAAAGATTTTAAATACATCAAAAAAGAATTGTCAAATAAAATTAAGAATATCGAGAAAAAACATCATAAGGCATCCATCGAACAAACTCGATATGACGATCTATGATCAATGACAGCCCTAATCTTGCTAGGGTACATTGACGTCATTTTAGGCGCCATGACAGCTTAGAGCGTTTTCGTGGGAAATTTAAAGAGATTTTTTAAAATGAAAAATACATGTAGTAAATATATATTTTTTTGTGAAATATACTTTTCATGCGATGAAATGAGTATCAAGGTTTACAATTAACAAGATTTCAAAATTTTGTCAAGTAGCCAATTGTGTTACAGAAATCAGAAACAACGACGGTACCATAACAACCAGACCCGAGAATTATCTCGGGTATAGGCAAGTTCGTTTCCCATGCTGACCCGACCGGGGATCGAACCCGGAACCTTAGAGATAGCGCGACGCCAAAGTACGTCCCGCTCGCCTCATAGCTACGGAGGTCGTATATCTGTCTATTACTTTAAACTTATAAGGATTGATCCGATTCGTGATCAAACTCTTCACAAAAAACAGCTTCATCTCCAACATGCAACTATTTAAGCAACATCTGTTACTATTCCTCGATACCATTTTATTACGAAGTGCATCTAATGATCGATATTAATTCGGTCGAAGGATGCGATAGGCGCACGACTGTTTCGTTGCGACATCGGCGTATCGCGTTACGATTTACATAGCTCGGCTCACGTCGTGGGCCGGGGGAAATTATGATTGCTTATCCCTTGGAAGTACTCCGTCACAGATGGATTGGGAGCTAAGTGTAGATGTGTACACTCAAGTTCCTTGTGTGTTCCAAGCTTGAATCCTCATATTTGAATTGAAATCTCAATGAAAACTAATTTTATTATTTTTATAGTACTATACGCCGTACTAGCGAACTTTAAATATTAGAAACAGAAAATTTTTATCTCCCCTTGCGGTGCGGGAATTGAACCCGCGACCTTCACGTATCGCGCGTGCTGCTTTTACCAATACGTGAAGGTCGTGGGTTCAATTCCCGCACCGCAAGGGGAGATAAAAATTTTCTGTTTCTAATATTTAAAGTTCGCTAGTACGGCGTATAGTACTATAAAAATAATAAAATTAGTTTTAATTGAGATTTCAATTCAAATATGAGGATTCAAGGAGGAAATAGTAGATGGCGAGAAATGGGTACGGCCGTGCAACATAAATACAGTTTTTATTTTTGTAAGCATATTATGTTAAGAAGAAAGTAGGCGTAGTACTTAAACCTTACCTAAACTAGCTAATTTATATTGTACTCTATTTAAAAGCACCTAGTTAGAGTTTAAAATAAATTCGTTTTAGAAGATGATTCAACTTTAATATTTGTTAATTGGAAGTTCATATTTTTTTAATTAAACATACCAATCTAGTTTTAGATGATTTAGTAACCGTTGTTTTTACAACCTGGCATGAACTTGGTAAGCAGCTAAATGACTTGTGTCACAGAAATAAGAAACAACGACGGTACCACAACACCCAAACCCGAGGCTTGTGAACAGGCGCCACGTTTGGGGACTGGTCTGCTCCAGCTTACCTCTCGAAAGTAAAAACCTACTTGAGTACTTATTTGTTTCATCACACATCAAAACCAAAACTATATGACTCGGTCCAAAGTGAACTACACATAGCAATAAGTTAGATACTGATATTGTAAATGATCTGCTGAGTTTCTTACCGGTGTCTTCTCGGTAGATATAGGTTCCGAACCGGAAGTAGAATCACTTTGCATTGTATTCAATGACGATTCAAAAGTGTTTTTATGTAACCTACTTGAATAAAGAAATATTTGAGTTTTGAGTTTTTGAGAATATAGAAAAGTTATTTTCCTATACTTTTGGAATTGAACCCGGGACCTCAAAGATGGTATCATACCAAAGTCTATCCCGCTCATATCTTGGCTACGAAGGTCGTCAAATATTCCCAGCATCGCGAACTCGAATAAATAGTTCTCAAATCAAATGCATTACATTTCGCAACTCACGCGCACCATTATGACAGTCGAGATATCGAGATCAACACTTGTAATCGATGGAGACCGGACAAGGCCGATTCATAAATGTGCTATTACTGCATTCCGAATCGATGGTGGGAAATCGAGAGATGAGCATGTCTTACTGATTGCCCTATATTCCAAAATCGTTGCCCTCAAATTGCACCTTTGGATAGAATTCTTATGTACATTCATCATTATTTATGTACAACAGACAACATCTATATTGCTTATTTAACTTTTTTGCATGTTTTATATTTCCGAGTTGTTGTGTTCCTGCGTGCGCGTAAGGTTTCCAGAGCTCTTGGGGGTGCTGTATTAGTAGCAGGAGTCAAGCCTTCAAGGAAAATGTCAAGTCCAGTAACAAATTTATTATGCTGTACTTGTCGCCCCTAAGCTATGACCTCATTACCATTAAACATCAGGTGGGATGAGGTCAATCTTGAAGTACAATATAAAAAAAAAGAGTAACCTAGTTCATTTCTGAAGCAACCTGAGCCAGCATCAAACCCGGAATGTTTTCCATCTCGTGCGTCCGTTTAACTACTGCGCCACCAAGTTGGCAAATGTGCATTTGATTATTATTATTTAAACTTGCATCGTTTTAAAAAACCCGAAGTAATTATTTGATGTCAACCACCTTAAAAAATGTTTTAATTTAATACTTATATTTTCAAAGGTGACCAAACTGTTGTTTATGTTAAGTGGTAATGAGGTGCTAGGACCTCATTACCACTTGACATCAGGTGAGATGAGATCAATCTTGAAGTGCAATTTAAAAAAAAAGTTGCCATCAAATTGCACCTTTGGACAGTATTCTGCACCCAATCTTGATAGCATTCTTTTTTTACAACAGACATAGACTATATTGTTTATATGTTTTTTTCCATGTTTCCATATTTGTTTTGAAAAGAGTAACTATCGAGTTTCTTTCTGGTTCTTTGTTTTTGGGCATATTTCGTTTTTGGGAATAGGCCCCAGCAATTCACGCAAAACCTCCGCACACGCAACGAATTGTAACTGATAAAAATCGTAGAGGCAGCCCACTATCCTCTTGATAGGATACCTAGAGTGAATTAAAGATTAACTAGTTAGGTGAAGTACTTCAAAGCATTCATTCAGAAACTACTAATCTCTAGTTCCAACACGTTCCCTATTCTGTAATTAATTTTGTAAAACACTGAGATATTAAGAGGCACTTACCTATTTTATTGCTTCAAACTGAAGGGCTTATTCCACGATTCACATCACAGCTAAATTAGAATGGTCTGACAATAAACTCAGATTAAATCGGCGTCTATGTTTGGAGATTGGTAAAATTACAAAACCGAAGCATATTTTATTGGAGTTGGTGATTGAAACAAGGATTATCAGAGTATTTATTGGGTACGGATAAGTTTTGTAGTTGGAGAGACCTTTTAATTTTGCCGACGAAGTAATTATAATTAACTAGGATTTTACCGAGTTCAAGCGCTTATATTTACAACGCGTCATTACACTTTAGTATTTATTGAAGACTTACTGCTACCCATCCTAGCATGCCCATCCTGGCATGCCCATCCTAGCTTGCCCATCCTAGCATGCCCATCCTAGCATGCCCATCCTAGTATGCCCATCCTAGCATGCCCATCCTAGCATGCCCATCCTAGTATGCCCATCCTAGTATGCCCATCCTAGCATGCCCATCCTAGCATGCCCATCCTAGTATGCCCATCCTATCATGCCCATCCTAGCATGCCCATCCTAGTATGCCCATCCTAGCATGCCCATCCTAGCATGCCCATCCTAGCATGCCCATCCTAGCATGCCCATCCTAGTATGCCCATCCTAGCATGCCCATCCTAGTATGCCCATCCTAGTATGCCCATCCTAGCATGCCCATCCTAGCATGCCCATCCTAGTATGCCCATCCTAGCATGCCCATCCTAGCATGCCCATCCTAGCATGCCCATCCTAGTATGCCCATCCTAGCATGCCCATCCTAGCATGCCCATCCTAGCATGCCCATCCTAGCATGCCCATCCTAGCATGCCCATCCTAGCATGCCCATCCTAGCATGCCCATCCTAGCATGCCCATCCTAGTATGCCCATCCTAGCATGCCCATCCTAGCATGCCCATCCTAGCATGCCCATCCTAGCATGCCCATCCTAGCATGCCCATCCTAGTATGCCCATCCTAGCATGCCCATCCTAGCATGACCATCCTAGTATGCCCATCCTAGCATGACCATCCTAGCATGCCCATCCTAGCATGCCCATCCTAGCATGCCCATCCTAGCATGCCCATCCTAGCATGCCCATCCTAGCATGCCCATCCTAGCATGCCCATCCTAGCATGCCCATCCTAGCATGCCCATCCTAGCATGCCCATCCTAGCATGCCCATCCTAGCATGCCCATCCTAGTATGCCCATCCTAGCATGCCCATCCTAGCATGCCCATTCTAGCATGCCCATCCTAGCATGCCCATCCTAGCATGCCCAATACGTCAAATTTCTCACATGAGACGACAAAAGTTTAGATACTATTTATTGGCTGATAACACGCCGTACTTGCTTTTTCAACCAATCAGCAGCTTACGCATAGATTGAAATTTGACACATCCTAAGCGGAAATGACATCGTTTGCCTTAATTCAGGATGAAAAGTATTAACGGGTCAAAACGCGACACCATTTTTATTTAGTAGTTAATACGAACTACTTAATGCCCGACGTTTCGGTTAGGTTGCACCAACCGTGGTCACGAGCTGGTCTTGCTCGCCTTCGTCTGTTCGGGGAGCTTGCAAATCTTCATCCACCGTCACATTTTGACCCGTTAAATTATTTTATACGATTCTTTTTGTCTCAAAAATGACTAGGTATCCGTTTCTCCAGTCGTTAATTCTAATTTCTAATTTACTTTCCACAACATCAGTCTTACGTCGTTTTTAGCTTACGCCTCGTATAATTTATTACTATCCGTAATGATAACGGATCGTTTTTCGAATAATGGAACCGGGCGTAAACCAGTACTTATTAGTGAAACAATATCTTAATTTCGATAACGCAAGCATTTGATCTGTACAAGTACATTAATTAACTTAATGCTTTCATCAAACTCTATTATTTATCTATTCTTGGCTTGTCATCGTAATTAGCGAGGATATATTCGCATCTCGTTTCCTTTATCCAACAAATGGTTTATTTCCGGAAACAAATATCAGACATTATCTTTTAGATGCTTATTCTGATAATAATTAATTATAATTCGTTATGTACAGTCAAGAACATATCAAAGTAAACATTTGCTATTCGATTTTAGTTCTTATCTCCACGTTACAAGGGCGGACAAAGTCCAACATGTGTAGTCGTATATGCCTTTGTCTGTATGTATGTATACTTATACTCATAACTTACTGTTACAATCGATTTTATTATTTTTATAGTACTATACTATAGGCAGAGGGCACTTACCGGAAGGCTAATGGTTGAAACAGCAGAAAAATTTCATCGCCTGCGATAACTTGCGGTTAGCTCAGTTGGTAAGAGCAGCACGCGCGATACGTGAAGGTCGTGGGTTCAATTCCCGCACCGCAAGGGGAGATAAAAATTTTCTGTTTCTAATATTTACTGTCGCAAGTCATTAACATTTAAAAGTTAAGAATGTTTTTGAAGAAGAAGAAGAAACAGTAATGTCATTTAGTCAAAGAAATTCGGCGTCAAGTTTACAATTTTATCATCAAGTAATTAAAACACTGTAAGGTGACATTTTATAATATCCCACTAATGGGCATTTGAATTGAACAATTAATCAAACTATAATTGAACGATAATGGTACAAAATAATTATTTCCTTAAATGGTTTCATACTAATGAGTAGGTAGGTATTACTAATACTATATTAGTCTATCTTATCAAGAATCAGAGTATACACACATTAAATAAATCCCTACTATATATAATATTATAAATGCGAAAGTAACTCTGTCTGTCTGTCTGTCTGTTACGCTTTCCTGCTTAAACCTCTGAACTGATTTTGATGAAATTTGGTATAGGTATACGTTGAATCTCAAGAACGGACATAGGCTACTTTTTATTAGAAAATAAGGGGGGAGGGGGGTAATACCACCTTTGAAAGTTTATATGGAAAAATGTTTATTTTTGAAGTTAGAGATATGAAATTTGGCACAAATATAGTTCAAAACTTGGATTAAAATATAGACTACTTTTTGTTTCGAATATTAGGGGAGAAAGGGGTAAAACCGACCATGAAAGGATGTAGCCCACGCGAACGAAGTCGCGGGCACAGCTAGTAATAAATATTGGACAACATCACATACATTGCTCTTATTCAGTGTTAAGTAGCTTATCCACTTGTGTTACAGAAATCAGAAACAACGACGTTACCAAAACACCCACACCCGAGATAAATTGAAAAGTTTATTTCCTATCAATATAGGTCCCGGGTTCGATCCCCGGTCGGGTATTGACCCTAAGAGATGGCGCGACGCCAAAGTCCGGCCCGGTCACCTCTCGGTTAATGGAGGTCGTTCTCGTGTTTCTTTTATCGTCGTTAGGTCGTTACCATAAGAACTAAGATACAGAGTACATAAGAGCTTGTAGCCTGATTTGTTGATGACCGTACATCAACGATGCAACAATTCAATTTCGATTAGCCACAAGTAAGAGTGCAAATTAAACATTCCTCGCCATACCTTATGTAACAGTGTTAAAGTTGATCACAAAAACATGACCTCATTATCCAGATATGTTAGTTGGCTAATGAGCGAGTATACTTATGACCTGACACCAAATCTGGCGCAACGGACAGACAGAAGTTGCTGTTGCGCGACTGTGTCCCCTTTATTTTGGGATAAAAAGTATTAAGTTTTCATGGCATAGCAATTTATCGCTCGAACTGGAGCAGCCCGACTGGTGAAATACCTCCACCTTACAGAAGATCGCAGCCAAATAACAATCACTTTAATGTTATTGTGTTCTTGCGTGTGAGTAAGGTTTCCAGAACTCCTGGGGGGTGCTACATTAGTAGCAGGGGTCAAGCCTTCAAGGTATGGGCGACAAGTCCAGTAACAGCTTCATTATGCTGTACTTGTTGCCCTTAAGTTAGGACCTCATTACCCGTTTGTTAGCGTGCAAGGCCGGCCGGGGTGTGGGGACACCCCGGCCAGCCTTGCACGGTCCTCCGCAGATGCGCGGGGACGGCTTAGCACCTTCGGCCGTTCCCGCCAGTCCCCCGACCATCCTGGGGGGACTTGGAGACGCCGTCCTATAGGGGCAGCAATCTCGCCGACGGCGCTGTGGCAGTTATGGGTCGCCCGATATCCCATAGCGCCGTCAATAGGCGATGTGAAGGTGGGGAGGTTTTTTAGTTCCCCACACGTCGTTGTCGTCCCCACGACAGCGATATGGTGCGAAAAAGCATTTTCCCTCCCTAAAAAAAAAAAAATTATATGAACTAAGTTAACGGGTCAACACGCGAAAAAATTGTGTAGAAGTTAATACGAACTATTAAGCGTTATTCGTTTTTATTTACCCGTTTCGATTAGGTTGCAGCAACCGTGGTCACGAGCTGACTGACCTAACCGAAACGTCGGGCAGTAAGTAGTTCGTAATTTCGTATTGAATACTAAAAACTAAATGATATCGCGTTTTGACCCTTTAACTTATTTGGAACTTATTATATCCCTTCTAATATTATAAATGCGAAAGTAACTCTGTCTGTCTGTTACACTTTCCCGCTTAAACCTCTCAACCGATTTTGATGAAATTGGTATGGGTATAAGTTGAACCTTAAGAACGGACATAGGCTATAAAGGAGGGGGGGGGGGGGATAATACCACCTTTGAAAGTTTATATGGGAAAATGATTTTTTTTTAAATCAAGAAAAAAATCAAAAAAGTTAATTTTGCATAATTTAACAATTTGTACACACCGAAAAATGGTTAAGTAAACTTAAAGTATGTTTCTAATTTAACTCAATACAAATGAATAGGCATACAATTTTCTAAACAGAATGTAGGTAGGTACAGAACACAAACCTTTACCTTCCGTTCTAGTCCAAGACTATGTTATGGCAAGGTAGCGCCAAATGCTACCTGTCCTGAAACTATTATTAACGAGAAGAAACTGGCATAAAACTAAGTAGTTTTTTAACAATACACACATTAAACTAACTTTATTTTATTTTGTAAAGTAGTTACTTAATTAAATCTGGGAGAGCTATCATTGATGGTATGTTTCAATAATAAATTAATTTGATATAGTCAGGATTTCATAATCATATCCATATTCGTACGCCGATATGGCTGATTACAGTGATACAATATGCTTATTATTAACACCCAGTGGCGACACTACCTGTGAATCACGAATAAATGATTTTGTATTTTTGTATTTTGCACATAATAAAAAATATAGAAACAATAAACGCCCCATAGACATTGGAAGTCACTAATGCCCAGCTACAATTTTTACGATTCGTAAGATGTCAAAAATGACTAGGTATCCATTTTTCTCCAACCGACTACAAGTCCTTAATACTGTTCCATAATTTACTTTCCATAACAGCTGTCCGTCGGTCGTTTTTAGCTTACGCCTCGTATAATTTATTACGATCCGTAACTAGGGGTCTACTCTCAAAAACGAAACGAACATACGAAAGGATTCGTTTTTGAAGATTTATCAAAAGTTCGGGAGTTAAAGCGTGGTTAATGATTTGCATAAATAATATTGTGTTTTTTTTAAACGCTTTAGTAGCATTCGAAGTGAATTGCTTGCGTCTATCAGAATTAAAAATTGCTATCCGTTGTCGGATCCGACATATTTCGTTTTTGAGAGTAGACCTCCTAGAACGGATCTTTTTTCAAATAATAGAACCGGGCATAAGTAGTTTATGGTCTGGCGGTCGAAATACAACAATTTGTTTAGCGATTTCTCAACACCACGGCCGTAAGCTTATAGCCCAGTTTATGATGCGTGCAAGCAGTTTCGTTATCGATAAAGAAATAAACTCGAGCAGATGACCAATTGTACCAGTTCAAGGTTCGAGAAATGGCGAAATCTTTATGTGTTTATAAAGATGAGTTTTTGTTTTGGAAAACGTGCTGGCATCAAGGTGCTTTTAATTTAAATTAAGAAATAGGCATAGGCTACTTTAATAACTCCATGGTAATTATCAAATAATAGTAATAGTAAAAGTCAAATACTTCTTTATTCAAATAGGTTACATGTAAAACTTTTGAATCGTCATTGAATACAATGCAAAGTGATTCTACTGCCGGTTCATACGGTCGGTATTGGCTCCTCCCAGCCTGATGGTAAGCAAGAGAGGAACCCACATCGCGATGACAACGGATTTGGTCCTGTTATATCCTATCCGTTAGCATCACCATACTAGCCCGCAAGATGTTTCTTCACGTTGTATTGTTTTTGTAGACAACTTTGGACCAAGTCATATAGTTTTGTTTTAATGAGTGATGAAACAATTAGGTATTTATTTTGAGAAGTAAGCTGGAGCAGACTAGTCACCAAAGGTGGCACCTGTTCACAAGCATGACTTAATGTGCCAGCATCTTCATTAAAACAGGTAGGTAAATACGTACAGTAAACCAAAATCACATACATTGCTCTGATTCTGTGGAAAATAGCAATACCTAGACCCGAGGCAATATAGAAAAATTTGTTTACAATATTGATCCGACCGGAAATGGAACCCAGGCCCTAAATGATAACGTAAGTCCGGCCCGCTCACCTTTCGGCTAGGAATGTCGTGAAGAAAAGTTTCTTACTGAGTTATTGACTTGCCCGATGGAAAAAATGGTAAGCTCTCTGGCTGAACAAAGGGGTCATGGGTTCAATCCCAACCCAGGCCAATTAGAAGTGTGCTAAACAGTTGTGTTTTTTCTGTGTCTATTCATAAATCTATTTAAGAACTAGCTATTGCCCGCGACTTCGTTCGCGTTATTAAGTAATATATCTCTAACTCATCTATTTTTTTACCACAGTTCATCCGAATCCATGAATTTGTTGTTGAGTGAAAGGGTAACAAACAAAAATTCAGACATTCTATACATTCTTGCTCCTTAAAAGGGGAGCAGAATATAGTAAGCATGTACCAACAAAAATGGATCGACCCTTTTACGACGCCAACCCCCCCCCCCCCCTCTCCTCCTCCTTAAAAGGGGATCAGTAAATGGTGCCTTTCCATTATTCCCTCAAAAATGTCCTATTTATCTATCTAAACCAGATCGTGTAGACAGAGAGTGAGACCTGTCGCTAATTTGTCAGCCCTTCAAGCGTCATGCGTGCGCGCACGCCGTGATAAATCGTAGGGATAGAGGCTCTACTTAAATAAGAAACAAAAATAATAAATGTAGAAGAGGGCTTCCTTTCATTAGAGCCCTCCTTTACCAGGGAACAATGAGCTCCTATTTGTGTATTTATTCTTATTTTTTAAATAAAAATGATCATAATAAAGTTCAATCTTCGCGTTTCACCCTTTGCTTTTTCATTTTGACGACATCCGTTGCGAAGAGTCAACATTCCCCGTTTTTTTTTTTCACTTTGTCCATATATTTGTATTGGTCGCAGCGTACTGTAACATAGCCTAAAGCTTTCCTCGATAAATTGACTATCTAACACAAATACAATTATTCAATTCGAACGAGCAGTTTATGAGATTAACGCATTCAAACAAACAAACTCTTCAACTTTATAACATTAATTTAGATTCCAAAGACGAATTGAAAACCAATGCTTATTGTAACGACAAATCAAACAACACCGTTGCTAGGTACGTACAGTCGCCGTCAGATATATCGGAGCAGACAAAGTGATCAAATACTTCTGAACAGTTAAAATGTCAAAAAGTTCCATACACCACAAGTTACCATTAATATTTGAACATTCATTACTTCAATAATACCTATACACACAACTTATCAATAATATCTGAACACTCATCTAGACAGGTAGCTAAATGAGACAGATGACGTGCGTGACACATGTTGACGTTATGAGTGTTCAGATGTTATTGGCATCTGCTCAGATATTATTGAAGTTATGAATGTTCAGATATTAATGGTAACTTGTGGTGTATAGAACTTTTTGACATTTTAACTGTTCAGAAGTATTTGGTCACTTTGTCTGCTCCGATATATCTGACGGCGACTGTACCTAAGTATAGATCTCTAACTACTTTCATTAATGATCCATCCCATTCGCACGTGAAAACGATACCACAATGTAAAAATCATGTCTATGATACTCTCATAACATAGTTGGTACCACAAATAGTCATACTATATTACTAAATATAGGCTAATGACTAGTATCATTAAATGATTAAATGATGTCAGATTATCCTAGAACAGTGAAAGGTCTGACTCACGTCGGCGGTTTTCGCAACTTTATTGTTTAACTAGCTGCCCGCCGCGGCTTTGCATGCCTATCATTCTCTTTTTCCACATTTTTCACAGTTTGGTCGCTGCTATTCATAAGTATTACTAATGTAATCTATGTGAATAAAAAATATTGACTTTGACTTTGCTATTGGTCGCACTCGCTCACACAGTGGCGTAACTACAGGGTGGCAAATCGGCAAATGCCACGGGCCCCAGCCAGAAGGGGCCCCAGGTAAGAGGATAATCCCAATTACCAAGAATATTATTTATATGAAACTTTACTAAAGTGTGCACTGCATTTCTGGTATGTCCAAGTTGTTACCCGTTAAAAGTATATCACGTTGTTATTTCTTTGAGAAGGGGGGAGGGGGATGCGAGAGGTGCTTCGATGAGTATTTTGCCACGGGCCCCGAATGATATAGTTACGCCACTTACTTTTAAATTATCTAGCTTATAAATATTGTAAACAGGTGACCCGGCGAACTTTATTCCGCCTTAGAAGCAATAAATGAATCTCCTTCTCCTGGTTCTAAACTACCTTCCCACCAATTTTCAGCCAAATCTGTTCAGCCGTTCTTGAGTTATAAATAGTGTAACTAACACGACTTTCTTTCAATATAGATATATAGGATAACTACTGAGTTTCTTGCCGGATTCTTCTCGGTAGGATTAGGATCGGAAGCCGTTCTGACGATGCATAAGTGTTACTTGTAACCAACATGAATAAGTGAATTTATTATCATTATGATTGTGATGTTATAAAGCCTTAAATCTTTCTCAATAAATGGACTATCCAAAACGAAAATGATTTTTCAATTTAAACCTTCAAGATTGACCTCATCCCACCTGATGTTGAGTGGTAATGAGGTCCTCGCTTAAGGGTGACAAGTACAGCATAATAAATCTGTAACAGGACTTGTCGCCTTTACCTTGAAGGCTTGACCCCTGCTACTAATGTAGCCCTCCCCCCAGGAGCTCTGTAAACCTTACTGACACGCAGGAACACAACAACACAGAAGTGATTGTTATTTGGCTGCGGTCTTCTGTAAGGTGGAGGTATTTCACCAGTCGGGCTGCTCCAGTTCGAGCGATAAATCGCTATGTCCTACCTCTCTTGCATTCAAACAAACTCTTTAGCATTATAATATTAGTATAGATGAGTTTCTAAGTAGCAATTATAACTGACAACATATACTGGACCGTATATTCATGATGGGGAAAAAATAGTCCCATAAAGACAAATTAATCCATAATATTTTAAATGGGAGGGTGTTATTACTCATTCATTTTAATTTCATTCAGGCTAGGCATGCGCAATACGTCAAATTTATCGCATGAGATGACAAAATTTTGATACTGTTGATTGGCTAATAGCACACCGCACGCGTATTTTTAGCCAATCGGCAGCTGACGCATTGACTTTAAGCGATTTTGAGGTTTGTTAAGCGCGATAAAATTTTGTCGCGTGGCGCATGCTAGGCTTGATTGACGACTTCTGTAATCGAGAGGCGAGCGGGCTAGACTTTGGGGTCGCGCCATCTTGAGGTACCGGGTTCGACTCCCGGTAGGATCTATACGGAAAAGTTTTTCTATATTTTCTCGGGCCTGGATGTTGTGGTACCGAACTGTCGCCTTCCCCCAGCTTGGCATCATTTTATTTAACCATTGTTGTATAAATTTGGCCAATGAAAACATAGGTGTCTAAAAATTTTTGCAGCGCTGCAGCAGCCTTGCGTCGCTGCAGCATACAGCTGAGGTGTAGCCTAGTTAACCACTTCGTTGACCCATTTAGTTCTTCTTTGTTTTTTTGTAATTATTTAATGTTTGTTTCTGTTTTACTTTTTTTTTGTTTAATGTTTAGGGTTCCGTACCTCAAAAAGAAAAAACGGAACCCTTATAGGATCACTTTGTTGTCCGTCTGTCCGTCCGTCCGTCTGTCAAGACCCTTTTTCTCAGGAACGCGTGGAGGTATGAAGCTGAAATTTATATCAATTACTCAAGTCTACTGTCCCTTGAAGCTGTGAAAAAATCAAACTTCTAAGCCAACGCAATCAAAAGATACAGCCGTTTATGCCGCAAATTTTCGACACTTGCAAGGGAATCAAAACCTACAGGGTGCTTCCCGTGAACTCAGAATCTTGAAATTTGGTACGAAGCAACGTCTTATAGCATAGATAAAGGAAAAATTACGAAAACTATAAATTTTTAGTTACATCACATAATATATATTTTTTTAATAATTTTAAACTTACTACCCATTTCCTCATAAACGCGTAGAGGTATTAAATTGAAATTCATACCAAATACTCAGGTTTATAATACCTTTAAGCTGTAACAAAATCAAACTTCTATGTCAACGCAATCAAAAGAAACAGCAATTTAAGCTGCATATTTTGAAACTCGCAAGTACTTGCAAGGGAATCAAAACCTAAAGGGTACTTCCAGTCGACCTAGAATCTTGAAATTTGGCATGAAGCAACGTTTTATAGCACACATAAAGGAAAAATTCCAAAAACCTTAAATTTTTAGTTACATTACAAAATATTTATGCTCCTCCATCTTTCCCCTTTGTAATATTATGAATTTCATTTTGCAATAAAAATACCATATTTATGACTCGATTGTCGTAATGAACGAACTTTGTAAACCTTGCAGGTTTGTACGGAACCCTCGGTGCGCGAGTCCGACTCGCACTTGGCCGGTTTTTTTTTATTTGTCGTGCTGTGCTGTCAAGTGTAAACATGTATCTTGTGTTCAATAAATGTATTTTCTTTCTTTCTATTTATTAACTATTTAACTAACCAAAAACAATTTAGTATTTTTGACCAGTACAATTCCCTTTTGTTAGTCATCGGCTATAAATTAAAAGGGCTGTTAATTACAAACGAGGCCGCGCAGATGATGTAAAATAGAGACTAAGTGTTAAATGTAAAGTTAATTACCGAAGTTAATTACAACTTTGTATTGTCAACAGTTTTATGCGTCAGCTAACGGTGATTGGTTTGTTTACTTAACATTGTTTTATAATTTAATGTTTATTTTAATGATTATTTCTAACGGAGCTTTTATTCTGGCTGAGACGTAGAAAGACCTTTTAGAGCCTTCAGTGATTGTCCGAAACTTAAATACAAAACCAAAGAGAACGTCAGGGATGTATTTTATCGCCAATTCTCTTCAACGGCTATGAAGAGTCCAAAATTAGTGAGAATTGGCTAGATAGGTGACGTCCTAGGTGGATGCTTTGTTCGTTTATGAATAAAGCACTCAGTTACACACGATAAATGGTGTAAGGATATTTCTTTTTCTTCCTCGCAGTATCTGCAGACGCCAGTGTCGCTCAGTTTTCAAATTGGTGTCTTTCTTGATTATAGTGTCCAGTCAGGGCACTACCATTTCAGAGCTATTGGGGGGGTGCTACATTGTCGCCCTCAAGCTAGGATTTTATTACCGCTTAACATCAGGTAGGATGAGGTCGAAAAAAAAAACTACTGCGCTGCTAAGCTACAGCTTTTTTTTTGTCAAGGGCGAAATGTCTACCTTTCACTCCCTGTGGGGAACAGAGAGTGGTGTGTCAGGCTCGCACCGACTTAAACCCCAGTGTCTAACCCTGCGCAGTTAGGGGGAGTCGGGATTCCTTGCGGACTCTATACATGCTCCCCCACAGCGCCTACCTCTAAGCGGCCCTCCTCACCAATGAGAGCAAAGAATCAGTGGGAAATGTGGATAAAACAGTAAAAGCGTGAGAAGCCGCGGCAAGACTCTAGTAAATTATGATCTATAATGAAATACCTTACAGAAGACCACAGCCAAATAACAATCGCTACGGTGTTGTTGTGTTCCTGCGTGTGAGTAAGGTTTCCAGAGCTCCTGGGGGGTAATAGCTTTATTGTGCTGTACTTGTTGGCTTTAAGCTAGGACCTCATTACCACTTTACATCAGGTCGGATGAGGTCAATCTTAAAGTGCAATATAAAAAAAACAAAATCGTCAATAAAAAGAAACAGGAAAATACGGTGGTCACAAATCTAACCCATTTTTCGGAAAATACGTAGGTACTTTGCCTGACCTGAGAATCGAACCCCGACCCTAATCCAGTACTTACACCACTAAGCAAACGATGCCTAAAGATATAAGAACAAATTAAATACCTTATCTATAAATTTGCTCCAAATGACTTCACGGCCAAACTAAGTAGCCACATTTCACATAGATCGTGACTCACTTTCATTAATAAAACCTATTATACACAAATATTAAGTTGTGCGTATCAAAACCACCAATTAAATCTGTATTAACGACGAAAAGTTATGAATTGTAAGTAGAGTAACCTTCTCCAAGCCGACGGGCAAGTATGAAAGGCACGTAAGTATTTTTTAATAAAAAATGTTGGATTTTTTTTGTCTCAAACGTTTTTAGGTTTTTATTGAACTTAAAAATAGGGCTGTATTTTTACTTTTTATGTTTTTTCCTTTCTTTTTAATTAATTAAATGCTCTATTATGGAGATTGTTACGTATGCCCATGCAAAAATATTTTGAATTGTTTATACATATTTGGTCTTGCTGTACCTATTTTATTGATAAAAATTACGTAATAAAATTGTTGCAGAAATTTTAATCCTTCAAAGTTTAGAATCAAAATCCATAGCGACAAATCTGGCAAGAAATTCAAAAATTAACTAATTCTGTATAATGATAGGGCTATATAGAGAAAATAAAATATGAATGATAGTGTGCTATCCTATATCCTTATTGGTCTAACGCCATGATGGTATATTGGTTCAATACCGGGTTGTCGTCTTGAGTCCTGATAACCTGGTCGGGCGAAGTATGTCTCGAATATAGTTATATTTGGTGATCCCCAATCCACTTTAGTTAGCATAGTGATTAAGCTTATACCCACATAGATGAATATCTTACTTATTTATACACCTAAGAATGCAACTTTTTAAAATATTATGGGGACACTGAATAGTGTATCACATTTTCCAATTCAGAAACATTTATTTTGCAAGAAAATAATGTAAAATTAATCAAATATTTTAAAGAAACACGAATATTCATCTTCGCACGCGGTGTGGTTTTTGGCTTCTTTAAAATATTTAAATTTCGCTAGTGTGATGTGAAGCACAATCAAAAATTGTAAAAATTTACCGAATCGAAATTGTCGAAAACCAAGTTACGTTCATTTTCGACTCGCTCACAACGCCCCGGCAGATGAGCCAACCATACAACACGACGTACACACACACAGACACTCAGCAACGTTTAATCAGTGCAGTATATAAGCTATCGACTCGTCTTCACCCATCACTGTAGTGCCTTCAGCTTTGAAGAACACTGGTGTTAAGGTACTGATATCTATATTGATTATATATATAAGACAACATCACATATATTGCTCTGATTTTGTGGTAAGTAGCTTAAGAACTTGTGTTACAGAAATCAGAAACAACGACGGTACCACAACACCCAGACCCGAGATAATATAGAAAAGTTAAGTTCCCATATTGTCCCGACCGGTATCGAACCTGGAACCTCAGATGACGCGAAGTCAAAGTCCAAAACGACCAAACATATACAAATGTTACATGTATTTAATATCCGAATTTATTTGCACAGTAGGATTTGAGAACAATCATTGAGAAGCAAAAAAAAAAGGCCAAGTGCGAGTTGGATAAAGGAGTTCCGTAGTATTATCTATAGGAACGGAAAAATAATCGTATCTTTATGTTTGACATTAGAAATCTAATTATTATAGGTACCTAATACCTATATTATTATAATAAGTTAGTTACCTATTGCGATTATCATCGTGATTCAGAAGTTCTTATATGTATTTGGGACTACATCACACTGATAGCATTCGGTGGTAAGTAGCTAAAGCACTTGTGTTACAGAAATAAGAAACAACGAGTGCCTACCACCACTAGACCCGAGGTAAAATGGAAGAGTTCGTTTTCATATTGCCCTTTTTTTCCGTCTTAACTATCCATGATGGCTGCGAAGCCTTATCATCTTCATCGAATTCGGGAGAATGCAGATGGTTCTCACCCTACCTATGTATTTTAAGCGACCGGGATTCAGACCCGGGTCCTCAGAGATGACGCTTAGCCAGGGTTGAGGTCAAGAGAGGTAGGGCATAGCGATTTGTCGCTCGAACTGGAGCAGCCCGACTGGTGAAATACCTCTACCTTACAGAAGACCGCAGCCAAATAAAAATCACTTCTGTGTTGTTGTGTTCCTGCGTGTGAGTAAGTTTTCCAGAGCTCCTGGGGGGGTGTTACATTAATAGCAGGGGTCAAGCCTTCAAGGTAAGGGCGACAAGTCCAGTAACAGATTTATTATGCTGTACTTGTCACCCTTAAGCTAGGACCTCATTACCACTTAACATCAGGTGGGATGAGGTCAATCTTGAAGTGCAATATAAAAAAAAAAGGTCGTCGGAATCTATTGGTTTTTTTTTATAGTAGCGCAGTATATTGGCTCCTCCCAGCCTGATGGTAAGCAAGAGAGGAATCCACATTCTGGCTAAATCTCATTAATGATAGCTCAGCCTACTCAGGGACCATTTTGCAGTTTGACAGTAAGGTAGGTCACTTGCCTTACGCACACCCATTCACCAATCTATACTGGGCGGACGTGGTGCAGTGCTGCCCTTATTAACTCGTGGTCCTGATAAGGCTTTTGTCCAACAGTTAACTTAGATCATTAACAAACATTTGAAAATTATGCTGTTTCAGGTATTTTTGGAGGAATAAAACTACATCCATTATGAAGGTATGCGATCCGTCATTATTTTTTTATTTATACACTAAAATCATATTGGAAGAAGAATTTTTGTATGTATGTTACTAAAACACAAAACAGCTTTCATGATTTACAAAGAAAATCGTTTGAAAAGCCATAATCCACTTTGTTTTATTTGTGTGTGGGTATGTTTGAAATGTTTGTAATGAATAAACTCAAAAGTGTTATCATTGGAAAGCATTCACGCTCGATTAAAGTTGGCTTTATTAATTGTTAGAAAAGTAGAAATAACGTTACTCTGTTGGTTCTAGATTATGATCCATAAAGGCTCATACGTAACGTGACCATACATTTTGGGCGGGACAGTCCCGCTGTCAGGCAGCCTGTCCCGGTGTCCCCCGCGGGGCCGAAATTGTCCCGCTTTTACAAACAGACCAAACGATAATTTTAAATGTATTTCTTTCACACTTATCTAAAACCCAGACCCGTTATTTTAAAAACAATTTGGTCAGCCGATAAATATAAATCCTAGTACAACTCACGCCACTACTAATTTTGCTTTGATAATTTTTAATTATTCTATCTTTTATAATAAAATCTTGTAAAACACTAAAAATTTTTTTATTACCTACATAATTTAATTTCGCATATGTCCCGCTCTGACAAAAAAAATAAATGGTCACGTTATTCATACGGCCATTTTTAACCAACACAGTATACCAACCTATGTATTTATCTGTTTCAGATCCTCATATTGTGCACAGCTGTAATCGCTGCTCTTGCCGAGCCCCCAGTAAATAACCGGTAAGTTAAAATAAAAATAATACCTAATACTTACTTACTGGTCTTATGAAGTGTTTAACGTGATGTGCTGTTTACCGTGAACTTATCCACACTTTACAGATACCTACCTCCTGGCCAACAAGGCTTCAATTCGGGCTTCGGTGGACCCTCACAGACATACGGACCCCCTGGAGCCGGATCAGGATTTGGTGGTCAGAGGCAAACTGATGCTGTGTTCAGGTAACTTACTTAACGCCTTTTAAAATGGAATAGCAAAATTGTTTAGATAAGTGTGCTTGCCGTAAAAGTGTTGGGGGAGAAATTCAAATGATACTTTCGTTATGAAAAGGTTAACGTATGAAAATGGTAATTGTGTAGTAAGTGTCGAGATAGTTTTACATACCAATTAAGTAAATATCCTACTCATCGCTACGGCGCTTCTTTAATTTACTTATTAAAACAACAAATCGACAATCCTTTTGTGAAAAAGCAAGAAAGCATTTATTGTCCATTGTCTTGAATTGATTCCTAGCACTGGTTTTTAGCCTATCCCTGCCCTCGGAAGAAGTTATTCCGGATAATATTGTGGTTATTCAATTAGATACCATTTTTTTATGTGTTAATTTTATTTGAAATACGATAAAATAAAAACTTGACAACATCATTTGAGTAAAACATCAAAAGGCACTTTCAAAGTTTAATAATGGTTTGAAGTCTGAAGTTACCATTGACATGTTATGAAACTTTGAAAACTTTCACCTACCGCCCGCCCATTGTTTTCTGTAAAGTTATTTCTTTAATTAGCACAAGATAATGGCGCTTTTATTCTAAATATAACTTTTGGATACGAATTAAGGAACAAGAATGGAACAGCCTAATTTACAAATTTAATCACAGATAGCTTTATGATTAGTTGTGATTCTATTCAGAATATTACTAAGTACATAGCTATATCTACAAAATAGAATAACTGTTGGTATGTAAATGATAATTTATGAAACTGCCTTTTTTTTTAGATAATCACAAGACTATGTAAGTAATATTCTAGAACACTAATTGCCTAGGCTAGTTACCTATTTTGAGATTAGGTCAATGTAATTAGCAAACATTTTAATTAAACTTTTATGAAAATTAATCAAAATTAAAGTTTTCCCTCATTTATTTACATTTCAGAGGCCGTCCCTCTTCCTCTTACGGTGCCCCATCCTTCAACAGCCGACCCTCAAACCAGTACATACCCCCCTCGTCCCAAATCAGCGCCCAACCCCCCTCTTCTCAGTACGGTGCACCTGGCCTCAGCCAAGGCAGACTCCAAGCCCCATCTACACAGTATGGCGCTCCTGGAAGCCAACAAGCCCCGTCATCCCAATATGGCGCACCTGGTCTTACCCAAGGAAATCAACAAGCCCCATCATCCCAGTATGGCGCTCCTGGGCTAACTCAAGGCACTCTTCAAGCTCCATCTTCTCAATATGGCGCTCCTGAATTCAGCCGTCAGCAGAGCAGACCGTCTCAGCAGTATGGTGCTCCCGGATTTGGTGGTGCAGTAGGTAAGGCGGTTTTGGTGGCAGTTTAACTTAATAACAGAGTGACAATAGGCAAGCATAGCTCGCAAAATCGATAGCTGGTAATGCAGAAAAAGTTCAAAAGCAGTTAAAACACCCTATAGAAGATAAACAGATAACCCGGTCATCTGTCCAGCTTGTTATATTGTTTCCTAAGAAGTTACATTTATGCTTTAAATGGCTGACTAGTAAAATACTTGCAGGTGGTCAACAATACTCCCAGGGTGGTTTCGGAGCGGCCCAGAACAGAGGTTACCTTCCACCTGGTGCCGGACGTGGAGGATACGGTGGTGATGACGGAAGCAACGGAGTAAGTTTACTGGAACCAGAACCAAAACAGAGTCAGATTGGCAAAAACTCGAAACTGGAACCTATTTCCATGAACCTTTCTTTTCTAGAAAAGTTACTATTTTGGCACCCTAAAGGATCGACGCCTAAAGCAACTCCTATAATTTCTCCTGTCTTCAAAGCCCAGTCTACTCAGGACTATGGAGCTAAATGCTTTCAAACCTCTTCAACTTCACTTAATCAGATTCGTCCGTTATAGTCCGACGAAGATTTAAGAAATATCTTGAATTGCCTAATTACCACTAAAACTAACTTCAATTCAAAATTTTGTAGAGGTACAAAAGTTTCGCTTTTCACCATAAGTAAAACACCAACGGGAAGAGCATCACAGATCATATTCTTTTGCTAGATACCTACAATGGCATTTTAGCGCGCCTAAACCAACAATTCCATGACTTGCCTACCTCGGGGGTACTCTGTTTACAAGACATTAATTATCATATCTGCGTTCCAGGAACCAGCCAACTACAGCTTCGAATACATGGTGAAAGATGACCAGTCTGGCAACGACTTCGGCCACAGGGAGTCCAGGCAAGGAGACAGGGCTGAAGGCTTGTACTACGTACTTCTTCCTGATGGCAGGAAACAGGTACGTTAGTTAAAAAAACTGTATGAGCGCGTTTTCCTCCATAAGAATGGTTCTTATACATATGTGTTACTAGCCTAGGTGGTCGGTTTTACCCCTATCTCCCCTTATATTCGAAACAAAAAGTAGTATATATTTTTATACACGTTTCGAGCTATATTTGTGCCAAATTTCTAACTAAAGAATAAAAAAAATCCCATATAAACTTTCAATATTACCCCCATCCCCATCATCTCCTTATGTTCAAAACAAATAGCCTTTAAGTCCGTTCTAAGGTTACAACGTATACCTTTACCGAATTTAATCAAAATCAGTTCAGTGGTGTAGGCGTGAAAACCGGACATACAGACAGAGTTACTTTCGCATTTATAATATTAGTATGTATTACGAATTAAAAAGTACCAAGTTAGCAGAACGCCAATGGAGGTTTTTGCTTATATTTCAAGTGGGTAGGCACATGCTAGGCTGCCGCCATTTAATATCTCGCAATAAAACGCAAGAAAATCACGTTATGTGTATTGGAGCCCTTTTAAATATTGATAATATTATTTTAGTGTTTGTTATTAGATAACAGAAATACATCATAAATGTGAATAATTTCATTGTCTAACTATCTCGGTTCATAATATACAGCCCAATGGCAGATTGCCAATTTATCCTTAGCCTCTTATTAGGTAAAGCTTATCTGAACGGAAACACTAAAACACTTTTTATGATGAAGGAAATTAAACGCTCCGACCATGAATTCAGCATTTGACCAGTTCTAACCTTTTCCAGACTGTCCAATACGAGGCTGACCAGGGAGGCTACAGACCCAGGATCTCGTACGAAGACACCGGCCTCAGATCGGGTGGTTACGACAGAAACAGCCAGGGTAGCGGCTTGGACTACCAAAGCCAGGGAGGCTACTAAAAGTTGATCTGAATAAGAAGGGAATGCGATGCCTGAACCTATAAGTTATTTACAACAAAGGCAGTGGGTTTTTCGAAGGGAGTTGGAATAATAGAAATGAAATGACAAAGGTACGGTCATCAGCACACTATGATTTGACATTGCTGCTCGAAATCAGTTCTCGTGCCCACGGGATAAAGGCGGTTTAAAGTCGTAGGTATGTGTATAGTCTAATGTGCTGCTAACTGTATTCGATTTGGAAGGACATTTGGATAGGTTCAGGTTTCAAATCCCAAGCTACCTACCTAATGTGTTCAAGTCAAACGAATGGCGGTAATTTGCTTGTGAAAACATACTAGATCAACCATCTTGGATTTAGCTTCCGCGAGCAAATTATCGACACAGTATTAATTAGGAATTTTAATATGGATGTGATTTAACTTTAATTAACGACTTCGCGCTACGTCAAGGATTTTAGCCATATTTTGTACTATAGATGCTTTTTAGTCATTCTATGTTATAGAGGCTTTATATTTTAATATTTAATTTTCTTAATCTTTGGATTACCTATGTATTTTTATGTCATTTAATTTTTGTTAACAAATGCCCATTTATGTACAGTTAGTCTCGTATAGACGTACCCTAATCTTTAAAATGTTTGCATCTTAATTTCAAACGTACTTTAGAAGCATAGAGTTCAATCTCAGTTGGGGCTTTTGACAGATTTGAGGAGGTCAATGAGACGCAGATTAAACTTTTTTTTTTTTTTTTGTGAAGAATATTGTATTTCAACAATGTAAACCCACCTACGCGAAACATTAATACAATTTTCCTTAATCTCATGTATTTAGTAATTTTATATTATTTTATGAATGTATCAATGTATTTTTAACTACTTATATAATATTTACAATCTTCACTTAGTCAAATAGGTACAAACAATGCAAAGTATAAATTGTAAATAAACAATAAAACACGTTTTATAATATTTAGACGTTTTATTTAAGACTAATTTTACGATTTCAAATATGCCCTTACAGCAGATTAGGACATAATATTATGTACCTACCTACTTTTAAGTCTAGGTTTTAAGTCTATTATTTGTCTATCTGTACGAGTGAAAAATGTCTTTTATGTTATATGGCTACCAGGTTTCGGGAATGAAGTCTATTTTCGCAAATTTTGTATGAGAATTTTCATAATTTCACGGTAGAACATGAAAGTTCGGAGTTCTAATATTCTCAAACGACCTTGGCGGCCAATTAATAAAATAACACCAAATTCACATTAAAAAATTTATTTATGATCAACAAATTGGAGCGCGTTGCATTTCCCACCACTCGAAATAATTATTACAAGTCTAACAGGCAGCATACGTGACGCGAGTAATTTTATCGCGTATCAAACTCAGCAAAACTAAAACAATTCAGTGGGTCAACTGCTGTTTGGCTGAATATACGAGCGCAGTGTGATAACAGCCAACGAAAACTCATGCCAAGCATACGCAATAGGTAGTATGTCAAATTTATCGCATGAGACGACAAAAGTGTTGATACTGTTGATTGGCTAATAGAACACAGCACTCGTATTTTCAGCCAATCAGCAGCTGACGCACTGACTTCAATCGATTTTGACATTTGTTAACCGGGCGATAAAATTTAGTCGCGTTGCGTATGCTAGGCCTGACTAACTATTCGAAACTTTTGTCGTCTCATGCGATAAATTTGAAGTTTTGCGCATGCTAATGCTGTAAGACTTGCTGCCTTGTCCAGCGTCTCTCAATCGCAATTCAGCGAAGTAATGCAGCTAGTATTTTCGGTACCGTATATTAAAATATTTATTTCATTTTTATTACATTCAATTTATTTAATTAAAAAAAAGGTTAATAAGTTTTTGATAATTTTACGGTATCTGCGCCCTGACGAGTAAAAATGTCAGTGGTCGCGCGTAATGTAATGAAATGAAATGAAATGAAATGAAATGAAATGAAATGAAATGAAATGATTTATTTCTGCAAGTGGATTTACAATAAATTCTTTTGCACGTCAATTATTTTTTCCTACCAGCGCCTCGACGTTGGTTCTGTAGAGAAGAAGCGCCGCAACAAACTCAACAGATATCCTCTTTTAAAATAAATTACAAACATCACAATTAGGCATTAAAATATTTGAATTAATAATATAAATTATCTAGGTGCAGATGGACATTTTAACAGTTCCACATATTTTTATCATTAAAAAAATCTTGTACAGTGTAATAAGCCTTTTTGATAAGCCATGTTTTAATTTGAGTCTTAAATCTATGCATGGGCAAGTCAATAATGCTTTGTGGTAACTTATTAAATATTTTAAAACTTATCCCCATGAAGGAATTACTACTTTTATGAAGTCTGAGTTTTGGGACGGCAAGCTTTTGTTTATTTCTTGTATTAAATCTATGGGTATCTGATTTTTTAGGAAGGAGCGTATAGTTTTTTCGTACATACAAAATACAGTCGAAAATGTACTGAGACGCTATTGTCAAAATATTAATTTCTTTAAAAAATTCCCTCAGTGAGTCACGTGGTCTAAGGTCGTAAATAAAGCGTATGGCTCTTTTTTGCAGTACAAAAATTGTCTGGATATCTGCTGCAGAGCCCCATAACAATAGACCATATGACATAACACTATGGAAATAACTAAAATAAACTAATCTTGCCGTATCTACATCAGTTAGGTTCCTTATTTTCCTTACAGCATATGCAGCCGAACTAAGTCTTCCTGCCAGGGCAACGATATGAGGATTCCATTGCAGTTTGGAATCTAAAATGTAAAATGGGATAACCATAGATATAAGGGGATAACGTTGGCCAGGAAGGCGCCACGAGCGCGCCGAGAGATTCGCGCGCCTTCCCGCTTCAGGGAATAATTATAATAACTTGTTTAAGATATATAAGTTGTAATTCATTATTTTGTTTAGTAAGGCAAAAGGCAAAGTTTCAAGAATAAACTCGGTGATTCGCAAGTGTGCTTATTATTCAGATAATTTCCAAGAGGAACCTACAAATTCCCGCTTTAGGTACAGTCAAATTGAAGTCTACTGTCATAGTAACATTGACGTTTCACGACATGTGACACTGACAGATTGGTCGGTCACTTTGTAAATCGACGAATGTTTCATGCCAATCTTATCAGTAATTGTTGCTATTATTAAACTTAATTCGTGCATTAGTGTCGTCAAATCTGTTCATAGCGATACACGTTTCATATGTGCTTTAGTGGCTAAAGGTTTTCGTGGAAGTTTAAAAAAAATATGTGAATTGATGTTGGTGTTTCGTGCGTTCGATATTATTTTTCCTGTAGCTCGGCTCGTAGTGGTTTATTAGTTATTTCATATCTTATAGTGCATTGGAATTTCCCAAGTAAGTAATTTTCCTTACTTTTTGCACGGAACGTAAAAGAAGTGGCTTTGATTTAAAGTTCTAAGCTGGCTTAATGTTCTATGTTCTTGTTGTTTTAAACACGGAAATAATGCAAGGTAAGCCATTATTTTATAAAATGACGCTGAAACAAGTACAGTTTGTATGTACCTACTCTTCAAAATAATAGAACTTTTTAAAACAGTGAATGTTATAGAAATGTTAAATTGATCTGAAAAAGCTTAAAGGCTGGATCTGCTGCAGCTTCAGCTGAATCGAACAAACTGCGTAAATGTTCAGGTCTACTAACACCTGTATATTTGAGCCGTTTGGAGTCGAGACTCTGGGACCGTGGGGACCGGGCACGCACAGCATCTTTCACACTTTAGCCAAACGGCTTAAAGAAGCAGTAGGAGACCAGAGGGCTTGCTTTTCCTTGGTTAGAATAAGTCTGGGCATATAAAAAGGGAATGCAGCCAGCCTTCATGGTACCATGCCCCCATGCAACCTGGCAACCTAGCCCTTAGCAACCTGGGACAAATTTTTTTATTTGTAGATTTTTTATGTTTTATGGTTATAT
Source organism: Glyphodes pyloalis (assembly GCA_037074685.1). Classification (NCBI taxonomy): domain Eukaryota; kingdom Metazoa; phylum Arthropoda; class Insecta; order Lepidoptera; family Crambidae; genus Glyphodes; species Glyphodes pyloalis. The sequence continues at coordinate 10,676,637 of JAYKKO010000020.1, read as the reverse complement.
TATTTTTATTGAACTGTTAATATTTTAACTTACTGAAATTACAATTGGAATTTATTAATTTACTTACGTAAGTAATATTAAAAGCAAAAGCTTAAAGAATTTGATAAATCAAAGATACAAAGGGCCCTTAACAAAAGCAGAATCAAAACTGATATTAAAACGAGATATATCTATTTCTGTATGCTTTTAATGAATATATAAAAAATTAAGGGACCATTTGCAATAAATTTCCTTCCAGAATGCTTTATTATTTCTGAGTGACTAGTTCTAAAATATATTATTTTCTGTTTTTGATATTATCTGTTTCAAGAATGTAAAGCCATTCTTTTGTTTGACCTTTGTTACATGTTATACTAAGGTGAAATATCCAAAACTTTAAGTTGGTAGTTATTCAAATTATTCACATTAAAAAATACACTTTCTCACCTGTTAATGCTAATAGTGGCCTTCAATAACTAATTTATCTTGTATATCTCTTTCCCCTGTCGTCTTTAACATACATTGATGGGTTCATTTGTTTATTTACTTTAACTTTAAATACTTTGAAAATGTCTTACTTTTTTATCCTTACTGTGAACGCGTAACATCTTAAATGTTCGTTTTGTTTAGTGTTATCTGCATTACCATTTAATTAATATAAATTGAGATTCCATTTGAAATTAAATTGCTTGTGACTTTGTTTAGTTCACTATAAGTTGTCTCTCTGAACACTTTTTATTTTTTTTACTTGTTATTTGAATCTGTCTGGAGAGACATTCAACAATACTTATAAAATGGTGTTGGTATGTGAGGTATAGATCCAGTGACATGCCCTCTTAAAAACACTTAATTATAATAATATGTAATTGTAATAACATTAGCAGAATTATTGCATTAACTTAAATAGAGTCCATTAGATAAAAAAATAATGTTATTATTATTTTTTATATTACACTTCAAGATTGACCTCATCCCACCTGATGTTAAGTGGTAATGAGGTCCTAGCTTAAGAGCGACAAGTACAGCATAATTAATCTGTTACTGAACTTGTCGCCCTTACCTTGAAGGCTTGACCCCTGCTACTAATGTAGCACCACCCAGGAGCTCTGGAAACCTTACTCACACGCAGGAACACAACAATACAGAAGTGATTGTTATTTGGCTGCTGTCTTCTGTAAGGTGGAGGTATTTCACCAGTCGGTATTTCAGTTTCATGCAATTATTTTCACATTTTACTAAACTTAGCCACTTGACTACTGGTCCTTTAACATTTTATTTTAAATCTGTTTAATGTATTTATTTTATTGTTAAGGAATTTATTATTGGGATTTATCTATATCTATACTAATATTATAAAGAGGAAAGATTTTTACCTATTTTTGTATGTTAGTATGTGTGTAATGAATAGGCTCAAAAAGTACTGGGCCGATTTAAAAAATTCTTTCACCAATAGAATGCTAAATTCTTTTAATTTGACATAGGCTACAAAATTTGGGATCCTTGGTAAAATTTGAAAAATTTTAACAGAAAAGCGGGAAAAATTCTCTAAGGTGAAACAAAGTTCGCCAGGACCGCTAGTAATATAATATCTATAACAGTGTTGATGACTGGGTATTTAATTGAGATTCTTTTAATTATTTTATCTTTTCATAAAATTTTGTCATCCTCTGTGGCACTGTAGCTAAGGTAGTTGCTCAAAGTACGTAAGATCCAGGGTTTGATTCTGGGTCAGATCAATTAGGGATATTACCTTTTCTTAACTGGCTTGTATCAGGGTATGCTTTGTTGACGCTCATAGTTGAGGTGCGTCTGTGGCTGCCACCTTTTTTTTGCATTTAAAGTACATTGGTTACTCATTGGTACATTATACGTAAGAAAAAAAAAGTACACAGTATAAAAATAAAGTACAATTTATTTTTCATTAGTATTATATTTGAATAAATATTTTTTTATTGCTTTTTGTAATGTTTATTAAATAACTATCTTAGGTGGCTATATCTTGCTTAGGTGTCGCTGTCGATGCGAGTGGCGACATCCAGGCCTAGCATACGCAATATGACAAATTTATCGCATGAGACGACAAAAGTTTCGATACTGTTCATTGGCTAATAGCAAACCGCACTTGTATTTTCAGCCAATCAGCTGTGGACGCATTGATTTTGACGTTTGTCAAGAGCGCGATAAAATTTAGTCGCGTTGCGTATGCTAGGCCTAATCGATTCAACATCAATCGATAAATTTCAGTTGACGAAAATTTTGATTCCACCAGAAATCAAATTATGCAAAATAAAGTATTTTGATGTACTTTATTATTCTTGTAAAGTATAGAGTACTTGTAATTACCTTAAATAATGTACAATACTTTATTATACAGTATGGGTGGCAATTTTATCTGCGTCATCTAGTTCAGATAACACAAGGAAAAATCTTTAGTTTTACACTAGTTTCGACTGGTCCTGCTTGCCTCTTAATAATTTTACAATACTTATTCAGGTACTTAATTCTTTTTATACTTAAAACAAAACTATAATAATAATGAGGTCTAATGTAAGTAATTCATGCATTTCATAACATATCTACTGAGTGTGCAGTATCTTCGTATGGTCTTTGGTATTGGTTCTGAGCTGGTAGTGAAGTCATTATATTGTTTTTTAATAAAGATCCAAAAGCATTAATTAGATAAAGGAGTAGTTTTTGATTGATCGAAGTTGTGGCTCTTATGTAGTTGTCTTAAAGAACAAAACTCTCTCATTAATTGCAAAAAAAAAAATCTCAATGTTTCTTACAGAAACTGTTTATGTATAACTGTTTGTGTGCAAAATAAGTGTAAACTCAAACAAGAGAAGATTTTTTTTTCTTTTAAATAAATATAAATTGGAAGCTTTGTGAAAATATTGCACTAGCAGCGTTTGGATCATGCTCAGAAAACATTATTGTAGTAAATACATTTATACAACATCACATAAAATGCTCTGATTCTGTGGTAAGTAGCTGAAGCACTTATGTTACAGAAATCAGAAACAAAGACGGTAGTACAACACTCAGATCCGAGACGATATAGAAAAATTCGTTTCCCATATTGACCCGACCGGGGCTCGAACCCGAGACCACTCAGATGGCGCGACGCCAAAGCCTGGTCTGCTCGCCTCTCGGCTATGGAGGTCGTCAAAAGTCCGTGTGTCCTACAGGCCTAGCATGCGCCGCGAGAGTAAATTTTGTCGCGTCCTTATGAAATGTAAAAATCAATGCATCAACTGCTGATTGGCTGAAAATACGAGTATGGTGTTCTATCGCCCAATCAACGGTATAGAAATCTTTTGTCGTCTCGTGCGAGAAATTTGACGTATTGTGCATGCTAGGCCTGTTAGTTTTCTTACACCCTTAATTATCCTACGAATATTACCGTTTCACAATGACTCTGAAAGTTAATATAGGTGATTACGGGCATAAACGATACTTACACTTATCTATATTTCATTTCGTTTCTGTGCTTGCGTAATATTATTGATTTTAATAATCTCTATCCTCCTTTATCAGTAAATAAAAGACAAGGATAAGTTTGGGGCTGAACATTGTTTAATTAGTGCTATCATAATCCATGAATGCTGATAAAATTTACTGGTTTAATAGTAAGAACAAAAATATGAACACTACTGCACCAAGATGAATTTTCATTGCAATATTTTGGTTTCTGAATCTTTAGCATTAGAACGATTTTTATATGCGACGCCATTAAAGTTATACTTTACTATCAACCAGCCCTGGCTTCGACCGGTTGCAATATAGATACCTACTAGTAAATTTTTCAGTACAAATATGTACCTATTACTTAAATAAATCTTCCTAGATCGCTCTATCAAAAAAAAACCCAAAATTGTTGCGTATTTTTAAAGATCTAAGCATACATTGAAACAGCGGAAGCTAGGTACTTTGTTTTAATACTATGTAGTGATGTAGTAATTCTTTTGGCGTTATCAGTAGGAATAGAATAGAATATAAATTATTTTTATTCATTTAAGCTTTACAAAAGCACTTAAAAATCGTCAGTACAAGTTCAGGATTCTATCGCCGTGTTCGGAATGTTGATCGTGTCGAGAAGAACCGGCAAGAACGAAGTAGTTGTTGTATTCAGAAGTATACTGTACGTGTAAGTGTACTTTTTGAGCCCGTAAAAAGGGCGTGCCTATATACCCCGCCCCCTCCCGCCAAAATAAAAAAGGCCATCATACGTTCGTATTTGACCTAGTGTATAAGTAATACTGTCGCTAGTTTATTTTACTTGACAAACAAGCGATCCATAATATTGATGTCATTGCTTTTATTCCATAGTATTATTTGTTCTATCTATCGATCTATCGATAATTATTAGTATGACATCGAGTATCGACAAAGTTATCAATCGGCAGCACTAATACTATTCGATTATGCTATAGTATTATTACTTCTGAGCTATCGATTCTATCGATAATATTAGTATCACTTGTCAACTATCGATAGACTGGCCAATTGGCAGCACTAGTACTGTTTGATTCCAGTTTTTGTTCGTGCTAATGGTAAGCTCTTTTCCCTACAACATAAAGACGGTATTAAATACGACTTCCGTAGCCGAGAGGCAAGCGTGCTGGACTTTGGCGTCGCGCCATCTCTTAAGGTTCCGGGTTCGATTCCCGGTCGGGTCAATATGGGAAACGAACTTTTCTATATTGTCTCGGGTCTGGGTGTTGTGGTACCGTCGTTGTTTCTCATTTCTGTAGCACAAGTGCTTTAGCTACTTACCACATAATCAGAGCAATGTATGTGATGATGTCCAATATTTATTTATTATTTATTTAATAGAGATGCAACGGATAGTTGTTTGGCCGGATATCCGGAATACGGCTGCCGAATATTCGGCTGGCTAAACGAAACCTTTTAGTTTGTCGGCGGTCGCGTCGTCCAGGTTTCAACCTGTTCCGTATTGTAAATTCAAATTCAAAATTCTTTTATTCATGTAAATTACACCAGTAATATTTATGAAACGTCTATATAATGCAAATGACGCTACCTCCGGTTCGGAACCGGAGGTTTGCGCGAACTGTTTTCTAGCCAAGAAATGACTTTTAGTAAGTCATTGTGCGGACCTTTTTGTATGGAGTAGGTACACGTGCGCCCGTCTATTTTGCAGAATAAATATTTTTTTTTGTGTTTAATGTGTATAGTGGTGTTTATTGATAATTTGTTATTGTTTTCTTGTATACTAAATATTTTTCAAAGTTAATTACCAAACAGAATCATTATCCGGTATCGGGTCGGATAGTACACAAGTATCCGGTATTCGGCCGGATAGTTATATAATGGCCGGTTAGGCCGAATACCGGATAGCAATCGGATATCCGTTGCATCGCTAGTATTAAATGCAAAATGTAGATAGTGTCGTGTACTTTTGGCTTTAAGTATTAATAATAAGTACACTTCTTCATAATGTTTGTCTTTTTTTAGCATTTGACTGATCATATTGAAGATGGTGTCGCAAGAGAAGTGTAAACTCAAATAAGAATATTATTTCCTTATTGCAAGCTGTAAATATAAATTGGATGCTTTGTGAAAATATTGCACTAGCATCATGCTAAGAAAATTGTGTTATTTTGTGAAAATATTGTTTGCCCACTATATTAACTTGATAGTAAGTCCGTGTGTCCGTTAGTTTTCCTACACACTTAATTATAGATCTACTTATCCTACTTAAATACTATTGTACTAATACTAAGTAGTATTATACATAAACGCGAAAGTTTGTAAGTATGGATGTCTAGAAATGGAAAACTACTTACTTAACCGTTTTAGATGAAATATGATAAGAAGAGAGTTGACATACTAGATCCGTAGTTCCCAAACTTATTTATCTTGTGGACCACTTTCAAAATTTTACTGGTTTCGGTGGACCCCTTGCTGCTACATTTCTACCACATTCGTCGCCAAAAAATAAAAATTTGGACAAGTAACAGTCGCTTGCCTTATTAAAATATTATCTGCTTAGTTAGGTACTTAAAACAATGTAGGTAGGCCTTTATAAAAACTATGCTTACATTTTTGCTCCTTACTATCAAAAGCAGATAAATTTCGTGGACTCCCATTAACATCTTACGGACCCCCATTTTTTATTCATGCCTACGTAGACCCCCAGCAAGTCTCCCGTGGACCCCTGGGGGTCCACCTGGACCAATTTGGGAATCACTGTACTAGATTAATCATGTATGCGCTTAGGATAGATAATCCGAGTAAATTTTATCACTTGCTTACAAATGTCAAAATCGATAAAACTCAGCTTCTGATTGGCTGAGAATACATATGGTGACAAATTGTTTGTTATACTTTTGATTGATAGTTATCAACCGTATGAACAATTTTGCCGCGTCATGCGAGAAGTTTGACTATTTCGCGTGCTTATAGGTATAGAATGAAATTATCCTGATATACCTTAATTTTCTATAAAAGAATCGCTCAGTTTAGGAAGCTTTGGTTTAGACAACAATTTTTTTTTTATTTGCACTTCAAGATTGGCCTCATCCCACCTGATGTTAAGTGGTAATGAGGTCCTAACTTAAGGGTGACAAGTACATCATAATAAAGCTATTACTGGACTTATCGCCCTTACCTTGAAGGCTTGAATGTAGCACCCCCCAGGAGCTCTGGAAACTTTACTCACACGCAGGAACACAACAACACAGAAGTGATTGTTATTTGGCTGCGGTCTTTTGTGAGGTGGAGGCAGGTATTTCACCAGTCGGGCTACTCCAGTTCGAGCGATAGATCGCTATGCCCTACCTCTTAAAAAAACACATTATATTTGAAATCATGAAACTAGAACACATTATAGTTGTATACTGAAATGGCATATATTAATTATTATCTTATCATACCAGAGCTTCCTTCTATTTGTGTTATGAATGAGGTTGCTAACTCTCTGTAACTGCATTCAGGATGTTTATACATTGTGTATTATACTGGGAGCTCGCCGCAGCTTTGCACGCGTACTTACTATCTCCGTTCCCTCACATAATGTTGTAAAAACTATATATTTTTTATGTTGCACTTCAAGGTTGACCTCATCCAACGTGATGTTATGTCGTAATGCGGTTCTAGCTAAGGGTGGCAATTACAGCATAATAATAGCTGTTACTAGACTTGTCGCCCTTACCTTGAAGGCCTGACCCCTGCTACTAATGTAGCACCCCCCAGGAGCTCTGGAAACCTTACTCAAACGCAGGAACTGTTGTGTTCCTGACACAGAGACAGAAGTTATTGTATTGATAGCACCGAACGCCCATGTTCTATCTTGAAGTTGTATCACCTCAGGTCACACTCGCAGTAGTAGACTTAGCAAAAGAAGCTTACTTGCCATTCACAATGTACATGAAGAAAAAGTAGAAGAAGCGATTTAACGTGTACGTAATTGCAGGATAAAGTATCTTAAATGTTTTTCTAGTATTAATCTGTCTACTTGTTTTCATCCATATCGAACAGACTTTCTCGTTTATAGTGTAATTATAAACTATCGATAAAGAAAGTATCGATAATTCAACATCATTAGTCTATACTAGTCCACTGCTAGACAAAGACCTTTCTTAATTAACGCCGTTGCGCTCTATCTTCAGCTTCGTTGAATGTTGGGCAAATGTCATCTCTTTTTTCTTTTTTTGCCATCTGAGATCCCGGGTTCGATCCCCGGTCGGGTCAATATAAGAAACGAACTTTTCCATATTGTCTCAGGTCTGGGTGTTATGATACCGTCGTTGTTTCTGATTTCTGTAACACAAGTGCTTAAGCTACTTACCGCAGAATCAGAGCAATGTAAGTGATGGTGTCTAATATTTTTTTTCTCATTAAACATACATTTCACATAAAAAGTAAAAACTACTGTCTAATATGATATGACCTAGGGCTTTTATTAATTGGTATTACAGATAGCGCATCAAGGTTAACAATTGCAGTTCGAAATTAGTTCTTATGCTGGCGAGATAAGGGCGGTGTAAAGTCTGAATTTGACTGTTTCAATTAAAGGTCATGTTATCTCCTAGCGTCTTTTAATAGCTTCAAGGTCTGTCAACATAGTACCTCCACTTGTTTTACCCAACTTACAGATCCAGATGAAGTTAATGTTTTTTGCGAACTTACCTATGTATGTATCGTAATCTCATCCTTTAGCAAAAATGGCTTCCAATTTTAAGTCCGCCTTATTTAATTTATTGCAATAAAATAATCGATATAAATGTATGTACTGAATTGATCACAGTATCGATTTTATCGATAGTACTGTCAGTCTAAACAATTATGTTTAATAATATAATGCGAAAGTAACTCTGTTTGTCTGTCTGACTTTCACGCCTTAACCACTGAACCGATTTTAATGAAATTTGGTATAGGTATACGTTGAACCTCTAAAACGGACTACTACTTTTTGTATTGAAAATAGTGGTGGGGGGGGGGGGGGGGGGGTTAATACCGTCCTTGAAAGTCCTAGTAATTCGATAATTGTTAATAATCGATTTTAATCAACTAAATAAATATCGATAGTATCGATAAAATCCATATTAAATTATAATAATCATTTCGATTGTTGTAAGATTATGTAGGGTGGACTCAATAGAACCCCGTAGACCGCACCCCCATCACCTCAGAGGTCGCCGGCCTCTTCCGCCCTTCTGATAACATTAATTCGACCTCCGTAGCCGAGAGGCGAGCGTGCCGGACTTTGGCGTCGCGTCATCTCTTGAGGTTCCGGGTTCGATCCCCGGTCGGGTCAATATGGGAAACGAACTTTTCTGTATAGTCTCGGGTCTGGGTGTTGTGGTACCGTCATTGTTTCTGATTTCTGTAACAAAAGTGCTTTAGCTCTTACCACAGAATCAGAGCAATGTATGAGATGTTGACCAATATTCATTTATTATTATTATTTATAATTAATCAATCATTTTGTTCGCAGATGACGGGCCTAGTGAAGCGATGGTACCGTTCCCGGAGAAATCAAATGATCATCTTCGTCATACTTATCTGCAGTCTTGTGTACTACACCAAAATAAGCTCAGCCGAAGAACCAGGATTGAACATAGACATCACTAGGCGGTAAGTAGCCCGCCTCGCCTAGGCAAGGAATGTGAGTTTGAAGTTTGTCGATTTGTCGTTCGCGCCATTTAAACGTGCGATTACGGTCATTGAACTATAGATGTAGTAATGCGGAACTGTCGATACTGTTACTGTCGATAAAAACGTAACGTGTCATTATTATTGAAACATTCATACTGTTGCGTCTTATAATATCAAACTTACATATATTTGCTGTCTGTAGTACCGATACAATCTGTGATTTCATATTATCAGCCTGTTATATAGCAAGGCAATGAAATGAAATCCTAATTAATTATTTTATACTCTTTCAATTTTACTGGCACGTTACATTCGTTGTTAGTATATAAGATAAATCAATATAACGTCAACGTAACGTCGTATTGTTTTTTAATCAATGTTATGATAAATATATGAAACAATACGACGGTAAAATGACCTTTGTTGCATGCTTATTTGGCACAATCTTTAAGACTACTCGCTCTGTAGAGATGCTTAAGTATATATTGACTTTGTAGACACGTTATAAGGTTTAGTTTAGCTCGCATGACTTATATTAGGCGCGCACAGCATTTAATTTCTATTTAGCTTAAAACGCCTCTATTTTTCTGGCTAATTTGGCTATAATAAGTAAACCCTCTCTTTTGTAAGTACGATGGTTGCACCTCAAGCTGATTCTATTGCCAATAACTGATTGGTTAAATCATTTTTTTTTTCCATAACGAAAGTATAAGTATATTTATAGGTCTGATAATAATACTGTAGGGTGCTTAAAATTTTGTCACTCTATATTTATTTAAAGTGTAACTCATTTGGATTCTGAAAACAGTATTTTTTTAACTTTATTGTTGTTGAATAGTAAAAAAATAATCTAAAGAACAACATTATTTATTATACTGTTTTTAAACGGTTTTATTTAGCTCACCCCGTTTGTTTTATTATTTATTCTTGGGTCAAATTTAGTAATTCAAATTTTTAATAGTATACTTGGCAACACTATCCTCGATGCAATTTTATGTGTTGAATCATTCTTGTTCGCAATGAATTATCGCAAAAAAGTTAAAGATTTAGCGAAGTCATCGATATTAGGAAATACTAACGTCATTACCCATTAATTAAAAATAACACAGTGACCTAATAAAATATAAGTAATATTTAAAAGCAATATATTAAAATAGCGTAGAAATGTGTTAGACATATTATTATATGTTTTAAAAATACATATTTTTTGTAAGTAAGTATTACAAGCCCCTTATTGACAAAACGACGAAACAGATTTGAATTCGGAGATAATACTATTCCTTTTTTTAACCTATACGACATCGATATTACGTTTAATGTAGCGCGACGTCACATTTTGGTACAGATTTTACGAATTAGTGACGTAAACACACCCCTCCACTAACATTGGTGCGCTGTATCATCATTGATTTTTATTTGTTTGCTGAAACAAAAAATAGTTTACATTGTTGTTTGAAGATCTGGAAACAAGAAAGCCGACAAGCTTGACATAAAGCCGAAAAGCTTGGCGTAAAGCCAGCAGATTAGCCCAGAGCCATTCTGCGGCATTTCAAAGAACCAGGCTATGCAGCTACTAAAAAAAACAAAAGAGGAGTCGAAAAAATACTGGATGAACCAACCAGGCAGACACTCAAAACTACTTATGGGTGGCTAATTGCGTAAATGGACCAAAGAACTGCTACAATTCAACAGGTTAGAGTCATTGCGGTGGTTAAAGCCCTGACTGGACACTGCAAACTAAAAAGACATCAATTTCACATGAAACTAAGAATCTGCAAGGAGGGCGAGGAAACACCTTTCAACTCCTATTATGACTGTGTGAATCCTTGATCCACGAACGAAGCATCCACTTGGGACGACACATAGCCCAACCAGAGGAAAAAAACTCTAAAAGTCAAGAAGATACTTGACTTTCTAGGATCGAACCGGCGAATAGAATAGAATAGAAAATATGTTTATTCATGTAAGCTTTACAAAAGCACTTATGAATCGTCAGTACAAATAAAGTAGGTATTCTACCGCCGTGTTCGGTATGTTGATCATGTCGAGAAGAACCGGCAAGAAACTCGACACTTACTCTTTTCAATATAACAATGTGTCCTTAAACTATGTACTTAAATAAGGTATACAAAGCTAGATTTCAATGAATTAAGTTATTCTAGACCCATACATTTTTGTCATTTAAATTTATTGTAGTAGCCCTTTTTTATTAAACAATTTTCAACATGAGACTTAAATCTATTCATAGGCAACTGGATAACATTTTCAGGCAACTTGTTAAATATTTTAACGCTTAAACCCACAAAGGAATTACTTAACTTATGTAGTAGTAGATATGGAAAGGAGCTACTTTGAATTAGTGGCGAGTCACAATAGATTTGATAGGTCGCAGTGACTTTAATAATTATTTGATTATCTAATTGATGGAAAAAATGGAATCATTGTTTTTACCGAGTCTTTCCTTATTGGACAGCCTCAAAATATAGTATTTTCGTTTTGGAATAGACTCTTACGTTCATGAATAAGGGGCTGACCTAGTTTTTTTTGTCAAGTTAAATCATATTTTGTATTTAAGCGGAGATAATCGTTTAACACATTTCTATGCGCGTCGAGCAATGTTTATGTAATTTGAACTTGTTGACACTGACAACTCATCGTGACTAATTTATTCGTAATGGTCTGGCTTTTAGTTTCAGTAATACCATTGTACGGTCGGCAACACATCTCTATGAACACTTGCTGCTCAATTTTATTTCTTACATCTACGCACTAGGAGCGGTGCAAAGTCTAAAGTGTAATTATGATGTGCTTCTGACTGTACAGTTAGGTTGGCCATTTAACTTTAAACACATAGCATACGAATTGTTGGAATTAAAAAGGCCTTTAAAATAAGTAAACGGGTCGAACGCCATAACATTTTTAGTAGTTAATTTTTGATCAAAGGTTGTGTTATATTTTAAAAGAACAGAAAATCAATCTCTTGCAGTGTGAGGACCTGAAGAGAAGTTTTTTTCTATTGTAATGCACTATAAAAAATCTATCTATACAGCTCTATGTGATACTAAATATAATTTGAAGAAGCGTTAGAAAAATTGCTTAAAGTTAAATGGTAAAACTTAATGTAAGTCATTTTTTAATCTTAATTATGGTACGAGTGACTGGTTGCAGAATTTGCCTAACATAAATATATGAGAAAGTAACACGGTACGGCTCAATAATAGTTTTGATTTACTTTTTAGGGTAGAATATTAATAGGTTTTTTTCTCAAGAAATAGCAACACCTTTTTTATTTTATCCGATTGAACTTGACGCCGATTGAGAGTGATTATTTTTGACATGTAAAGTAAAGAGAATACAGAATGATTAAAATGTTAATACTACTGAAACCCTATATCTTTAGCAACTTATTCCTTTAAAAGGAACGTGAGGATATCTTGCGGGCCAGTATGGCGATGCTAACGGATAGGATACTACGGTATCGAATCCGTTGTCATCGCGATGTGGGTTCCTCTCTTTCTTACCATCAGGCTGGGAGGAGCCAATATACTGAGCTTCAATAAAAAAAAGTTCGACTCGAGAACCTGATGTTTTACTTATAATTTATTAGACATAATCTATTTTTCAAGATCACGTTCATGGGTGCCATTTTGTTACCTATCAAAATGGCAAATTGGAAGCCAAACTTTCCTAAAGCTTTTATTTCCTTACTAGCTGTACCCGCGACTTCGTTCGCGTGGACTACATCCTTTCATGATCGGTTTTACCCCTATCTCCCCTAATATTCGAAACAAAAAGTAGTTTATATTTTAATCCGAGTTTCGAGCTATATTTGTGTCAAAATTCATATCTCTAACTTAAAAAATTAACATTTTCCCATATAAAATATCAAAAGTGGTATAACCCCCATCCCCTCCTTATTTTCTAACTAAAAGTAGCCTGGGTCCGTTCTTGAGGTTCAACATATACCTATACCAAATTTCATCGAAATCGGTTGAGAGGTTTAAGCGGGAAAGCGTAACAGGAGTTACTTTCGCATTTATAATATTAGTAGGGATTAGAACGCTGTTATTTCGCTCTCCGAATTCGAGACATTTAAAAAAAACATTTTTACGTGTCAAAACGTAATAAACTGACAGATACATTAATTATTTTTTATTGCTGTCGTTTTTACCACGTACAACAGTATGTAAGTGTCTATATTTAATTGATTGAATTTATACGTTCTACCAATGTTTTCATAATATCAGTACTGTCCAATTGGCTGCCCACGTGTTTGTAAACTCAAACTCAAATATTTCTTTATTCAAGTAGGTTACATATAACACTTTTGAATCGTCATTGAATACAATGCAAAGTGATTCTACTTCAGGTTCGGAACCTATATCTACCGAGAAGACACCGGTAAGAAACTCAGCAGATCATTTACAGTATCAGTATCAAACAAACATGGATTGTTTAAATAAAACAATTGTAAATTCAAAGAGCTGAGTGTATGTATATTTTAAATATGATAACCCTGAATCGGATTATACAAAACTTGTTTCTTAGGATTGATAACCGAGTACAATTTTAATACAGTTTTCGTAAGTGAACAATAAATAGCACATACATAGATCCGATTCCAAAATATATAAGTGTAAAGAAAACCAAAAGATGTGTGCTTTACTATTGTATATATCGATAAATTTATCGATAGTGAACTATGAACAACAACACTAGTTTGTGCACACTTTTTGGTCAAGTTCAATCGGGTAAAAATGACTATAGACTATAGACTGCAAGAATCAATTTAACGTTTTTATGTTTGGCAAAGTATGTTATTCATATACATGTACCCGGCTATACCCAATCTCAGTCCAATATATTTTATCATAGACTTATCTGTTTCATCGTATTAAAAAACACCAAATTAGCCCAGAATAATCTTGTTTAAAATTCGTCATTCGTAGTGAGCAATACAAAATCGCGTTTAAACCTGTTAACGCGGGGATTACCTTCTCTCTCTTATTATATCTTTGGTTATTATTAACGCATTACTTGAGATAAACTCACATTATCTAGACAGCACAATGTTTTATCTTTTAAAGCAATACCGTTTCTTATAAAATGCCACTTATTTTGATAAATATTGTTGTAAGCTACAAGTATGCATGTACTGAAACATTTATCGAAGTAGCATTTCATAGAATACGGGAGAGTAATCCCCGCATGAACAAGTTACAATTATTTTTGGTGACTAGCTAATAAAAAACAAGTTAATTTAAAAAAATATATTATACTGAGTGTTTGAGTTGAACAAGATTTTTCTAAGCTAAACTGGTATATTATGTCTATGCTCTTTTGGCCTGCTCTTTTGGCTTGAAAGCGGGTTTGGCTGGTAACACTGATTTTGCCTGTACAGTCAACAGCACGTCGAGGTTAACACTTCCAGTTCTATATTAGTTCTTACGCGTACGACATAAAGGCGACGCAAAGACCAAGTGTATAACCTGACCTGCTTTTGATAGTACAATCTAGTTTTTAACATTTTTTCTATCTTGTTTGCTTATTTTTTCTTTAATAACAATGTAGCTAACTTTTTCTTTTATTTTTGCAAAAGTATGAAGGGTATAAATGCATTTTCTATTTCTGTTTACATAAAAAAAGGTTTTGTTAATTAATTGTATATTTTCTTGAGTTTAAACCAATTATACATTGTTTTATACCCTTAATGCAATTATTTCGGGTAAACATATAGTCACACAATCTATAATTAAATTTACGTAATTAGAATGCTTCGGAATTAGCTATGACTTGTCACATGCTCGTGAAAAAAAGGTATAATAACAAAATGGATACTATCGATATAAATTAGTATCAGTCGACATCACGTGGATAAACTTGATCCCAGAGCTTAATGTTTTATGGGATTCAAAACTAAAGGTATATACACAATACTTATTGAAATATAACTATAAACACCCAGACACAGGACAATCACAAATGTTTATCACACGGATGTTTGTCCTAGGTAGGGATCGAACTCATTTTCCTTAGTTCAACGGCCAGAAACGTTGACTATTGTTCTAAGGACCAGTTAAAAATATTGAATATAAATTTTCATAAAAACAAGACAAAATTATCCAAAAGAAAAAATCTATCGATAATATTCATACAGTCTATGGCTTGAAAATCGGCGATACGATATATCATACTATTGTTACTTATAGTTATTTTCGATAGCTTACTGTATTACAATAGTCTTTGAACAGTATTGTATATTAGTAAGTTAACTTTAATAAAAATACATATAGTTTATGCTTCGTAAACAACAAATACTATCAAAAGTAATGCACTCATAAGATATTATTACCTTGTTCCTATAGTCTTGTTTCTATCGAAAGTCTTTAATAAGATTATCGACTATCGAACGGCACTAGTGACAAGATGAACGAATTTTAAGATTGTGTCCTATGCGTTTATGCGTCAATGACTCTTTAACAACTTTTTTCAGCCACTAATTAAAACGCTTGTTGATTGTTTTATGTACGCATTTTTTTTAGTGTGGTACACGTAGAAAAGTTTCCTGGTAGAGTAGTTCATGAGTTTGATGCATCCTCTATACAGTTGGCTGATTTCAAAAGGTAATGGTATTAACTATGTAGTTAAGGTTATAATAACTACCTCAACTAGTCCATCTAGGCAGGGTTTTTTTAATCGTTGTCTATGGGAACTAGACTTCACTGTAGTGTTTAACTGTACAAACAAAGGTTTTGACTGTAAAAACAGTTGTTCAGTGCTGTGTAGCTTTCAAAAAATTCCATGGAGGCGCATGATCATAATAATGGTTCTTATACAATTAGCTGTGCCCGCGACTTCGTCCGCAAGGAATTTGTCAAAAGTAAAAAAAGATACTATCGGTAATATTGCGGGTAAAGAGTAATTATTTTTTTATATTACTGACTGTTGCTCGATAGTTAAAAAGTTATCGAAGGTATCGAATGTTTTTGACTATCGATAGTTTACCCACTTACGATAAATTCTATTTTATCGATAGTCTTCGGCAACATTTCGGCAACACTAGCCTTAGCTCTTCTGGGGGTCATTATAAGTGTAGGTATACTTTTTACACTATTGGGCCTATGTCAAGCTTGTATGAAGATGGCCTAGATTGTCAACTGGTAGATATTGTTTCCTTGCTCCTTGTAGACATAGTTTTAGTTAACTCTTAATCTAGCCTAACAAATGTCCTTAATTTTAATCCATTTAACAATTTACCTCATTAGTCCATTTGTTCTTAGGTTTTGCCATGACAAAAGCATTGAGAAATAATTTTCACTAGTGGACGCAGCAGACATAGTACCCCAATTTTTTTCATACTTTCTGACCTTTTAAACCTTCCCTAATAAAATTATATTTCAAACCCAAAATCAGCTATATCTATTTTTATATATATATTATTTTTTTCATATATATAAAGGATATTTATATGGGAATAATTAAAAGTGGTTGATACCTCTCAGCAACGCAATCCTAATTGATCTGTTCAAAATATAAACTTGGTATTTCTAGGAAGCGATGTTTTACTTTTGATATTTATTTATTTTATAATCTTATAAGTGGTAAATAAGAATTGAATATATATGTTAACATAATTATGTGTAGGTCTCATTAATTAAGAAACAAAAAAAATCATTCAAAATATGTCTTAAGCACCTAGGTATATGATTCTGAGTGTTACAGTTTTGTTGTAGGTATAAAATTATGTATAGTAAGTTTTTTAATAAAAAGTAATGTTAAAAAAAAACAGTTGAGAAATTCAAAAATGTGTAGGCACCCATTGCTAGTTCCATAAAACAGCAATTTCATAGGTCATTAATATTGTTTGATTGGCCATTACTCTTTCATTTCACACATTAATCACAATATTAAGTACTGTGCTCAGTGTTGCCACTTAATTGATAACAGAAAGCATTAAAAGTGTTACTATGAACTGATAGTATTTATACTTATTTATTTATGCCCGGTTCCAATATTTTACGATTCGTAATGTGTCAAAAATGACTATCCTGTTTTTCTACGAGTCGTTAATTCTTATTTTAAAATTACTTTCCATATCATCTGTCGTCAGTCGTCCGTCGGTCGTATTTAGCTTACGTCTCGTATAATTTAGTACTATTCAAAACAAGAACGACTCGTTTTTTAAATATTGGAACCAGGAATTGATAGAAATCAAGCCCCCAATGGGTTTGATTTCTATCAATTTGATTTGAATTATCTTGCATTCTATTCTTTAAGTATTAGTCATACAAAGCAATAAAAATGTTACCATGTTAAAAATATAAATAAAACACTGTATTTGTTTGTTTTTCCTTTATTATTTACTTTAATTTATTTTAATTAAATACTTGGCACGGTATTTAATTTTTTATGTTCACTACATTATCATAAGATGGTTTTTCATCTCCATTAAAATCAATAATTATCATTTTTCACAGCAATAAAAATACGTCTGTCGCCGTATCACCACTTTGGGCAAAATTGAAAAAATATTTGGATTTTAAAATTAAACGGTATTAAGTTATATTCAAATGGGGTCTATTTTATTTGGTAGTCAGGATGACAAAGTTAATCAGTTGCATTTAGCCACGTTTATATTTTTTTCATTGATTTAATAAATACATATTTATTAGAGATGCACCGAATAATTGTTTCACCGAATAACCGAATGCCAAATACTATTCGGTTTAACGCTTGCCGAACCGAATATTCATCCGAATAATTCGGTTTACCATTTCATTGCATTGCCGCGTAAACAGGATCTAACATATCGCTATTATAACGAGGCAATATAACGAGAGGACCATACCTCACCGCCAGCCCTCCCACACGTTTATAACAATTAATACAAATGAAGGGTCCACTGCAATAATGATAAACGTCCTTTGTTTTTTGTTTCGAGATATTTGGGTGTTAAGTTTATAAACGTTGTCCAAAATTCAGCCTTATTACCGTGAATACCTGGGACACTGAGCGTTCTAGACGTGTAGTCAAATATCAGAAACGGTTTTATCTCAGGACTTGAAGCGATATTGCCTAGTTAGTAAACTAAATTACTAGCTGCATGTAAGAAGTGACCGAATGACGTTGATCACATAGATTTTAATGTTTTGGACATATATTATTATTGCCGCTGACCCTTCTAATAAGATCTTCGCATTATGACTGTGCGTCAAAAATCAAGTGCTCCGGTCTTTTTGATGAAATACGAGATCACAAAATGAAAGTTAAGTTCATTTTGGGTCATGTAATCACAAAAATAGAACCTAATAATTCGGCCGATTATAGGAAAAATGCCGAATACGCCGAATACCGAATACGTAATTAATATTCGGCGCATCTCTAATTTTCATAAGTCATATAAGTTTTGTAAATTGTTGAAATTTAATACGTAGCTTAAGCATTATATTCCTTTGCCAAACTGTCATCCTGATGATGCCATACATTGTATGTGCCTTTTCCTTTTAAATTACTGGGAACACAGTTTCAAATTCTGTTTTTGCACAATTTACCAATTGTTTTAATAGTCGTTTTTTCGTTTTATTTTAATGTCCCTTATCGTTCCGTCAAATACTTAACATTGTGTCAACCTACTAATATAATATTAAATTTAAAATGCGCCAAACAGACAAATCACACCAATCACCTGGTCTCAAACTAAGGTTTTCCCTTGTACTATAAGCACTAGACGACGGATACTAACTGGGGGCGTCATCCCAGCACACCCAGACCCAAGTCAATTCAGAAAAGTTCGTTTTTCAAATTAACCCGACCGAGAATCGAACCTGGGACCTTTCGCGCTTTGGCCGCCTACCTTAGCCACTGCGCCACCGAGGTCGTCAAGTTTTGTAAGAATGTACTGATGTCAGAATATGTGTTTGTTATTGTTTTACGCTGAAACTACTGAATAGAAATGGATGAGAGTTGGCATAAAGATAGATGATATGCTAGGTTAACTACTAGTTTATTTTTATCCTGAAATAAAGCGAATGAAGCCGCGGGTAGCAGTTAGTTTGACGAATATGAGGCAACTTTGTTAAAATGTATTAATTTATGGCCTTATATAGAAAAATTAGTAAGATAACTATTTTTTAAATACATCCTTTTGTTGGGCTCATCTTATCTCATCGTAACTTGAGACTGGGCATTAGTGTATTTTAAAAAAATATGTTTTATGAAATAAACATACAATAGAATAACAAAAATATAACATGGGGGTTCATGTTGAACCTAAGTACTTTACATAACACCTGTATGTAATTTACAACATGTTTGCAATAAATATTTGATTGTTTAATTGATTGAACTTACTTCTACACTAATTTTATAAAGAGGAAGGATTTGTATGTTTGTAATGAATAAACTCAGAAACTACTGCGCCGATTACGAAAATTCTCTTTTTTCTTTTTGTTCTTCCCAACTTATACTTACCGAAAGCACATTTCTTAAATCAAAATCAAGTTAAAATTTGAAGTTTTTAAAATCTTTTACGAATTCAAATTTTATGAACATTTATATTTTATCAAAGTTCCATATGTTCTCTGCTAAAAACGAATAATCAAATAAAAGATAACATGACCATGTGTGTGAAGTGCAGTGCCTGGAGTACCTATTACGTTGCTCGTTATTATAACAATAATGAGTGGACTGTTGTCACATTCCATATAATGTATCGGATAAATGACAGTTTTGACAGGTGTCAAATAATTGCCGTTACAGTATAGAATATGTAGGTAGCTGAGCTTAAAGTTGTAATGGTTTAGGTAAGCCAAGCCCAAAAATGAGCCCGCTCACCTTTTGGCTACGGAGGTCGCCGAAAATACTTCATTTGATTGTTTTTATTGAAATTTACCCTAATAACAAAATTTTAATTATGGAATAATCGAAATTACGGCTTATCACTACACAGTATAATACAAAGTCGCTCCCAGTTGTACCTGGTTACCGGATATACTTTTATTTAATCTTCGATAAGGAGCGTTACTCATTGTCGGTCAATTTATAAATACACTAGCGACTCGCCCCGACTTCGCACGTGTGCAATAGGTACTAAAATATGTACGTATTATACATATAAACCTTGCACTTTATTTTATTACATTGACTCCTCCCTTACCCCAGTGACGCTTACATGGAGCCTACATCGCATGCTGGCTAGCTGAGAGCGGCAACCACGCGACTTTTTAAACTCGTGATATCTTCCGAATGAAATGTCCGAATTGAATAATTCAAAAAGTTATATAAAAGTATTGAACCCGTCTTGAATATAAAGTAATTTATTTTGATAAGGATACCAAGGAAGAAGGAATACCAAGGTACAAATAAAGAGCCTTTTCAAGCGGCGGCATATTCATTAAATTTTTAGAATAAAAAACCGCTTACTGTAACACAACTATAATATTTTACATATGCTGTCGAGAAATTGTGGTTATTTACATCTCATTGTAAACTTCAAAAATATCAGTTTATCCTTTCTATATGAATATGTATAAAAATCAATGTCACTTTTAGTTTTAATTTTATAACTCACTAGCGGTCCCGGCGAACTTCGTTTCGCCTTAGAGAATTTTTCCCGCTTTTCTGTTGAAATTTTTCAAATTTTACCAAGGATCCCTAATTTTGTAGCCTATGTCAAATTGGAAGAATGTAGCATTCTATTGGTGAAATTTGTTTTTATATCGGCCCAGTACTTTTTGAGCCTATTCATTACAAACATACAAATATACAAAAATAGGTACAAATCTTTCCTCGTTATAATATTAGTATAGAAAAACAGACTCACCTAGCCAAACCAACCAGACTATCTGGTTTAAGACATTTATTTCTCAAAATAATTACAATATTCACTTACATGAGAAATGTTACAACAGCACAACAAATTGCGATATACAAACAAAGTGAAGAACATTAACAATTAACAAAAACAATAATATAGGAAGGTAGGTACACAATTATACAAGATAGTTTCTGTAAAGATTGAACAATATCCAATGATATTTTAAAACAATAGATATGTTACCCATGCGCGCAATATGAAGACGCTAAAACGTCCTAATTGGGACGTCTTACCCCCTGTCTGCGAAAAGCGATACGACAAATATTCTCTCTGTTACTGTCTGTTAGGCACATGACGTCTCTGTCATGTGCCTAACAGAGAGTTACTACTTATCTCTTTTGTTGTTACTGTTTAAATCAAGCCATCCCTTTCACATCACCTAATAATGTGGTTAATAACAATTGCGCATGTGTGCAGTCGCACTCGACCAGCACAGATTTTTCATTCGTTTTGTGAACGTATAACATATCTATTGGTTTTAAATATCATTGACAATATCACATTTTTTACACATGAATAAGGCTGGCCGCTAGATATGCATAATATAAATGTGGGATAGCGGATGTATCCGAACGTTGTGCATGTGCATGAGCGATGCCTGTACGTATGAATATCCGAATGGTGAGAATGACTAGAGTTAGATTTGAACGACGAACGACGGAAGACGACGTGTGTAAAGGATTATTTAATTTTAATTTGGTAAATATTTTTGGCTTATTCCTATTTTGCTTCTTTCATTTCCCATTCCACTACATAAATTTCACTATTAAATCAATATACATATAAACCTTATACTCTAACCACTACATATTTTAAAACAGCATCAAAATCCGTTGCGTAGCTTGCATACAGACAGACAGACTACTTTTTCATATTATGATATTATTATCATCATATAACGTGCCACGTGGTAGTTTTGATAATAATATCAAATATGATAAAGACTGCGATTTATCAACCAAAAAAAATCACTAGGGTTCTGAGTTTTTTTTAGTTTTTTTTTATTTACGAAAAGTTTTTAATTAATGAAGTATTACTTTTTTTTATTTTTGTGTTTGATTGCTCGTCTTATAATTAACATAGATAGAGTTGCTCTCTTGTATTTATTTTATGTTAGTTTAGTTTTTCCTGTATGAATGTTATACTTGCTTGTTTGAATTTTATTAAAGCATGTTTCTGCTTTTATTTTTACAGAGAATCGGTTATAGAGTAAGTTGTTTTGATTTCTTAGTGCTTATATTATCGCTTGTTTTAGTCTGAAGGAATTTTA
The DNA here is from genome assembly GCA_037074685.1 of Glyphodes pyloalis. Classification (NCBI taxonomy): domain Eukaryota; kingdom Metazoa; phylum Arthropoda; class Insecta; order Lepidoptera; family Crambidae; genus Glyphodes; species Glyphodes pyloalis. The sequence continues at coordinate 10,654,390 of JAYKKO010000020.1, read as the reverse complement.
AGCATGGTTTTTTTTTAATTCGAGTTAATAAGTAAAGTGGTTTGATTTTTTTATTAACTGAGCTTGACGGTATGACTACAATGTATTGTTATGTTTCGTGTTAAAAGGTGATGGGATATTCATGCATTCTAAAATGCCACTAGAGTGGTGCCGCTTTAAGAGTCATAATATTCCCTAAAATATGGTTAAGCGATGCAATGGGTGACACCTACGTCATACTTGTGAACACGTGCCACCTTTGAGGACTTATTTTTTATATTGCACTTTAAAATTGACCTCATCCCACCTGATGTCTTAACATAAGCTTAAGGGTGACAAGTACAGCATAATAAATCTGTTACTGAACTTGTCGCCCTTACCTTGAAAGCTTGACCCTTGCTACTAATGTAGCACCCCCCAGGAGCTCTGGAAACCTTACGCACACGCAGGAACACAACAACACAGAAGTGATTGTTATTTGGCTGCGGTCTTCTGTAAGGAGGGGGGTATTTCACCAGTCGGACTGCTACAGTTCGAGCGATAAATCGCTATGCCCTACCTCTGTCAAAATTTCAGCTAACCGCAAAATTATAATAAATTAAAAAAAATTAGGTTGCAAGTAATTCAGGTTCAAAGAATCGTATTCAATAACGACTTAAAATTGGCTACTTGACAGTTTTTGAAAAAGTAATGTAAAATGTGCGCCCGTTCATTTTATATCCCAAGCAATTCGATTTATCTGGAAAAAATGTAAATAACCAGAGAAAAATAAGATTTTGTGTAACACATTTAAAAAGCGCGCGAAAACGCCAAGTCTCGTCACTGTTGCAATTATGACGTCAACGTCGTAGACAACGAACCGATACGCATAGGAACGACTTAATTTAGATAAACGGAAAATGTTTCAATAAATTCTTAATACGATTAGAGACACAATCATTCAATTTAATCGGTAAAATAATCATTGTTTCGCCACATTAAAATAAATAATTTTCGCCGACAGCTGTCATTTCCGAATTGCAATGGTGGTTTCCGTTTCGGTTCTTTTGTTCCACAGATAAAAAAGTAAAATTTATTTTGCAAAAATAAAACACTAACTGGCTGAAAATCACCAAGGTTGCGAATTTCAAGATTGATTTTATGCCAAAAAAATTTTCAAGCTATAATGATGACTCTTAGTGTATACTGTTGCAAAATGTGTACGTTAATAAACTTTGAAAGGGCAGCGCACAGAATTCTATACTTTTTTTTGTAATATTGCTTTTTTTGAGTTCTTTTTTTATTTTTTTGTTTATCAGGAGTCTTCATTACGCTGTAATTAAAAAACAACGAATTTGTCAAATAATTTAATGAAAAAATGTAAGTGAATCGTAATTGGGAACGTACCATCATGTCCGGGAACGTTTCCAAAATGACCGTTCTCGAAATGACGATTTCAAATAAGCGCGCGCTTTGATAATTCAGCAGCCATCTTAAATGCGACCTGACTTTGTCAATAGTATTATATTTGAGGTTACTTTGTTAATCTGGGTTGTAAAAAAGAATCACATCAATAATTAAATGTAAAAAACACGTTCACGAATTGACGGACTATTGATGTACGCTCTTCGAATAATGAATTGAAAGGTACTTACCACTTAGATATTAATTTATTTGCCGATAAATATACTGACAGCCGGCTTTGTTGTTGTTTGCTTCTTCACTCACGGTTGACACAGAATATCTGCGTAAAACTTAAAAATATTTTTGTTCGGATAGCGATACGTTCACTGAAATGACTTATGCGCTATCGGACAAACTATTTTTGCATTTTTGCAATTAAAAAAAATATATCTTTCAGTACCCTTTTCGAAACTAGATTTTGTATAAAAAATACGGTATACCAAGTAATGACAGAAGTTGAATTCCTTAAATTTTTTATTAATATTTTGGACTAAAGAATAAAGATCCTGCATTAGGACGCGTTCCCGGAATGACTTTCTCTGTATTTATATTGATTTAACTAAAAATGTACTTCTTTAATAAATTGTATTATTTGATGTACACACAAAACAGGTTAGTTGTAATATTTTATTAACTTTTCTTTCTCAATAAAGTCAAGATTTAAGGCATTAAATTACTAGCAAAGCCAATTCTGCACCTTGATGATTTTGAGCCAACTATGCTTTTAATTAAAAAGTAAAAATGTAAAATTATTACTTAACTAATAAGCTAACGTATCTAACACTTTTAATATTTTATTGTTAACACTGTCAAGTAGCCAATTGTTATAATGTAACCTTTTAAGTTGTTATAATGTAATCTTTAAAATTGTTATAATGTTACTTTCTTGATTGTTTTGTAATACACCATTTGTTTCATCGCCCAACGTAAAATCGCAAGCTCAGGAAGTTAATCTATAAACACTACCGAAGTGTAAACTGTATTTGAAATAATATAAAACCATGCATATTCCTTTTTATTTTATTTCGCTTGCTCATTATAGTAATTAGTTTAGTTAAATGCTTGCTTTAAAAAAAACATTAAAACCACGTGCCTTATGAAATAATAAATAAAAAAATGTGTTACACGCAAAAAAAAATTTTTTTTTTGTTTGTTTTTGTAAATAAATATTTTGTTCTTTTTTCAGTTATATAGAGAAAAGACTGCAAGAAGCTTTAAAGTTGGATAAAGGGACAGGATGTGAGATCCCACATTTGGATCCGTTTGCCAAAGAAGTCATTCAGTTTGACAAGGACCTGCCAAAAGTGACGTGCGAGGGGAGAGATTGGGTGAAATGTTATGTAAGCACTCGTCTACACTAAGCTTAAGTTTTATTTTTAATGCCCGGTTCGTACTATTCGACTTATTTTTTGGGAAACCCTTTAAAAGGGTTTCCCTTTCAAAGGGTTATTAAATCATAAGGGTTACCCCATCATAAGGGTTTTTAATTAACTTAAAGTAGCCAGCCTTTCGAAATACCCTATCAAAACCCTTTCAAGGGTAAGCGCTGGCGGTCCCTGCCTATAACATGCTAAATCTACATTTTCCTCGATAATCATTACTTCCTATTACTTATATTTGTCACACGTTACGCATTCCTCGACCTCTGTGGCGCAGTGGCTAAGGTAGGCGCCCAAAGCGCGAAAGGTCCCGGGTTCGATTCCCGGTCGGGTCAATTTGAAAAACGAACTTTTCTAAATTGACTTGAGTCTGGGTGTGCTGGAATTACGCCCCCAACCCATTATCCGTCGTCTGGTACTCATAATACAAGGGAAAACCTTAGTTTGAGGTGATTGTCTAGCGCATTTATTTATTGCTACTAAACTTACTCTTTTTTGTAAGTCCGTACTCTTTATTTACCTCGTTTAAAATCAGATATACTTTATTTCTGCTAAAAAAAAATTGACGATTCGTCCCAAACACGATATGCAGTAAAAATGCGATTTATGACGAAATCGTATTTATTCTCGATTCGTCAAAATATCCGAATTGATTTTCAAAAGCCGATACGTGATTTTTGAAAGACATATCCGTACTTGTAATTTTTGAAGATTCGTGAAGCGTTTGAACATGGGTATTTAAAAAGCATTGATCCCGTCAAATAAATAACGAATCTTTAAAAAGTACGACGTCTTCGTGTGAACAAGCTCTTAGTACAGTAGACACATTTTGAACTTTACCGCCCTTAATTCTTTGGCATAGGAACTATAATCGAATGCAATTTTTTACCTTGATGTACCGTTTATCGTAATACCCGCATAAACATAAAGAGTCGTATTTATAGTTCACGCAAAACCTGAAAACGTTTGGTTCGAAAGCGGGTAAAGAAACAGTAAAGAACAAAATTATAGGGGTATCAAGAATACTCATGAAGTCACAGGCCTTGTTATACTGTGCGGTCATAGCAACCGTAAGGCGTGGGTCGATTGTACCTAGGGACACGAAAAAAGTATCGATTCTTTTTTGTATCGAGTACTTTGCATTCAATAAGTACTTTTCAACAGGTATCGTATCGAATAAATCTCAGTTGTAACGCATTTAAATCTTATTGACCTTATGCTTGTTCGATATATTCTAAACTCTAAAATCTATAACAAATTCAAACTCGGAATTTATAATTTATTTTATAGTTCAGTTCTTTCTTCATTTCCATATGAACTGGTATTAGTCTGAAAAAGACAGTCCTATCGATAATATCGACAATTCCATACTAACGATTGCTCAGAACCAGCCAATACTGTTGCAAAACAGCAACACTTCTATATATATGATATACTTGTCAAGAATAAATACCAATCGATAGGCTACCGTTGCTATAAATATGACTCCAACTATCGATCGTCGTGATGAACCTTTAAGAAAAGTACTTGATATCTCGATACTTTCAAGTATCGATTTTTCAGTTCCGACACTTTTAAGAGTACGATACTTTCCTTTGATACTACTCATGAATACAGCATCGATACTTTCTTTTCGATACCGTATCCCTAATTGTACCTCGTAGAAAGTCAACATATAACACACTATATTAACTATTTTAATATATTAAGAAGTTTTGATTTAATTATTCTAAAATACAATATTTTCTCTAAATTAAAAGTTGCCTAAATTTCTTTTTATTACATCACCTACCTGCCATATACTTTCATGGTCCGTTTAACTCCTGTCTCCCCTTATATTCTAAACATAAACGACTCCATATTTTTTCCAAGTTTCGAGCTATATTTGTGCTAAATTTCATATCTCTAACTTAATATAACTTAAAAAATAAAAAAAATCCCATATAATCTTTCAAGGGCTGTATTACCCCAATCCCTTATTTTCAAAACTTTCAAAACATAAAATAGCCTATGTCCGTTCTAAAGGTTCAACGTATACCTATACCAAATTTCATCAAAACCGGTTCAGTGGTTTAAGCGTGATAGTTGGACAGACAAACGGACAGAGTGACTCTTGCATTAATAATATTAATATGGATAATGTGTTTAACGCCGCAGTGAACTGGCGTGTAATATATGTATATGTCGCAGGCATTTGGAGTGAATCCGCCGTTTACAGACGACGCCGTATGTAAACGGCGGATTTACTGAAATTGCCTGCAACATATACATATAAAAATGTACAGAATTGGCTACTTGACAGTGTTAACAATAAAATATGAAAAGTGTTAGATATGTTAGCTTATTAGTTAAGTAATCATTTTACATTTTTACTTTTTGTCTCTAATCGTATAAAGAATTTATTGAAACATTTTCCGTTTATCTTTATTAAGTCGTTCCTATGCGTATCGGTTCGTTGTCTAGGACATTGACGTCATAATTGCAACAGTGACGTGACTTGGCGTTTTCGCGCGCTTTTTAAATGTGTTACACAAAATCTTATTTTTCTTTGGTTATTTAGATTATTTCCAGATAAATCGAATTGCTTGGGATATAAAATGAATGGGCGCACATTTTACAATACTTTTTCAAAAACTGTCAAGTAGCCAATTAATGTTATTTTTTTTATTTTCAGCATTCCGAATGCAAAGTCAAGAAGGAGATTTTAGACACAACAATAGATATTATATGCACGTACAGTGATATAATATACGATAGTGACCTAAAGTACCACATAGGGGAGCCGATTGACGTCTACGGTGATAAAGCGTACATTCTGACCAAGAGCGACCACGTTAAGGTCAAATGTACGGGGCGGCATGTACATTCGTAAGTACATATACTATATATGTGTATTTAATTTAAAAAATGTCATTAACCGATCGATAATTTAGAGTGCAAATTAGTGGAATGAGTTTTTTGTGGAATAAGTCCAGTCAAATGCACGTCAAGACTATTTTTTTTATATTCAAGATTCTTCATCCCACCTAATGGTAATGAGGTCCTTGCTTAAGGGTGACAAGTACAGCATAATAATAGCTGTTACTGGACTTGTCGCCCTTACCTTGAAGTCTTGACCACCGCTACCAATGTATCACCCCCTATAGGAGCTCTGGAAACCTTACTCACACGCAGGAACACAACAACACCGAATTCATTGTTATTTGACTGCGGTCTTCTGTAAGGTGGAGGTATTTCACCAGTCGGACTGCTCCAGTTCAAGCGATAAATCTCTAACGATGCCCCTACCTCTCTTTACAATGTCTAATATCGAAGAAGTGTATACCACGATGTACTGTATCTGTACAAATTGTAGTACCACATTGATACACATATTCTGGTTATCTCTTTAGTTAAAAGATACAGAGTTATTATCAGACGTGTCCGCGATATGAATTAGTTTTGGTGATATCATAAAATGTTTACTCATGGTAGGTTTTTAATTTCTTTTCAAAGATAATGATTTTACAACTCATCGATAAGAATATTAAAGATTCGTCATAATAAAACAAATAAATTATTTTACTTTAGTTCTGATTAATAAACCACGTTTTATGAAAGAGCAAATATTGATATAAGGTCATTTAGTAGTTTGAGCACGTTGGCTACTGAGCACTTCGAAATTGACCTCATCCCACCCGATGTTAAGTGGTAATGAGGTCCTAGCCTAAGGGTGACAAGTACAGCATAAATCTGTTACTGGACTTGTCGCCCTTACCTTGAAGGCTTGACCCCTGCTACTAATGTAGCATCCCCCAGGAGTTTTAGAAACCTTACTCAGACGCAGGAACACAACAACACAGAAGTGATTTGGCTGCGGTACGGTGTGGTTAGTTAGGAAAAAAAATAACCTGTAGCTCTGAAACATACTTTTTTAATAAAGACATCATATTGCTTATTACAGTTTTATTTCGTAGATTTTTTTATTGTCACGCCATAAATACTACTGAATATTGGAGATAACCCTAAAAAACTCAATCCGACTTAATTTCCCCCTAAAGTTGTGAACACTGACTTGTTTTATTTTGAAATGCTAGCATGAGTTGCTCTAATAAGGCACTTCAGCAATCTAGGTTTTATCGCTTGATCATAAGAACTAAATTCACTGTGTTGCGAATTATTTTTGATATTGTAACTTTTGCTGTTTAAGTAATAACATATTATAGTTGTAGTTATTTTATTTTAACTACAAGTAGAACAAACAATTTTTGCACTTTTATAAGCAGTATATAAGAATGATTTTGCGTAGTTTTAGTGAAAAGTAGTTTTTACAGGCTGTAACTCAAAACATGATTTTGCTTGCCAAAACTGTTAATACAACAGGCAACAGGAAACATTTAAAAACATAAATATAAGAGTAGATTGTTTTAATCACTCAAACTAATTGGAAGACACTATTTGACTATTTGGAAGACAGTGAATTAAATAATTAATACTGTCAACAAAATTTATTTATTATTTTTATAATTAAAAAAACAATTAATTGACTATTTTGTCAAAAGAAATTTCAAGTCAAATACTCGTATTTATTTTCACGTAAATTAAAGTTAAATGTTTGCTTAGTTTCACAGCTAATTAGCTCTATTTGATATAATCCAGCCAAAGTAAAACACTTGTACTTAATTATATTTCTAAATTGTTAATTATAAACTTCAAAAATATGATAAGAAAAAAAAAATTGTTTTCGCTAATCTGATGAGATAATCTGTAACTGAAATATTGGTTACTAAATGAGTTTGAAATTAATTTTGTCTGCATGTAATAATAATTTCGATAAATAAGTTTTATTTATTTATATTTTGTTTGTCGTGAAAATTTTGGCAAATCTATTAACAAGAGTGCAGCTTTTTAGTTTGGGATTTTTTAAATGCTTTCTTATTTTTTTTTTCAGTTTATTCAACCAAACGTGAGTAGATTACATTTTATGTTGCTTGTCTGTCTGTCATGTTTATTTTGTAATGTGCATGTTGTTTATACAAAGCATGTCTTATTAATTAATATTTAATTGCATTATTTAGCTTCCGGAGTATCTGTTTGAACTGTAAATTACATATTAGAAACAGAAAAATTTTATCTCCCCTTGCAGTGCGGGAATTGAACCCACGACCTTCACGTATCGCGCGTGCTGCTCTTCCCGCACCGCAAGGGGAGATAAAATTGTTTTCTGTTTCTAATATTTAAAGTTCGCTAGTACGGCGTATAGTACTAAAAAAATAATAAAATCTGTAAATTACAGTTTTGCTTTTAAACTAATATTATTAATGAACCACGGATAATACTAGGTTAGGGGTGCAAATACAATTTTGAATAAAAAGCTTAAGTATTCTTCTTTTCTACTAACTAATAAAAAAAATACCACAAAGGGTGCTAGTAAGGAAGGTATGAATCTATTTTATTGGTTTCATTTTAATAATTTTGTGGAATTTGTGTTTTTATATTTAGGTTGTGTCGTATTAATCTATTATATCTTATCTCAGTTCTGATAGAATAACATTTTTCCTATTATTTTCAATTTTGTTTCGCTTTTATGTCATAGACATAAGTTTTTTTTTCATATACTTTTATTATACCGTGCTGTCCTTCTCTTCGTTTATGATTATCGTCTTTTTATGTGGTAATTAATAAACGGGTATGTCACCAATTAGATGCAAGACGACTGGACTCTCGCGTGCCCAGTTAGAAACTCAAGATAAGTTAAAAATATAAATTAAAATGTTGTCCTCTGACAAGCTAAGGTTATTTTTATGTACACAAAATGAAACGTAAATCAAATTATTTTTTTAAGTTTTCGCCACACATTTAGTTAATGAAATAAACAAGACAATCAATAACCTTTAGTTTATTTAGGGGGGAAGGGTACTCTAGTGGACCATACCTCTGCCTTGGGGAAGGCAGCAGTGCGTGTGGGACTATAGGACTCGCCAGCTGGAAGAGCGGGGACTCCCCACTAAAACCACTTTCGCACCTCCTCATCCCCTTATGATGGCGCCATGGAAATAGAGTAAGACTTTTGCTGCCACGGTGCAAAACAATTGAAATCCTGACTGTGCCATTTTTGCAAAAGCTTAAAAATGTCCAGTTCGCGGCAATATAAAAGTTTTATTTATTTTGGTTCCACTTATAAATCGATACACGAAGAAACAAAAATGCACACCAATTTTGAGTTTCTCTAACTGTATACAAAAGTGTCCGGTCTCGTGTGTCCAGTTGGTGGAAACACAAAAAAAAACTACCATTTGTCTCTCGATCTCCAGAATTCTACCATCAAAGTGGGTGGGGGTCGCAATTGGATACCGGAACTCAGTGCACCCTCTTACTCCCCCTCCGGGGAGGGAGGATACTGTGAACGTGCTGATCTTCGGGTTTGACTCCACGTCTAAGAACGGGTTCATACGACGAATGCCGAAGTCGTATAAGTATCTGCTTGAAAATATGAAAGCTACTATTCTGAATGGGTGAGGATAGTTTTAATGTAAATGTATTTTAAATTTACGTGTAATATATTTAAACAAACTTCTTGAAGAAAAATTTTTTATGAGTTTGCCAAATGAACTTTTAAAAATGTCTATGAAAGCTTTCATATGCGGCGCCCACGAAAAAAGGGCTGCGTTATATCACATTGTTGGAAACACTTTATAATTCCCCTATGCTAAAATCTCAATCGTCTACGGACCTATACTTGTTGGTGCCTGTGATCTTCCGTATTGCTGAGAGTGTAAGCTCGGAGCGACCAGCTGTCTTCTATTGGAGGGGTGGAAATGGAGGCAATGTCACTCCTTAAAACGAGCGAGACATTGTCATCATGTTCTGCAGGCTTTCGGGCCAAGACTTCGGCCTTAGGCCACGCTGGGTGACATAATCATAATCAATTCATTTATTCATGTTGGTTACAAGTAACACTTATGCATCGTCAAAATGAATACAAACCAAAATTGAAACTACAACTGTTTCGGAGCCTAATCCTACCGAGAAGAAATCGGCAAGAAACTCAGTAGTTGTCCTTATCTTTACAGTATTTACAGCTAGAGATCTTTAAAATATGGTATTCGAGCGAGCATACACTGAATCGTACAGACTTGATAACTATTCTTCATTTCATCAGGTACAATATAGTGGGGGATGGGACCCCTGCAGCACTGTTCCCCATCTTGTCAGGGACGACTGAGCTGGAAATGCCTGATGTGAGGAGGAAGACGACCAATAAGAACACATTGGATGTGAAGTCATTCATCTTCTCCAAGCTGAAGGCTGATGGGTGAGTGAAAAAATTTACTAGAGAACACATAATTTATATAATAGTATTATTCAGTGAAAGAGTTTGTTTGTTTCAACGCGCTGATCTCAAGAACTACTGGACCGAATTGAATTTTTGTGTTAGATAGTCCATTTATCGGGGAAGGCTTTAGGCTATGTAACATCATGCTGAGATCAATAGGGGCGAAGAATCAGCGGAAAATGCGGACCGCTAGTAGTTATATAACTTCAGTATGAAGTTGTAACCCAATTGTGCCTTGAAACTGCATAAACTGGTTCACTAGCCTCCCCAGAATCAGTACCGTCTTCACCATAAGGGCACACGGGGCCCGTGCCCAGGGCCCCCATTATCTGGGGGCCCCGAACATTTATCTAACTAAAGAAACCTCAGCATTATAATATGACAGATGACATGACATATTATTTCAAAAAGTTTAGAATAATTCGCATATTTTATTTTCTAAATTTTTGTGTGCTCAAGGGCCCCAAATAATTGTGTGCCCAAGGGCCCCTAATGATTGTGTGCCCTAGGGCCCCTAATAATTGAATGCCCTAGGGCCCCTAATAATTGTGTGCCCTAGGGCCCCAGGCTAGTTTAAGACGGCCTTGCCCAGAATCCTTGGCTTTAAGATACCGAATTGTATATCATAGTATATATGTATGTAAAAGGTCATAAACGATGGGATTGGCATGTCACAAGACAAAAATCCCTTCAATATAAGAGAGGTAGGGCATAGCAATTTATCTATCGAACTGGAGCAGACCGACTGGTGAAACACCTCCACCTTACAGAAGACAAATAACAATCACTTCGGTGTTGTTGTGTTGCTGCGTGTGAGTTATGTTTCTAGAGCTCCTGGGGGGTACAACATTAGTAGCAGGGTTCAAGCCTTCAAGGTAAGGGCGACAAGTCAAGTAATAGCTTTATTGTGCTGTACTCTACCTCATTACCACTTAACATTAAGTGGGATGAGGTCAAATATAATCAGTAAGTGAACAGTCAGTCGTTTATAAAAAAAATCATCCATAATTTTCCAGTTACCGCACAGCATACTTCGAAGATAGCCCGTCCATCGGTACCTTCCAGTACAGGTTCAACGGCTTCAACCAACAGCCATCAGACCACTTCCTCAGGGCGTTCTTTTTAGAAGATGCAAAGACCTACGGGAAGAACAAGCAGTACTGCGTCGGGGACACGCCTAGGTACCGTCTGATGATGGACCTGACACACCAGGTAATTGTTCTTTTTGGTCATTTGCCATTTAATTAAGAGAGGTAGGGCATAGCGATTTATCGCTCGAACTGGAGCAGCCCGACTGGTGAAAAACCTTCACCTTACAGAAGACCGCAGCCAAATCACTTAATTTTGTTGTGTTCCTGCGTGTGAGGAAGGTTTCCAGAGCTCCTGGGGGATGCTATTTTAGTAGCAGGGGTCAAACCTTCAAGGTAAGGGGACAAGTCCAGTAGAAATAGAAATATATTTATTTGCATAAAATATGGTACAAAAGATGTTAAAAATAAAATAAAAGTACAAGCATATTTTACCAACATTGGCATGCAAATCCTTTGGTGATATTTGGATCACCTACCACCTAATTGTACACAGAACAAAATTAAAGGTCTAACCTGTTTTTTGAATGGTTTAAAAATTCACTTATTTTAAAGAAGTTATTTTCACTAAGCCACATTTTCAATTCAATATCTTTATTGCATTTCACATGGAGTAAGTTGACAGATTATTTTAAGATTAAGTACATGTGAAGCCCTGTAGAGGGCGTTGCAATGATTCTATATAATGTTTTTATAAAATGTATTAGAGGTTAACACTTTTTAACTAGGGAGGTACTCTAAGATAACAATAAATAAATCTAATAACTTTATATCAACAATCTATTAACTTTATATCAACAATCTATTAACTTTATATTGCACGGTTAAGAAGGAAAATCTCGCTGGCTGTAGGTAAATTATTATATTCTGTCCTCAAAAAAGTCTGAAATTTTATACTAACTTTTTGTTATTAAAAATTGTTTTAACTTCTCCTTAAATATTGGCATTGATTCTATTTGTTTAAGATTATTTGGAATATGGTTGTAAATTTTGATTAACATTGCATGCGGCAATGAAGAATAAAGTTTTAATTTAGAAAATGAGATTTTCAGTTTGTTTTTGTCGCGATTATTACGTCACATTGTTAGTCTATGTTTAAATAATCTATTAGGCAGTACTTTTAGTTCACTAGGTACATTATTAAATATTTTTACACACATAGCGACACATTGTCGTAGATAAAAACTTAAGTTTGGACTATTATTGTAAACTAATTTATGAGGATCCCGTGTATTTCTGGAACCACTTTTTTTAAATAGATGACTATGAAATTTAATAAAGTTTGCTAACTCTAAGATATGGAACGGGCAAGATGTTTAAAGATCGAAAGAGTGGTCTACAAGATTCTCGAGGAGATTTTCCACACATCGCTCGAATACATTTCTTTTGTGCAATAAAAAGCTTATCTAAATCGACTGAATTACCCCAAATCAGTAGTCCATAAGTAAGTATATATAATAACAGCTATTATTATGCTGTACTTATCCCCCTAAAGCTAGGACCTCATTACCACTTTACATCAAGTGGGATGAGGTCGATCTTGAAGTGTAATATAAAAAAAAAGTGGAAGATCAGTATTGCATCAGGAGAAGAACTTTTTTAAGAAGTAACAGCATTGGCGCTGTGACGGGAAAGCCAGCGGTGTGTGTGGGGCTCTCCCGCACTGAAAAGAGGGCGGATTACCCACCATCGAGGTCGATATTACCCCCATCCCCCCTTATTTTCAAAACAAAAAGTAAAGTCTATGACCGTTCTAGAGGTTCAACGTATGCCGGTACCAAATTTCATTACAATCGGTTGAGAGGTTTTGGCGTGAAAGCCGGATAGACAGACAGAGTTACTTTCGCATTATAATATTAGTATGAATGTCATCCTATAGATGCGCCGGACAACCACACCAATCACCTGGTCTCAAACTAAGGTTTCCCCTTGTACTATGAGCACCAGACGACGGATACTAAATGGGGGCGTCATCCCGACACACCCAGACCCAAGTCAATTTTGTAAAGTTCGTTTTCCAAATTGACCTGACCGGGAATCGAACCCGGGACCTTTCGCGCTTTGGTCGCCTACCTTAGCCACTGCGCCATCGAGGTCAAAAATTTCGTCCAAATACGTTCAGTAGTTTCGTAAAAGACAATCAAACATACATAGATTCTTAAAAACTTTCGCCTTTTAATACTAAATGTTTCATTTTCAGTTCCTTAAACTGGATGGCAAGAAGTATATATTCACTTTCATAGCGGACATAACGCATGATGACTTCAACAGAATATCGACCGCTGATGAAGACACGGTGAGATTCCTGAAGACCTTCGAGGAAACGGGAAGGACTAAAGACACCATGTTGTTCGTGATGGGAGATCATGGGCCGAGGTATGGTAGACATTAAGATCGATTTTATTATTTGCATAGTACTTTACGCCGTACTAGCGAACTTTAAATATTAGAAACATTATTTTTTTATCTCCCCTTGCGGTGCGGAAATCGAACCCACGACCTTCACGTATCGCGCGTGCTGCTCTTACCAACTGAGCTAACCGCAAGTTATCGTAGGCGATGAAATTTTTCTGCTGTATCAACCGTTAGCCTCCGGTAAGTGCCCTCTGCCGAATATGTTTAGAACTACATACTTGTCGCATCTTATACCGCAAGGGGAGATAAAAAAAATCTGTTTCTAATATTTAAAGACATTGAGACATTTTAGCAATGAATTACATGGTATTTGTAAACTTATTATAAACTGAGATCTAACGTACGCTCACTGAGGCCTCACAAAGGGGTACCTTTGTGAGGCCTCAGTGAGCGTACGTTTACCAATTTATCTCAGCTTGTATCGTTTTACAAATTCTGAGATTGGTTTTACAAATTGTTTTAGACCTTTTACCAAATGATAGGCGTATCATTATTCTTTTTTTAGAAGGTGCTCACTCAATCACTTGATAGTAACTATTCTCGTGTATTATGTTTTTATTTTATTTTTTAGATTACTTATGCACTTTGTCACTATTACCGCACCCATAAACTAACTCTCCGCATGACCCAAAGGTTGACTGGTAGAGAATGCCCATAGCATTAAGTCCACCTGTTGTACTTTTTTTGTGCAATAAAGTTTTTAAATAAAATAAATAAATCACAAATGATGCTAAATCCTTCCAGATACGCCTCAGTCCGTTCGACCCTCCAAGGGAGGCTGGAAGAGCGTCTCCCTCTCATGGCTATCCGACTACCGGACTCGTTGGTAGCGAAGCGTCCTGAAGCGCAGGCAGCGCTTGAAGCGAACGTCGCGGCGCTGAGCACGCCGCACGACATCTACGCGACGGTGCTGGACGCGCTGGACCTGCGCCGGCTGTGGACTCAGTACAAGCTGAAGGGCGCTGACTTGACGCGGGGCATGACTCTGCTGCAGCCGGTAACTTGTACAATATACTTCAAAATAACACATTAAAATATTAAAACCCACAACCACGAAACACTTTCACCGACCCTTGATAACACTGAATGCACTTTCATCTTTCAATTATGATGATAACACTTCCAAGAGAATATAACAGTGTTGTCATATTATCGGGTTCGATCCCCGGTCGGATCAATATGGAAAACGAAATTTTCTGTATTGTCTCGGGTCTGGGTGTTGTGGTACTTTCGTTGTTTCTGATATCTGTAACACAAGTTCTTTAGCTACTTACCACAGAATCAGAGCAATGTATGATATGTAGGTCAATATTTATTTATAATATTTTAAAGTGAGTATTTTTTTATATTTCCTTCAAAATACTTAGGTCCTTTAAAAACACTAAAATCTCTTCTACTAGATTTTTTATTTTTATACTACTAAAGCAAGCTGAGAAAAAAAATCTGTTTGTAGTATCACTTCTACTCATCACCCGAGATAAACATTTCTTCCAAAACACTTTTAGATGCTGAAAATCCATCGTTAAATGCATTAAAATTACTTTCAAATACTATAAGTCCCCCTATTCATACTTCAAGACGCTAAATAGACTTCAACCTACCATTCTATTTGGTGAAATATTCAGCAGACCAATCAATTCTTCTTTTAAACGTTGGCAACACTTCACTCATCACCTCTGTCCACAGATACCAAGGAACAGGTCCTGCAGCGAAGCAGGCATCGAGCCTCATTGGTGCGCCTGCGTGTCTTGGGTGAACGTGGACTCTGACGACCCGATGTATAAAAGAGCTGCTAATGCCCTTGTGGATTATATAAACCAGCTAACTGAGTCTGTGAGGTAAGCTTCAATCAATCAATGAATGAATAAATCAATGAATGAATGAATAAATCAATCAATGAATAAATAAATAAATCAATGAATAAATAAATAAATCAATGAATAAATAAATCCATCAATGAATAAATAAATAAATCAATGAATCTATACTTATAATAAATCTGTAAAGAGGTCAATTCTGTACAGGAAATATATTTTCAAAATAACTATCAGGGGGTGATTAGTGATCGATACTGATGCCAAAAATGCAATCAGTAAAATTTTTGTCTGTCTGTCTGTCTGTCTGTCTGTCTGTCTGTATGTTCCTTATAGAAACAAAAACTACTCGACGGATTTTAACGAAACTTGGTACAATTATTCTTCATACTTCTGGGCAGGTTATAGTATACTTTTCATTACGCTACGATCAATAGGAGCAGAGTAGTGAAGGGAAATGTTGGGAAAACGGGAGAAGTTACTCCATTTTTTAAGCTTCCGTCGCGTGTGCAGCCTTAATGGTTAAAGTTACATAGAAATTATGTATGACAGAAATATTTTACATAAAATTGACTAAAAAATATCCCGCAACAGCATAAGACATATGCTGTATCTTTTATGGTTGACTCACAATAACACGTGTAACTCCTGATAGCTTAGCAGTTCGGAGCATTCTGATTATATTTGTTTACTCTTACGTTTATAATACTCTCATTCATCCCTAATTTAAAAAAGTTATCATTATAAGCTATTCAATAAAAAAAGAATCATAGAAATCGGTATAGAAACACCATATAATAAATGCGAAAGTAACTGTCTGTCTGACTGTTTATGTGTCTAGCTTTCACGCCTAAACCACTATACTAATTTTGAGGAAATTTGGAATAGTTATTCAACGTATGCGAACTTCTAGAACAGATACAGGCTACTTTTTGTTTTGAAAAAAAAAAGGGGGATAAGGTTTAAACCGTCCTGGAAAGTTTAATGGGAAAATGTTTATTTTTTAAGTTAGAGATACGAAATTTGGCACAAATAGCTCGAGACTTGGATACAAATATGGGTTACATTTTATTTTGAATATGAATGTAGATAGGAATAAACCGACCATGAAAGTATGAAGTCCACGCGAACGAAGTCGCTGGCACAGCTAGTAAATAAATAAATCAATGAATAAATAAATCAATCAATGCATAAATAAATCCATCAATGAATAAATAAATATATCAATGATTAAATAAATAAATCCATCAATGAATAAATAAATATATCAATGAATAAATAAATAAATCAATGCATAAATAAATCCATCAATGAATAAATAAATAAATCAATGAATAAATAAATAAATCAATCAATTGGACAACATCACATTGCTCAGATTCTGTGGTAAGTAGCTTAACCACGACGGTACGACAACACCAATACCTGAGATAATATAGAAAAGTTCGTTTCCCATATTGACCCGATTGGGGATCGAACCCGGGACCTCAGAGATGGTGCGTCGTGAAAGTCCGGCCCGCTCGCCTCTCGGCTACGGAGGTCGTCAAAATTTCTTTATAGATTGTCTTGCTAATAATAGTATTAACTACTAAAAATAGTGTCGCGTTATGACATGTTAACCTATTTTAAATGTTTAATTGCCTACTTGATAGTTTTTGAAAAAGTATTGTAACATGTGGGCCCGTTCTTTTTATATCCCAAGCAATTCCATTTATCCGAAAAAATGTAAATTACCAGAGAAAAACCAATATTTTGTGTAACACATTTAAAAATGGCGCAAAAACGCCAAGTCGTGACTGTTGAAATTTTGACGTCAACGTTCTATTCATCAAACCGATACGGGTCGGAACGACATCCATACTAATATTATAAATGCGAAAGTAACTCTGTCTGTCTGTCTGTCTGTAATTTGGTATAGGTATACGTTGAATCTCAAGAACAGACATAGGCTACTTTATATTAGAAAATAAGGGGGGATGGGGGTAATACCACCTTTGAAAGTTTATATGGAAAAATGTTTATTTTTTGAAGTTAGAGATATGAAATTTGGCACAAATATAGCTCGAAACTTGGATTAAAATATAGACTACTTTTTGTTTCGAATTTTAGGGGAAAAAGGGGTAAAACCGACCATGAAAGGATGTAGTCCACGCGAACGAAGTCGCGGGCACAGCTAGTTATTTTATGAAAATATAGATTCTTTAAATAAATGGAAAATGTTTTTATAAATTAATAGCATAGTATTATATTTTTTGCAGAAATATAATACTATGCTATTAATTAAAAAATAATAATGTAAAATTATTACTTAACCAATAAGCTAACATACTAACCCTTTTCATATTTTATTGTTAACACTGTCAAGTAGCCAATTATTATTTATATTTCCAGGTCCAAGTGCATACCCCGGACCCTCACCTCAATATCGTGGGTGATGAAGCAGAAGGCCAATGAGGGTGTGCTCTCGTTCAAAGAGGCCAAAGACGCGGACGGCTACGTCGGTGTCTTCGGGCCCAGCATAGACGTGCAGCTACAGACCTACCAGGCTAAGGTACGATCAGTCACAGATGATCGATTTTTTATTTTTATAGTACTTTACGCCGTACTAGCAAACTTTAAATATTAGAAACAGAAAATTTTTATCTCCCCTTGCGGTGCGGAAATTGAACCCACGACCTTCGCGTATCGCGCGTGCTGCTCTTCCAACTGAGCTAACCGCATGTTATCGATAAGTATGTAGTTCTAAACATATTCGGCAGAGGGCACTTACCGGAGGCTAACGGTTGATACAGCAGAAACATTTTATCGCCAACAATAACTCGCGGTTAGCTCAGTTGGAAGAGCAGCACGCGCGATACGTGAAGGTCGTGGGTTCGATTCCGGCACGGCAAGGGGAGATATTTTTTTTGTTTCTAATAAATCATAGATAAGTTATAAAATGTCAATTCAAAAACAGAGGCAGCAGAGAAAATTACTTGTAATTCGAAACAACGGCTTGTAATGTATTCAAGAAACGTTAATTGTATGGCTATAAAACTTCAACAAAATCCCTGATGCATTTAAAAATTTGGCTCATAATGAATTTAAAAATAACCTATTTAAATATCTGATCGAAAAAATGTATTATACCAATAATAATAATTAATTCTTAAATGGCAAAATTTGACATTATTGTATTTGGTGTACATTTGACTTTTATTTATTACCTACTAGCTGTGCCCGCGACTTCGTTCGCGTGGACTACAGCCTTTCATATTCGAAACAAAAAGTAATCTATATTTTAATCCAAGTTTCGAGCTATATTTGTGCCAAATTTCATATCTCTAACTTAAAAAATAAACATTTTTCCATTTAAACTTTCAAAGGTGGTATTACCCCCATCTCCCCCTTATTTTCTAATAAAAAGTAGCCTATGTCCGTTCTTGAGATTCAACGTATACCTATACCAAATTTCATCAAAATCCGTTCAGCCGTTTAGGCGTGAAAGAGTAACAGACGGACAGACAGACAGACAGAGTTACTTTCGCATTTATAATATTAGTATGGATTGTAATTTGACATTGAAAAAGTAAAATCTTATTTATTATTGAATATTGATAGTTAAAATTAAAATATTTACATTTTTTTATTGTTAATTAGTTTTTTTTTTAAGTTATTTTTATGCGGTTTGCTCAATTGGAAGAGCAAAACGCGCGATACGTGAAGGTCGTGGGTTCGGGGGCAGATAATTTTTTTCTGTTTGTTTAAAAATATGTAATTCAGTATTTATATAATTTTGCGGTAAACTAAAGAAGATTAGTCCCCGAGGACTACAAGATTTTGTTTTTTTTTCTCTAAAATATAAGTAGCTAATGAAGCTTTTTTTTTGCGGGGGGAAATGCTTGGCGCACCGTACCGTCACCCGAGGGAGGTGACGGCGTGTGCGGGACTCCCTGCCCTTATAACGGCAGGACTACCCACTAAAACCCCCGGTTGGACCTCATCGCCTGGTGGTGCTGTGGAAAATCGGATCAACCTAACCAACCACAACACCACCGGCAATGAAATTGAAGCCTAACATTATTATTTTCAGATCACAGTGGGCCCGGGCGTGGGAGTGTTCGAGGCCTCTATGACGTACACGAAACAGACGGACAAGTTTGTTGTGGACATACGGGATATATCTAGAACTAACATGTAAGAATATAGTTTTATATATCTTTACGTATTTTTTTATATTTTTTATAAAAAAATACGTAAAGATAATTATTATTAAAGATTATTATTATTATTTATCTTGTTATGGTATTTATATTGATATTTTCTGTTAGTATTTTTCTCAAGCATTTTGCACGGCTGTACCCGTTTCTCGATGTCTACTATTTCCTCTACCTAAAGGTTGTCTGGAAGAGATTGCTCTCTAGCAATAAGACCGCCTATATTGTACTTAAATATGTCTGTAAAACCAATTTCTGTAAATTTTCTGTGCAATAAAGTATATCTATCTATCTATCTAAGAATATTAACTTCGAATAAAGATTTTGTAGATCCGCAGATACAGGCAAACAAGCAAGCAAGGCCAAAAGTGTCATCTATACTATACTAGCAGTCCCGGCGAACTTCGTTTCGCCTTAGAAGATTTTCCTGCTTTTCTGTTGAAATTTTTCCTGAATTTTCTTTGCTATACACCTCACGGAGCCCAAGACCTTTCCAACGATTGCAAAACCGTGGAAATCGGTTCGTGAGTTCTGGAGTTTTTTTTTATATTGCACTTTACGATTGACCTCATCCCACCTGATGTTAAGTGGTAATGAGGTCCTTTTTTTTATTTTATTTTTTTTATCGGGGGGAAATGCGTGACGCACCGTACCGCCACCCGAGGGAGAGTGACGGCGTATGTGGGACTCTCCTGCCCTGAAAAGGGCAGGACTACCCACTAAAACTCCCCGGCGGACCTCATCGCCTTAGTGGCGGTGTTGTGGGAAATTGACTAAGCCTTTCCATCCACAACACCGCCGGCGGAATGGCTGCTTACGCGGCCCCGACATTTCCCCCCTGGGTGGCCGGGGGGGAAAGCGGGAATGGGCGATCCACTGAACCATCCCCGCCTCGCACTGGAGGCTCGACCCCTGCTACTAATGTAGCACCCCCCAAGGAGCTCTGGAAACCTTACTCACACGCAGGAACATATCTATACTTTTAAGACATTCGCGTTCCTTTTTACACATTTAAAATAATTTAACGGGTCATTACGCGACACCATTTTTATTTAGTAGTAAATACGAACCAATATGAGAAAAATGTGGAAAAAGGGGACGCATGCGCAGCTCCCATGGCCTAGTAATTAATATATTTTCTTCTTTTAATTGCTTAATTACATTTTCGTTCCAGGTACAACCATGAACCGGACTGCATCCACCAGACGCTACCGCATCTCAACATGTTCTGCTACTGCAAGGACCAGGCCACGTAGGAGCATGACGTGGGCCTAAATCTAGGGGGGGGGGGATTGGGGAGGAACCCGGATATTCGTCTCCCCCAATTACCCCCTAACCTCAAAGTACTGATCTCCTAACTCCAGAGGTTATTCTCCTTATTCTCAAGCAGAGATGTGTTGAGAAGAATAAAGATTTTAGGTTTTAAATGAGATTCTGGGGATACCCACAAGCGATTGATCTCCTAAATCTAGGTTCATGTGGAAACTTATTCTAAACCAGGAATTGTGTTGAAAATAATGAAGTGTTCAGGTTATGATTCGGATTCTGGGGTAGACGTGCGCGCCGGTCGAAAAAAATTGGGCGGCGGCGTGCCTCGAAAAAATCCGCGGCGGCGGCGTAACGCCGGCGGCGTGGGATTTTTAAACTTTGTTTTAGAAGACGTATAATGAAAAACCACGATTAAACGAAATAACTTTATAAAGTAAAATGACTAATCACGTTACTTGACATAAATATTTCGTTTGCAACTGTTATAGTTGTCGTGCACAAAAATTAAATTTTGGCTGATAAACGCAACAACAACCGAAATACTCTTTCGCTCGGAGTGCTGGTTGCTGGAATGCATAACAGAGCCTGTGCTAATGACGATCAAGCGGGTAGGCAGATTGTCTGGTTTGCCAGTAGGACAAGATGACCTCATCAAGTGCCGCAGGATCAGCAGTAGCTAGGTATTTCCAAGCTTCCTGGCTAACAGCATCATCGAAGCCGGAACCATGAGAACTGTGTTCCATGTTGTATTTACGCGAAAGTTGGGAAAGTATCGAAACTTTACTTTTACGAGCTTCTTCCTGGTGATCCTCCCGGTGTAATAATAATTGATTATGTTCATAGTAAGGGATTAATTCTTTGGCATCTTCTGCCAAGAAACCAGCTGGAGTTAATTCGTTAGCAGTCAGATAGAAGTCAACTTCTCCAAGCTTCATAAACGTGCAGTCTAATAATGCTGCAGCATAACAGCCTTACTGGTAGGGAAGCGTGTGTCTAGTTTCATCAATATATTTTTTTTTTAAGGATGTTCTTATTATCGACTCGTCATCATCAATCGAATTAAGCACGTCTTTGATTTTGGCTTTAAATACGAGAGCAAGGTTGATTGAAGGAGGTTGAAAATCAGACTATAATCATCTATTCAGATAGCCAAGCAGCTCTGAATGCCATAAACTCGATTACACTAAAATCGAAGTTGGTGAAAGACTGCGTCGATAAACTGAATGAGCTGGGACAACAGAATAAAGTGCTTCTGAAATGGGTACCAGGACATTCAGGAATCATCGGAAACGAGAAAGCTGATGAACTTGCTAAAGCTGGGGCGCAAAGCCGACGGATTGGATCAGAACCATTCTGTGGCATTTCAAAGAACCAGGCTATGCAACTACTAAAAGAAAAACTAAAAGTCGAGTCGGAAAAATACTGGATAAATCAACCAGGCTTAGAACACTCAAAATCACTCATAGTTGGCTACTCGCGCAAATGGACCGAAGAACTGTTACAACTTAGCAGGACTGGACACTGCGAACTAAAAAGACACCAGTTTTATATGAAGCTGAGTGACTCTGATGAATGCAGATTCTGCAAGGAGGAAAAGGAAACACCTCTTCATCTCCTGTGTGACTGTGAATCTCTGATCCACAAACGAAGCATCCACCTGGGACGACATATAGCCCAACCGGATGAATTAAAAACCCTGACAGCTAGGAAAATACTAGACTTCCTAGAATCGACCCGGCTAAAGGAGTTACTCTAAACTGGTGGCGCGTCACAATAGATCTAAAAGGACGCAGTGACCACAGTTTACTAGAACTGCACAGCCCCAAGTACCCCTAATAATAAAGGTTGATTGTGCTTATTTTAATGCTGATAAAATTTTAACAATTAGCAGAAAATTGCATAAATCCTCAAACAAAATCCATTCTGCTTAGGAAATTGTCATACAATCTTGCACCACCCGACGTATATGATGCTATTTATCGGGTTCCTATTACAACAGGGCGCCATACTTTCGAGTATTTCTAAGACACCGTGCCATCTCGTTGGAGTAGAAGTTTTAACCGTAGGCATGTTTGCCAAATATCCAAATAAGGTACGAGCTTTGGTCTCTTCTACCAGGTCTTCGTTGTCTTGAGAGATTGGATCGTTTTCATGTTCCCTGTATCACTTGAGAAATAGTCTCCAAAGACCTTAAAAACGTTTGTTAATTTTCTGCCTCTTTGTCCAATCCTCGCAAACGATACCTATCTGATTGTTATTACTATTTTCTTGCATTTCGTCACAAGTTATTCCATCAACCGTAACTAAGTTATGGAGACCGTGCCCTAAGCATAGATCAGATGTCAGTATCTGCCAGCTCCGTCGCCCGCTTCACATTAGCTACTGCGTCTGTTTAGAACACTATGGAGTTTCTTGTCATGAATTCCAAATTAATTTTTGGTGGTTTTTTTACTTCCATGACCTCAAGTTATAGCGTGAATGTCTTTAACTCGAAATCTAAAATAGTAAAACGTCTTTAGAACCTACTTAAGGACTTTTTGTTTAGTTGTCTCGACGTGTTGCACGTGCTTTATGTTCATTGATTTTAAACTTGTACTCTCTTGCGGGTTTTATCGGCGCGAATTTTAAACTACCGGCGGCGGCGGCGGCGCGCCGACTCCTTAAGGCGGCGGCGCGCCGCGGCGGCGCGCACGTCTATTCTGGGGTACTATTTTTTCCCTAACTGCCATAGTACTCCAGGTGACTGATCTCCTAAATCCAAGCTCTGGAAAGTATCATATTCTCAAAGCAGGAGTGATTTATATGTATTTGAAAAGTAAGCGTAACGACCTGATGCTGTAAGCGCTATAGGCTGAAGTAACTGCTTACCATCAGGCGGCGTTATACAACGTGTTAATGAAAAAGCGCAAAACCTCAGACACCCCAACTTAATTATATTATAAAATAATTATGTAAATTATTTATATTAATTTTCGCGGATTATTTACGAAGATACAAATTTGTTTTCGTTTTATTGTATTTGTTGCAAATTAAAAAGTCTATGGTATTTAGGCGCGACCTAGTGCGACGTTGCCGATTTACGTGTCGCTGCTATTCAGACGAACTCGGATTGCAACGTTGCCGCTCGGCCTGTGGCTCGGCGCCGTACGTAAGTAGTTAATCGAACAGTCAACAGCACGTCAAACTTGACACTTTCACTCTTATCGCAACGGAACAGAGTTGCTTTTGTCTAGGTTGACGTCTCTTTCTGTGCGCAAGTAAAAACTAAAAAAAAATATTCAAATGTTTCCATCACACTCCTTTCAGGCTGTGGACTGGCAACATATGACTAAACTTATTTTTTATCGTGAGAGAAATATCAGGCAGTTGGCGTGTTTAAAAGATTTGAATCACATTGCCTATTTACAGTTAATTGTCTCAAACTCAAGTATTTTACGCAAAATTTACTACATTACTTTCTACTTACGTATTTAGATATTTACAGGAATGATTCAAATTGTCTGCCACCATGTTCAATACACTTCATAACACGTCTCCTCAGGTGATTTGTGAGTGAACTTAGCACTTCAGTGTCATTCATCACAGTCACAAATACCAAATTGTTCACGGTAACGTCTCACTGCATCGTTCACATTGTCATTGCACCGAGCGAACATCCGTACCATTTCACAATACTCTGAATTTTTTTACTGATAAGCCATAATGACGAAACGTTCGCGCATGCGAATTTGGCGATAGTAAACACATGCACCTGTGACGCAAGCGCCGGCCGAACTAGGTCAAGGTGGCATCGCTAGTCCGCGCACTTGCTATCTCTTTTATACGCATTTCTGGAAACGTTTCACACACTGATTTAAAGGCTTGCCTATGTGTAGGTTAGTATCTCACGTAGATAGTTCATTCGCCTCTGTTAATAGAGTTAAGTAACGATGAAAGACGGCGTAATTAAAAAAATTTTTTCGTTAAAATTAGACCCCTTTTTTTTATTAGTGGAATCGATTCTACTCTCGATTCCGGACAAACTAATTTCAGGTTTTGCGCTTTTTCATTAACACGTTGTATATGTATACAAATATTACATAATATATGTAATTTGGTAGCTATAACCACTTGCGGTTAGGTCAGTTGGAACTTTGGAAGAGAACGTGTGATACGCGAAGGCCCTGGATTAAATTCCAGGCTGCAAGAGATGAAATATTTTTCTGTTTCTTTAAAATATTCAAAGCCTGCTAGTGCAACGTTATGCACAATAAAAACATTAAAAAACTATGTAGTATTAAGTGTGAAATCTGCTTCACGTTATTAATTGAAGCTTATTTGCACTAACTCAACGTTAACGATAGCGAACGAGTTGACAGTTGTCAAATTGCAAAAAGTGTATGAGGTATGAAAGTCTTGATAGCTAGTTACGTCAGTTACGTTAAAGTCAATTTGGAGCTAAGTTATTAACTTTAATGGTAACAGGTGAGTTGACAGTGGTCAAATATAAAAAAAAATATGGGATATGACAGTTTTGACAGCTGTCAAACCGTCAGTTATCATCGCAGTTAATAAATTAGCTCCAACTTGATTTTAGCGGGAACTGACGATTTGATGATGACACGTGTATGTTGTTAACTGCCGAAAATTTTTTGCAACTTAACAACTGTCAACTTTTCGATTACGGTTAGATGGTGCAACTGCCTACGTATTACAAATCTTATGTTAAGACTTGTAGAATCTTTGAGAAAGTCATGATCGTTTTAAAGAAACTTGTATGCGATACGATACTTGTATGTACGTACCTATTTGTATAATTATAAAAAAATTAATGTGGAAGTCTAAGAGACGCATTATTAGGACACCAACTTGTACCTTCTAATTTACAAAAATGAATTACATAGTATCTTTACTATATTTGGCAAATGGAGAATGGGGTTTGCCCTGCGCCGCTCTGCCTTCTCTCTATGTCCCCTTTGATTGGGGAAGACAGTTTGAGAACCTCTGGGTTAGACAATAAAGTAGTTAATGCAGTAAGCAAGAGTTGCACCAACTCTTATAATTTGTTTTTGTCATGTTACTGACAGTTTGACGTATGTCAGTTTTCTAAAACCAATTAGGACATTTGACAACTGTCAAAACGTTTGTAAAAAATACATATATGTTGGTATGGTGAGACTGCATTAAAGATATGTTTGCAAATTATTTCATCGATACTCTTTTCGGTGATACAATGAATTCCAATGATTGTATTTAAGCTCTAAATTATATAGTTTTAGTTTTAATAATGCGAGTGTATGTGTTTTGTAAATGATTCTGTTATGTGTGCAATCATCCTACTCGGATCTCGATAATTACCAATATAAATTTAACCTTCTGTGACTTCTCAGTCTAATTAAAAGTACAAAATTGATTAAAAAGGGAATCATATTGGGCCGACTCCGAATTTGGAAACAGGCCAGGACAACGATAGTGAAAAGTATAACTGTGTAAATAGTAAATCTATACATTATAACATCGTTTCCTATTTGCGTGTCATAACAAATGTTTTCAAAATTAAATCTACTGTCAATCACTTGATAGATATCGTTAATACTCCATAATTAGCTCAAGCTTTAAAATATTTAGTCTGTGTAAAAATTACCGGACCATCGCCAAATAATCTTTGGGAAACACTGCCTTAAAATAATATTGTAACATAGAAATCTATACGACGACCTCCGTAGCCGAGAGGCGAGCGGGCCTGACTTTGGCGAGCGCCATCCCTGAGGTTCCGGGTTCGATCCCCGGTCGGGTCAATATGGGAAACGAACTTTTCCATATTGTCTCGGGTCTGGGTGTTGTGGTACCGTCGTTGTTTCTGATATCTGTAACACAAGTGCTTACGCTACTTACAGAATCAGAGCAATGTGTGATGTTGTCCAATATTTATTTATTTATCTTATTTATACAATATTTATTTTAATATATTTAGTGTTACTTTAAAAACAATAAAAAGCAGTTAAATTCTCAATATTTAAACATTGTGTATAAATGAAATTAAAAAGGCATCACATGTAATTTATATTATAAAATTGTCTCAATGCGAATAACAGTGTTGTTATAATTTTCAATTTTGTGATTTTCTGGTTAAGTCACAAAAAAGATATAAATTAATTAGTTTAGCTTTTAAATACCGCATTATAGGTACTTTATGATAGGTATAATATAAACAGTAACTGACTAATCATTTAAAATAAGTTAACGGATCAAAACGCGACCTTATATTTAGTAGTTAACTAGTAGTGATCGCGACTTCATTCGCGTGGACTACAGAATTTCGTTTTTGTATTGTATAAAATTAAATAATTTTTCTAAAATTAATGTAGCTTATGTTACTCCTACATCAGCTACCTACCCGTCAAAATCCCATCGGTAGGCAAACGGTCCAGGCATTTTAGAGATTATCCGGACCAAACAGACAGCCAGACAAAATTTGTAAAAAATGTTATTTTGGTAAAAATATATATAGTAAAAAGCAGTTATTTTAATATAACAGACACTCCGATTTTATTTATATGTATAGATTAGTGATGTAACGAATATTCGCATTCGCATTCGCATTCGCGAATATTCGCATATTTCTTGACATTCGCATTCGCATTCGCAAAAAATATGCGAATATTTTGCGAATATGTATATACAAAAAAAATAGATAAGATGTACATAACAAAAAGATAAATTAAAAGGGAATACAATTTTTTTTATCTTATTTACATGGACTTGCAAACATAATTATTAATTATACTAATTGTGATCACTTTTCACGAAACTAAACGAAAGGTCTTCCAACGCAATCATCTCACCTATTGATTATCAACTGCCAAGGACTTCACAGATTTATTACCCTACTGTTTCGTTTTATAAGCAACTCGCTTTTGCCCGCGACTTCGTCCGCGTGGCGTGTTATAAAAGAGAGATTTTTGTGTGTGTGGAAGAAAGGTTAAAAAATGCTTAATTTTATTATTTTTAAATGACGTTATAGTATAAGTAGCTCAGTTAAATAATAAATTGTTATTCATTTTTAAATTATTAGTTTACGATAATTTGGTTTGATATAAATTTAGGAAAATACGATCAGTGAAGGGCTAACCAATAAGTACTATAGGTACTTTTGGGCTTTCGTCTGGAATTGAGAGGTGAGAATGTGGATATCAGTCGGAATAAAAGTAAAAGTTTGACCATATGAAAACTAAAAACCGGCAAAGTGCAAGTGCTCACTCGGGTATCTCGGGTATCTACCTCACCACCTCGCCACCGCTGTCGCCGCCCTACAACCGCCGCCGCGGCCGCGACTTTTCTTGGTTGCCACTACCGCGAGCTATAAATTTCAAGCCTCTAACTCGCTTCCCGTTCCCAGGACAATTTTCAGCTTTGCATTCACTAAGGTATATGCATGTCAAATTTCAAGCATCCTACTTGTAGTTTAGATTTTTTCATACAACATTTTTCTACCGCTAACTCTCGTTCCCGTGGGATATTTTCAAAATACAGCAATAACTAAACATTATATTTACTAAGGTATCTGCATGCCAAATTTCAGGCGTGTAACTTAAGCGGTTTAGATTTTCATACAAAAGAATTTTCCCGCTAATTCCCGCTCCCGTGGGAATTTCGGGAATTTCTTTTTTAGTACACCTATACGGTACTTAAGCTACGCCTTTTCCAAATTTCAAGTGCCTACGTTTAGCCGTTTAGGCTGTGCGTTGATATGTCAGTCAGTCAGTTTCTCCTTTTATATTGTAATTGTATTTAGACTCTTGAAGCGACATCTGTTTAACCTCTGATTTAATACATTACAGCGAAGATGTTGTTATTCTACTGAAAGCTCACTGTTTTTCTTTTTGGCATTTTTCTAATTAACTATACCCAAAATTCGTGGCGCCATATTCAAAAGTGAATGCCTAAAAATTGATATTCGTTACATCACTAGTATAGATGCGAACTACTTACTGACTCAGCCCGTTCTCAGCTCAAAACAACAGTAGGTAGGTCGTGTTAACTACTTAATAGGTTGCGTTTTGACCCGTTAACTTATTTTTTTTAAATATTTTACATGGCATGCTAAAATCTTCAAGTCTATAAACTCGTCTAATAGAGTGTAAAGTATAGTGCGCGGAATTCGTTGGCCGCGTCCTATGTGTCAGGGGTGAGGGGGCGGGGGGGCTGCTCGCAATGAACTTAGACTAGTTAGACTGTGACCAATCTCGAGATATCGTGAACAATAATTGTTGAATTACTGAAAATGATATATGAACGGCCAACTAATTTCCCTCTACGCCAGAGGTCGTAGGTTCAATCCCCAGCAACAAACGTTCATGTGATGAACATTTGTGTTTGTTCTGCGATTAGGTGCTTAATTGTATTTAAGTATATGTATGTGGTAGGCACTGGATCTGGTTTCCATAACACAAGTGTTTAAGCTTTTTTGGGATTGGTATAAGCATGGGGTCTCAACTAGAACAAATATTTTTAATTTACAAAACCGCCACCAGGTGGCCGAAATGCTTAGTATAGCTTGTTTTAAAGTTAGATTAGAGGAGGTAATGGTCATTAAAACTGCATGAATTCAGTTTTAAAAAATCCTCCTATTACTGAAATACAATAAAACCTATGTATAATAAGTAATATCACTACTTTTTTCTAATTGATTGTTGGCTTTCAATTTAAAACTTAAGCATGCTTTGAGCATACTTTAATATTTGCTTAAGACAATTAATTTAGTGCATCTCCGCTCCCCGCTAGATAGCGTTATTTTCAATTTTTACCGAACACCCTACCATATAGTATTATTTAAAATAATCTACGAAATCTTATTATTTTCTATTTTACATTAAATTAAACATAAGCTATTTAAAATAAAAAAAGAAAAAATACATATTAATGGTATAATAATTTTCCTTAAGGAACAGTAACAAAACGCAATAATACCTACAAACGTCAAACTTATTTGAAAGTTTGGTGAAAAGTAACTACTCATGACTTGGCAGCATGGTCTCTGACCTTAGCCGGTTCCTAAAGGAACAAATTAACAAAAAAAAAAAAATTGGTGAAAAGTAGGGTAAAACCACCGGTAGTCAGCCCCGAACCAGTACTCAGCCTTTTTCGTTTTAAAGCCCATAGAAATAGCGCTATAATAGAAAGTAACCAATAAAATTACTTTAAATTGGTTCGGTGACTTCTCATTGGTCGAATCAATTCCAAACATATTAGCTAAGTTGCTGCGAACCAAATTAAATTTGAGTCCATTTCGACGTCGTCAGCTGACGAGGCGACATACGGCGCGCGCGCCATTTTTTTGCTAGTGGGAAGCGTTCGCAAAAAATGTAATTTATTTAATATTTTTGTTAGTTTTAGGGTATGTTGTAATGAAATTTACATTAATTAAGAGTATTGGCATCGTAATAAATAAAAAAGTATAGTGTTTTTCTTAAGAATAATTTAATAATGAGGTGGCTGACCATTGGGTTCCATTTTTATATACTTTATCTAGCGCCCAGCCACCCCTGGCTGACTACTAGTTTTGACGCTGTTTTTTTATTTAAAGTTATATTGATATCATTTTAAAGTTCAGAATGTATGCTTTAATCTAGAATACCCATACCTAATACGGTTTTGTCAAAAACCCAATAGTCGGCCACTAAAATAGTTACAGTTTGTCACATGGCTGACTACCGGTGAAACTAGACCCAATGTTCAGCCGTCCATATTTAAATTATTTCTTTACACAGTTTCTTATTCAAAGGCTATTTTAAAACTCAGTTCATTTGATTCCGTCACGTCTAATGTCTTTTTCAAGACCCTAAATTTCAAAATATTAAAATACCCCGAAGAATAATTATATCATGCTTTAGATGTTATCGGAAATGGGATGAAAATTAGGGCAGCTAGTAAAACTCATAGCGTTCCCCGAGGCACTCATCAAGACAGAATTATTTTTTGAGTTCCTGAGGACTCTAGAAGAATGGCTCCTGAATCCAGTCTTTTGAATTGTAACTTGCAATGAGCGGTTTTCCCAAAAAAACAGACAACCTATTGAATTCTGTTCAACAAATAACAATCGAAGATGGCAGGCCCAATCCTATCATAAAACCTAGTAAAATATGGATGAATTATTTTTTAAACGGAACGGATAAATTTCTATAAGAACACCTGAAGCGATTTGAAAAAGAAGAGCAGTAATCACCGAAGAAAATATTAGAACATGGTTTGAGAAACTTAAAAACTGCCTCACTCAAAATCAAGCACTCCATGTGTTAGATGTGTGCTAATTTACAAACTAAGTCTCCAAAAATATCACCTTTTGTAGGAAAACATCTTTTTATACCATCACCAATAAAGGCATCTACCACTCCTTGAGTAAGGAACAGAATCGGGGCAATTTTTTCTGAAGAATGGAGACAATAAGAAATATCACTTCGGTGTTGTTGTGCTCCTTTGTGTGAATAAGGTTTCCAGAGCTTCTGGGGGGTGCTACATTATTCGCAGGGGTCATCTTAGGGCGACAAGTCCAGTGACAGCTTTATTATGCTGTACTTGTCGCCCTTAAACTAGGATTTGATTACCAATTAACATCAGGTGGGATCTTGAAGTGCGATATACAAAAATCTTAAGAAGAGAAACTAAAAAAGAAAGGAACTCGGAAGATTTTACTTACCTAGTTGAAGAAACCGAGAAAACAGGCTGTGATTTAGGGGAAATCTTTAGGAGAAATCAATCAGAAAGTACCATTAAAATTCTCAATAATATACTTCTATCTCCTGAAACAGAAATCTGTTTGCTGCTGCTGCTAAAAATTTTTACTCGACGAGAAACTTTTAGAAGTGAATGAGAACTTAAAAGCTATTTTATATAGTGATGTTACTGAAGATTTTTTCGCATGATTTAAATATAAGTTAGATATTTGATTGTTGTGATAGTTAAGTTACGGTTAAGTCCAATTAGGTATTTTTAAAAAAGAAAAGATTTCGTTCTGTTTATTCAAAAATATTTAAAGCTCGCAAGTGCAGCGTAAAGCACTATAAAATAATAATGTTTACTCCACGCTTTATTATATACTATAAAAACTATAAAAATAAAAAAATAGTAATAAAGGTCCAATCAGGTTTTTTTATCGGACTAATTGATTGTTATTGTTCTTAATCTTTAAGCTTGAACCTATCGATCCAAAGAGAGGCTGACCACTGGTGGCAATATGGCCGAGTACTAGTTTTTGGCGGCTGAGCACTGGTAAAAAGTGCCTTATTTCGTTAAAACATATTTTTCATTATATAAAACTTATCGTTTTTAATTTTTGTTAATTTTGTAACAAAGTTGAATAAATGAGTAAGTTAATTCATACAAAAGACTTCAATTTACTCATTTTATTATTTTGTTATAAGAGTTTGAATCCCGACTCACCACTAAAAGGCTGACTATTGGGTGTTTTACCCTAAATGTCAATTGACTTGTTTATTTGTTTTGATCACGACGACTGAGTTGCGCCTGCCTGTTATTTGTGGAGGATAATTTCTGACCTGGACCTAAATTGGATTCTGACAACGCTTTCCCGAACGTTACCTTTGGCACGTTATAAAAGGACACCGGCAAAGACTCCTCACTCGACAATTTTTGGCTCGAACCTGGACTCCGAGTTCCGACATACCTGCTAATTACGTGGATCTTCGCTTTCGTTTCCGGGTTTTGAAGGTGTACGAGAAATTCGATTAATCGAAATGACTGGACCCTTTTACCGTTGCTCATATTTTATGTGCCAAAGTACATCGAAAGATAAAAAAAGTATGTTCAGATTTCAATCCCGTGATCCCAACCGCTTAAAAAAATTGGATTATTAACTGTGGTCAGTAAATGTTTAAATATATCTTCATATACATCTTAGTAAGTCGTAGACATAGCTAAGTCATGAAAATTAAAGATCAGTTTTGTTACATACAAATAAAACCCATATATATTTGGGCAAGATTTGAGTACATATGAGCTTATATATCTAGGTACATTTAAATTATATTACTTAATTTAAATGTTACACTACCTATTAATGATTAATCTATTGAAGAATCTGTATCATGAAACATTGAGATACACATTTTTGATAAAAATGATAAAACATAGATAGATAAAATATAGCAGATTTACTCTTTTGTTTTATTATTTGAGTATTAAGAAAATTATATACAGACTGTACCTATCTTTTGTTAGGCTTATAAATTATAATATAAGGGTTACTTGTAAAATATGAACAAGCTCTTTAAACTAGGTAGGTAGTTAACTATAATTGTATCATAAACAACCAGTTTTAGTCTACGACTATCATCAGAACTCATCACACTAATTGATTACATTAATTGAAAATTTGTTTCTAAGCTGTCATTATGCTGTTGTAACATTAATTGTAAATCAATGTTCAAACACTGAACATCCAGATGTAAAATCAAATCAATATTCTTTGATTTTTATATAAAAGTAAATTGTTAAGCAAATGTTATGTGCTCATGATGTAATTATTCTAATTCAAGTCCTCGCTCTGAGATTATTAATTAATTAGGTACTTAACAATTGATATAATATTTAACTAATTAGTTATTTCTTTATTATTTTCAAAGGTAATATGGAAATTGAACATCTTTCTCCTTCAAGACTGTGCAATAGGTATTTATGTATTGACCATTTTGAAAGGAAGTTCATACATAATGGGAACAATAAAAGAAACAGATTGAGGCATACAGCAGTACCGCAGCACCATCATTGTGCCAAATCACAAGAAGCACCTGAAGATCCAACACCGGGTAAGCATTCTTATAGATGATCATGTTTTATTATTCTAGGTACATTAAAGAATAGTAAGAGGTATATCTTTTTGCATGATTATTGCACACAGTAGGGCATGGAATACCAGTATGAAAATAATGAAATTTTTCTAGCTGCAATTTAAACTAAACACTCAACAACTTTATTACTAATCAACAGTTTTATCTGTACTTTCTTGTTGTATATTATTAAGATTTTATTCAAAATCCAATTAATATTTTAGGTTCACCAGATTTGAAAGTTTTAAGGCCAACTAAAACATATACAAACAAAAAAAAATGGGACAACATCATTTTAAACGAAGCAGTTGAAGATAAAGTCTGGAGTACACCAATTAAAAGAAGACACGCCCAAGTGTAAAATTCTAAAAAGATTACTGTTTAATTCAAACAAAAAATTAAAAAGAGAAAGAAACAAGAACTACTTAATCAAAAACCAATTTAAAACGACCAATATAGCTGATTTATCTAAACATCATTTTAAAAGTGATTCAAGTAAATTATTAACAAAAATGCAATTGAAAAAATAAAAAAAAGCATGGACAAATGCAGAAAAAAAGTTTTGCATGTCTTTGTACTATAAATCACCCGCGGCATATAAATTCTTATTGAATTCCGGAATTGTATTGGCTGCACCATCAACAATACAACACTGGCTTCAAGAAACGAATTGTCTACCCGGCATTAATAATGAAATATTTGGTAATATAAAAATCAAATTTGCTGATCAGTTGATTCGGGAAAGGGCATGTGTAGTTTGTTTTGATGAAATGAGTATAATGGTTGATTTAGAATATACCAATAAATATGATTTGATTGAAGGATTTGAAGATTTTGGTGGTGGCGATCGAACAAATAAAGAAGCAAGATACGCTCTTGTATTTATTGCCAGGGGGCTCTATGTAAATTGGAAAATCCCCCTGGCATATTTTCTATCGTCAAAAACAGTTGATTCTAGTAAATTAAAATTGATTATTGAATCCATAATTGAAAAATTATATGAAAGTGGCTTAATGCCAAAAGTAATCGTTTGTGATCAAACCACAACAAATGTTAAAGTCAGAAAAGATTTGGGAGCGACGGTTGATTATCCTTTTTTTATATTAATGGACGTAAAATATTTTCAATTTTTGATTCACCTCATTTAATAAAAAATATTCGTAATAATTTACTTCACGATGATTTTGATTTGGATGGCAATACAATTTCATTTCAGGATATAATCAATGTAGATGAAATTGATAAAAATAATAAAAGTAAATGTTTAAAAAAAATTACACCAGTGCATCTGAATCCAAATAATTTTCAAAAAATGAAGGTAAAATTAGCTACTCAAATTTTTAGCAATAGTGTAGCCGGAGCGATTAAAACAGCCGTTGATAGCGGAGAGTTGAAGAGCAGCACGGTAATGAATACAGCTGATTTTATGAAATTGTGCAATTATTTATTTGATTGTTTAAATTCTAAAAATAAAGTTGATTCTAATCCATATAAATGTGCAATAACGAAAAAAAAACAAAACAGTTTAGTCAATCAAACTTTGATTAAATCAAAATAAATATTCAATAAATTAAATAAAATATCTAACAAAAATCAAAGAAAATCTCGCCCGCCGTGCTTTGATGGTATGATTCATACAATAAATGCTGTTATTCAACTTTCCGCTGAAGAATTTTCAGAAGGCACTGGTGTACCTTAGATTTATTATTACATATAGATTAAATCAAGATGTGATTGAAAATTTGTTCGGTATTTATCGCATGAAAGGTGGATGTAATAGAAACCCTACATCAAAATCATTAAGATCAATATTTAGATCAAATTTGTTAAATCATTTAATGAAATTTGATAACACTAATTGTGAATCTGATCATGTTCGCTTTGTTGAAGTCCAGCAACATACACAATCGACTGATCCTCAGCCGTCAACATCGACAACTGTGCCAGTAAAACAGAATCATGATGTCGATGGAGAAATTCTTTCCTGTTTCCCTGTTCATTCAGAAGAATCACTTGATTCTTCCGAAAGTCAGATCACACTGGAGACAGTTGCGTATTTTGCTGGATGGCTGGGTAAATCATGCATTAATAAATTTAATTGTGATGATTGTAAAAAAAAATATTGAATGAAGAAGTTGATTTAACAGATAAAAAACAATTATTGTTGATTAATAAAACTTATTCAAATATTATAACGCCTACGCTCAAATCTCCAAGTGATTATTTATTTCAATTAGTTAATAATATTTTGGATTTTTATACAAACAATAAGAATGATTTATCTAACATGAATTTAATAGCTGATTGGTTGCAAAGATTTAAGATCAAAATCAACTTTTTAGTTACCATAATTTGGATCACTTTGACTATCTCATTAAAAAAATGTTAGAAGTTAAGATTCATGATTATTGTAAAACACAAAAAAAATCCATGAAATCGACATCACAATTAAGAATTCTGCAAAACATATAGGGTACTAGCCGTCCCGGCGAACTTCATTTCGCCTTAAGGGATTTTCTTGCTTTTCTATTGAATTTTTTCCTGAATTTTCTTTGCTATAAACCTCACGGAGCTGAGACCTTTCCAGCGAATGCTAAACCGTGGAAATCGGTTCGTGCGTTCTGGAGTTATAGCGTCAGGAAGGAAAACCCGACTTATTTTTATATAGTAGATTAATGGTTATTTAATACCCAGTTTGTAGTAAGGAACACATTTATGGATGACTATTGAAATTTCTTAATAACTTTAAGGCACCTATCTATAAAATAGAAACCTAAATTTTATGATATGAAGCTAAAATATATGTTGTAATGATATAATTACAAAGGGTTTTATACCTATTGATTATCGAAAGACCCATATTTTTAAAAACCCAGTTCTACATCACTATTTCATCGTAAAGCCCCATGCAAGCATTCCCATTGGGAAAATAACAAAATCTTTTGTAAACACCTAATTAATACCTTGATTTTTGTACTGTTAATAAATAAGTTATAATAACAATATGACTGTGTTTTATTTGTAATATTTTCAATAAGGCGATCCGAACCCATAACAATATATTTTAATTATGTAAGTAACATTTGAATAAATATTAATTAATCAACCGAAGTCAAAGAGAGATTCATTTTCATTACATGCTTGCGCTTTGCAAAAGCAAAACTCCATATGAAATGACGTTGCCGCTCTGTGCACGCACGGAGCGGCAACCTCGCTTTCAGCCTTTCTACGCCCCCGGCCCCCGGACGTGTGGAGAGCGCGCGCGCACTCCTGTAGGTAAGTAGGTACCTACCGAACAGACAGATAACCGCATACATAGGTACCTGCTCTAAATTACCTAAGATGTTTTAGTTTCTACCTAATATGTTTGACAAGGCTTCCGCCTCCCTTTATTCGTGGGTAATAAAGTAGGTAAAGTAGGTTGGTACCTATCAAATTAAAAATTAATTTAATTACAAAATATAGGTAGATATTATTACTTCGTTTTTAAAATCACCTAAATAGGTTTGAAAGATTTTAATAAAGAGCAGCCAAGTGCGAGTCGGAGTCGTCGAGAATAAATTCCACGCCTTCCCGCACCAACACAAATGTTATTTTAATAAATAAAACATTTGAGTTCCGGTCTTCACAGTACAAGGGCAAAAAAATAAGTTTAGTATCAGGATAATTAATGTAATATATACTCATATAGTCTCAAATTATTTAGTTTTCAAAAATACATAAAGATCCTAAAGGATGAATGTAATGAATGCCTTTGTCTTTATGTACAAAACATCACAGATGATAATATTGAAATGTTTACTATTCCCCAATAGATGACAGTGAACGCAGTGCTTTTACCCTACTCCCCAATAGATAGCAGTTTTTAATGCCATCTATTGGGGAGTAGGGCACACTTTAATCATTTCAGGACTTTTCAAGGTGTCGCCATCTAGCGTGGCCGAACGGAGTGCGATTTAGTATAGCACTTTAGTATAGGAAATCTGACCAACTTTTTTGTATGGGATTGGGCATCTGTATAGAATTATTATATCTGTGGTATAAGTATGATTTGTATATCGTCGCTGCGCGTGCAAAACGTAGCGTAGGTAGAAACAGTTCGTAAATACCGCGTATCGGCGTTTATTTTATATATTGCACTTCAAGAATGACATCCTCATGTTAAGTGGTAATGAGGTCCTAGCTAAGGGTGACAAGTACAGCATAATAAAATTGTTACTGGACTTGTCGCCCTTACCTTGCTACTAATGTAGCACCCCCTAGGAGCTCTGGAAACCTTACTCACACGCAGGAACACAACAACACGAAAGTGATTGTTATTTGGCTGCGGTGTTCTGTAAGGTGGAGGTATTTCACTAGTCGGGCTGCTCCAGTTCGAGCGATAAATTGATTTGATTGGGAGGTGAAAAATGTTGGATAAAA
The DNA here is from genome assembly GCA_037074685.1 of Glyphodes pyloalis. Lineage (NCBI taxonomy): Eukaryota > Metazoa > Arthropoda > Insecta > Lepidoptera > Crambidae > Glyphodes > Glyphodes pyloalis. The sequence goes on along the minus strand of JAYKKO010000020.1, from coordinate 10,616,246 downwards.
AAAAGGTGAAAAATATTGGATATTTTTTGACTATATTGTATGGGCCAACTGTGCAGTAACTTTTTTGTGACTTACTTTATAAGAATGTAACGTAAATTGATCCATAACTGGTTTATAGGGCACGATTTTTCAACGCCGCGCCTTCTGCAGTTACGCGGGATGAATAAACATACTTCTCTTTTGCTGTTTTGCACGCGCGTCTACGATATGACAAATATAAAATAGATATATGTTCGTTAAAACCACCAAAGATAATATGAATGTAGGTATGTGTGTAATCTAATTAATATTTTTTTAGTAATTGTAATTTTGATTAAGCTCTCGTCACTAGTTTTGTTTTATGTTCTTGATTATTATATTTCAAAACTAATTAGAGGTCACAAATATAAATTACCGGGCCATCGCAGACTAAAGTTTTTGTTTTTTTTATATTGCACTTTAAGATTGACCTCATCCCACCTGATGTTAAGTGGTAATGAGGTCCTAGCTTAAGGTTGACAAGTACAGCATAATAAAGCTGTTACTGTACTTGTCGCCCTTACCTTGAAGGCTTGACCCCTGCTACTAATGTAGCACCCCCCAGGAGCTCTGGAAACCTTACTCACACGCAGGAACACAACAACACAGAAGTGATTGTTATTTGGCTGCGGTCTTCTGTAAGGTGGAGGTATTTCACCAGTCGGGCTGCTCTAGTTCGAGCGATCAATCGCTGTGCCCTACCTCACTAAAAGTTTGGGAAACACTGCCTTAGAATAATGTTGAAACATAGATATCGATACAATATTTAATGGTTTTGGAGTTCTTTCAAAAACAAATAAAAAATTAGGTAACTTCCCAAAGTTTATCCATTGCAAAATAAAAAACGTCACACAAATTGCCTTGACGCAAAATAATTACATCGATAAGGTACTCGTAATTATGGTCACAAAAAACTGTTACTAATTTTCGTATTAAAACCCAGACATTACTATTTTTTTCTTTATAATTTTTTATAGTATCTGGGTAGTCAGTACCCGTAGCACAAATAAAAATGGCTATCAAGCAGTATTACGTAACTAACTGTGACTAAAGGATTGTTTTTTTTTTCTAAAATAAAAGTAGCCTATGTAATATGTAACTCCTTGCATCAGCTACCTGTCAATAAAAGTCCCGTCAAAATCGATTCAGAGATTAGCCGGAACAGACAGACAGACAAAAAATTAGAAAAATGTTATTTTGATTTATGTACATATGTTCATATCATTGTAGTATAAAACGGTTCATTCACTATTACAAACAGACACTTTAATTTTATTTATATGTATAGAGAAGAAAATAGTATGTATTATATGTATTGTAGAAGCGCCGCAGTGGAGAGTAGTGGAACTACTCAGATTGCCATACAATACTGTCAGTACGGAATATACTCAATACTCAATCATTTATTGCTGCTATAATGTAGATGCAGTACAGATGTTATGCTTATAGTTAGATCATTATAGACCCCGTTAGGACACTGCAATATGAGAGAGGACGCTCGCGTTTCAACAACTTAATTGTCTGACTAAAAATACTATTCGGCTACCATTTTTGTTTGTGCTAGGATATTGATCGCGTGCTTAGAAGTAACCCTTTCTCTGCACGTGAGGTCGTGGGTTCAATACCCGGCCAGGGCAATTCATAATATGAACATTTGTGCTTGGTCTGGTTTTAGGTTCTTTATCTATTTAAGTATGTTGTGGTACCACTGTAAATTATGGTTTCCATAACACATTTAATGCCAATGACACAATCAGGCATAGCATGCGCCACGCGACTAAATTTCATCGCGCTCTTAACAAACGTCAAAATCGATTGAAGTCACTGCGACAGCTGCTGATTGGCTGAAAATACGAGTGCGGTGTGCTATTAGCCAATCAACAGTATCGAAACTTTTGTCGTCTCATGCGAGAAATTTGACATATTCCGCATGCTGGGTCGAAATATTACATACACTCAATACGCAATATTATTTAGTTGGCACTGAATGGGTTAACTTACTTTAATTAGTCTATGAATGCATGTAATATGTAAAAAAAATGTTTTGTGTTCTTCAAAACCACCAAAGATACTCTGAATGTACTGAAATTAATTTTTTTAGTCATTAGAATGTTCATGAAATAACACTCATCACTAGTTTTATTTTATTTTTCCATATGTTTCATATGCATTGACTTAAATAATTAACATAAAATAACAACACTCATGACACGTTTATTCATTTCGTTTACAAGTATTGACGAGTGTAAATATTTCTACTGTAAGCCTAAGATGCGCCGCGAAAATTTATCGAGTTCTTTTTAAGTGTTAAAATCGATAAAATTCAGTTTGGCTATTGCTGATTGGCTGGAAACACGTGTGATATTTTATCAACCAATCGACTATCAATATTTTGTCATCTCAAGTGAGGTTATTGTACATCAAGACCTACTGGACAGATTTCCTTCATTGGATAAAAGAGGTAATTTGATTTATCTTTATACTGTAGCCGGAAGAAAAAAAAAGGGTTTTGAACCTCATTTTCGTAGATAAGGTTAAAATTGCGGTGACATTACATGTTCCACCATTTGCTTTTGTAGGGACCCTTCCCACATTCAACTAAAGTTATATTATAATTTACATATTTAATTTACAAACTATATACAAATTAATTCTTTATTATAATATTTATTACAACACCTAAACACTTATTATTATACAATTACAAACTACACTAATATTAATATCAAACACTTACACTATTCATATTTACATTCCAATATTATTTATTTATTACCACGCTCACGATGCGTATCAGCTTATCGATCGCGATATCGATTATCGACATTGGTACGCACTAGTGAACGGCCTGCGCGGCCGATGGCGGCAGGACGATTTCGCGCATGCGCGGCTGCGCGCGCAGCCCCCGCGGCTCGCGCGAGTTTCATACTTGACTTCGCTGCGGAACACACGCTTGTTTACCTCAGTTTATTATACGCTATGTTATTGCTTGTAAATTGACTTTATTGTGTGCTACTCTAGTGAACTATCTTGCTACTATTTCCCTGACCTAATAACTGTGTTGTGCATGTGCATGTTACGTCCATAGTGCCTTCTGTGTATTAATTGTGTGTTTGGGATTATACGTCGTACGTAAACAGTAAGTTGTGTTTTCATTGACTGTGCCCTACTATACACACATAAAGAATAGCAAAGGTCATCATCGTAGGAACTGTTACTACTCCTAACTACATCGGCAACCCATTTGCCATATGGTGACCACATCCACTAAACTTTAATCATACAACGCTGTAACAGGCCTAGCATCTGCCACACAACTAAATTTTATCGCGCTCTTGACAAACGTAGAAATCAATTGAAGTCAGTGCGTCAGCTGCTGATTGGCTGAAAAAAGGAGTGCGGTGTACTATTACCCAATCAACAGTATCGAAACTTTTGTTATCTCATGCGATAAATTTGACGTATTGCATATGCTAGGCCTGTATGTTGACGCAAATATCCCTCAATATGCACCACGCGAGTAAATTTAATTAAGCTCTTTTCACGTGTTGAAATTTATGATTATCTTCATGATCGAGAGAGATCGAGTTCTCTTTGTGACATCTATCAAACCCTCAGTTACAAAAAATACTTGTAGAAGATCCGAACCATTTAATTAATTTTTTTTTTTTAAATAAAACAGTCTGTCCAGGATTTTCAATACACTAAATTCGTTATAAAATATGTTTCATTCTATTATCAGCTCGGTGAATGTCTGATCTTAAACTACATAGTTCATTTCAGTTGGTGTTACTTTACTGTCTATTGGCAGAATATACGACTGTATTAGCTATCAGCCAATCAACAGGCTTGACATTTTTGTCGTCTCATGTGAGAAATTTTACGTATTGCGCGATTTACAGGCCTAGCATACGCTATATGTCAAATTAATCGCATGAGATGACAAAAGTTTGGTTACTGTTGATTGGCTAATAGCACACCGCACTTGTATTTTCAGCCAATCAGCAGCCGACGCACTGACTTCAATCGATTTTAAAGTTTGTTAAGAGCGCGATAAAATTTAGTCGCGTTGCGTATGCTAGGCCTGTTAGGCTTACTAGCGGCGGGAATAAGTAGACATTAATTTGAAGTGAGGGTTTATTTTATTTATTTCTAAAATAAGAGGGTAAACTGTCAAATGAATTAGTTTGATACTCTCTGTTTTGCTAGTTACTCTACGTAATAATTAATTGATTAAGAATATTGAATGTTTTTAATTTCATTATCTCAATTAGAAAATAGACATTTTTATGGTAAGAGTAAGATGACTCATTTATTAGACAATATTTATTATGTAAAGTACATTTCTAGTTAGACTAAAACTCTATTCATTTTGGTACTTAAGGCGCACAATGTTTTTATCTGTTTACTTACAACACTGTATAATTTAGCAGATTTGAGTTTTGTTGAAAAATTTAATACCTAATGAGTTTTTTGATGAAAAATAGGCAACTGGACAATTTGGCTAATATTTAAACTGAAATATTTACAATATTCACAACCAAATATTTCACACCCCTTAGCTTGAGTTGCATTAACTTATTTTTTATTTATTTTTACTGATGAAGTGTATCTGTAAAATCTGTCAATTACTTAGTGTGCTTTGTTTTTAATTCTACTATGGCATAAATATTTTTTAATGAGACAGGTGCATCAATTTACAATTACTGTAGATTTGAAAGTGTCCGTTTCACCAACTCAATTATAAAAATGTCAACTTAATTATTTAACTGCTGTCAAATTGTCAGTTATAGTTTAAAATAAAATTGGTGCAACTGAACCTAAGTGTTTAAAATAATTTAACTGGTCAAAACGCGACACCATTTTTATTTAGTAGTTAATACGAACTACTTACTAAAATCCTCTCGACCGATCGCCACTACCATACTAGGATAGTACGTGAAGCTATTGAAATCAAAAAGTACAAAAATTTCAATAGAGAAGACGGATTTAAGTTATCATCAGCATGGAATCCAGTGATTAATAAATGTTTACCGCGATTAGAACGATCTAAAACAATTCCGGATACTGTCAGTGTAGTGTGTTGAAGTGACTTCAATAACATTTTGTTATGTGACAATGTGCGGGTGGATGAAGATTTGCAAGCTCCCCCGAACAGACGAAGGCGAGCAAGACCAGTCAGCTCGTGACCACGGTTGGTGCAACCTAACCGAAACGTCGGGCTGTAAGTAGTTCGTATTAACTACTAAATAAAAATGGTGTCGCGTTTTGACCCGTTAAATTATTTTAAATGTTTAAAATGGAACGCGAAAGTCTTAAAATGTATGAACCTAAGTGTGTATAACACTTCAAAAATACTTTATACAATTCTAGATTATTTTGTATTGTATGTGTTGCGTACCTACCTAAAATAATTCTGTTAACTTTTGCCTATAGAAATTCTTCCTAAATTATATTTTTATGAAAAAGTTTTAATGTGTTTCATTAAGAATTCCTGGTCATTCGAACCCCAGTACCATTCAACTAAAAGCCCACTCACTATCCACGACAATGCTGGGATCACACTAACCGCGGCTCCAGCATTATCCTGTTTTGACGAGGTTGGGGTCTAGCAGTGGAAAAAAAAATAATATCGCGCCATCTATACGAGTTTTGGATCAAGTTCAATGTAAAAAAAATGTTTATTTGACTGATTGTTATATTCAACGTAGTTTTAACAAACTACTAATATTTTACGTTGTAAGAATAAATTTTTGACATGAATATGAATATATCTTTGACATTAAAAAAATATTTAAATTGACCAAGTAATAACACAAAGAATACTAATTTGACAATACATACTTATTACACAAAATGAAATAAAATTTAAAGAAAAAAAAATAGTTACATATTTTCACTGGGTAAATGACTTTATACTGATGACATAACATTTGCATACCTACTTCATTATATAATAAAATCTGCCTGTCGTTTCAAATTGTTAAACCCATCAGGGTTCATATACTATATCTGAATGTAACACCTACTTACACCATATGATTGACAATAAATGTGTTGAGTATTGAAAAAGTTACGTTACATTCTTATGAAGTAAGTCATTACATTCTTAAAAAGTTACTCCATAGTTCGGCCTGTAAAATGTAGTCAAATGACTAAGACATCTGTATTTTTTAACCTCCTGTAAAACCGTACAAAAGCCGATACGCTGTATTTACGAACAGTTCTTACGCTGTTTTGCATGCCCAATGACTGTATGCTGGTTTTAAAAAATATAAAAAACCGGCTATGTGCGAGTCGGACTCGCCCATGAAGGGTTAAGTAACAGCAATTAACATAATATAAAAAAATATATTGGAGTTGATAGAATTAAGTAAATTGCGGTTTACCATTTCTGACGTATTAAAAAAACTACTTACTAGATCTCGTTCAACCCAATTTTTGGTGGAAGTTTGTATGGGAAATTAATTGGTAATGTACTTACATCGTATATTTGTTTTTAGTTTTATCATTCTCTTATAAGTTAGAGGGGGAGGGGGACACATTTTACCACTTTGGAAGTGTCTCTCGCTTAAACTATTACATTTAGAACAAAATTAGGTATAGTAGAACCTTCAATATAACTTTTAAGACCTATCTATAGATACCCCACATGTATTGGATTGTAGAGAAAAAAATTGAGTTTCAGTTTGAAGTATAGGGAGCTCCTAAAATGTAGGTATTGTTTATTTTTCTATTTCTGTGCTTAATCTTAATGCGGTTCACAGAATACATCCACATACCAAGTTTCAATATAAAAACAGTAGGTATAGGTCTTTGACTTTCGGGAAAAAGTGGCATATTGCGACATACGGACGGACAGACAGACATGACGAATCCATAAGGGTTCCGTTTTTCGCCATTTGGCTACGGAACCACAAAAACTGGAGGACAATAACCCTTTGTAATGATGTCTGGTTGCTACTCATAGCTGTTTGATCAATATTGCTACGGCAACCGAGACTACTCCATTTTGCAATTTTAAAACCATTCATCTTTCGAGTTCCTCTGCCAAAGGACGGACGGAAGGTACCGTGAACAGCACAACAAGGTAACTTGCAGTTCAATTTTAATCCTTAAGTGCACCACTCAGGGCGGTACAAAGTTCAAAATGTGTATCACGCGCTTTCGACCATCTGTTCATTTCCTTTTTTGTTGCCTTAAGGTTAAATATCAGTGTTTTTTTATATATTGCACAGTTGTTTGTTGATAGTTTTAAAAATATAATCTGTGTGCTTAGCATGGACAAAACGGTAGACTAATTATTTTACGTGTGGAGTTAAATTTAAGGAAATCGCACAGGGGAATCTTACCTGTCAATGTGTCCTTAAAGTCACTTTCATAATACTAAGCCCATAAGTGTGAGAACACTAATAGAGATATCTTTCAACGTTATCTTATATTTTTAATTCCGTATCCGTACGAGCCTAACCAGCTGTTATGTATAAACGTGATTTGTTTAATTTCCCAAAATAAACTTGTTCAAATACGTACCACATCTTGTTACAAGATAGTTAATACATAAATAAATTGCATAAACTTATTGCATGATAAATAGATATTCATAACAATGTATACACAGTTTATTAAGGTTATATAAGAAAATTAATATAAACATTACATTGCATACTAAGTATCTAGCGGATAAGTGCTTATTAACTGTATAGCATCCACGAGAGCTACTGCCGACAAACTGTCTTGCAGTTTGGCAGAAAGTGTCATGAAGTACCTACTGTATTGTTTTTGAATAAATAAATAATAAAAAAATAAAATAATAGCGTTAAGTAGCGGAACGTCCGAATACGTTACGTATTGTTTAACCACACAAAATTGTAATTTCGTAAAACTACTCGATACCGTTTTGATCAGGCTAGAGTACAAGTATCAATTGTATTTCATCATAAAATTTCATACTAAGCGGCCCAGCCCTCGAGAAGGAGTTACATGACAAACAGATACAGTGCAATTTTATATTATGATTATAGATAGATATTTGAACAATTATAATAACTAAAAAATATATATATATATATTATTCTGGTATTTATCTGTCCAAATACTGTCTATTTCCACTAATCCCATTCAATACATTTTATGCAAAATACTAACAAAAATCTATTTATATGTCTTTAATATTATAAAGATTTTAAGTTTATAAAATTTGTAAGATTCCGCCCGCTCCAACAGATCCCATGACATTAAAAAGAAAACAAAACCAAAAAAGAAAAAAAATCAACTACTTACAAGAAAAAGACTTTATTAAGGCGACTAACTTAAAACCATTGATACAACTTGACACACCGAACGCTGAATGCGTTATGCGGTATTATGTCACACACAAAACCGAATAGTTTCGCAATTTGAAAGTTGCTCACACACAACGATCCACGTACAGACACTACTATTAAATAACATTACGGCATAGTTCGGACCGTTCGAACAACCAGTAAGCATAGCACTACGAACGCAGATTCATGTCTCGATAAAAACACGATGTTTTAATCGATTTTTAGTCATCAAAGTTCCTAAAACGAGTATCTAATATAAGTGGTAGTGTCAGATTTTGGATACTAGTGAAGTTATGTGTTGTGATTTGATTGTAAGGTGTTATGATTTCGTTTAGAGTGACAGTTTTGTCGTTAATGTCAAGGTAACTAGTTTTTTTTTATATAAATTATTTGTTAAACCTTACTTAACAGTTTCTCGAAAATGATATTGGTTTAAAGGATTATTTAGCTTCTTAAAACATTACTTTACAAAGTCCATGGTGTATTCAATAAGCCCTACGAACATTATAAACGTGTATCGATGTTTGTAAGTCTTCGCGAAACTACTCAATGGATTTTAATGAAATTTGGTAGCTAGACAGATCTGATTGTAGAATAGTGTATAGGATACTTTTTATCCCGAAATAATGCGGATAGTCACGGTAACAGCTAGTTTGTTAGTTTTAAAGTTACACACTTAATGTTTACCTCAATGGTAGGTGCCTCATGATGCATAACGTACCTACTTATTTGCTTTGGCAAGGTCATATCAACCAGTTTACGCAAATAATAACAATGTGATATAAATATAGCTTCACAGACAGTATCTATAGATACTGACAGTACGCACTAGGATTGCCAATTATACCTACTTATTACCATAGCTGGGCACCGTTAATCAAATAGTTAACTTCGTTAATCGTTAATCCGTTACTAAAAAAGTTAGCTTCGTTAAACGTTAAAGCGTTACATTTCAGACGAATTAACGCAAGTTAACGTTGATCGTTAATCCGTTAAAATATAATAAAAATTGATAGATGAATGGTCATGGATTCTCATCAGGACCTGGAATCCGATTCCATGTCTTCCATGATAGGGTTTTGATTACTGCACTGCACAGTACACTTTTTCAATTCACCTAATATTACCAACACACTTCCTTATCCACACGCAAATGATGACTGACAGTAATTTAGGGAACGTTCAAGTATTACGTAACGCAATTGGGGGGGGAGGTTATGTAAAGGGGGGGAGAGTCAAAAAATCTTCAAATATTGCGTTACGTATTGGGACCTATGCCATATCAAATAATAAACATCGAACGTTCAAATTATGGAATACTTGCTGTGCCCGCGACTTCGTTCACGTGGACTACATCCTTTCATGGTCGGTTTTACCCTTAAAAAGTAGTCTATATTTTAATCCAAGTTTCGAGCTATATTTGTGCCAAATTTTATATCTCTTACTTAAAAAATGTACATTTTCTCGTATAAACTTTCAAATGTGGTATTACCCCCGCTCTCCCTTTTTTTTTAACAAAAAATAGCCTATGTCCGTTTTTGAGGTTCAACGTATACACCTAATACCAAATTTCATAAAAATCAGTTGAGTTGAGAGGTGTAAGTGGGAAAGCGTAACAGACTGACAGTTACTTTCGCATTTATAATATTAGTAGGGATACGAATATCGATCGCTCAAAATATCAAATTTACATATAATAGAACGTTCAATATATCGAATGGTAAAAGTATCGAACGCTCAATACATCGAATGATTATTTGTATATTCGATATTTTGAACGTTTGATTTTTGTACCGTTCGATTAATAGTGTTCCATATTTTGATTCGATCGCTTGGTATTCGATATGGCGTAGGTAATCCGTTACAACGTACCTAATACTTGAACGCTCCCTTCTTTAAAACAAACACAGCACTCGTCATTCTAATTAAAACACCGGCTCTAAGTAATTAATGACATGTTGTAGGCATTGGATTAACGATTAACGGACTTCTGGATTATTAACGGAAGTTAATGAGTCCGTTAACAGTTTTTAAAGTTAACTTAAAAGTTAATCCGTTACTCGAAATGTTAACTTCGTTAATTAACGATTAACGGATTAACGAGTTAATGCCCAGCTATGCTTATTACTGTCTAACCCCAGGCCCAATATTTGTAAAACGATTCGTTCTAGTTACGAATAGTAATAATTTTACGAGGCGTAAGCTTAAAACGACCGATGCAAGACTCTATCATCAGTCAGTATGGAACGGTATTATTTAATTACTCGTAGTCGGTTGGAGAAAAACGGATAGTAATTTTTGACACAATACGGAACGTAAAATATTTGAACCGGGCATAAAATAAATAATGACTAAATAACTCTCCATAATACTTTTAAATTTTAAAAAAATTGCTTTACAAAAACACTGTTTTCAACATTCAGATGCTTCTTTAAAAGTGTTATATGCTAACACATTTTTTTTATTATTCAGAGGGCGCTCTTAATTATATATACCTGTATGTATAATAAAACAGCCCCACCCAATGGTTTTATGGTTAGTGGTCCTATCTAGGGAAAAAAGGGACGTGGGTTCAAAACCCACCTGGTACTGTACAAGGTGGGCACGAGCAATGAATGTAAACACTTGAGTTCTTATGACGTTACCATACGGTTCGCTTTAGAATTAACTAGTATACATATTATTGCACGCCACTGTACTATGCGTTTGTTGCGATAAACAAACAATACCTAAATAACTAATTGTTAATTTTTATACAATAGATACTGTTTTATATTCTCGCCCGACCTTTATACTTTATTTCTTGTAAAAAGTTGTCAACCCTAGTACTAATTATGTGTTGTACCGATCTACTAATGATAATAAATGATTCACCATGTTTGTACAGTCATGGAATAGGTATTCAGCGCACCATTTGTTTCCAAAGACCTCATTTACAAGTAACTTGTGCAAAAGTTATCACATTTAGGTATAACACTCACAAGTTATTTTATAAATTTGATCGTAAACCAATTAAGTAGATTAATTTTGATATGAAAGTGTCTTTTTTCTTGGATGGTTTAGTGTTGGGCTCCAAACTCGGGGTCATCGATTGTTTTATATTGCACTTCAAGATTGACCTCATCCCACCTGAGGTTAAGTGGTAATGAGATCCTAGCTTAAGGGCGACAAGTACAGCATAATAAAGCTACTACTGTACTTATCACCATTACCTTGAGGCCCCTCTCCCCCCCCCCCCCCCCCCAAGAGCTCTGAAAACCACACACAGGAATACAACAACACCGAAGTGATTGTTATTTGGCTGCGGTCTTCTGTAAAGTGGAGGTATTTCACCAGTCGGGCTGCTCCAGTTCGATAAATCGCTATGCCCTACCTCTCTTACTATTGAAATCTCGCGGGGCATACCTTGCGTAGCTCCCGTAAGAAGCGTCGGCCTAGACATGTGCTCCTGGATCCCGACGATGACGTCACTGTCGCCATGACGACACACGAACAGCTCGCGTCACACTCCAACACGACACACTTCTTCCGTCGCAGTAGGGCCCTTTTCTCCCCAAACGTAGGCACGTTATGTTACATTGTCCCAGCAGCAGCCCGAGCCGAAGATCGAGGCCGATTAGGGGGCGAACTCTCGTTTTGGATATATCAAAGGGATAAGAACCTTCTGCCCTCCCCTGAAAGTTAGGTGATAAGGCTTTGCAGCCCTCATCGATAGTCAAGTCGAAAAAAAAAATTCTTCTACGAATGTACCACGAGCCAATAAGTGTGTAGTTCAACATTTATAATAATTTAACGGGTCAAAACGCGACACCATTTTTATTTAGGAGTTCATACGAACTACTTACTGCCCGACGTTTCGGTTGGGTTGCACCAACCGTGGTCACGAGCTGACTGGTCTTGCTCGCCTTCGTCTGTTCGGGGGAGCTTGCAAATCTTCATCCACCCGCATATTCTCACATAACAAAATGTTATTGAAGTCACTTCGACACACTACACTGACAGTATCCGGAATTGTTTTTGATCATTCTAACCGCGGTAAACATTTGTTAATCACTGGATTCCATGCTGAAAATAACTTAAATCCGTCTTCTCTATTGATATTTTTTTACTTTTTGATTTCAATAGGTTCACGTACTATCCTAGTATGGTACTATCCTAGTATGGTAGTGGCGATCGGTCGAGACTTCGAGGGGATTATACTCCATCCAATGGTTAACTCCCATTTCTAACAGATGTTCTGCTACCGCGGATTTATTAGTCTGACGATTTTTGACCGCCGTGATATGTTCTTTCACAATAAATAGTAATATGGTAAAATCTATCCTTACCATTTATTCATACAGTCCCTACAAGTATTGAAAACAAAACACTTTCCCATTTCCAGACAATGAAGCTGCTGTATCCACTCCTAATCTCTATCATCGTAGCAACATCTAACGCCGACAGACGATGCCGCGGTATCAACTTCAACGGAAAGTATTTCGACGTGGACATTGTCAAAGAAGGGATCAACCACATCAGACAAATGGTGTTAAACAGAAACGACAACACAGTCTATTTCACTTACGAACAAGTTTTCGAGTCTAGTAGAAGCTTAGGTTTCGTAAATCTAGACACAAGAGAGGCTGGCCTCATCGGTGGTATAAGAAATGCGTCGGGACTCGCAGTAGACCAAGTAAGGAATAGAGTCTACGTCGGCGGCTTAGATGGTCTATACGTTTTGAATAAAGAAAAGGTCTTGGAAAAGTATCCAGTGTATGAAACTATAGAAAAACTGTTCTTCAGAAATGTTTTATACTATATCAATAGCAAAAAGGAAGCTAATGTATTCGATAATGGCCAAATCACTCCCATGGCTGAACTAGAAGACGAAAAAGTTGACGATTTGATCGTTGATGATAATAACAATGTGTTTTTCTTGCAAAACAATAGTCTTTTCAGAGTCAAACTAGGCACGAGAGCTATTAATGTACATGAAAGATATGTAGTTAATCTTATAACTGTTGATCCTTATTTTAGAGCGTTTATAGGTACAACTGAAGGTGTTTATATATATAACACTTATAAGTTCGCGTTGGATAAAGTATCTAATATCAAGGGTCTTAAGACTTTAACTTTTAATAAGAATTTAGAACCAATTTACACAGTTTCCGATGTTTTAGTGAAACTAAACATCAATCCGAATAGATGTGTTGAATATTAATTATTGTTTTATAAAATGATGTTAACTATAATGACATCAAAATAATTAATTATTGTGCTTTAAATGTTTAACGTAAAAAAGCTAGTGAATTAAAATTAATAGCCGTGTTGCAAAGTTAATAGTCATTTTCGTAATTAAACATGACAAGTCGTAATTGAGTATATTTAAGATGACATGTGATAAAACAATGTATGTTTTAAATTATTAATTTATTACTGAAAGTATTAAATTATGTTCTTTTAATTTCAAATTGTAACGAATGTGTATTATTTTATTGTCTTATGCACCAACTTAACTATAAAAGTAATAGACAATTTTGACAGCTGTCATATCGCATACATTTTGAGCAATTTGACAACCGGTTAATCGTCCGTTAACTTGTATCGTTTAAATTATAAATAAATAAATCTTTATCACCAACATCACCTACATCGCTCAGATTATGTGGTAATTAGCTAAAGCACTTGCGTTACAGAAACGGTATCGCAATACCCAGACCCGAGACAATAAATCGAACCCGGGACCTCAGATGTGGCGTGAATGTCCAGCCCGCTCGCCTCTCGGCTACGGAGGTCGACAAATGTAACTGTGTGTAAAATGCTTAAAAAAACAGCAATACAATTTTTTATTTGTAAATAAAAAATTATCTTACGTACCTACTCGTAAAAGGCGATACATATACTTTCCCGTTTAAAATATTAATCAATTAATAACACTAGGAAAGATTTCAATAAGATTAGAAGAATGTTTACACTTTAAGTTTTCTTTTCGTTGACACTTATAAGTTTATATGAAATTTCAAGAAATACAAAAGTCTTGTAAGGAAGGTAAAAAATCAATTTATCATTGTTTTTAAAAAATGTTCCGACAAAATTGATAACCCATTTCTTTGTAAAGACCTTAAAAATTCAAAACAAACAAGCATTGCAAATTTTTATTTATATCTTCAGAGTTATTATCATGTAACAAAATAAAAACCCATTTTATGAAATAAGTTTTAATACAAAAATAATACTGGTACAAAATTCTTACGTAACTACAACACAATATTATTAAGTAACTTAATTAATTATTGTTGGTGGCGGTGTTAACATTATAATTAATGATTGTCTAATTAAGCTGCATAATTATTAATTATAATGAAGTTCAGAAAAACTTAAAAATTCTCATGTTATCACCAACATCGACAATACCCTATATTAAATCTGATTTTGGTTTAAAAAATATTGAAACCACGTTGGTTATTAATTAAAAAAATTGGTAACATATTGGTAACTTTTTTATAAGGCATTTCATGCTGACTTTAAATTTTGTATATTAAACTTGTATAATTAAGGCCATGTTATCAAATACGTTGAAACTGTTAATTTAATTTAAATTGCACACAATTTTTTTCTCTTTTATATAAGAAAAACTAGCTTTTACCAACAGCTTCGCCCGGTCGGTGAAGTAAAAACTGTTGTTTTGTTGAAAAACTTTTTTTTTACTAGGTAGGATCTCGACTAATATTACTTTGACTTAAAAACTACGGTATCGATCAAATGTTTCGCTGTTAGATGCAAGCAAAAAATATATAAAACTATGAAAATAAATAAAAAAATTCTCTCAGTAACATAGGCCATGAGTTATATTTGTAACAAAATTAGGGGATCCTTACCAAACTCCAAGCTACCCGAGCGAAGCCGGGGTGGTCCGCTAATCTTATATATGAAGATAACTGATGTATTTAACACTCATGTGTACATGTTAACGTATTAAATAAACAGGTCTCAATTATATCCTTTGTACGAATGGTAACGGTAATCAAATATGTGCCAATTTTGTAAGACAATTTTCAGGCGCTAGTGGCACGAGAGCTGCAATAATTCGGAAACGGTATTGATAGTTAAGCGACGCATGACGAGCTGTGGTATAGGATGGGTGACCATACTGACTGAATTTTGTGATGTTATTAAGAGCAAGTAGGTCCTTTGAAAGGTACGTTAAGCAGTTATCTCTATATTTGGTGTTAATCATAGTCGGAGGTCATTTGGCGGTTTAAGAACATCTGACAAAGGTTGTCTGGAAGAGATCGCTTTCTAGCGATAAGACCGCCTAAATTGTACTATAATTTTTCTGTAAAACCTATTTCTGTAAAGATTTTGTGCAATAAAGTATATCTATCTATCTATCTATCTGACAGAAAGGTTAAAATTTGCCTTTACGCACACTCATCCACCAATACGCACTGGGTCCACACTGGTGGAGTGAGGCCCACTCCATCTCATAGTTAGGACGAGGCCTGTGCCCAGCAGTGGGATATCAGTAGTTCCGCTAATCACCGCCGCGGCGCTGGTATAATCCCCAAACAATTCCACCACTAGATAACAATATTCGATTACCGTTTTCGTTCGTTCTAAGACTACTAACATTAATTAAGACAACTGGCCATTTCTGTAGCAATTTTCAAAATTGTGAAGCAAGATTTGGCAAATGTAGTAGTTTAAATATTTGGTGGGGTCCATCAGTGGTAGCCAGGGGGTCCGTAAGAGCTGGAGGGCTTGTAGGAATTGCCGTGGAACCCGGTTAGAGAACCTTGGAAGTCGCTACCACTAGGAGCGTTGTAGTTGTAGCCTCCTGAAAATAAATACGAAACCATTTTACTATTTTTAGTATATTTACCTTCATTTTAATATTAAATACGTACTTTAAGTACCTACTTTATTTGCAATTAGTTTTTACCATTTTGGTTAGGGCTTTGGCTTGAAGTTTGCAGGAATTTAGTGTGTATGGATGTTTTTTTATATAGCACAGTATATTGGCTCCTCCTAGCCTGACAGTAATTAAGAGAGGTACCCACATCGCGATGACAACGTATTTGATACTGTCATATCCTATCCATTAGCATCGCCATACTGTCCCACAAGGATGCAGATAAGTACTGACTTCCTACTGAGGTTCAACCTACTGAGGTTGAAGGCTTCACCGTGGAAAATACACCATGATTCGCGATCAAACAGTTTGGTTCCTCATATCTTTGACGCACCATTCAAAAGTGGATGTTGTTGCCGGCTCATGTGTTTCCTCCTTCCTGTGACATGGATTCCTTCAAAAAGAGCGTGAAGATACCATTCGCCATTGGATACTGTAATATCATAGTGTGATGTGGGTTTCTTTCTTGCTTGCCATCAGGCTGGGAGGAGCCAATATACTGTGCTTTTATATAAAAAAGATAAAAAAGGAAAGTCAATAACTTAGGAAATTTACACCTAGAATACTATTTACCCCGGAAGACATTAAAGTATGTAGTTACCTTGTTGGATGTTGTGGACGGGCTCAGGGTACCTGGCCTCACCTTCGTACCTCACGTCGGCGTGGAATCCGGTCTGCCAGTCCGCGTGATATGTCACTAGAACAAGAAACAGGTCTGTCAGTTGCCGAAATACTGTCTACTCGAAGTATGCTTGAAAGAGATAGAAGACCGCTTTAGCCTCATAAAACCGAATGTACATTAAAAGATAGGTATCAACATACCTGTAGGTACGGTAGACAACCCTCAGTTCGAAATTAGTTCTTATATCACCGTCACAAGAGGGTGCAAACCCTAAAGTGAACAGACTGCCGTGTTTTTTATCGTACCTATATACCAACAGGCCTGTATTTCCCTCTCAGCTACGGAGGTCGATATTTTAAAGAAACAGAAAAATTTCATCTCCCTTGCTGCGCGATGTTCGGACCCTCGACCTTCACGTATCGCGCGTGCTGCTCTTCCAACTGAGCTAACCGCAAGGATCTGTTTCTTTAAAATATTTAAAGTTCGCCAGTGCGGCGTAAAGCACTATAAAAATTATAAAAATACGAAGGTCGATGTTTTGTTATTTGAACTAATTACCTAATTGATTTTTATTGTTTTGTATAGTGCCACGGGCCGATAAGTAAGTAGTTATAAACATATTCGGCAGAGGGCACTTATCGGAGGCTAACGGGTTGATACAGAAGAAAAATTTCATCGTCTACGATAACTTGCGGTTACCTCAGTTGGAAGAGCAGCACGCGCGATACGTGAAGGTTGTGGGTTCGATTCTCGCACCGCAAGGGAAGATACAAATTCTGTTTCTTTAAAATAATTACTTAATTGGTTGGTACTGACCGATCTGAGTGCGTCCATCAGGCAGCTGCACGCGGTATTCTCCTCGTACCACATTGCCGTCTGATGTCTCCCGCCTGTCGTAATCGTTCCCTGACTGAGCGTCCTTCACGGAGTATCCGAATTCGTAGGACTTTGGCTGAAATATGAGAAGATGTCTTAGTTAGTTTCGTATTATAAATAAATATTGGACAACATAACATTGCTCTGACTCTGTGGTAAGTAAACTCAAATAAAACTCAAATATTTCTTTATTCAAGTAGGTTACATATAACACTTTTGAATCGTCATTGAATACAATGCAAAGTGATTCTACTTCCGGTTCGGAACCTATATCTACCGAGAAGACACCGGTAAGAAACTCAGCAGATCATTTACAGTATCAGTATCTAACTTATTGCTATGTGTAGCTCACTTTGGACCAAGTCCAAGTAGCTTAAGCACTTGTGTTACAGAAATCAGAAACAACGACGGTACCACAACACCCATACCTGAGGCAATACAGAAAAGTTCGTTTCCCATATTGACCCGACTGGGGATCGAACCCGGAACCTTAGAGATGGCGGGAAGCCACAGTCCGGCCCGTTCGCCTCTCGGCTACGAAGGTCGATTAAAAGGTAGACACCTTTTAATCGTACACAGAATTATGTATATCTATGAACATAAGCATTACAAGTGTCTTATAGTCTAGTCTAATTTAAAGCTTATGTGACTGAAATAAGTATGTAAATACATAATTTTTGACATAATGTCATAATGGCTGGCACATAGGTCATGCTTGTGAACAGGTGTCCTTTAGGGACTGGTCTGCTCCAGCTTACCTCTCAAAAGCAACTATTTATGTTTTTTCACTCATCAAAACAAAACTATATGACTTTGGCCAGAGTGGTATACACATACCAACTATAAGTTAGATACTGCTACTGCAACTAATCTACACAGTTTCATACCGGATATCTTTACGGTAGATATAGGTTCGGAACCGGAAGTAGAACTATATGTCTTGGTCCAAAGTGTTCTACACATAGCTATAAGTTAGATACTGCTACTGTAACTTAGCTGCCGAGTTTCTTACCGGTGTCTTCTCGGTAGATATAGGTTCCGAACCGGAAGTAGAATCACTTTGCATTGTATTCAATGACGATTCAAAAGTGTTACATGTAACCTACTTGAATAAAGAAATATTTGAGTTTGAGTTTGAGTTTGAGAACGTTGCATTGAATTCAATTACGATTCGAAAGTTTTATGTAGCCTACTTGTAAAAAAAATTGATTGATTAATTGATTGGTGCCATTTTTAGGTGCATTTACATATTTCGTAATTCGTAATCAAGATGTCATTTTTCCTCACATGGAACAGACATGAGTATAGTATGGCTCGAGTATTTTAACTTTTAAATGTTTTGCTTTATAAAAAATAATATCCTGATTTACTACTGTTAAACATAGTTACCCTACAAATTTTAGAGGTTTTCACACGTCTCGCTAAGCAATATACTTATTTAATTGTTTTGAATTTGCCTTTATTAAGATAGTACGTCTCTGAGAGATATGCGATAACCTATGACATATAGATTGCATACTTAACGACAGAACAGCGATTAGTATGGAGCTTAATTTCGAAGGCTTATTCAAGGAAAATGTATTTTTCTTTATTTAAATAATGTATTCCTTAAATATTAGAAACAGAAAAATTTTATCTCCCCCTGCGGTGCGGGAATTGAACCCACGACCTTCACGTATCGCGCGTGCTGCTCTTACCAACTGAGCTAACCGCAAGTTATTGTAGGCGATGAAATTTTTCTGCTGTATCAACCGTTAGCCTTTCGGTAAGTGCCCTCTGCCGCATATGTTTATATCTACATACTTATCGGATAAAATCGGATCGCAGGGGGAGATAAAATTTTTCTGTTTCTAATATTTAAAGTTCGCTAGTACGGCGTATAGTACTATAAAAATAATAAAATCGATTAAGATGCCAAGGTGTCTTCGATTCCGTGGTTTCCAAACATTTCTGCAACGAATGTACCACGGGCCGATAAGTATGTAGTTCTAAACATATTCGGCAGAGGGCACTTACCGGAGGCTAACGGTTGATACAGCTAAAAAATTTCATCGCCTACGATAACTTGCGGTTAGCTCAGCTGGAAGAGCAGCACGCGCGATACAAGTCATATAGTTTTATTTTGAGAAGTGAATAAAGTGAGTATATTATTTTAATCTAAATATAATTGGACAACATCATCAATATTACATACACTGCTCTGATTATGCGGTAAGTAGCTAAAGCACTTGTGTTTTAGAAATTAGAAACAACGACTGTACCACAACACCCTATCCCAAAAAAAAAAAGTGGGTTTTCATTGTATTTTTAACTAGCTGCCGCCCGCGACTTTGTTCGCGTGGACTTAGTCTTTTCCAGCAATAAATATGGCCTATGTTACTCGGAGTGAATGTAGGTTTCTAATGGTGAAATAATAATTTGACGTTCCCGTAGCCGAGAGGCAAGCGTGCCGGACTTTGGCGTCGCGCCATCTCTGAGGTTCCGGGTTCGATCCCCGGTCGAGTCAATATAGGACGAACTTTTCCATATTGTCTCGGGTCTGGGTGTTGTGGTACCTTCGTTGTTTCTGATTTCTGTAACACAAGTGCTTTAGCTACTTACCACAGAATCAGAGCAATGTATGTGATGTTGTCCAATATTTATTTATTTAATTTTTGAAATCGGTCCTGTAGTGTCGGAGCCTATTCATTACAAACGAATAAAAGAAACTTTCCTCTTTATAATATAATATATAGAACAACATCACATACATTGCTCTGATTCTGTGGTAAGTATGTTAAGCACTTGTGTTACAGAAATCAGAAACGACGGTACCACAACACCCAGACCAGAGACAATATGGAAAAGTTCGTTTCCCATATTGACCCGACCGGGGATCGAACCCGGAACCTCAGAGATGGCACTCGCCAAAGTCAGGCCCGATCGCCTCTCGGCTACGGAGGTCGTCAATTAATAATAATAATATTAGTATTACTACAGATATGTAACATTTAACATCATCCTTATTATAAAATTAAATGCAAAAGTTATTTAGTTTCAACTCCATTCCAACATTAGTCTGGATATCTAAATAATGTAAACATTATGTGAATTCGTCAGAAATGTCAGTTATCTTTTAGTTGTAGTGAGAATCAGTAGGTAAGTAGAATTTTAATATACGAAATATAGTTTTTTTCGCTTTAACTAAAATTTCATCCCTACTTAATATTATAAATGCGAAAGTAACTCTGTCTGTTACGCTTTCCCGCTTAAACCTCTCAACAGATTTTGATGAAATTTGGCACAGACAATTTTTAGACCCTAAGACTTTTATTGCGAAAAAACCCTGTAGTCCTCGCGAACGAAGTCGCGGGCATAGCTTGTACTAAATAATGCCCTCTAACTAGTATTTGGTAAGCGGATGGATTTTTCTTTAATGTTTTCGACACTTTGCGTAACTCTCAAAAGTAGAAATACTTGGTAGGTTCCTCAGTGATGTACAGTCAACAGCACAAGCACAAGGTAAACACGCAATTCGATATTAGTTCTTATGAGCTGTACATAAGGGTGGTGCAAAATCCAAAGTAGTCTTACGTGGTTTCGACCCTACACGCTAGGAGTAAGACTCTAAACTACAAATTAACAATATTTTGTAATAAAAGTCATAATAACTGCAATATTTCAAGCTATATTAATTTGTAGTACCAAAAAAACCATTTTATATTAACAGTCAAAATTTCTAGCATTTGATAATATTGTTAGAGTTATACGTTTATATTTATCAGAATGTTCTAGAAACTATGGAACTTACTTACTGGAAATGTGATAACATTGAGGTTTATTTTATTTATTTTATTTTATTTTACACTTTTTGGGAATCTTACAGCTAAATACTAATTAAATCTACACAATAATAAATAAATGCGCCAGACAATCACACCTATCACCTGGTCTCAAGCTAAGGTTTTCCCTTGAACTATGAGTACCAGACGACGGATACTAACTGGGGGCATCATCCCAGCACACCCAGACTCAAGTCAATTTAGAAAAGTTCGTTTTCCAAATTGTCCCGACCGGGAATCGAACCCGGGACCTTTCGCGCTTTGGCCGCCTACCACTGCGCCACCGAGGTCGTCGTCGTCGTCAAATGACGGCCATTAACAATTTTCCACATGTAGAACACAGTATACATAATAACAAAACGTTCGTTATACATATAATCGCACAAATAAAGCAGTAATAAAACGTAAACTAATCAAAAAAAACGCTGCTCATGATGCTTTTGAGCCTGGGAACACTGAGGTGGAAAGGATCCAGCCCAAGGTCACGGGAAAGCTCATTTAATTGTCTGGCAACTCTAACCAAGTAGGCGTTTTGTCTATATTATTAGTTTATATTGCTAGTTTAGGGTTATTTATATACATATAAAAGTAATCAAAAAATTGTAAAAGAACAATGGCTGACCACTATTTTTAAAATTGTAAAAAAAATTCGTAAATATATTAACTTAAACACTGCCAAACTCACATCACAATAATAAAATCTTACAAACTTAATAATTGCGTCAAAATTTCAGTAATTTAAAAATAAAATAAAATCTGTCCGGGTAACTAGTATTTGCATGTCCATATTTATCTTCTCCTATCTATATTAATTAAGAAGACTTATGAACTTTCTTTCTCGAAACACGAAAACAGGTCTCATCTCAACCAAGAGACGGAATGGGCTTCCGATACTCATGACAGTGCCTAACCAACCAATCTGGTGCAGAAGGGTACCTACTACTAAATTAAACTAAATTTCTAATTTTCAGATCACAATGAAGTACTTCCTGCTACTGTCCTGCTTAACCATCGCCAAAGCTGGCGTCATTAAAGAAGAATCAGATGAAAAATGCGACGGCTACAAAATCGACAACGTTTATTACGACAAAGACGTGATTATTGAAGGCTACGATAGACCATACATGTTAGCAGTAGATAACAACACAAACACGTTGTACTTCAGTTACAGTTTAAAAAAAGAGGAAGACTACTTCAAGACTGCCAAAGTAGATTTGTACACAAACAACTTAGTTAACTTGGATATTGTTAACGGATTCGCTCAGACTGTGGATCAGAAAACCAGAGAAGTCTACATAGGAACGAACGACGGGATTTACAAATACAATCCGAAGAATAACGAAGCAGTGTTTTTCGGGCAAAGAGGTAGCGACATCTGGTCTATTTATTTCCGCCACGATGTACTGTACTTTTCGGAATTTCCATCGCAGTTTCTGTATGCTCTGATCAACGATACTGTTGTGCGGTTCCAGGATTTAGAAGACACGAAGGTTGATCAGTTCGTTATAGACAATGAGGATACAATATTCTTTACTACTGCCACTGAATTGTATGGTCAAAAGAAAGGGACTAAAGAGTCAGTGTTGTATGGCGATTTCTCAAGTTATGGCCCGAGAGGTATCACTATTAATGGGCTAGGAGATGTTTTTCTATGTCTTCGTGATGGTATTTACAAAGTGAATAAGGCTGAGAAGGATTTAAAGAAGATTGTTGATGTTGATGACTGTTTCGGCATAGCGTTTGATAAAGACAATTATTTAATCTACGCTGACTCAAAAAGTATAGTAAGGTTATCGCCGAATAGTGATTCAAAGTGCTAGTTTATTTTAAGTAGTGAATAATTTGTTGTTGAATGTAAACATGTACCAAGTGTGGTGAAAAAGATCGTGTTGTTGACGAAGGAAATAAAATTGAAGATCATTTTAAATTAAAACCGTTTTGGTCCTATTATTTAACCCACTCGTTTTAACCTGTATTTATCTTTTTCAAATAAAATTTCACTAACCATAGTTCCGTTAATATTATCTACGAAGTATTTTTTAATATACAGATAACAACGTTTAAAGTATCCTAAAACCACTAAGGTTGTTAGTGTTACTGTTTGATTAAACACGTTTTTTTTTAACACGCTTTTATTAGCTCGGGTTGTATGTATCTATGTAACGGAATCTTTGAATCTTAATTTGACCCACTTCCCGGTCTTTGATTAAGATGAAATTTTGCACACGCTCTGAGTTCTGATGACAATACATGACTAGCTAAGAAACGTCATTACAAATCCAATATGGCGGCCTCCCCAAGATGGCGAACTGACTGTTTGAAATGCACTTCCATGATATGGGTATCAAAAGAAAGGGTTTGCTGTCAGGAATACGAAAAAAATAGTCACGTGATTCAAATCCAATATGGCGGGCGTCCAAGATAACGGACAGGCTATTTGAAATGCACCCCTATGATATGGGTATTAAATGAAAGGGTTTGCTGAATGGGATACGAAAAAGAATTATATAATTATTGATACATGAGAAAACTAAAAAGTAGAAAATAAAAATAATAGTTTAAAAAACTAAAAAACACGCTTTTAGCTCGCACTAAAAATTACAAAATAATTCAGACATTTAAGAAAGAAAGCGTGGAGCGTTTTGTCCAAAAAGAGTAAAGATAACATAAACGCTCCACCTTTCTTTCTTAAATGTCTGAATTATTTTGTAATTTTTAGTGCGAGCTAAAAGCGTGTTTTTTAGTTTTTTAAACTATTATTTTTTTATTTTTAAAATGTAGAGCATCAAGTAGATTGTATTTCAATGTCCATTGTATCCCACTGGTCTACAAATAAATTGTGGCGTCTCACCACCAAGATTTATGTAAATAGTTTTTTGATATCAACCTTTTTGTTTAAACGTTTATTCTTTTCAAATTTAAAACGTAATATTGTTTACCTGTCATATCTTGTACATATGTCACTGTGTAAAAATTATTCCCGATTTCCCGATTGTAATTTTATGTTTGCGTTTATATTTATCTTTCCGTGTACAGTTTCATATTACCTCTTTCTCTCCTTCTTTTGTAATTAATCTTTCTATTGGTGGAGTGTGTGTAAATAAACTCTTGTACAGTAATTGTGATATAATTTATTCTTCACCTACACATCTCTTCTCTACTCTACAAAATAAACAAAATATATGTATATTGGACAACATCACATACATACATTGCTCTGACTCTGTGGTAAGTAGCTTAAGCACCTATCTCGCAGAAATCAGAAAAA
Source organism: Glyphodes pyloalis (assembly GCA_037074685.1). Taxonomy (NCBI): domain Eukaryota; kingdom Metazoa; phylum Arthropoda; class Insecta; order Lepidoptera; family Crambidae; genus Glyphodes; species Glyphodes pyloalis. The sequence goes on along the minus strand of JAYKKO010000020.1, from coordinate 10,591,420 downwards.
CAACGATACTACAACACCCAGACCCGAGACAATATAGAAAAGTTCGCTTCCCATATTAACCCGACCGAGAATCGAACCCGGGACCTCAGAAATGACGCGGCGCTAAAGTCCGGCCCGCTTGCTTCTCCGTTACGGAGGTCGCTCTGTGTGATCTAGTGATGCGCTAGCTCAGGCTCGTGATCCAGATATCGTAGGTTCGATTCCCGCGGAAACATATTATTTGTGTGTTGTTCCCAGATTAGATAGCAACATTTGAAGTGATAAATCTGTCAGTTAAAATTTTAAGTAATAACTATTATGTAACATTAATTGATTTTAGAATAAAACAAGAATTTTATTTTTTGTTTCGTGACAGAATCGCTTATCATACCACGTTCAAAATAAAAGATTAATTTTATTCTAGATTAGGTTCAGATGGTTGAAGATAATTACAAAATTTACGCACTAACATGATAAACTGAAATGTACTACATTCAGAACTGTAATTAGAATTACATACGAACATGCCCTGGAAAATCAAATCAAAACAAATACCTATTTAAGTAAATTTATAAACCGAATACAGCCATAGGTCACACGATTATCTCAAGTAGCTTAGAGATAGTGTATTAACGTAACGCTCTTGTAAACCAGTCGCATCATAATTGCATGTGCGCAAAATGACCTTTAAAGCTATTTATTACAATCACGCTATGCCGACTCATTCCGTGGTTTCAGTGAATGAGCTGTGCCGACGACGGCTCATAAAATCAACTGACCACCTCTAACGCTACCCACTAATGTCCAATTTACAACAACAAAACTGAATTTAACGACACATTTAAGCTTGTAACGGAGTCTGTAAGATAAACGATCAAAACAGTGACAATAATAACAAAGTCTGACAGTTTAAACAGTGTAGTTGCGTGCATCGCACGCTCCGTCTAAAACGATGATACAGTTAATGAAATACGTGTTCTTACTGGTCAGTGTACAGGCAGAACTGAGGATATTCATCACAGACACGCCTATACAGAGGATAGGAAGCAGGATGTACAAAAAGGAATTGCTGAGCGACCGCTATTCGAGCCCTAAGGAATTAGCATACGATTCGGCTAGCAGAAACCTTTTTTTCATGTACATGGACGATTTACTGCAGAATTCTGGCAGAGCGTACGTGAACGTAGTGACGAAACGTTCGGACAAAATTGAGGGGATCGCGAAGAACAAAGCGACGGCAGTCGACGGAGATTCCGGGGATGTCTACTTCGGATCTGAAGATGGGCTTTATAAATACGACCCGTTGGCCAATCAAGCTCGCAGCGTAGGACTGTTGTACAACATGAATATAATGAAGCTTGTTGTGAGGAATAATCAGATGTACCTCCTCGATGGAAACAATCACATGATATACAAGGTTTATAATGAGTTTACTGTAGCAGTCACTGTTGGGGATATGGCTACTGTAATGGACTTTGATGTTGATAATGATAGGAATATCCATTACGTGACGATGTGCGGACTTTACTGTGCTGTGGGTGGTAATGAGATTGTCAAGAATAAGGATTTAACGTCAGTGTACAATTTTATAGTTGGCGAAGACAGGACTTATGGCCATTACGGTGATAGCCTATATGTGATCGATTGTAGAAATGGTACAGCAACTAAAGTGGCTGAACTGGACTTTGTGCCTAAGAGTATAATACTGGGTGATTACGGAGACATTTTCTTTAGCGTAGATGATAACTTATATAGGTTAAGGCCGGTTAATTATCGCGTGTACAAAATTTACAATAGTAGAACGTAGTAATCGATAGGAAAATAGTAAATTATTGTTAGTTTTGGTGTTTAGGAAATCGAATAAAACATTTTTAAAATTTTTATCTGTTTTAAATGCCTTCAAATTGTAATGTTTTCTTTATTCAAATACTCCACATAATACACTTTTTAATCGTCATTTAACATAGTACAAAGGAACTCTATCCGTTTTGGCATCTGTTTCTGCCGAAATCATAAGTAATTCAATAAGAGTAATGTCTAACTTATTTCTATGCGTAAATATTAATACAATTTGACTATGAATAATTCCATCACGAACTTAATTACCTACTTTAGTAAATCAATCTTTGGACCCAACAAACGTTGAACTGTACTGGCATTAAAGACAAAATTAGAACGCCATCTACTGGATTAAATTAAAAACACCCAAATTTTGATCTTTCTAATGCTACAAAAACGCAACGAAAAAAGCATAGCTGTAATACCTTACAATGAAGTTCCTGGGGCATGTGTCACAAGCTTACTCAGCCATTAGAGCGTCTGCAAGATGCAGAGATTGTATGCCTTATTACGATTCATTAACGCCACAATTGCCCTCAATTGGCGCAGAAATTCAGAAATTACAACCGCCACTAATATTCTGAGGGCCTGGTACATTTTTAGCTGGGACATAGCTTTTGTCCGTGGCTTCGCTTGCAAGGATATGAAAAATAAGCTCTTAGGGCGCTATGTAATACTCACAAATAATGCGAAAGTAATACTGTCTGTCCTTTACGTTTTCACATCCAAACTAATGAACCTCTTTGATCAGTTGCTAAGTAAATTAGACACTTTAATAGAAATTAAAATGTACCTACCTACTCTATTGTTTTAGCAGTATCTTCACGGCAGAAATACATAGGTACAAAACTAGCTTTCTGCTGCAGTCAATAGCGATTTAATTAAGAACTTGGTACAGTTGCCTTATTATGTACTAGCTGTGCCCGCGACTTCGTTCGCGTGCACTACATCCTTTCATGGTCAGTTTTACCCCTATCTCCCCTAATATTCGAAAGAAAAAGTAGTCTATATTTTAATAGACCTATATTTGTGCCAACTTTCATATCTCTAACTTAAAAATAAACATTTTCCCATATAAACTTTCAAAGGTGGCATTACCCCCCCCCCCCCTTACTTTCTAACAAAAGTAGCCTGTGTCCATTCTTGAGGTTCAACGTATACCTATGCCAAATTTCATCAAAATCGGTTGAAAGGTTTAAGCGGTAAAGCGTAACAGACAGACAGACAGACAGACAGACAGAGTTACTTTCGCATTTATAATATTAGTAGGGAAGTTCTTTCAAAAGGAGCGTGTAGGAACGGATAGGATATTACGGTATCAAATCCGTTGTCATCGCGATGCGGGTTCCTCTCCTGCTTACCATCAGTCTGGGAGGAGCCAATATACTGTGCTTTTATAAAAAAAACAGTCAACAGCACGTCAAAGTGAACATTTGCATTTCTAGATCTTATGCGCTGGACATAAGGGCGGTGCAATGTCCAAATTGTGTAATCTGACGTGCTTTTGCAAAATAATCAAGCAAAAACACTATTTACTTACCACCTCATGGTCATGCCCGTGGTCTGATCCTCCATGGCCTGACGCTCCGTAACCAGAAGCCGATGCTCCGTAGCCAGAAGCCGACGCGCCGTGGCCTGAAGACAGGCCATGTCCCGGGGCCGACAATCCATGTCCTGGTGCCGACAGCCCGGAACCGAATGACGTGGGAGGTAAGTAGTTGTTACTAGGCGGGTTGTATGCTGAAAAGTAGATAATTATTGGTTACTTGAGTGAAGGGGTTAGTAGTCAATTGGCACGAAATAAATTCGCCCGAACGTGCGAATGGTCCCCTTTCAATAATATTTTTTTGGTCGGCGTTTCGCACTACTAAACGCATACTACTACTTCTTAAAGGAGTCGATTCGCATATTCAGGCTAATTTATTTCGTGCGAATCAACTACTAACCCGAGTGCAGGAGATTTCGTTTCTTTAGTAAATACTGTCACCTGTTACCCGCCACTTAGCATTAGTTCAAGATAAAAGGTATCCTATATGTATATATACCTCTAGTATTTTATCAATCTTTCTACCAAAATTCAACCAAATTATTTACTCAATAATCTTGATTGATTGTGATTACTTCTTTGCTTGTTTTTACTAATGTAGATTTCCGATTTAATTTATAGTGTTTAATGTCCGATTTAATGGTCATACTCAAACAGGAATTTTAGTTTCTCAATACTGCCGCGTCATATTCTAGTAACCACTTGTGGGCTATCTAGGGTAGACGACTAGAAATCAACAGTCAAAATTTAGTCCAACTGTCAGATTACGAAAAATGTAAGTCACGTATTTTATTCTCTTATCATGTAAACAATAATTTACTGAGATTCATTTCGTTGAAATTTAGCGCGACATCACCAATTCGCATAATTGTTTACCAATATGTGAAGTAAACACACGCCTTCACCGAACTCTGATGGGCTGTATTATGACAAATTCCTATTTATTTGTTGATGATGCAAAAGATACGTTTTCTTTGTATTTTCTAGCTATAATCATTCTTTTAATGAGCAAGGGGCATTCTATCAAACACGATATACGTATCCAATGACGACCTTGGTGGCGCAGGGCTAAGGTAGGCGGCCAATGCGCGTAAGGTTCGATTCCCGGTCAGGTCAATTTGGAAAACGAACTTTTCTAAATTGACTTGGGTCTGGGTGTGCTGGGATGACGCCCCCAGTTAGTATCCATCGTCTGGTACTCATAGTACAAGGGAGAACCTTAGTTTGAGACCACGTGATTGGTGTTATTGTCTGGCGCATTTATTTATTATAAAATGGCTAATATCAAATTTATTCTCATCCTCTAACATTCATTCAGATATATAAACATTCTTACAAGCTTCCACGTAATCTTAAAGGGATGGTTGTATGCATGAGGTTTACAAAGCATTTGAATCAATAGATGCCAAATAACAATCACCTTTGTGTGTTGTGTTCCTGCGTGCGAGTAAGGTTTCCAGAGCTCTTGGGGGGTGCCACATTAGTAGCAGGGGCCAAGCCTTCAAGGTAAGGGCGACAAGTCCAGTAACAGATTCACTATGCTGTACTTGTCGTCATTAAGCTAGGACCTCATTACTACTTAACATCAGGTGGGATGAGGTCAATCTTGAAGAGTAATATAAAAAAAATACCTTGTGTGGGGGGAAGGTAGCTGTTGCCAGGATTGTTGAAGCTCCTAGGAGCCTGGTAGTTGTACCCAGACACCGGTGGCTCGCAGCTTACCAGCGCCGCCAACACTGTGATGCCCAATACCTGAAAATAAAATATTAAAAGTTAACAATTATTTTGGCAATAGGACTTTAGAAAAATTTGTATGTTTAGGACAGGTAGCGCATAGCGATTTATTGCTCGAACTGGAACAGCCCGACTGGTGAAATACCTGCACCTTACAGAAGACCGCAGCCAAATAACAATCACTTCGGTGTTGTTGTGTTCCTGCGTGTGAGTAAGGTTTCCAGAGCTCCTGGGGTGTGCTCCATTAGTAGTAGGGGTTAAGCCTTCAAGGTAAGGGTGACCAGTCCAGTAACAGCTTTATTATGCTGTACTTGTCACCCACACCTCATTACCACTTAACCATATTGATCCGACCGGTAATCGAACCGCCGTGGCAAGCGGACTGGACTTTGGCGTCGCGCCATCTCGGTGGTCCCGGGCTCAATTCCCGGTCGGGTCCATGTAGAAAACGGACTTTTCTACTTTGTCTCGGGTCTGGGTGTTGTGGTCATTTCCGATTTATGTAACACAAGTGCTTTGGCTACCTACTTACCACAGAATTAGTGATGCTGCCAAGTATTTTATATTTAATGTTCCACGAGTACAGGGCAAGGTATGTTGCACTGCATAATAAATCTATGTTTATGCTTGAATTGTGAATCACTGTTATGCATAATAGTTCTCCCACGGTGCCCATACGACTCTGTCGCAACGATCTAGATTTGTGGTGCAGGCGGTCTAGAAAAATGATTGCGGTTAGTCAGACTAAAAGCAGGCCTAGAAGTGTTGCCGGTGGTGCTGTGGAGGCCGAGTTTCCCATAGCATCACCATTAACGGCGTTGAGTACCAATCGGGAGGCCCATCTTGCCCACTGGGCCCCCTGAAGTATGGAGGCCCCTTGTCCCAAATTGGTTATTAAGCTGTAACCGATAACTATTCTACGCTCGGTTGATTTTAATAGATACCTACATTTATAAAAATATGTTACCTTTCAATCAAATAGCTTACATAGAAAATAAAAGGAGTTTTTTTTTTCAATTTGGTATCAACAGTTACAGTATCAAATTGCTTTTAAATAAACTGAAAAATAAAGCGTGAAATGCGAAGTTTGAAATTTATTATGATCAGGAGCATCTATGCCTAAATTATTCTGATATGCTCAGGGCCTCTAATGAGTAAAAGACGGCCATGCCGATAGGGGGGGGGTTACTGGGTAGTCCTGCCCTTCTCAGGGCCGGGAGTCCCACACACGCCGTCACTTCCCTCGGGTGACGGTACGGTACATACATGTATTTCCCCTCGTAAAGACAAAAAAGGGCCTGAAAGTGTTGCCAGCTTAGGAATTTCTCCAATAAATATAGAAGAAATTTTAAAATGTGTTTTAGGGGCTGAAATCTTAATTTTAGTTTAGTTTAACGGTTTTTTGGGTATTTTTAGGTTCGACGACTAAAAAGGTAAAAAATAGAAAATGTCTTTATTTATGTAAACTTTTACAAAGGCATTTATGAATTGTCAGATTAAGTTAAACAACCACCGTGTTCGGAATGTTGATTCTAACAAGAAGAACCAGCAAGAAACTCGATCTCGGTATTATAAGTTAACGAGTATGTAATCGGACTATGGCCTCGCCTAAGGTTTAATATTTTTAGTATTTCCGCCAACTTTACGAGGATTTGGTTTCAATTGAGAAAGAAAAATATTAGAAATGTGATAGGTAAGACCAACTAACTTGTTGGTAAAGATAACTGAAAAGTTTTATGAATGTATTTGAGAAGTAGCCTTCAAGAAGCGACGTATTCAATCCTTATCTGAAATATACTTCTAATTCGCTCATGAAGAATTTTGCTCGTGTAATTTAGATAGGCGTTAAGCATGCATGGATTGGTATTTCTATATAAATCAAAAACCAAGTTTAAATTCCCAAATTTTCGACTGATCTTCGAAAGGGAAACCTTTCGTTATTTTTTTAAGGAAGGGAAATACATTGGCCAGTGGCGTAACTATACCATTCGGGGCCCGTGGCAAATTCATCAATCCATCGACCCCAACTTTCTCTCAAAGAAAGAATAATGTCTAATACTTGTTTGGAAATACCAGAAATGTAGTGCATACTTTAGGAAAGTTTGATGTAAAAATTATTCTTGGTAATTGGGATTCTCCTCTTACCTGGGGCCCCTTCTGGCTGGGGGCCCGTGGCATTTTGCCGACTTGCCACCCTGTAGTTACGCCACTGACATTGGCGCACCATATCGCTGCCTGAGGAAGAGTACAGTGGCGTGTGCGACTCCCCCGCTCTAAAAGAAGCGGGGACTACCCACCAAAACTCACCCGCGCCTCAGTGCCCATTGATGACGCTATGGGAATATAGTTTACCTATTACGGCCACAGCGCCATCGATTGAAGGTTTTGTTATGCCTATTGTTCACAAGCATGACATATGTGTCACCTATCGTTCTGGTAAAACATGATTTCTTAATTTTCTATCGTAAATTACATGCCGCCACATATTTTTCGTTCAAATTTAAAGCTGAGGAATTTATTTGTCTGTTTGACCACGCTAATTTCAGAAACTACTGGTACTAATTGAAAAGTTAATTCTGTGTTGGATAGTCCCTTTATTAAGGAATGCTTTAGGCTATATAATATCAGGATGTGACCAATAGGAGTGTAGAATCGGTGGAAAATATGGAAAAAACGGGCATAGGACGCGTACGGAGCCACGTCTAGCATTTACAATGATGTCTAAATTCCAATGTGTATTGTATAACGGGGTTAGTAGTAGACTGGCACGAAATAAATTCGCCTGAACGTGCGAATCGTTCCCTTCCAATAAAAATATTTTTGATGGGCGTTTTGCACGAATGTATTCTAACGCGTGCGAATCGACTCCTTTCAAGAACTAAATGCATGCTACCAATTCGTCGTGCCAACCGACTACTAACCCGCTTAACGGACTTCAGAGTTTAGTACTTTTATATTATGTTACCATTTCAAACAATGGTCGTCTAAAATCCCATTTATAATAGTATGATTAAGATCCACTAATTAGCATTCAACCTAATTTATCAAAGCTGTTATTCAAAACGAATAAAATAACTTTCACTTATTTTTATTGTTTCTAAATAGTTTATTGTTGTATATCTATTGTTATGCTATTGTTCTTGTGCATCCATTTAGTTTAATTAATTGATCCTTTTATGGTATTTTAGGGAATTGCTTCATATGTTTGTAAAAGTGTGTTATACATTTGTTTCTCAATTTCCAAATTTTCAGAGAAGAAAGAACAATTAAACAAAGTATAATACGACTTTTTTGAAAGTTCTCGTAATATTAGGTAACAAAATTACTGAATGTCGTTCTCGATTCAAAAGGCTTTCTTCATCGGCTTGTTAATTTCTAATCAATCTTGGATCTAATGATTTTCCAAATTTGTGTGTGCCCAAGGGGCCAAGTGTACTTGGGTATAATTTGTTCACAAGCTGCAGGTTCAAAGAGTGTGGCAATATTTGACGACCTCGGTGGCATAGTGGCTAAGGTAGGCAAAACGCGAAAGGTCCCGGGTTCGATTCCCGCTCGGGTCAATTTGGAAAATGAACTTTTCTAAATTGACTTGGGTCTGGGTGTGCTGTGATGACGCACCCAGTTAGTATTCGTCGTCTCATGCTTAAGTTGTAAAAGGGAAAACCTTAGTTTGAGACCAGGTGATTGGTGTGGTTGTCTGGCGCATTTAAATAAATAAATAAAGATGTTTTTAAAAGCGTGATTCTAAAATCTTTCGTGTAACGTGCAAAATATCATCTGCATTACACACGTGCAAAGCCGGGGCGAATTGCTAGTGCAACATAAAAACATAAACTCGACACAGATCAAACACAACTTCCTCGCTTAAAACAACAATGCGATACTGCATATAGATTGTAATACAATTGTCAGTCAGTGATCAAGTGACCATATTTTCAAAGAAACCAGGACATTCTTCTCAGTCGTGCACTCTCAACAGAGTGGTCGTGGTCATGATGCATCGCCTTTTAGTGTAGCTTTTGCCAGTTGCCTCCATCTACTCCTATTGTTCGCACTTCTGCAACACTCATTCAGAGAAATGTTTGTCGTACATTTGATGAGGTCCGTCCATCGAGTTGGTGATCTTCCGCGCGAGCGCCGGCCTTCGACATGCCCCTGTATGACCAGTCTCTCCAGAGTCTTCATTGCGAGTGATATGCCCAAACATTGTGAGTATTCGTAGTTGCACAGTCGACGATAACCTTTGTTTAACCAGGACATTACATGAATGCAATGGCTCCAATCAAATGGTCTCGAAATATCTAGGTACTCTACTTCATAGTAACTGGGAGCTCACCCAAGCAAGCACCACAAGTAAATTTATGTTTGGTTCCAATATTTGAAAAACAATCCATTCAAGTTACGGAAAGTAATAATTTGTACGAGGCGTTCATGCCTAGCATACGTAATATGTCAAATTTATCGCATGAGACGACAAAAGTTTCGATACTGTTGATTGGCTAATAGCACACCGCACCGCATATTCAGCCAATCAGCAGCTGATGCACTGACTTCAAATGATTTTGAAGTTTGTTAAGAGCGCGATAAAATATAGTCGCGTTGCGTGTGCTAGGCCTGATAAGCCAAATACTGCCGACGAACGATTGATGACAGCTGGTATTGAAAGTAAATTATGGAACGGCATGAACTACTCTTAGTCTGGAGAAAAACAAATAATCATTTTTTACACATTACAGATCGTTAAATATTGGAAAGGGAATCAGCAACGTATTTTCCAACATCGACAATGGAATCCGGGATCTTCCACACGTCGAAGCCTTTTTTGTGCGGGGGGAAATGCAATGAACGCTCAGTACCGTCACCCAAGGGAGGTGACGGCGTGTGTGGGGCTCCCTACCCTAACTACGGAATACCCACTACAACCCTGCGTTGGATCTCATCGCCTTGATGGTGACGCTGTGGGAACAAAGACCTACCACAGCATCGCCGAAATGGCAGCTAATTAATCAGTCTCGTTATATCTCCCTGGACTGGTGTGGGGGAGGAGCGAACTAGTATGGGGCAATGGGGCATTCGAAAGCTTTCTTCCTAGTCACAGAAAATTTGGATTAGGTATAAAAATATTCAACAAGTTACGGCAATGTATTATTGACTCACTCATGCATAGATTTAAGGTCTATGTTAAATCATGTTTAATGAAAAAAGCGTTCTACAAATTTAATGAATATTTAAGCGATAAACATAAATTGACATGATTGTCTGCTCGCTTGCACACCATTTTTTTAAGCTCTCTAGTTCCAAATATTGTAAGAATTAAGAAAACTACTGAGTTTCTTGCCGAATTCTTCTCAGTAGGATTGGGTTCCGAAGAGGCTGTCGCTTAAATTTTGGTTTGTATTCATTTTGACGATGCTTATGTGTTACTTGTAGGCAACATGAATAAATTAATTGATTATTATGATGGAACTATTCAACAAAAATATTTTAAAGAAACATAATTTTTTTAACTCCCCTTGCGGTGCGGGAATCGAACCCACGACCTTCACGTATCGCGCGTGCTGCTTTTCCAACTGAGATATTTAGCAAAAAATCAGGTGGTCCCGTTTAAAACGATACGTATGGCCACAGCAGTGAGTATGCAAATAGTTGCCTCATATCTAGGGCTCTAGGGCTCCTAATTACAACCTGTGCGCTAGATTTCTCACGACCGTATTAACTGTAATATATGGTCGGGCTCGTGTAACTTACAATGGCGGTACAAAAATTGTAGGTCTGGATTAGAACTGAATATCGCGTGTAAACAGTATGCCGAATGTTATGCGACCGAAGTTCCGCGGCGGATTTTACGTTCCGAAGTATTCTGCTTGTGACACACCAATATATTTTGTTACACAATAGAAATACATAATCTGTGAACATTTCAACTCTCTAGCTATCACGGTCCTTGAGATAAGTATGTAGTTCTAAACATATTCGGCAGAGGGCACTTACCGGAGGCTAGCGGTTGATACAGCTGATAAATTCATCGCCTGCGATAACTTTCGGTTAAATCAGTTGGAAGAGCAGCACGCGCGATACGTGAAGCTCGAGGGTTCGAATCCCGCACCGCAAGGGGAGATGAAATTTGTCTGATTCTTTAATATATCTTGAAATACAGCCTGGTGATAGACAGAAGAACGGACAGACAGCGAAGTCTTAGTAATAAATAAATACTGGGCAACATTACATACATTGCTCTGATTTTGTGGTAAGTAGCTTTTAAGCACTTGTGTTACAGAAATCAGAAACAACGACGGTACCACAACACCCAGACCCGAGACAATATAGAAAAGTTCGTTTCCCATATTGACCCGACCGGGGATCGAACCCGGGACCACAGAGATGGCGCGACGCCAAAGTCCGGCCCGCCCGCCTCACGGCTACAGAGGTCGTCAATAAGGTCCCATTTTTAGCCTTTGGGTACGGAACTCTAAAAAGCAGGGATAGTGGGCGTGCGAAGTCGCGTGGGTTTGCTAGTATACAACTCGTATACAACATGTACGTAGTGATACAAAAAAAAACTAATAAAAAGCAAATCGCTTAGCGTATCTAAACCAAAATCGGGCTAATATTGAGTAAGTGACCCACTTTGTTCACATACCTCCAATTATTTGTGTACCAACATAATAATGATGTGTGTTAGTGTGTGGTTAGGTGTAATTTGTGTTGTGTAACTTAATACTTAGATCAATGTCATTGATGTCAAAGCTTCCTATGTAGCTCTCGTTTAAATACGCATAGAAATTAAGTTATGTCTTAAAGCAGTCCATTTTGGTTCCCGCGGGAAACTTGACAAATCGGTATGCGTTGACGGATGCAGCGCTGCCATCCCTACTAATATTATAAATGGGAAAGTAACACTGTCTGTCTGTTAGACTTTCCCGCTTAAACCTCTCAACCGATTTTGATGAAATTTGGCACAGACAATCTTTAAACCCTGAGAAAGGACATAGGCCACCTTTTATTGCGAAAAAAAACGTTCACGCGAACGAAGTCGCAGGCACAGCTAGTATTAAATAAACAATATCATATACCATACCTACATGGCTCTGATTCTGTGGTTAGTGGATTAAGTACTTCTGTTACAGAAATTAAAATCAACGACGATACCATCACGCCCAGACCTGAGACAATAAAGAAAAGTTCGTTTCCCAAATTGACCCAACCGGGGATCGAACTTGGCACTTCAGAGATGGAGGTGGATTAAATTTTGATTTAGAGCTTGTTTTTAACGAATTAATCCCTTTAGAACAAGCCCTACAATAGTCAATAGTCAAATATTTTTTATATTCATATAGATTAGCCTCAATTTAAATCAAATAAAGATACCTCCGGATCGGAAGCTATAACTACCGAGAGTAGTTAAGTTTTTTTTTACAAAAGAAAGCTAAGCTTGTTACTAATTTTGCACCAAGCCATTCAATTACATAGTTCGACAATTGTAAAACAAAAATTAAAAATCTATAAATGCCCGATTTCAATGTTTTACGATTCATAACGTATCAAAAATGACTAACCGTTTTTCTACGAGTCGTTATTTCTAATTTCCAATTTACTTTCCATATCAGCTGTCATCAGTCGTCCGTCAGTCCTTTTTAGCTTACGCCTCGTATAATTTATTACAGTCCGTAACTAGAACGGAATGTTTTTTAAATATTGGAACTGGGCATAAGTTAAGAGAGGTAGGGCATAGCGATTTATCGCTCGAACTGGAGCAGCCCGACTGGTGAAATACCTCCACCTTACAGAAGACCGTAGCCAAATAACAATCACTTCTGTGTTGTTGTGTTCCTGCGTGTGAATAAGGTTTCTAGAGCTCCTGGGGGTGCTGCATTAGTAGCTTCAAGGTAAGGGCGACAAGTCCAGTAACAGATTTAATATGCTGTACTTGTCACCCTTAAGCTAGGACCTCATTACCACTTAACATCAGGTGGGATGAGGTCTATCTTGAAGTGCAATATAAAAAAAAAATCAATTTACTTTCCATATCAGCTGTCATTAGTCGTCCGTCGGTCGTTTTTACCTTGCGCCTTATATAATTACATGCATAAGTTAAAAAATAAGTGATTCGCACGTTTTTTTGTTAAGAAAATACCAACTACCCAATTTGTACTCAAGAATGGAAATAAAAACTGAGCTACATTCTATTATCTGTTTTGCATCTCTAAGTTGGATGACGGAGCTCATTTCCTATGGATGTAATGTAATTACACACAGTTTTAGTCTTCACCTTATATGGATATGTTGGGATGCAGTTTCTCAACAGTCTTACCGGACAAATATGGGATGGCAGACCCACTGATGAAAACGCCCTGAATATAGAGTAGTGTCTGTAGTTACAAATCTTAAAGATCATCAGATTAGGGAGCGTTCAAGTATTACGAAACGCATTTTTTTTTATATTGCACTTCAAGATTGACCTCATCCCAACTGATGATAAGTGGTTATGAGGTCCTAGCTTAAGGGTGATAAGTACAGCACAATAAATCTGTTACTGGACTTGTCGCCCTTACCTTGAAGGCTTGACCCCTGCTTAGTAGCAGGGGTCAAGCCTTCAAAAATTCAAGGTCAAGTCGGGCTGCTCCAGTTCGAGCGATAAATCGCTATACCCTATCTTTCTTAAATAATCTCTTAAATATCTTAATTTAAGGGGGGTCTCGTAAAACGATACGATGCGTTACAGGGGCGGATGGGGGCTTTCTTACAACAGGTTACGTAACAGTTTTACTTATTTTAAACAAAAAATTAAGTAATAAAAATTCCCAAATTGGTGGGTTTAATTTGGTGGGTGGGAAACCCTTTTGTGGGTTTACAGGGATTCTCTCATTATCTGGACTGTATTAGTGTCGTCGTCATTTTTAATATGTTCTCGCAAGTTGGCAAACCTTTTCATTAATATTTTATGCGATATTCCTAAAAATTATCCCTTGATTGTTGCGTAACATTTTTAGAAGGGGGAGGGTGCGTTACATGGGAGGAAGGAGCGGTCAAAAATCTTCTAAAATTTACGTAATACTTGAACGCTCCCTTAGAGACAGTTCTATTAAGCTGAATGTAATAATACGACAAAACTAGATTCTACCAGAATGATCCGACCGGCAGTGGCGGTTTTACCAGAAGGCTGAGTAGGCTAGAGCCTAGGGCGGCAGATTTTAGGGGGAGGCAAATTTGCCCCAAAATGTTTAATTAGATAGAATTCATAGTTTGGTCTTTTAATTCTAAAATATTTTCTTTCTTGTTGATGTGTGGGGAGGGGGGGTGTTTAGAAATGCAGAGGTTAGAAGGAGCTGCAAAATTTTAATAGCCTTCTGGCGGCAAAAGTGTAAATCCGCCACTGCCGACCGGAAATCAAACCCAGGACCTCCGAATTACTGCGACGCCAAAGCCCGAACCGCTCGCCTCATCGGTTACGGAGGCCGTCGTATATCATTATATCATCTAGTTATATATCCTATCCCATATCATTTAGTTTTGAAAATCTCATCATCATTACACATTTGTCATAGTATTATGTCTGTCTAGCGTAAATAATTGGTAGGTATAGTCTTATGTAAGTAAATAGAAACTTAAACAGTAGATATGTCGTTCGAAGAAAGACAGCTTTTTATCCACATAATCTATAAATTATATATTAAGTATAATATATTTCTTTTGATATTCAATTACTTAATGTTTTTGGCAAAAATAATAAATCATAAAAATACAATAAAATTAATTATAAATACAGTTACCTTAAAATGCACCATTTTATTTGACTGGATTAACCTGTAACAGAAAAGCTGTAATTAATTATATTATTATTATTTTATATTTGCTCAGAATATTGGCTCCTCCCAGCCCGATAGTAAGCAAGGGAGGAACCCACATCGCGATGACAACGGATTTAATACCGTAGTATCCTATCCGTTAGCATCGCCATACTGACCCACAAGATGTTTCTTCAGTCTTATATTATATATTTTAAAATGCTATTTATTGGGAAATCCTAATTCGTTCTAATCATATTATTTCTCATTATGTCCAGGTTATGCAAATCTATTTTATGATTTCTCTGATTGTTTAATAAAAAAACATGATATTTTCCGATGTATCAAATTCATGCATAAGTATTTAATAAGGATACGTTAAATAATCCCATAAAACGCAATAGATTTTAATTTTAAAGACGCAATATATAATAAATTTTGTTAGAATTTATTGCATGGCAGTTTATTTACTGCTTTATATTGTGAAACATATAAATTATATTATACGAGTGACATACATTATAACAAATGCATTTTATATCTTCGATAACGAAATGTAGGAGTAGTACTCGTAACAACTAAAATGGAAATTGTATCATTTTTCACCAAAAAAACTAGCTTTCAAAGTAGTAAACAAATAACTAATCTAACAATTAAAAATCATATGGTGTACGGCTAGTTAAACGATTGGTAGTTTTATTTATTTACATTCTATCATAAGCTTTTTAAGTGCCTTCGGTATATGAATTAGCCAATGATATTTAACAATATCTTTTAATTAATAAAATAAAACTTCAAAAATATACTTTATTTAGTGAATTTCTACCTAAAATATTAATTATTTATGTAATAAAACGGGTTGGATGCCATGAATTTATAAAATTATATTTTCAGTGGATTGATATTTACTGAACCCATTAAAATAAGACGTTAAAGAAATAAGTACTAGAGACTAAAAAAAAATTTATAAAAAGAAAGTGCACAGGCACCTCTTGGCACAATTATGTCAATAGGTATTTGCATTCATATATAAGTTAACCCTGATCCCGCAGACAAACTATGTGAACAGTTTTATAGGACTCTCTGCCTATTTAAAAAACGTATTTGTTTTCTTTAATTAATAAATAAAGCTTTAATGTCCGAAATAAAAAAAATATCAAATATTTTGTAAAGATTTAAGGTCATAAATCAGTTTCTCAAAAAATATAGGTAGTTAGTTCGAATAAAATTGGTATTTCACCGTTGGTTTGCTAGTTAGTGTACATAACTACATTAAAATACAATATTTTTTATAAGTGTCTGATTTATGGAGTCGTAATTTTTATGTTGTTAAATTTCTTGTTACCAAAGAGCCAAATAAAATAGAATAAATGATACAAAACACAATAAACGGAATTACCGAATGAATATAAGTATTATTTTTAAAATTATTTTCATTACGCGTGTATAGAAACAACACCTCGTACTTTAACCCAATTGTGAAGTCCGAATTATCCACGATAGTCCAGTAAAGTCTGTTTTCTTTTACTTGTTTTAAGTCTTTTTTTATATTTAATTTCTGAATGCAAGCTAAAATGTTTGAACATGATGTGTATGCTTTATTAGATTGCCGTCTAGTTAAGTTATTTTTTGTGTCTTATTGTTTTTCTCACTGACTGTAATCTGTCTGCATACCTATTTCAAATAAATAAATAAATTATACTTCCTACTCATATTTTACCGAAAAATATTATATTAGATCCTACTACTATTATAAAGGCGAAAGTTTGTAAGTATGGATGTATGGATGTTTGTTACTCTTTCACGTAAAAACTACTGAATGGATTTGAATGAAACTTTACCACAATATAGCTTATACATCAGAATAACACATAGGCTACAATTTTTGAGGTTTCTAACGTGAGGTCGTAAAAAAATACACTTTTTAGGGATCCTTGGTAAAATTTGAAAAATTTCAACAGAAAAGCGGGAAAAGGCGAAACGAAGTTCGCCGGGACCGCTAGTGATTGAATATAACGATGTTATCTCTTGATTTTGAAATATGACAATGAATTTTGGGTGAAGTTTAGTAACTACAAAGATTTTTTTATATTTGTTAAGAGAGGTAGGGCATAGCAATTAATCGCTCGAACTGGAGCAGCCTGACTGGTGAAATACCTCCACCTTACAGAAGACCGCAGCCAAATAACAATCACTTCTGTGTTGTTGTGTTCCTGCGTGTGAGTTGTTTCCAGAGGTCCTGGGGGGTGCTACATTAGTAGCAGGGGTCAAGCCTTCAAGGTAAGGGCGACAAGTCCAGTTACAGATTTATTATGCTGCACTTGTCACCCTTAAGCTACGACCTCATTTCCACTTAACATCAGGCGGGATGAGGTCAATCTTGAAGTACAATATAATATATATATATATATATATATATATATATATATATATATATATATATATATATATATATATATATATATATATATATATATATATATATATATATATATATATATATATATATATATACAGGGTGTAACAAAAAGGCGAAATAATATTTTAGGGTATGTATCTATAGCAGGTGTACATTCAGTTGTATTAATATCAGCTAATTACAAACAAGTTTTTTCTTCCATACTAACTAAATAAATTGTTTTTTTACTGAAAATGTTGACAACCCTGATTGAGGTCATTCGCGCCTAACCACAGACGCGCCGCGCAATCAGCTGATGCGCGGCCGCACCGCTACGCGCCCGCGCAGCCCACCCGCCTACTAGAAACTACTATTACTTAATTTTACTTGGAATAGGACTGAATAATCAAACCATAATTACCGAAATGCATTTATTAAAATACTATTTAGAAATAGTACATAGAAATAATCTGTTAGGTAGGTACATTTCTTTTTATAACTACATATGTAGGTACACGTAAAAGTTAATGTCTAGTTTTTAGGACAATACCCGAAATATGACTTTACCCACTGAACTACATGACTTTACAATTGAAAAAATCTCTCATTAATTGTCAGCACCCCGTAATTTGAGTCAGTAAATAATTAAGACATAATAGGGACAACTTACAATGTAATCAACATGTAGGTATCAAATAATTATCGGAAATGGCAGTCATTTACTAACCTTATTTTTTTGATATACTTAACTGACGCGATTTGCCAATTACTATTTTTTGTGTAATAAACAAGTTAGTTTCTTGGAAAATGTTAATTTATGTATGTGTTACCTGTTAAGTTTCTTATCACCAACACTTATGCGCACAAGGATACACTAAAAACCAAAGAACATTTTCACTGACACTGTTTTCTTCTTTCATTTGGCTTCGATACCACTCACAAAAGGTGACCCTTGGACCAAAGTCCGTAGGAATCAATTCTTGAACTCGCGTACTTGAACTCGCGTAAACTGATCTGGATCGGGGTCTCGAGCTCTGGATGCTCCCGTGTGCTAGGACGACCTTCACTTGTGGGCGGTCGGAAAGAGCCAGTGCTCTGCAGTCGGAGACACAGGTTCCTGAAGCAGGTGTACGACCTTAAAAGCCGCTGCTCCGCAAAGGGTCTGCCATCGATGAATCGCTGGCGATACAGATCACGAGCACCATTGATGCTCCCGGATGAAGCACCCCGACATAAAATCGTTTCATACTATTCACTATTTGAACACAAAGAATGATCTTCGCGAGACATAGTGACGAAGAATGAGATTTTGAAAGTTTAGATAGCGACTGCCCAACGAGAACGAATACGAGCAACTAAAAACACTAATCTCGTAGGTACGTAGGGATGCTCGATTTCGATTTGATTAATCGATCGATCGCAATTGAGATTTTTGTAACTTAATCGATTAATCGAAAATGGAAAAAATCGAGAAAGTCAATTATCTTAAGTTTATGTTTAAAGTCAATATTTACAACAATTTAAAATGTTGGCCCGACAGTCACACGCAGTGCTAAAAAAAATGTTGAGGTTTTGTTTCTGATAACAACAATTGGCTACTTGACAGTGTTAACAATAAAATATGAAAAGTGTTAGATATGTTTGCTTATTAGTTAAGTAATCATTTTACATTTTTACTTTTTAATTAAAAGCATAGTTAGTATTTTATTTTTGCAAAATAAATTTTAGTTTTTTTATCTGTGGAACAAAAGAACCGAAACGGAAACCACCATTGCAATTCGGAAATGACAGCTGTCGGCGAAAATTATTTATTTTAATGTGGCGAAACAATTATTATTTTACCGATTCAATTGAACTATTGTGTCTCTAATCGTATAAAGAATTTATTGAAACATTTTCCGTTTATCTTAATTAAGTCGTTCCTAAGCGTATCGGTTCGTTGTCTAGGACGTTGACGGCATAATTGCAACAATGACGCGACTAGGCGTTTTCGCGCGCTTTTAAAATGTGTTACACAAAATCTTATTTTTCTCTGGTTATTTAGATTATTTCCAGATAAATCGAATTGCTTGGGATATAAAATGAACGGGCGCACATTTTACAATACTTTTTCAAAAACTGTCAAGTGCCAATTGGATAATGACAGTCTTTGAAAAAGTATTGTAAAATGTGTTTTATATCCCAAAAAAAAAATTACCAGTGATAGTAAGATTTTGTGTAACAGATTATAAAAGCGCGCGTAAACGTCAAGTCACGTCACTTTACACCAAAACGATACTGGAACGCCTTAATTCTATGCAAACATCAAATTTTAAATGAATCAAAATTGTTCAAATAAATCCTTAATATGGTTAGCGACACAATAATTCAATTTACTCGGTAAAATCATCGTTTCGTCACATTAAAATAAATAAAATCCGTCGACAGCTGTCATTTGCGAATTGTAGTGTTTAATGACGTCACACAAAAGGTGCTTTCTGTTTCGGTTCTTTTGTTCCACAGACAAAAAAAGTAAAATTTAATTTTTAGAAATAAAATACTTTAAAATAAAAAAATAAAAATGTAAAGATATTACTTAACTAATAAGCTAACATAGCTAAAGTTTTAGTAATCTCAAACTTTCACTTTTTTATACTTAATAAATATTTTTATTTGTAGATTTTTTCATTTTACCGAGAATTCTGTGTTTCATTTTTAACATGTTTAGCAGGATCTCAACGAAAAAGTTTAGAAGAAACCGTTCTAATGTAACGGCATTTCTAAGATTAATCGATTAATTAATATCGGTGCTACGCAAATAATCAATTACCAAAATATCGATTATTTCACAATCGATTAGCATCCCTAGATCCCTACCCGGAAAGCGGTCCGTAGGTGACAGTCACGCGACAGGGTATTATTGGCTAAGCGTAACCCCACACTAGCGTTCTTTGAGCGTCGACACACAGGCGACAGGATAATATTATTGGCTAAGCGCATTGTTGCAATGTTTGCGAAATGATCGCTGATTGGTGCGGGCGCTTAGACTTTTGACGTAAAGGTGCCGCAGTCCACGTGGACTCCCGTTGTCGTGATTTTTGTGTGCGTGATTAGTCATTGATAAAATAAGCGCAGAAGGTCACCAAGTTGAAATGATTGGTAGGTAGGAGTATTTAATAAATTTACTGCTTTTGTGATCTAATAATATTCCTTAGGTAATATTTAAAAGTATGAATGGATAGTACAAATAATAAATGTAAATATCATGTTTTCGATCACAAAACTGTGCTTGCTGATATTGACTATTTCTGTTAGGTTATGTTATGTACCAAACATCTCATATTTAAAAACCGGCCAAGTGGGAGTCGGACTCGCCCATGAAGGGTTCCATAGAAGCAAGTGTGATAATATTTGTATTACTAAAGGTAAATTGTGGTTTACGATTTATGACGTATTAAAAAATTACTTACTAGATCTTGTTCAAACTACTACATTCTGTAGAAGTTTGCATACATTTTTCTACTTTAAACACCACACGTAGGAACCCTAAAAAGTAGTGTTAAATAAGTACTTAACGATCACGATCACTGCACACTCGACTGAAATTTATCAAAGTTGCACATCTGTATTCTACTTAATCTCTTGCTTCATTTTGATTTATGATTTGTTTACATCTAATAGGGTTATCAACGATAAGTTTTAGTAAAAACTTTGACATCGATTTACTCCCTAATTAATAGCTGTACGAGGTTGTGGTTTCGCATTGGAACTACACACTACCTACCCTACACGCCCTTAAAATTTTATTTCACCTTTTTGTTACACACTGTATATATACAACGTGTAACGGAAAGGGTATAACAATATCAAAAATACCAAAGCAGTTAACGGTTACAAACTGTATGGGACCATTTGCAGCTGTGTACACGCATTTATTGATTCAATATTTTTTTTTGAAATATCAGTCAAATACAAGTCAATTTTTTGACTAAGTCACGTTTGCACAACACTATCACAGTATTGTTGGAATCGTCGAAAGACTTGGATGTACCTACCTATTATGCTATTAATTTAAATATCACAATGGTGGTTCATCTTTTAGTGTTTACTGAATCACATCTGAAATTTGTTGGTTTAGCGTTTCTCATTTTGACAATTCAGTTAAGACAATTGAGTTGTCGTTGCCGTGACAACATCTTGTGTTTTTGCCTTTCTGGATTACCTACTTACTACGGATAGCCTAGTGATATTTCGTGATGTTTTTGAGCAATCAAGAATATTCGAGATGATTCTCTGTGTCGGAGCAACCGACGGCAGCGTGATGGCCGACCGAGAGCTAGAGAAAGAGATTTACGAAACCATCAAAACGCTCGTTTCCATCTGTGGATTGGGCGAGGAGGTCGTATCACATGGCCAGCTCGGTCACCAGACCTCACTCCGTTGGACTTCTTCTTGTGGGACTAATTTAAAAGGAAGGTGTACGCTGTAGCATGCTCGTCAAGGGAAGAGATGATAGAAAGCATCAAGGCCGCGTTCTGTACAGTGATCATCTTCTAAGAAAGTGCTAGGCGCGCATGTCGAGGTAGGAGGTGGAGAAATTCAGGATCGCAGTGATTGTCGTGAAGTGATAACGTGATTTGGGGTCGCTGACCTCAATAGTGTTGTGATGCGTTTGTTTACGTTTTAGTCAGTCATTATAGTTAATCATTTTTTATTTCATAAAAACAATAAAGTGTTTATTTTAACTCGGGATTTCGTATATAGAATCTATACAAGGTATAGTATCCACCTACTTTACATTGTTACCCCCTTTCCGTTACAGGTTGTATATATATATATATATTTAAATGTTTATTCATATTATTATGTTATATATTCATAAGTTTCTGTATGTTTATCATGTTATGCTTTTAATAATTTTAAAATAAAAACTCTATTTATGTTGCACGGCCGTACCGGTCTACCCATTTCTCGACATCTACTATTTCCTCTACCTTAAGGTTGTCAGAAAGAGATGGCTTCCTAGCGATACGACCGCCTAAATTGTTCTATAAAAACTGTAAACCTATTTCTGTAACTTTTTTGTGCCACAAAGTATATCTAGCTATCTATTAGCTACCAAACTAAGTTACTACTCTTTATCCCAAAAAACTAGAAACAACTAAATAATCGATATTTGGTAATATTCCGATTTGTGAAAGGATGTACTTTGAAATGGATGTGCTAAGCTCAGACTAAAATACGGAAAACCTCTTTTATCTGTGGTTAGATCGGCCCACAATGTCCATAGAGTTTCCCACGAGAGGAAAGTACAGAATACAGATTATATCGCTGTGACGCAAACGAAGAAAATTATACGGCTGCATGTTAAATTAATTATTGTATTTAAATTAGGTTTTGTGCAATTTACTTTTGTTATATATGACTAATTTTTTTTTAAGTTTGGGATTGTCTAGGCCGAAATTTTACTGTTAACTAAATTACTTTTTACAAACGAAACATCTCACAAACAGAAACGACAGTCGAAAAGTATTATGTAAAGTGAAAATTGTATAGAAATTATTTAGCGGCACAGCGGTTTTTTGTTGGTACTAAGGGTTATATATAAATATTTTTTTAAAGTAAATTACATTACATGAACTAACATTTTTTATTGGTCGTAATGCCATTAAATAGCGAAATTTTGCAATAAACAACTTTTTACGAGTCGCTTCATAAGATGAATTTATATTTAATAAGTGTTAATAAGTAAATATCAATTTTGACATATACTGTAAAATGAAATTAAATCAAAAGACAAATTAAAGTAAAATAAAAAGACATTTTTGAAAAACTTTTACACTAAATATTGTTAAACCAAAGGAGACGCGCAGATCGTAATTTCTGTATTGTGCGACGTTGATTAATAGTTTGGCACTTATATCATAAGTTATTAATTTCTGGCAAAAAAATAATAATTAATTTCCTAACAACAATTTTTATTACAACTAGGCAATAGACAATGACTTTGAAAAAAAAAAGTATACTTTCTTTATACAAGTTATAATGATAACTAAATGACTATACCTAAATGATCGTAGAAATTCAAAAAATTGTCATGAAACGTTTACATACTTGTATCACATAATATTGATTTAAAAATGCAACAAAACTAATAAAGACACCCATTTAACTGTTCAACATATTTTGTTTGTTTAAAAAATATTTTTAATTTTTATTCAAAATTTTAATGTAATAATAAAATAATATCTCGAATTTACTAGTCCTCTACTTGATTACTATTACTACAAATTACGTAAACGAAAATAAAAAACAAAAAAACCAACCTCGTTCTGTGAAAAAAGAATCCAAAGTTCAAATTCAGAACTCCCAACTTTTTTTCACTGACAAAATACGAAACTTTTTCGCGCGCAAACCGTCCGACCGTTCGGAAACACGCGCCGCTCGCTCTAGTTAGTGACGTACTGCGTTCCGGATCACGGAATGATCTTTTTATAGACCAATCACAAGGAGGGCGCATCTCTGCGCCATTGTTTTTATTTTTTATGCAGCCTTTCTTTAACTTTTTGGCTAATGACCACAAAACATATGTGTTCACGTTTGAGACTTTAAAAAAATTAAAGTCCCCTTTCGAATCATTCAAAGATGTTTGCAAGTACAAAAAAAACTTGCTGATATTTTATATGCGAAAGTAAATTCATTTTTAAAAAAAATGTTGTCCTTTTATAGGACAGTGTAGGACATAATAACACATAGGACATAAGTAACATTCACACATTGCGAGTAAAGATCTTCCAAAGTAAGTTAATATGGATTAATTATTAAATTCATCAATAAATATAAATATACGGATGTACATAAAATCGGGAATGTAGGTTTAGTAGTCTGAAAAAAGACACAGACAAAATTTTGTCCTTGGATTAAAATCTTTTATTTATTTATTAATAATCGTTTTACTATTGAGAGCAATAATTTAATTTGAATTTTGTTATTTTTTTTAATTTTGAAATCTGTCTAATTGGTTTGTCTGATGCATGTCATAGATTTTTATCTCGTTTACTCTCGTTTATTTCTATTTTATTCTCGTTTCAGTAGTGAATCTAGGTGTGTGAATGGCTTTTACAAAGCAATACTAAAAACGAAATCGCGAGCATATTTTTTAGCAGGATAAGCAAAGATAATTAGAACAGATACCAATTAACGTTAATTTATTATCTGTGAAGATAGATGACATCATGTAGTTTCTTCTTATTATATCGCTTTTTATCGATAAAATCGCCTAAATTGTACTATAATTGCCTGTAAAACCAATTTCTGTTATTGATTAAACATGTTTATTCAAAAACTAGATGTCGCCCATGACTAAATTCTTTTTTTTATATTGCACTTCAATATTGAACTCATCTCACCTGATGTTATGTGGTAATGAGGTCCTAGCTTAAGGGCGACAAGAACAGTACAATAAAACTATTACTGGACTTGTGGCCCTGCTACTAATGTTGCATCCCCCAGGAGCTCTGGAAACCTTACTCACACGCAGGAACACAACAACACCGAAGTTATTGTTATTTGGCTGCGGTCTTCTGTTCGCGTTACATTGGGAAAAAAGTATTACATATGTAAATATAGTATTTTATCAATCTTTCTACCAAATTTTAGCCAAATTTTAATAGTTCAGGCGTGAGGTAACAAACATACACACTCAGCTCTTATGAGTGTGAGAGTCTATACTCACAAACTTTCGCCTTTATAACATTAATGTAGATTGGTTATACAGACAAATAAAATAAGAAAGCATATCTATATATCATGAGCATGAAACAGAGAAGTTCGGGAGAGTACACGTAGAAAGGATTTCCAGAATAGCTTACATCCTAGCCTAGATATAGTCAAGCATAGTGCAAGATATCAGGCGGTGCGGTTGTTTAATAAACTGCCACAAGAACTAAATTAGAACTTTATAATACGCACTCCTTTATTTCGAAGCTCAAAACTTTCTTGCTGGAAAGTAGTCCATACTCAATTCAGGAATTGTTCAAAAAGCGTGACTAGATGAATAGTTGACATTATTGTGTATTTGTATAAAAATTGATTTTAATTGAAAGGATTTGACTATGATCAGGAATTAATAATATTTTAATGAATGATAAAATATTGTATTTAATATGTTGTAATTTTTTTTTTATAGTGTTTGATTGTTTGTCTTTTGTAGCTGTTTATTTGTATTATCTGTAAAGTAACTAATTTCAGACACAATGTATTTTGTTTATGAATAAATGAATATGAAATAATATAATATGAAATGATATAAGAGGATGATACTCACTGGAAAAGCTTGAGACCTTGAGGTCCGAATACGGTTTGAGAACCACTGCCACATCAATACTGCCTGCAGATAACGAGCTTAAGTTGTTGAAATATTAAGATAATGTTTGATGAGCTGAAACATCACGGAAAATTGATGAAATGCATTTGTTGCAATTTAATAAGCTTTTGTAACATACGAACGCAATTAGTATTATAATAATTATGTATTGAAAGGTCAGTGAAGTGATATAAACTGTCAAGTGCGAATCGGGCTTAGGATCATATCCATACTAATATTATAAATACGAGAGTAACTCTGTCTGTCTGTCTGGTAATTTGGTATATAGGTATACGTTCAACCTCTAGAACGGACATCTACAAAATTTGCCGTCAAATAAAAGATAGCTACTTTTTATTTTAAAGATAAGGGAGGGATGGGGGTAATACCACCCTTGAAAGTTTATATGGGAAAATGTTTATTTTTCATGTTAGTGAAAGACATAAATATAGCGAAACTTGGATTAAAATATGGACTACTTTTTGTTTCGAATATTGTCCATATAAACTTTCAAAGGTAGTATTACCCCCATCTCCCCCCCCCCCTCTTATTTTCTAACAAAAAGTAGCTATGTCCGTTCTTGAGGTTCAACGTATACCTATACCAAATTTCATCAAAATCGATTGAGAGGTTTAAGCGGGAAAGCGTAACAGACAGACAGAGTTACTTTCGCATTTATAATATTAGTAGGGATGTATATTTAATTATTCGACTACTTATGTTCGTACCTACTAAGAGTAATAAAAGTCATGAAGACATTGACCCTGAATTCCGTATAACAATTCCGGTGTTACAGCGTCGTTTCTGTCCGTCGCAAACAAGTATAATGTCGTCTTACCTTTGACCAAAGATTTCGTAGATGCGACTTAAAAAATGGCGCCGGCAAAACAAGGCATTAATCCGTATTAAGCCTTCTTTCACTGTCATTCGCTTTGAGGCCGCGAGCGTGACAATACGTCATTAATAATTATTATTTATTTTTTCTCGTGAACTACATACTTTCATGGTCGGATTTACCCCGATCTCCCCTTATATTTTAAACAAAAAGTCAATATTTGTATCCAAGTTTCAAGTTCTATTTGTGCCAAATTTCATATCTCTAACTTAAAAATAAACATTTTCCTATAGAAACTTTCAAGGGTGGTATTAGCCCCATCTCCCATTGTTTTCAAAACAAAAAGTAGCCTATGTCCGTGCTAGGAGTTCAACTTATACCTATACCCAATTTCATCAAAATCAGTTCTCAGACTGGTGAAATACCTCCTCCTCACAGAAGACCGCAGCCAAATAACAATCACTTCTGTGTTGTTGTGTTCCTGCGTGTGAGTAAGGTTTCCAGAGCTCCTAAGGGATGCTACATTAGTAGCAGGGGTCAAGCCTTCAAGGTAAGGGTGACAAGTACAGTAACAGATTAATTATGCTGAACTTGCGTCACCCTTAAGCTAGGAACTCATTACCACTTAACATCAAGTGGGATGAGGTCAATCTTGAAGTGCGTTATAAAAAAAAATGAAACTGTGGGTCTACAAAATATATGATCGTAGTATTTTACTCAGTTCAACGCACGTACAGTCACACACTTAAAACTAAATACGTTGTATCGTTCTTATGACGTGGTAATAAGAGCTGATATGAAACTGCAAGTCTTAATTGTAGTATGTTCTTTCCCGTCAAAAACGGGTTTGCATCCTGATATTAAACCGTTTTATTTAGAACCCTGTATGAGTTGTCAAGTGGCTCTGTTATCAGATAAACGTGTTTATTTTTCTAGGGTTATGTCTGAGATACTTCCTGTTTTCTTTGCAAACCCTACCTTTGAGGTGAATGGCTTAACGGGAGTTAAAACATCATGTAAGCTTTACAAAAGCACTTATGAATCATCAGTATAAACTCGATTTTCCAATATTTATTTTTTATTTATTTTTGTTGACGAACTGATGACTTGATTAAAGGTTTTCGAAAAGTACCAGAAGACGAATACTAACTAGAGACGTCATCCCAAAACACCCAGACCCGAGAAAATTAAGAAAGTACGAGTACCAAATTGACATGACGAAGATTCAAATCCTGTACCGTTCACGTTTCAGGTGACTACCGAAATAGTTAAAGCAAAATTGATCAGTTGATGTTGAAATCAAATTAGTACTTTGTAATACGACAGCTTCTTGAATCAACTTGCATGACTCATTAAGATTTTTAAAGGTACAATTAACCCTTATTTCGTAGTCATAAGATCTAATACCGAACAGTAAGTGCTTACAGAGATGCGCTTTTGATCATACCTTATTTTATTTATTTCAAAACTTTATTTCACAAATAGGTACAACAGGTGGACTTAATGCTTGGGGCATTCTCTACCAGTCAACCCTTGGGTCATGCATATAGTTTGTATATGGGTGCGGTAACATGGGAGAAAAAAAAAGAAATCATTTTAAACAACAATAAATTAAGCATTAAAAATAACATTACGGTATCTTTTAAATATACGATAATAATACACATACTATATAAATTAATTAGAGTATAACATATAAAATATGAAGGTATACTTAGATTTATATAATATTAATAATTTATATATAAAAACAAATATCTACATAACTATAAATTCAGCAGATAAATAAATTGGTTCAGCAATTGACAAATTCATGACTATCATTACCTACTTGTTATTATGTTACCTTATTATATTTGCTCATCCATTCGTGCATGATCTACCATCAATTTAAAATTTACTTGAAGAAGAACATAATAGTACAAATTTGACCTTAATTAAGATATTTTACTAATACACCTATTTATAACTACTCTAATTTCTATTATTCTGACATCGAGAAGACAGATTAAGGTAACCTTGAGATGTAAATGATAGTCACGTACAGAAGGTACGGTGAATAGAACATCGAGGCAGACTTGCAGTAGGACTTTAGCGCATATCGCCGTGGCATAAGGGCGGTAAAACAAAGTGAGTAGGTATATGTCGTGCTTTCGACCTAACAGTAGGCAAAAATGTATGCAGTGGTATTTTTAACTATACGCGCTTAGTCCTACAATTAAGCATTTGTAGTATTACTAGCTGTGCCCGCGACTTCGTTCGCGTGGACTACATCCTTTCATCGTCGGTTTTACCCCTTTCTCCCCTAATATTCGAAACAAAAAGTAGTCTATATTTTAATCCAAGTTTCGAGTTATATTTGTGCCAAATTTCATATCTCTAACTTCAAAAATAAACATTTTTCCATATAAACTTTCAAAGCTGGTATTACCCCCCTCCCCCCCTTATTTTCTAATAAAAAGTAGTCTATGTCCGTTCTTGAGATTCAACGTATACCTATACCAAATTTCATCAAAATCGGTTGAGAGGTTTAAGCAGGAAAGCGTAACAGACAGACAGACAGAGTTACTTTCGCATTTATAATATTAGTAGGGATTTTGGCATAATTGCCGTTTTTTTACAATTGACAAGCTGTAGCTGAAAGTCTTGGTGCAAAATTAGTGATAAGTTTAGCTCTTTTTGTAAAAAAACCAGTAGTGTTGTAAAGGGAGGGAGGAATGCGAGGTAGGGATGATCCGGTTGGATCGGCCATCACACAGATAACACCACTCAAGGTGATGATGTCCAACCGGGGTGTTTTAGTGGGTGCTTCTGCCCTAAAAAAAAGATGATTCTCAATAGAAAGCCGCTCCGGGTACCAACCCATGCCGCCACTGAAAAAAACTACTGAATTTCTTCTCAGTACTTACAGGTTCTGAACCGGAGGTAGCATTTATGTAGTTTTTAAATTAAACTGAAATTCAATTCAGAAGTGTTACCGATACGAATTAAAGAGATTATGTCATTTCACTTTCTTTGGACTTTATGATGCCCTAGCAAGCAGCAAATGAAATCATTTTAAATATAAATAAATATTGGACCACATCACATACATTGCTCTGATTCGGTGGTAAGTAGCTTAAGCACTTGTGTTACAGAAATCAGAAACAACGGCGGTACCACAACACCCAGACCAGAGTCAAAAGATCATTTCCCATATTGACCCGACCGGGGATCTGTTATATCGGGAAATGCACGGCCAGCTATTAAAAAAAATAGCTGACCTTTCATCCTCATTTCCTATTGCATTGACGTCAATGAATTGAAAACGCATATTGATTTGGACACATTTTGAGTTAGTTAGAATTGGACCTCCGTCGCGCTTAGACTAATTAAATGCTAAGTTCTTATTTTAATTCAAATAAAAGTGTTTGTGGATTAAAACTTATTTTTTAAAAACTTACACCTGACCCGCCCCGTAACAGGGGGGTACTCTCAAAAACGAAACGAACAAACGAAAGGTTTCGTTTTTGAAGATTATTCAAAAGTTTAGGAATGAAGACGTGGTTTTTGATTTGCATAAATAATATTTTGTTTTTTGAAAACGCTTAATTTGCATTCGAAGTGATTTCTTTATGATTATGAGGATTAAAAATTGCCATCCGTTGTCGGATCCTACATATTTCGTTTACGGGAGTAGGCCCCCAGATCGATCCCGGGAACTCAGAGATGGCGCGACGCCAAAGTCAGGCCCACGCGCCTCTCGGCTACGGAGGTCGTTAAAAATATAGATTTTCCAATAACATTTGCAGTTTTAGAACCTAAACAAAGGATTACTTTTGCATTATATTCCCGTCTTTTGATGGTTTATCGCTGTTTATAAAAACGCAAACGTTTGTATGATGGACTTGTTGTACTGAAAGCTATTGAACTTGGACCCAATCGACCTATGATTAGGCACCAAACTCACACTCATAATTCCTTCTGTATATGCTTATTGGCTTGCAGTCAAAGACGACCGGCAGGAGATCACAATCTTTTAGAATCATTTTACATGATCTATTGTTACAAATGCGTTTAGTTCGGTAATTGATTGCAGGTAGCAATCAGCGCAGTTTCAAAGGTTTTTTGAGCAATTAGAACATTTTTTGTTTGGGTACTTCCTTAGTTATATTAATTGTTTTGTTTTATTGGAAGAGACAGAAGAAGGCCGAATTGTGTATATGTTCCTGTCATCATTAGGATCTAGCTTAAGTTTTATTCTCAGGCAAATATAACAGTAAGAAGTCAATGTATTTTCTCCAATAATTATTTATTCATACTATGAGAAGGTAATGCCTTCATGGCTCAGTGGTTACGGTATTGGGCTCCAAAACCAAGGAGTACGGAATCTTGAATCCCGCCGCAAACGCTTTAACTGTCCTATTCCCAAATTGTTTGGGATATTACAGGCTTGAGTTACCTGATAATCATTATTTCTTACTTCAGAAACACGTTGAACCGTTAGTCCCTGAAAATGTTCCAAGCAGGTCTCCTGGTCAGGTTTTTCTTGCAAGAGTAGCAAAGACGAAATGGCAATCGCTCCAACATAAACATCCAGCTTCATCAAGTCAAAGTTGAAACTATGGGTCTGTGGAGCTCCGATGCCAAAAATTTGTACGGATTTTTGTAAAAAAAGCTGGTTCATACTTCGGGCGACCCCAGGGCTGGCACTTACCTCGCACAGCGTGTTTCGTTGGCTATTCAGCGAGGTAATGCTGCCAGCGTCTTGGGATTGATCCCACAAGGCCCAATTTTAGAAGATTTTTATTTTTTGTAATATATTTATATATGTAAATATATGGTTAAGTATGTAAAAAAAATATAAATAAAAAGTCAAAGTAAAATATTTATTAATTTATTCAAGTAGGTAATATAAAGCACTTTTCATTCGTCATTGAATACAATGCAAACTGATTTTACTGCCGATTTAGAATCTATATCATAAGAGAATCTCGGTAGTTTAGTATATTATATAGTCACAGCAGACCCCAGGATCCTTAATACATACACAAACGAGATTCACTGACGTGTATGTCAAGAAAGGAGACTGTTATTTATTTATTTTACTAAAAAACGTTATCACAAAGAAAAAGTACGACAGGTAAACTGAATGCTGGGGTCATTCTCTACCAGTAAACCCTTGGGACTTTTTATATGGGTGCGGTAATAGTGAAAAAGTTCGTAAGCAATTTAAAAACAAACAGGGGGATGGCATGGCTCTCATAGAAGTTGTGCGTCGTTCCAAAAGGTTGTCAATCCGCGCCGTTCCCATAATAAATCACAGTTCGATCGCTCTAACGACCCGTGTTGCGCAACCCACGGAACCCTAATTCATGCCTCTATACTCTATACTCTATGGTCTTGCAACCTCTAATTGGCTGTTTCTTTGTCTGCTTTCCTTTGATCTGTGTACTGTGATGATTTGGAGCCAAGCCAATTGGTTTGAATAAATAAACGATTGCTTGCTTTGCTTTCTACCCTTATTTATATGAGTATGTAATATTTCTGAATGTTAACATTGTTTCTTCACATAGGTATTGTTACATTTAAGTATGTATACATATGTATATACTAGCTGACCGGGCGATCTTTGTTCCACCTTAGATGCAATAAATAGGCAAACTTTTGATTTTATCTAGGTAATTTATTACGTTTGTTTTTTAATGTAGATTAAAAAGCCACTCTTTTTCTTTATTTGCCATGTTAAAGTGCATTAGTTCCACTATAATTCATCCATACTAATATTATAAATGCGAAAGTAACTCTGTCTGTCTGTCTGTCTGTCCGTCTGTTACTCTTTCACGCCTAAACGGCTGAACGGATTTTGATGAAATTTGGTATAGGTATACGTTGAATCTCAAGAACGGACATAGGCTACTTTTTATTAGAAAATAAGCGGGGGATGGGGTAATACAACCTTTGAAAGTTTATACGGAAAAATGTGTATTTTTGAAGTAAGAGATATGAAATTTGGCACAAATAAAGCTCGAAACTTGGATTAAAATATAGACTACTTTTTGTTTCTAATATTAGGGGAGAAAGGGGTAGAACCGACCATGAAAGGATGTAGTCCACGCGAACGAAGTCGCGGGCACAGCTAGTAAACTATAAAAAAGTATCCTATGTTCTAATCCTGGTTCTAAGCTATCTTCCCACGCAAAAATGTATGGGCTCCGTCCCCACCTACCAACAAACATGGAAATGATACCAATGAGAGAGAGAGATATTTGTATTTTTGTGTGTATGTTTGTAATGAATAAGCTCAAAACTACTGTTAAAAAAAAAGCTGAGTTTTTTTTAAGTTTCTTTATGATGTTGCTTTTAATTCAGACAACACAGTTCGCGTGTCTTTTATTTACGATTACGAATGTGCTAAATTGAATTATTAATATATGATAGTACAGTCAGCGTCATATAGTTCGTGATACTCAGGGTACTCTAATAAATAGACGCAACTAAAAAGTCAATAATATCGGTACACACAAAGTTTTCTTATTGTTGTCAACAGTTTTGTCGCTCAAAAGGTCGACACACCTAAAATGTCATATAAATCGGCTCAGTCAAACTGCCATAAATATGGTTACAGTCTTCCCGCAAATGGTATCCAAATATTCTAAGTGTTCAAAAATATGAAACACATTAGAAAAATAAACCTTACTGCTATACTTTTTAAATATTATTTTCCTCATCAATTAGTTTCAAAAAATGTAAACACAAAGTGAAAGACTTCCGACGTCATAGACTTCTCTTTTGTTTTGTATAGAACTTCAGAATTTCTTGCATAGCCATTTACGATATCTGGGGGCACGGCAGTGGGGAGGACCAAGTCAAGCAAAAAAAAACCGGCACGGCCGTACCATCCTTTTCAGGCCATTTTCGATCCCCTATAGCTTCCTTGTAGACAAAACTAGAAACTTGAATTTTCAGGACGGACGATATGTCTCAAGGTATGTTAAAAAAATATAAGCAATAAACAGCTACAGCTAAATAGATGTTAACCTCAATGATAATGAATATGAGTTATTAGGTATATTTCGTATTTCATTTAACTTGTGTACCTAACTGAAATTAACATTACATTACATTCCGTATTAACGATAAACTGAGCAGTTCCGATAAAGCTACTTTCGAACGTAACAAAAGACGTAAAAAATCCAAATCGCATAATAAACCTATTTTGGCTATTTCACTGCACTGTCTCTAATATTGTACTTCACATTGATACGACTGATGGGTAGTTGATGGTTAGTTGACATACACTGACAGATAATAGAATTACATTCAAACCCTAAATCTAGTGCGAAAATCATCAGCCAGCATGAAACCTCAATACGCGATTGCGTAATGAGGTTTCATGCTGGCGTATTTTTCTAATGTGTTTCATATTTTTGAACACTTAGAACGTTTGGATACCATTGGCGGGAAGACTGTAACCATATTTATGGTAGTTAGACTGAGCCGATTTATATGACATTTTAGGTGTGTCGACCTTTTGAGCGACAAAACTGTTGACAACAATAAGAAAACTTTGTGTGTACCGATATTATTGACTTTTTAGTTGCATCTATTTATTAGAGTACCCTGAGTGTCACGAACTATATGACGCTGACTGTACTACACTATTTTTTTACGGACATAGGCTACTTTTTGTTTTTAAAATAAGAAGGGATGGGGGTAATACCTCCTTTAAAAGATGTTAGGGAAAATGTCTATTTTTTAAGTTAGAGATATGAAATTTGGCACAAATAGAACTTGAAACTTAGATGCAAATATTGACCACTTTTTGTTTACAATATAAGGGGAGATCGGGGTAAATCCGACCATGAAAGTATGTAGTTCACGAGAAAAAATTAAGAAAAATTTTTTAACTTAGACATATGAAATTTGGTACAAGTATAGCTCGAAAATGGACTACTTTTTGTTTCGACTATGAGGGGAAATAGGCGTAAAACCGACCATCTATATTTATTCCTAGAAAAGTCGCCGCTAGTTTCAATATATTTTGAAAAAAATAATGGCCTAGCAACATGTGAGGCAGACGTAAAGCGAAATTACATCTATTTCGGTCTAGTGCATTTCGAGACCAAATTGTCATACGTAACAGATAAGGACGGCTTACGTGGCTGGTTAAATTAGTATTTAAATACATAATGGTTTTGTGTTTGTCAAGCGTGAAATTCAATTAAAAAAGCGGTGCATTTTATTAAAATTCTCGGTAATTGGACATTATGTTGCGGAAATTGTTTAATTAATAGGTTAGATGACTCAAAATGTGTGTTTGAATAACCAAGAAGTATATTTTATCTGTTATCATGATAAAAAGTACTAACATACCTGGCGGTTACATTTAGAGCGGCGTCACTACTTCGTAGAGCTTTACAAAATAGTAACGTAAAAACATTTCTCCACTGTTGATTATTGATATTTGATTTAAATATTTTTTTTAATGAGGCATAAAATAAATTTTCGTTGATTTTTTTTAATATGCATAGCCCTTGGGCTTGGATTGGATTGGATATCCAAGGTAGACCATCTATCAGGATTTTAAATGGCGTCAAACAAGGTGACCCACTTTCACCAAATAATTTACAAGCTGTCTGCAAGAAGTATTCCATTGGTATACTTCTTCTTCTTGCAGACTGCTTGTCATCCCTTGGGAACCCTTAAGAAGTATTCAATTAGCACATTAATTTAAGTATTTTAAAAAAAAATTGTGACGAAGGAAATATAATCATTATTTTATTACCAAGTCATATTTTTTTCAGCTCTTCTGCCCTGTATGTACGATAAATTATTCAAAACAAATTCAAATTCAATATTATTTTATTCATGTAAATTACATCAGTAATATTTATGAAACGTCTACATAATGCAAATGACGCCTCCGGTTCGGAACCTATAACTTACAGAGAAGATCCCGGCAAGAAACTCTGTCGTTCATATTACAAATATAGCTGAACTTATAACTAGTTTTGCACTAAGACATACAGTGTGGTGTGTAAATTGTAAAAAAAAATGATGCAGATTCAACGTAATTACAAAAAATTTAAAAACATGTATGCATATACAACCTGTAACGGAAAGGGGGTAACAATGTAAAGTAGGTGGATACTATACCTTGTATAGATTCTATATACGAAATCCCGAGTTAAAATAAACACTTTATTGTTTTTATGAAATAAAAAATGATTAACTATAATGACTGACTAAAACGTAAACAAACGCATCACAACACTATTGAGGTCAGCGACCCCAAATCACGTTATCACTTCACGACAATCACTGCGATCCTGAATTTCTCCACCTCCTTCCTCGACATGCGCGCCTAGTACTTTCTTAGAAGATGCGCGAACATTATGCAACATTTGTGGTGTCACTGTACAGAACGCGGCCTTGATGCTTTCTATCATCTCTTCCCTTGACGAGCATGCTACAGCGTACACCTTCCTTTTAAATTAGTCCCACAAGAAGAAGTCCAACGGAGTGAGGTCTGGTGACCGAGCTGGCCATGTGATACCTCCTCGCCCAATCCACAGATGGAAACGAGCGTTTTGATGGTTTCGTAAATCTCTTTCTCTAGCTCTCGGTCGGCCATCACGCTGCCGTCGGTTGCTCCGACACAGAGAATCATCTCGAATATTCTTGATTGCTCAAAGACATCACGAAATATCACTAGGCTATCCGTAGTAAGTAGGTAATCCAGAAAGGCAAAAACACAAGATGTTGTCACGGCGACGACAACTCAATGACTTAACTGAATTGTCAAAATGAGAAACGCTAAACCAACAAATTTCAGATGTGATTCAGTAAACACTAAAAGATGAACCACCATTGTGATATTTAAATTAATAGCATAATAGGTAGGTACATCCAAGTCTTTCGACGATTCCAACAATACTGTGATAGTGTTGTGCAAGCGTGACTTAGTCAAAATTTTGACTTGTATTTGACTGATATTTCAAAAAAAAATATTGAATCAATAAATGCGTGTACACAGCTACAAATGGTCCCATACAGTTTGTAACCGTTAACTGCTTTGGTATTTTTGATATTGTTATACCCTTTCCGTTACACGTTGTATACTAATGCAATAGCACGTCAGACTATACAGATTGGGTTTTGCATAGTCTTTATGTCGTGCTCATAAGGACTAATATCGTCCTGCAACTCTGCAAGTGTACCGTGACGTGCAGTTGGCCGTACATACGCACAAAAGACATGAACGCGTTAACGTCCGAATGTTATAAAAACAAATTGAGTTTCATTCCTTCTTAACTTCAAATGGACCTATATATACATTTTTATGATTTCCTCGCTTTGTTTTTGGAAAAATTTTGTTAAAGTGTACTTACTATCTAATGTAAAATTTGTCAGGTTTTCTTTCCTGCCGCTATAACTCCAGAACGCACAAACCGATTTCCACGATTTTGCATTCGTTGGAAAGGTCTCGGGCTCCGTGAGGTTAGCAAAGAAAATTCAGGAAAATTTTCAACAGGAAAGCGGGAAAATCCTATAAGGCGAAAGGAAGTTCGCCGGGACCGCTAGTTATTCATACAATTTAATGGCATACATATATTTATGCCGTAAATAAATAAAGTTTCTAAGTAAATCGAAGCGTTCTAGAAACGGATAGTAATAAATTATACGAGGCGTAAGCTAAAAACGAACGACAGACGACTGATGACAGCTGATATGGAAAGTAAATTTGAAATTAGAATTAACGACTCGTAGAAAAACAAGAGTCATTTTTATAAATTTTAAGACTTTCGCGTTCCATTTTAAACCTTTAAAAACAATTCCGGATACTGTCAGTGTAGTGTGTCGAAGTGATTTCAATAATATTTTGTTATGTGACAATGTCCGGTGGATGAAGATTTGCAAGCTCCCCCGAACAGACGAAGGCGAGCAAGACCAGTCAGCTCGTGAGCACGGTTGGTGCAACCTAACCGAAACGTCGGGCAGTAAGTAGTTCGTATTAACTACTAAATAAAAATGGTGTCGCGTTTTGACCCGTTAAATTATTTTAAATGTTTAAGAGTCATTTTTGACACATTACGAATCGTAAAATATTGGAACCTGGCATTAAAAGTAGAACAGGACTTATTTTGGCTAAAATAAAAGTTTTTATGTACACATTAGTATGTATTTATCAGTACCCTTACTACGAAAATAACCGGTAATCGAGTAATGTAACATAACAGTTAAGCGATTCCAGTAGTATCACTACTGACCGTTGCGGCGCCGTTACTCTACAACAAAAATTATCTACATCCCTTCCTAAGCTCCTCGTAGGAAGCATAATAATCATAATCAATTCATTTTTTTTTATATTGCACTTCAAGATTGACCTCATCCCACCTGGTGTTAAGTGGTAATGAGGTCCTAGCTTAAGGCCCAATACGAAGCAATTGACATTACCCGTTTCGCGGCGAACCGCGCGCCATCTATTGAACGCATTTGGCATTAGCTCGTGCTAGCGCAGCACGAGTGTGCGGTGCTAGTACGAGCTAATGCCATGTAGTACTAATACATACATGTCATGCTGTGCAGAGTAATTTTGATTTAGAGACAGCATTGCGTACGTATAATTTATTAAATCTTACTACTTTGTAATATTAGTAAGTACCAATAGATTATCAATTTTGTATTTTATTCGTTACATACATACAAACATATCGATGGTCCCAACGAATAAACGTTCAAACGAAAATCTACTACTTTTCAGGAAACCATAAAAACGTTTGAAATCACATTACTTTAATGTCGTAATGAATAGATATATTTAATGTATAATTATATTAAAGGTTAAAAATATTTCAGATCATATATTTTTTAAGAAAATAAAACTATCGATTTTCTCAGTATTCAAGAAAAAACATATAATTTTATTATTCTAATGAATAATATGTGACTTGTTAACAGAAATGTATCACTGCACGTTTATTCGTGTCATAAATGAAGCATAAACAAGTGTAGTAAAACGATACACGATTCTACAAATTAGTAAAAGATAATAATTCTACATTAGGATAGCTGTATTAAAATTTTTGCGGTCTGTAATGAAGCATAACTAATAAAAGTAGCTTCCATTTTTACACGAATAATCGTGTCTTTTTTTTGTGTAGGAGTTATTACCCAAAGGAAAGGTTAGACACAAGCGGCAGATTGATTTAATACGTTTATTTTGGTGTACTCAAAGAAACAATTAGATTCAATAGACGCATGTTTTGTTATTCATGTTATATGAAGAAATTTAATTTCCCTACAATAAACGAATTTTGTGCTATAAAAGTCTTATTTTAAGTCCAAAATTTACAAAAAAAAATGTGTAGGCGTATTCTATGCCATAAAAACGAAAAACAATTTTTGGGCAAGAGCACTTGCACGTTTATTCGTTGAAGCCATCGATATATGGGGTGTAATTGAGCGTTTGCAGCGTGTATGCTAACCGACCTTTCAAAAGGTTGTGTACATGAAGTGCAGAACTGCAGACGGTACACGCATCCTCATCGGTGGCTCCAAGTAGCTGTGGTACACACAACGATCACACCCCGGCTTATTACGTCGGCTTGTGAGCTAAACCTGATGAGGAATCCTGCATGCTTCGGTTGGCAGGTCTTGCGGTGGAACCTCCTGCTTTGTGTACAAAGTCTAACTCGGCAGTAAAGGCAGTCCACGCTGATAAGCATAGGGCAAGCTGATAGGGCAGAGGTCCAGTTTCATACAGACTGGGCTTTGTTCGAGGCTTGCACTTGGACGGCTTTGGGGGTGTAGTTGGTACATCGTGGTCGCTTTCACTCTACACAGGGGAGATAAAGAGGATTCGGCAGCACCTTAGTCACAAAGGTGGCCTGTTTAGGGGGGTACTGCTTTGCCTGCTCAACCGGGGAGGGGGCTAGAAAAGATGCCCTAAAGAAATGTTCACCCTAACCCACACGGATGGTAGTAACCGCGGCTGCCTCCGCATCGTTTCACTCGTAGTTAGACGATACAATAAAATACGGTTTTTAAAATCACCTAATATGACTTCAGGCGCGTAGAACGTGCTAACCCTACTTGATCACAACTCCAACACCTATCCAGAACGGAAAACCGCAATTGTTCTCGGGAACTTAGCAATTCTCCGAAGAGTTAGCGCGCAGTATCAAGAGTGTACGTCCAATCGAGCTGGTACTCTTGTTGGGCGCCAAAATGGCTCAAGACTATGAAGGCTGGCTTAAAATCTTAGGCAGAAACGGAGTGGGTAACATGAACTAGAATGGTCAGCTACTGCTCAATTTATGTGCACAAAATCTTGCTATTACAAACACTTTGTTCAGCCTCCCCGCGAAGCATAAAACTACATGGAGCACCCAAGGCCCAAATATTAGTATCTAATAGACTATGCGAAAGTACGGCAAAGAGACGTTTCCCAAGTCCTAATCACCCGCGGGATGCGTGGTGGTCACTGCTAGACTGACCACAGACTTGACGTTATAAAACTACGTCTTTGCTTCCGGCGTCCTCGCAGATCCGGTCCATCCAAGTCTGCATGTTTAAACGGTATTAGGCTTATGAATCATGAGACAATGAAGACATATGCTGAAGCGCTAACAATCAGTTAACCGTCTGTAAGCCCTGAGAGCAGTGATATCGAAAAGAACTGGTTGGCTATATCTTCTCATATCTTAGACACGGCTAAATTCACTCAAGGGCTAACAACCAAAAACATGAAAATTGGTTTGTTGAAAACGATAAAGTCATAGTTAGCGCAATCGACAAAGCAGAGCAATTCACCCTGAAAGTGTTGTGGAAATACGACGAGAGTAACCTGAAGTTTCGTCGACTATCTTGGGAAAGGATCGGTGGTGGCAAGACAAAGCTCACTACATGCAGTGGTTTCCTGACACAAACTAGCTTGGGGTGTTTTACAGTGAGGTTCGAAAGTTGATTAGCACGATCCCCTTTTCAAAAGCTCCTTTTGAAACCATCGAATGGTGAAGGACTTCTCAAAACAAAGGAGAAAGTGCTCGAGTAATGGATGGGACACTTCA
This sequence comes from Glyphodes pyloalis, assembly GCA_037074685.1. NCBI lineage: Eukaryota > Metazoa > Arthropoda > Insecta > Lepidoptera > Crambidae > Glyphodes > Glyphodes pyloalis. The sequence goes on along the minus strand of JAYKKO010000020.1, from coordinate 10,550,906 downwards.
ACGCTCTACTCAACGTGCGCTGGTCTCTTGACTTTGAATATGTTCTGTTGATATCTGAACTCCCCACTCTAGCTAAGCTGGATAAGCCGCTGACACTTGCTGAGATTGTTCTTGCGGTCAGTTAACAACTAAAATAGCGCGTGGTTGGTATCAACTTGATACCGGGAGAGCAACTACTTAAATCCGGTGGTGACGGGTTTCATTCGGCTATATGGAGCCTTTTTGTACTTTGTGGGAAAAAGACCAAGTCCTAGCATTTTTACAGTTTCTCGCATTGATCGATTGCACCTCTTACCGGGGTATTTTACTATTATCAGCCCCTGGGAAAATCTTTGCCAGAGTACTCCTAAAACACACCGAAGAGCACCTGCCTGAAACCCAATTTGGATTTTGGCCTGATCGGGGCACGTGCAAAGCTAATTTTTCAGTGCGTCATCTTCAAGAAAAGAGTTGACCTCGAGAAGGCTCTCGATGGCGTGCCCCGGAAAGCTCTCTAGATGGTGCTAGGGAAGCTATGATGCACGGAGCAGTTCTGTCAACGACGAATAGTCTGACTTTTTTCCCCGTCACCTGTGGTATGAAGCAAGGGTATGTACTAGCCTACACTATCCGCGCTGTATTTTGCATTGGATGTCAGGGATGTCTCAAGGACTTCTTCGAAAGGTTTTCGCATCCGGTTCCGCACTCAGGGCTTGCACGAACGTGTTACACAAGCTATGATTAATGAGATCTTGTACGTAGATGACCTTTGTTTCGTGGCGGAATCCCCAAAACCCTGCAGCAAATCATGTCGGATTTTCACCGTCTTGCCAAAAATTTGGTCTAAAAATAAGTATCAAAAAGAGGAATGGCTGTCGAAGGACGTTAATGGTCGCGAGACACTGAAATCAAGACTTGATGAGGACTAGTTGAAGCGGGTTGACAAATTCCGCTACCTGGGAGTACAATAACACCCAAGTGCAACCTCGATGTTGAAATAATAAGCAGAATTAGTGCTGCAGTCGCGGCATTCAGTAAGCTAAATTCAGAGGTCTTCTGCTCTCAAGACATCAAACTTGCTACCGTCAGGTATACATGGCGATAGTTTGACCACGCCCAGTTACCGCGTGGGGGCCGGCCGGCTGATGGTGTGAGGGCACCTCAGCTGGCATTGCACCGGTCTCCACAGCGAGGTGGGGATGGTCCCGTTGGACCGGCCATCCCCAGTCTCCCCCCGAACACCGTGGGGGGAGCAGACGGAGCCGCTTAAGCGGCTTTTCCGCCGGCGGCGCTGTGGAAGTAAAGGCTGAGCCGATTTCCCACAGCGCCGCCACGTAGGCGATGAGGGTCCAACCGGGGGGTTTTAGTGGGTAGTCCTGCCCTTTTCAGGGCAGGGAGTCCCACACACGCCGTCACCCTCCCTCGGGGTGACGGTACGGTGCATCAACGCATTTCCCCCCGAAAAAAAAAAAAAAAAAAAAAAAGGTATACATGGCGATCATGATCGGTCAATTCCATCTCAGATGCCTACTGAAGATTATGATTGGCTTTTAGCCACATGCGACCACATTTTCTTAATAGGTGCATCGTACGAAAAATAACTTCACGTACATACTTTGAAATGATTGTACTTGTGAGTCTTACAAAATGTCGTTGTAAAAATTGCAAAAATTAAAAATTAAAAACTTAAATCTGTTTTCTCCATAGTGGGGGTAAGGTCCTGAGTGTATTAATTCTTACTAGACAACTCCAAGCGGTCAATCATACCCCTATGTCAATGTATGACATTATTTGCCGTCTCTGTGATTGCACTTACTCTGTTCATTATTTTCCGATTCGGTTGTGATATTTCGTCGACGCGCGTTCAATACCGCGTAATGACATTTTCCCATAAGTTCTAATTTAGATTGAAATAATATGAAACCACTTTAATCTTTATGGCAAATGCTACATACGCGGTATTGCACGCGCGTCGACGATTTGCATTTTTGAGTTTCTCACTTGCCTAGAAACGTATAAATGATCAGTTTGGCTATTGTAAATAAGTAAAACCGGCCAAAAGTGTGTCGGTCCACGCTCAGTGTAGGGTTCCGTAGTTTTCAAAGCATCACAATACTTAAGTATCCTTAAATTACAACTTTAGTTAAAAAAATATTTTTTCCAAAATTTAAAAACGATTAAACCCATCAGGTTCAAAATAATTTTCCTAGAAAGCCTTTATGCAGTTCTGTTTTCCAGATTTTTTTCATACTTTTTGACTTATGGTTCAAAAGTTAGAGGGGGGGGGGACACAATTTTATTTTCTTTTGCAGCGATTATTTCCCAAAATATTAAAAATATAAAAAAATGATCTTAGTAAACCCCTGTTCATTTTTTAATACCTGTCCAACGATATATCACATGTTGGGATTGAAATAAAAAAAAAGTCACACCCCAATTTACGTGCAGAGGGGGTACCCTAAAAAACATTTTTTTATTTTTCTATTTTTGCACTTTGTTGACGTGATTAATATACATATTTGTACCAAATTTCATCTTTCTAGTGCAAACGGTTTCTGAGATTATCCTCGGACGGACAGACAGATAGACAGACATGGCGAAACTATAAGGGTTCCTAGTCGACTACGGAACCCTAAAAATGCAGCCTAAGCAGCCTCCCAACAAAAAAGTATTTTACAAAAAATATAATCTCAAAATGGAATTTGCGCAATTCGAGCTGCGTAAAGACTACGCGTGTAAACCAATTTATTTACTATTTTCAAAACAGACAACTAACTGCCGTCACCTGTCAACACTACACATCGAAGCACCTGAACGGCAAACTTTCATATCTAAGAATTATGCAATTTAATCAGGCGTTTGTGTTTAAAATGAATTATTTTAATAACTAATAGATTGTATAAAAAACGAAAAAGGCGGCGACCTTTGGAATCACAATCCTAAAATTTTTTAGTAAAAATTTTTTTTTAAGTATATATTTACAGAGTTTTGGAAGAAAAATAATTTGAAGAAATCATTTTTGAACATTTTTTAAAAACGGTATAATTTTTATATATTCATTTATTTTAAAATTTCAAGAAGGCGGCGACCTTGTAAAATATCTGAATAAACGTACAAAAAGTGATTTAATGCTTAGAATTACTTGAGGTCATCGTTGTAGTGAACAGAAATACATGAAGTTTCGGTAATTCTCTTCGTATTGGGCCTTAAGGGCGACATGTACAGCATAATACATCTGTTACTGGACTTGTCGTCCTTACCTTGAAGGCTTGACCCCTGCTGCTAACGTAGCACCCCCCAGGAGCTCTGAAAACCTTACTCACACGCAGGAACACAACAACACAGAAGTGATTGTTATTTGGCTGCGGTCTTCTGTAAGGTGGAGGTATTTCACCAGTCGGGCTGCTCCATTCATTCATTCATGTTGGTTACAAGTAACGCTTATGCATCGTCAAAATGAATATAAACCAAAATTGAAGCTACAGCCGGTTCGGAACCTAATCCTACCGAGAAGAATCCGGCAAGTAACTCAGTAGTTATCCTAATCTTTACAATATTTGGGACTAAAGAACTTAAAACTATGGTCTGCGAGCGAGCAGACAATCATGTCCATATGTTTATCATTGAAATATTTATCAAATTGGTAGTACCCTTTTTTCATTAAACATCATTTAATATAGATGTTAAATCTATGCATGCGTCAACCTAGGCACGTAGAATCCCGACGATGACGTCACTGTTACTATGACGTCACGCATACAGCTCGCGTCATACTCCAACACGACACGCCCGTCCGCACCTGCCGGGTCGCTTTTCTGCCGAAACGAATATATATTCATTATAAGTTACCAAAACCCTCATTTGCGCTAACCCTCCACCAAACAGAAGACCGCAGCCAAATAACAATCACTTCGGTGTTTGTGTTCCTGCATGTGAGTAAGGTTTGCAGAGCTCTTTGGGGGTGCTACATTAGTAGCAGGGGTCAAGTCTTCAAGGTAAGGGCGACAAGTCCAGTAACAGCTTTATTATGCTGTACTTGTCGCCCTTAAGCTAGGACATTACCACTTGTGGACGCTGGATGCGCTTGGGCCAGTAATCTTACGCTGGCTCGAGCGCAAATCAGGCTATTTAAGCTTTCATCTGGTGCAGGTATTGACTGACCATGGTTGTTTCGGAAAATACCTGCACCGTATGGGCAGAGAGGGATCCCCGGCGTGCACAAGTTGTGGTGCGCCGGAAGACAGTGCAGCCCACACGCTGAGTGCGTGCACGGCGTGGTTGCAGCAGCGCGCTGCCCTTATAGCGGCCATAGGGCCGAATTTTTCGCTCCCGGGTGTGGTCGAGTCCATGCTCGGGAGCAACACCGCGTGGAGCGCGGTTGCTTACTTCTGCGAAATGTAATGTCGCAGAAGGAAGCAGCCGAAAGAGAGCGTGAGGACGACCCGTCCGCCCCCGCTTACCGCAGAAGACGGCGACTACGGGCACGGCGGCAATACGACCGCGCCATGTTACCGCATGGAGACCGGCCGGCTGGAGGTGTGAGGGCACCCCAGTCGGTTTTGCACCTACGGTCTCAAATGCGACGTAGGGATAGCTCAGTGGATCGGCTATCCCTGCTTACCCCCCCAACCATCCAGGCGGGAGGAGACGGGGCCGCGTAAGCGGCCATTCCGCCGGGCGGCGCTGTTGTGGTAATGGTTTTACTGCTTCCCACAGCACCGCCATTTAGGGCGATGAGTTCCATCGGGGAGTTTTAGTGGGTAGGCCTCTCACGACGTCACTCTCCCTCGAGTGGCGGTACGGTGCGTCACGCATTTCTCCCCGAAAAAAAAGGACATTACCACTTAACATCAGGCCGGGTGGGGTCAATCTTGAAGTGCAATATAAAAAAAAAGCCTTTCGTATGTGTGTTGCATTTTTAGTGGTAGGCCTATCTTAATTTTCTCTTGCATAGCATTGAATCTACGCCAATTTAGTGCCCAGTTTAGAATGTGGCAACAGTCGAAAATAGCCATTACCCCGTTTGTTAACGGCTAAGCTGAGCGAGCGATATTGAGCGTTGGTGGTCGTGAGAGCGTCCTTGCCACTTTCGTTTTCCATACAATTTGCATACGCCAAAAATACACAGTGCAGGAGGAAGCCGTAGCCTAAGTCCCTAATAAAATAAGATCACTTCTCGTGGAAAAGATACTTCCACACTTTAGGGTATTTTTTTTTATTTGGTCGCTCGATGTTGCGTTTAGAAATGACACTGCCTTCTGAACTGGGGTTCGATTCCCACTGAAACATTCGTGTGGTGAACATTTTTATTTGTTCGTGTCTGGATGATTCATATATTATCTCCTGCTTAGAAGGTAACTTTCTATGTTTTTATATGTTTGAAGTTTTATGTATGTTATAAATTTTAAGACTTTCGCGTTCCATTTTAAACATTTAAAATAATTTAACGGGTCAAAACGCGACACCAAAGCGCGCGACGCAACGCGTGGTGTCGCGTTTTGACCCGTTAAATTATTTTAAATGTTTGTGTATGTTTTATACATTTTACAAATTAATAAAACATTCGTGTAGTGGTACCACCGTCGGTTCTTGTTTCCATAACACAAACAACGTACCTATTGTGCGATGAGGCGTAGTTGATTGATCTCTGTTTGCATTAGCCAATAACTGCTTTATAAGATGATAATTATTATTATTTTTAAAGTTAGCCGTTTGAGCATAAAAAAAACATAATAAACCGACTTACTTTAATCTGGACTCATTATATGTATAAGGCTAGGCTATAAATCGTTTAGAAACTTTAAACTTCTTTCTTAGCCTGCCTGTCTATCTACTGCCTAACATCATACTGTGGCAACCATTTTGTAATTTTTAAATGCAACACCAAGCCCATTGTGGGAACCCTCGGATAATAGACTCGCCCGTGTTAACAAGCTGAACAACGCTTTAATTACTTTATTATCCCGCCTATTAACTTGTCGTAAGTAATTTTATTACTGCGGTAGTTGGTTTACTAGCCCAGTAATTGTTTGGCAAAATCAAGATATAATTTGATTTCTACTAAATTGTCAAAGACTCTTACTCTTTGGTCTTTATACCGACCCTAAAGTCAGCAGCAAAAGAACAAATATTGAATATTATTCATTACCATGACATGACGCGCTGTTGACTGGTCTTACAAATCCTACCAAAAATGTAAGTCTCCAAATCAATCAATATCATAGCGCACCCAATTCTCTCACGCGAAAAAAAAAACAAAACCATCCATCATCGTTGCTCGAATTTCGAAATACCGAACGCATTCGCCCGCCATTGTTCGAAATTTAAACTCGTGTTCGACGAGTCCTTGGCGCGATGGCTGCCAGTACTCGCTTTGTTCTCGTTTGCCGTGTAGGGAAATGTGTTGATAATAAAATACCCATTCCGCCATTTTGGACTGACCTCCAGTTGGGAGAGAAAATGCAATACTAATTACGAGGCCCATAAAAGTATTTAATGGTTGTTTCGTTTTGATTAGGTGATATACAAGATCAGAGACCGTGTAGTCAACTGCTATTATAACTGAATTCATGATAATGTTCCTGCATAAGATAATAATTTATCTTGGCTATTATTTGAAATAATTAGAGGTTGTAAAGATTTGCACCATGGAAGCTCTCGAGGCCAAGGTTAAAATCAACCTAAACCGCTTCGTAATCTACATAATCATAGCGCAAATTTGTGTTAATTTCACAATTAAAAACGAAAGCATTTTGATAAATCTGTCAAAATGCATAATGATTTTTAAACCGACCTACGATATTACCTATAAGTCGACACAAAGACTTAGGGTAAATAGCTACTTACCTATATTTATTACTAAAATAAAATCAAATTATTTTAATTTTGTATAGGTACGTGGTACGATTATACGTTGTGTATACAGAATTAATATAAAAAATATTACTCCATGTTGGTTACAAGTACCACTTATGCATTGTCAAAATGAATATAAACCAAAATTGATGGTTTATTCGATTCGGAAAATAAAACCTACCGAGAACCTACCTACGTAAAAATATACCAGAGTGCCCGTAATGCCGTGTGACATTTTAAACCGACTTAAAAAAAGGAGATTTCTCAATTCAACCGTAAATTTATGTACAGACACAATTTATCTAACTGCATTGCGGTTTAGATGCGTAAACGCACACCGCAATGGAATTGCTTACTTGCCAACATCTGACGTCACGAATGTAAACATGGCGGCTTTAACGGATTACATAAAACTCAGAAGCTCGTTAATATCGGAGTTAATTTACTAGAAACTTTTAATGGGGTGTGTATTGTTTAGCCTGTTTACCTTGTTTACACGATTTTAAAAGTTGGGCAAGATAATTTTCACGTGTTCTTCTGAGGAAACGATGATGATACTTTTAAGGGTCAGCTGCACCAACTAACTTTACCTGTACAGGACGATTTGACGGTTTTCAAATTGCAAACAATGTATGGTATGTAACAGTTTTGACAGCTGTCAAATATTCCGTTACTGTTGCTGCTAAGTTGGAGCAACTGATCTAAAATCGATTTGTCTTATGTGCTGGGGTGGGGTGGTCTGGGGCGGAATACCTCCTTGTGTGCCTGCTTGATATCGGTTCCTGAGGATTCTCTCGAATCCAAGGGAAGTGGTTGCAAGCAAGCCAGGTACACGCTGGGCAACGGAGGCTAGCGACGTCCTTTTTAATTTCAGCGCGAGGGGCCTTCCTGCCCTCTTCTTGAAGAGAGGTAGTGGACAACTGAAATGAGTGGCGATTTTCACCTGAGATTAACTGAGGTGTCTCCGGGAACCAGAGACGCCAGGTATAGGGTAAATCTGGCGTCCTTTACCTCGGTCCTGAGGGGGTGGGGCGTATCAGGTGGCCTGGCTCGCTCGAAAGCCCGCAAGGAGTGAGGTCGATTGTGGAGGAAGAGAAAACCTCGCGGGGCGCGAGTCGCGGTGGGGTGACAGAGGAAGAATATAATTATGTTTCCGTGTTGATCTGATAATTTTCTAAATTTGGTTGTGTCGTGTGCTGACTTAACGCCGCCAGTACGGATACTAATCCTTTCTCTGGTACTCATAATGTTAAAAAAAATCTTAATTTAAAACCAGTCGATTGCTTATCTTCATCGGGTACGCCAGGATGTTTCAAAAAGTTTGAATATATTTTCGAATGGGTACTTGATAGAGGGTGAACGAATACTTTTGGGAAAAGGGGTGATAGACGTGGGGCGGATGAGTGCGAGACCAATAAGAAGTATACCCATCCTCTGAGAGCCACCAGGTCTCCTCAACCAAAACGAAAACGTAACGTAACACGTTTCGCCACCGACCGTTTGGCAAACGTCGATTAATCGCGTTGAGTGCGCGCGCGCACGCGTCTTCTTTATCGTTTTTTTATGCGTTAATGCGCCATTAAGCGCGGCTCGAGTTTTGTAATTGCGTGTAATTGTAACAGGTTCATTGAGAACTGTTGCGACCGTATTCTGTTGATGATGCGAGCAGAAATGGAGATTGACCCCGAAAGCATCACTTCCTTTCTTCCCCCCTCGTGCCCTATTTTTGAGGATTTTGTCCTGTTGTAACAATACGATTGATAACTTGAAATTTCTGCCAAAACCACCAAAGAATACTCGTGTAAGACACGTAATTTATCTTTTATCATGTATACCACAACGTAGAACCGGCCGGACTCTGGCGTTGCACCATCTCTGAGGTCCTGGGCTCGATCCCCGGTCGGGTCAATATGGGAAACGAAATTTTCTATATTGTTTTAGGTGTGGGTGTTGTGGTACCGACGTTGTTTCTGATTTCTGTGACACATTAGCTTAAGCTATTTACCACAGAATCAGAGATGTTGCATGATGTTGTCCAATATTTATATTTATTTATTTGTACAAAAATGTATGAAGATTCATTGCGTTAAAATTTAGGGCGTCGTCACTCTTTCTCACAGTTTCAAAACAATTTTTCTTTTGATATTTTTTTTATTTTACAAACAGATAGGTACTCGAATTGTTTTTATCTCTATAGATGTTTTATCTATACACAGATGCAAATTAATTTTAAAGATCTTTACGTCAAAATCACACCCGCAGAGGTATCAAGTCTAAAGTCTAATAAACACATCCAATCATAAATGTCATAAAATTCGGTCGGAACGTTCACCCATCCAAACATTGTTCTTGGCGTGCACAGGTCAACTTTCGGTTGTGTTTCCAAAACGTTATCACTATTACGCCATTAGCATCTTGCAGATCCAAGCTACTTATAAAACCATCCTTAGGTTACCTTCATCTATCTAAATATAAAAAGGAGAAACTGACTGACTGACACATTGACATATCAATGCAGCTTAAACGGCTAAACGTAGGCACTTAACATTTGGAAGGGATGTAGCTTATATAGGTACCGTACAGGTGCACTAAGAAAAGAGTTCCCGAAATTCCCACGGGAACGGAAATTAGCGGGAAATTCCTTTTGTATGAAAAATCTAAACCCCTTAAGTTAGACGCAGATTTAGCATGCAGGTACCTTAGTAAACTTAAAGCTTAGCTGCAACAGGATATTGCAAAATTCCCACAGAAACGGGAGTTAGCCGAAAAATATGGAAAACCCCTGTAGTCCACGCGAACGAAGTCGCGGTCACAGCTAGTACGATAAACATCTGTTATTTTGGCACTACCCCGATGAAGCTGCACCATCAATCTCTTTAGCAACCGGCCTTGGCTTAAAAGGAAGCGTATCTGTGACCGCATAAGGCACTTTATCCATTAAGCCATAATAGAGCTCGCGAAGAACCGACCACTATCTTGATTAGATGTAATTAGATTAAGCTGGACTTTCTATGGCAAGCCTGAGTCATTGCGAATTTGGTAAGATGCATTTATAGGGTTTTATCGAGTGCATCTCTTTGAAATGCATGTCCGAACAGTATCTGAAGACGCCGTATGTAAAGTAAGTGCTTTTAAAATAACAATATGGGGCCGGCGCAGTGGCTAAGTCTGCGCCCAAAGCATATATAACATTTATGACATGAACAATCCATAAGGATTTCGTATTTCGCCATTTGGCTACGGAGCCCTAAAAACTCCCAGTAATTAAAAAAGTAAAGGTCATCTGGGAGCCGTCATCTTTAGTCAGTTAAAAAAAAAGGTTTATTATACTTTTATAAAATTTAAATAGATTCACCCCTTTGGGAGCTACGATACCACAGACAGACAATCACGTCAAATTAGTGAAAAACTATCGCGTCAAGGGCTTAAAAGGCCTAATGTCATGGAGGTTTGTTCCGTATTCATCCTTTGACATCGCATCCCATTTCTTCACTCATCCTAAACTAGTACCTATTCCTAATTCAAACTATTTCACTTTCTTAATTCAAACTGCAAAAAAATTATTCCTTACTCATCCCAAAGTAAATATTCTAAATATGTATAGGTATGAATAGCAAAAACAATTGTGTCCACAATTATTTGATTTGTATACGTGTGTACAAATAGTTTATGGAAAACCAGTATTTTTTTAATATACCTATATTTTTTTCCAAAATTTATGTTGTTTTATTTAATAGATATTCTAATCATGACAAAAAAGATAACTGAGCTTAAATTTCTCTAAATAATCGTTTTATCCGACCGTATAGGTAGAATAATCATAGATGTTTAAGTGGTTTTACAATAGGTTAAACAAGAAATATTTTTGGGGTGAATAGGGAACTTAATTTTTGTTGTCGGTTGAGTGACTAAGGAAAAAATGATGAGACGTCATAGGATGAATACGGAATAACCCGTCATGGAGGTCCTTGGTTTGATTTGATCCACCTTCACCCCCAAAAGTAGATCATTACCCAACCGACATGTTCCAACCAAAGTCACCAGTCACTTGCCCGTGTTCCATTGTTCCCCACATATCGGTTCTTTCGTGTTCATTCCATCGCCCTTGCGTCGAGATTATGATATGTAGAAAAACAATAAACAAACGTTTATTGTATGTTTTTAAGATTGGCGTGGTACAAGGAACAAGATTAGGCGGGTTCTGTTTTTTTTGGTATTTTTTTCAAATTTGCACTAGGGTGTATCCGTTTTCAAATTAAATGCAGATAACACACAGAGACACACACACATGTCTACTTACACACGTGTGTCTATGCTTAATGTCTTTAAGCATAGAGGCATCGATGATATAGGTATTCTTGAGTCAGTCATTAAAATTGTATCTCATACCATTGTAAAATAATCCACGATGTATTTCTAACCAATATATTTTTTCGGAATAACAATTAGTTTCATATTAATTAAATAAATATTGAACAACATCACATACATTGATCTGATTTAAGTAACTAGCTAAAGCACTTGTGCTACAAAAATCAGAAACAACTACGGTACCATAGCACACAGACCAGAGACAATGTTTATAAAAGTTTGTTTTCCGGAAATCGAACCTGAGACCTGAGATAGCGTGACGCCTATATTTATATATAGTACAGCAACATATATAATAAATCTGATATAATAGCTATGTTCCCTATCATAACGAATCCTATTTTTAATTATAGCATAATGAATGTATAAGTACATGTTATGAGAACTCCAGGGTAGCCAAATAAAATAATCATTTTATTTCCTAGTGAAAATTTTACCAGACTCATGAAATATTTTAACATTCTCACTATTATATATATTTTCTGTTTCACCAAGCATCAAACCCGCTGCCTCTCGCATTCTAGTCCACCGAAAGTGGTCTACGGACACAATCGGATTATAATTGCAATGACCTTGCTCTACATTCTCATCTCTACATAGATCAACTGATCGAATTGTACAGATGAAACATTATAACTCATACAAAATATACATGGTTTGCGTACCGGGTTAAGATCGATAGGGTCTTGCGTTCAATATCCGGTTCAGGCAAATTATTTCACGGATTTTTGAACATTAATTGTCATCACCCACCCGTATGTCGGGGTATAGTGATGAAAGAAACTCAATACTCAACTAGATTAAAATAAGACTAGAATCTTTTTACACTAATACTTTAGCTCGTTGTTTCAATGATTTCATCGACTTGACGGATTCAAGTCTTTTACTAGATTATTTTTTAATTTATGTGGAGTGACACTATGTATATTAAATAAACTAACTAAACACAAATCTTTCAAAAGTACTGCCAAGTCTTTTAAAAATTCGCAGAATTAAAAGAGTATTTTCAAACAAAATTGACTAGTTGTTTTAAAATTTTCAATGAGTTTTTTTTTTATCAAATCTTTGAGTTACCTACATACCCGTTGTGTCAAACCAATTATTTTCAAGTTTTACTATTTATAAGCAAAGAATTTTCAATTAAAAAAGAGAAATCGACTAGTTGCGTCCGCCGATTTTCCCTATTAAGATGGACCGATACAGGTTCATTCGTCTGACCAAACCGGAGTGCAGACCAGACCACTTCAAGTAATTGCAATTATTAGTTGACTAGCGACCCGCCCGGCTTCACACGGTTATGTAGAAAGTAGCTTTATATTTTTTGTGTATGTATTGTACAGTAGCTACTTTGCCCGATTTTTCTGGATAATAATTAACCTTTAACGCAGTCTAGTATCTCATATCTCCTTGTGCCTAATTTCATACAAATTCGTGCGGTAGTTTTTTATTCTAATAAACTCTCACATTTAAAATATTGGTAGGACAATACACTTCCTTTAGAATCATAAAGTGATCTATCAAAAACCCGCAACTAAAACCTTTAGGTACAAATGTTGTTCAAACAAGAGGTCGTGTAATACAAACAAGTCCGCACCCGTATTCCATAAAGCGAAGAAAATGTATGTTATTCTTTATATTTAATTTGAAGACCTCCGTAGCCGAGAGGCCAGTGATACGGATTGTGGCGTCTAAGCCACGCCACGGTCCCTGGTCGGGTCAATATGGAAAAAAAACCTTTCTATATTGTCTCGGGTCTGGGTGTTGTGTTACCGTTGTTGCGTCATGCCGCGCCATCTCTGTGGTCCCCAGTTGGGTCAATATGGGAAAAAGCTTTTCTATATTGTCTCGGGTCTGGGTGTTGTGGTACCGTCGTTGCGTCATGCCGCGCCATCTCTGTGATCCTCGGTAGGGTCAATATGGGAAAAAACTTTTCTATATTGTCTCGGGTCTGGGTGTTGTGGTACCGTTTTTGTTTCGGTTTTCTGTAACACAAACGCGTAAGCTACTTACCACTGAATCAGAGCATTGTATGTGATATTGTCCAATATTAATTATTTGATTAGCTGTCCCGGCGAACTTCGTAACGCCTATTTTTTTTAATTGCTAACCTTTTAAACCTTCCCTGGACCTCCACAATTATTTCAAAACCAACATTAGTAAAATCGGTCTGGCCGTTCTCGAGTTTTAGCGAGACTAACAAGCATCAATTCATTTTTATTTATAAGAAGAAGATTATAAAATTTAGGTAACATTTGAACTAAGTTCCATGTCTGTGCTCGCCTACTCTTTGCCAACAAAAGCAAATCTAACAAATGTACCATTTTATATCAGATTGCATTATAATTTGTAAGAGGGCGTGAATCTCTAAGACACCGATCGTAGAAAAACAAGATGTCTGCCTTCGGCCATATTGTACAAACGTCAGGCGAGGAACCCACCTGCATATCATACATACGTTTGGTTGGTACAGGCTGTAGCCAAAACAATATAGAATCACATTTTTCTAAAATCCTATGTTTTTTACTCTTCTTGTTAAATCTACTGTATGGATTTGCATAGTAATTGGTATATAAATGAGAGTAAGTTAATATATTATAAACAAAATTCAATACAAAACTTTCGCGTTTCATTTATTAACCCGGTACTTATTTTAAATGTCCTAGCACCACCCAGAGGCTCTGGAAACGTTACGCATGCGCAGGAATAAAACAACACCGAAGTGATTGTTATTTTGCTGCGGTCTTCTGTAAGGTGTAGGTATTTCACCAGGCTGCTCCAGTTTGAGCGATAAATCGCTATGCCCTACCTCTCAAATAAATCTTAATTTGTTTTTTTATAAAGGTATATTCGTATTCTATGTGAGTTGGTTGCGATTATGATCATTTAAAATGTATATAGTTCTCGGATCCGACATAAGTGTTTCGTTAATCGAAGTACGCCTCCTGTATCGTCCAAGTTCAAAATGGAAGGTTGATAATGGTTTTACAATGTTATTAAAGTTACGAAACGCCTCTGCGATCATGCTGTTAAAAATTAACTAATTGGATTGAAAGGTAGAGATGCGTCTAGTGTTGATACAATGACTGACCATTGTCACAATGGAAGTATAGTCAGTCTGGAAGTTTTCAAGAAACATCAGGCGCACTAATGCCGGATTCTAATATCTGAAAACGATCCGTTCTAGGTGGTCTACTCTCAAAAACGAAACGAACAAACGAAAGGTTTCGTTTTTGAAGATTATTCAAAAGTTTAGGAATGACGACGTGGTTTTTGATTTGCATAAATAATATTTTGTTTTTTGAAAACGCTTAATTTGCATTCGAAATTATTTCTTTATGATTATGAGGATTAAAAATTGCCATCCGTTGTCGGATCCGACATATTTCGTTTATGGGAGTAGGCCCCTAGTTACGGATAGTAATAACTTATACGAAGCGTAAGCTAAAAATAACTGACGGACGACTGATGACAGCTGGTATGGAAAGTAAATTATGGAACGGTATTAACGACTCGTAGTCGGTTTGAGCAAAACGGATTGTAATTTTTGATGTATTACGAATCGTAAATTATTGGAAACGGGCTAATGCCCGCTAAATAGCTGTCTAATGACAGCTTCTTCATTAGTATGGTAATTTGCTCATAATGGGAGTATATGTTTATAGATTATTTAATATGAATATTGAGAAGCCATGAGCTGGTCTCAGGCACTTTATGGCACCCAATAGGATTGATTTTGTTCTTTCTTGATTTATTTAGTTTTTGATATAGGTACCACAAATCAATTGCTACCGAATCAAGTTATTGCAGAGCATGTGTATTTTTCCTCTCATATTTTGTTGATAGAGCCACACCCTACTCGCCCTTTAGTTTGTAGATATAAGAACTACTGAAAACCAGCGTCGTTACCTTTGGGCTTCTTATCCAAATGTACGGCATAATGCTGAGTGAATAACCTTTTTGGCACATTGTACACTTAAAACTATGTATTTATCTATGTAATTGCTATTAAATGTTTTGTGCCAAATATTTTTTTCTTTCTTTGTTTTCTTACTAATAACAATTTGGCAAATTACCGTTTTTATTTCTTACAATTACGAACATAACAAATAAACTGCCGAGTTTCACATCTTGTAGTGATGAGGAGGGGGGGGGGGCTTGGTCAACTTGCGATCTCTCGCTGGCTCTGCCACTCATTCTCATTCAGTTACCAGGTTACCTGGCGTCCGTGTTACGTCGACCCTGTCACATCCTGAGAGATATTACGACAAAGGTATCATGCTACGGAGACCAGAATCAAATCATTTCTTTTTTTTTTAATTACTATGAAAGCTAAGCCAATACTCAAACTCAAACTCAAATAATATTTCTTTAATCAATTAGGTTACATGTAACACTTTTAAATCGCCATTGAATACAATGCAAAGTGATTCTACTCCCGGTTCATCCCCATTCATCTACCGAGAAGACACCGGTAAGAAGCTCAGCAGATCAGTTACAGTAGCAGAATCTAACGTATAGCTATGTGTAGAACACTTTGGACCAAGTCATATAGTTTTATTTTGATGAGTTAAAAAAAGCATTAAGTATTATGTTATTTTAAGAGGTAAACTGGAGCAGACCAGTTCCAAAGGTGGCACCTGTTCACAAGCATGACGTGTGTTCCAGCCGTCGCTTAACTCAATATAGTACGAGCTGAAGTATAAAGACGCAAATGCCCTTCCGGACTGCAGTAACATTTATATATTGGCAATATGGAGCAATAAAATATTGGATTGAGAGTCCTTCTAATGCACTCTTGTATTTTGAAATGGCTTTTAAGCCATGTATTTAGATCTTTTGAAGATAAGGCAGAATATCGACACATTCGTTAGAAAAAATGGTTTTCCTGTTATTGTAGTTTTTTTATTACTAGTAGTTGTTAGTGTTACTGATAAATGCGTTGATTATTTCAAGCAATACTTTACAAAAATATTTAGGTATGAACCATGAACCAATTTTAATGGTTTTCTTAGATTCGTTTCGTGCCTTTTTTTGTATACGACACTTCAAGATTGACCTCATTTCACCTGATGTTAAGTGGATCATTACCACTAGCTAGCTTAAGGGCGATAAGTCCTTTGTTTTTTTTATCATTTAGCGTTTAGAGTTTCGGCTGCATGTAACCCAATTTATCATATTAGGTTCATAGTTTTAGGAGACTCCGGACTCCGCAATGGATGCTGGGACTGGTTAAACATGTTCCGATTTTTATTTACTGAGGCTTGTATCTAAGGCTTCTTTCTTTTTTTTTATTTTGAACTTCAAGTTTGACCTCATGCCACCTGATGTTAAGTGGTAATGTGGTCCGTGCCTAAATGCGACAAGTAGGTACAGCATGCATAATAATAGCTGTTACTGGACTTGTCACCCTTACCGCGACCCTTGCTACTAATGTAGCAACCCCCAGGAGATCTGGAAACCTTACTCAAACGCAGGAACACAACAACACCGAAGTGATTGTTGTTGGAGGTATTTTACCAGTCGGGCATGTTCCAGTTCGAGCGATAAATCGCTATGCCCTGCCTCTCTTCTATATATCTATCTTAGCCATAAAGTAAGTTAGTACTCCTATTAATTCGTAACAAAAGCTACATCCTACAATACTATCTATGTGGCAATGGTGTTACACAGCCATGGGAATAAAAACGGTTCCCTAAACGAAACATTTTAGAGTTAACCTAATCTCTTCCGCGTATACGCTCGCTGTAATTATCTGAAGCTGTAATTAAAACGTTACTCTATACGTTTCCATTGTTCAACGTCATTACTATAAGGCAACCAACTTAGGCTTTTTTGTCGAGGGGGAAAATACCTACCGCGCCGTCACTCTCAGCGGGGAACAGAGAGTGGTGTGTCGGGCTCGCACCGACTAAACCCTCTCGGTGGCCAACGCTGCGGAGTTGTGGTGGAGTAGGGATCGCTTGCGGACTCTACACAGGCTCCCTCACAGCGCCTGCCGCTAAGCAGCCCTCCTCGGCGTGCACAAGGCGCGTGGCTGGAACGTGCCAGGTCACCAGACACGCCCCACCTCCTGAACCGAGGGTTATTGAATCAACTAAGGCTACGGTAACTGTACGACGAACGAAGCATCAGGTATTTACTGTACCATGCCATGTACCGTGTAAGGGTATCGCTGAACGAAATGTAGGTACAACTCCCCGCGGTTTCTGAACGTGCCGTGTCGTCTCCGCCAACGGACTCGAACCTAGATCCTTATCAATTGCACAAAGCTACTCTCGTTCAGCCTAACTCGAACACATGCTTTCTTATCGCCGCATCTCACGCACAGCACTAGTAAGTGCCTGTTTGATTGTTATCTAGCCTGTTTTGAAGGAGTTCTAGGAAGCTTGGGCTCGTCTCAATACGAAAGGCTTTAACCAGTTATAAGCAGTAAGTAAGCCTACGACCAAAAACAAAAAGGACAGAGTCTTTTCCCAAAAACGAAATATGTCGGATTTGACAATGGAACGCCACTTTTAATTCTCATGTAGGCCTAGCATGCGCAATACGTCAAATTTGAGACGACGAAAGTTTCGATACTGTTGATTGGCTAATAGCCATCGCACTCGTATTTTCAGCCAATCAGCAGCTGACGCACTGACTTCAATCGGTTTTGACGTATGTTAAGAGCGCGATAAAATTTAGTGGCGTTGCGCATGCTAGGCCTGTTAAGCAGGTCAAGCTACATATTTTGAACTTAACACCGCCCTTACGTCCGTTAATACCTAGTTCTTTGTAATATCGAAACAATAAATAGTAATAAATGAAACATTTTAAAGCGTCGCTTAAAAAATTGGGAAAGGGGCTCCCGGGCCTATGAGAATCTCAACATCCGACTATCATTTTAAATCATTAAGCTTTCTAACGTAACGACAGAGCCCCCTCAGCCAAAAGAGGGCCCCGGTCATAAGAGACTCTCAACACGCATTAATCATTTTATATCATCAAGCTTTCCTGAACGATCATTTTTAGGGTTCCGTAGTCAACTAGGGTAAAACACCCAATAGTCAGCCTTTTAGTGGTGAGTCGGGATTCAAACTCTTATAACAAAATAATAAAATGAGTAAATTGAAGTCTTTTGTATGAATTAACTTACTCATTTATTCAACTTTGTTACAAAATTAACAAAAATTAAAAACGATAAGTTTTATATAATGAAAAATATGTTTTAACGAAATAAGGCACTTTTTACCAGTGCTCAGCCGCCAAAAACTAGTACTCGGCCATATTGCCACCAGTGGTCAGCCTCTCTTTGGATCGATAGGTTCAAGCTTAAAGATTAAGAACAATAACAATCAATTAGTCCGATAAAAAAACCTGATTGGACCTTTATTACTATTTTTTTATTTTTATAGTTTTTATAGTATATAATAAAGCGTGGAGTAAACATTATTATTTTATAGTGCTTTACGCTGCACTTGCGAGCTTTAAATATTTTTGAATAAACAGAACGAAATCTTTTCTTTTTTAAAAATACCTAATTGGACTTAACCGTAACTTAACTATCACAACAATCAAATATCTAACTTATATTTAAATCATGCGAAAAAATCTTCAGTAACATCACTATATAAAATAGCTTTTAAGTTCTCATTCACTTCTAAAAGTTTCTCGTCGAGTAAAAATTTTTAGCAGCAGCAGCAAACAGATTTCTGTTTCAGGAGATAGAAGTATATTATTGAGAATTTTAATGGTACTTTCTGATTGATTTCTCCTAAAGATTTCCCCTAAATCACAGCCTGTTTTCTCGGTTTCTTCAACTAGGTAAGTAAAATCTTCCGAGTTCCTTTCTTTTTTAGTTTCTCTTCTTAAGATTTTTGTATATCGCACTTCAAGATCCCACCTGATGTTAATTGGTAATCAAATCCTAGTTTAAGGGCGACAAGTACAGCATAATAAAGCTGTCACTGGACTTGTCGCCCTAAGATGACCCCTGCGAATAATGTAGCACCCCCCAGAAGCTCTGGAAACCTTATTCACACAAAGGAGCACAACAACACCGAAGTGATATTTCTTATTGTCTCCATTCTTCAGAAAAAATTGCCCCGATTCTGTTCCTTACTCAAGGAGTGGTAGATGCCTTTATTGGTGATGGTATAAAAAGATGTTTTCCTACAAAAGGTGATATTTTTGGAGACTTAGTTTGTAAATTAGCACACATCTAACACATGGAGTGCTTGATTTTGAGTGAGGCAGTTTTTAAGTTTCTCAAACCATGTTCTAATATTTTCTTCGGTGATTACTGCTCTTCTTTTTCAAATCGCTTCAGGTGTTCTTATAGAAATTTATCCGTTCCGTTTAAAAAATAATTCATCCATATTTTACTAGGTTTTATGATAGGATTGGGCCTGCCATCTTCGATTGTTATTTGTTGAACAGAATTCAATAGGTTGTCTGTTTTTTTGGGAAAACCGCTCATTGCAAGTTACAATTCAAAAGACTGGATTCAGGAGCCATTCTTCTAGAGTCCTCAGGAACTCAAAAAATAATTCTGTCTTGATGAGTGCCTCGGGGAACGCTATGAGTTTTACTAGCTGCCCTAATTTTCATCCCATTTCCGATAACATCTAAAGCATGATATAATTATTCTTCGGGGTATTTTAATATTTTGAAATTTAGGGTCTTGAAAAAGACATTAGACGTGACGGAATCAAATGAACTGAGTTTTAAAATAGCCTTTGAATAAGAAACTGTGTAAAGAAATAATTTAAATATGGACGGCTGAACATTGGGTCTAGTTTCACCGGTAGTCAGCCATGTGACAAACTGTAACTATTTTAGTGGCCGACTATTGGGTTTTTGACAAAACCGTATTAGGTATGGGTATTCTAGATTAAAGCATACATTCTGAACTTTAAAATGATATCAATATAACTTTAAATAAAAAAACAGCGTCAAAACTAGTAGTCAGCCAGGGGTGGCTGGGCGCTAGATAAAGTATATAAAAATGGAACCCAATGGTCAGCCACCTCATTATTAAATTATTCTTAAGAAAAACACTATACTTTTTTATTTATTACGATGCCAATACTCTTAATTAATGTAAATTTCATTACAACATACCCTAAAACTAACAAAAATATTAAATAAATTACATTTTTTGCGAACGCTTCCCACTAGCAAAAAAATGGCGCGCGCGCCGTATGTCGCCTCGTCAGCTGACGACGTCGAAATGGACTCAAATTTAATTTGGTTCGCAGCAACTTAGCTAATATGTTTGGAATTGATTCGACCAATGAGAAGTCACCGAACCAATTTAAAGTAATTTTATTGGTTACTTTCTATTATAGCGCTATTTCTATGGGCTTTAAAACGAAAAAGGCTGAGTACTGGTTCGGGGCTGACTACCGGTGGTTTTACCCTAGGAACCCTTATAGTTTCGCCATGTCTGTCTGTCCGGTCGAGGATGATCTCAGAAACCGTTTGCACTAGAAAGCTGAAATTTGGTACAAATATGTATATTAATCACGTCAAAAAAAAAATGTATTTTTCCTTTCTAGAAAAATTATTTTGACCCTGATGGGTTGAATAGTTTTTGAAATTTTTGGAAACATTTTTTTTAACTAAAGCTGTAATATGCTTGCATTTTTTTTCTTACTTTACATATTTTTGTTGCTTTAAGTGGGGATACTTAAGTATTGTGATGCACTGAAAACTACGGAACCATACACTGAGCGAGGCCCGACACGCTTTTGGTTTTTTAAATAAAATTAATAAAACAATTATTTTCGTTACTAACGCCATCTAGTTTATATCATCGAAACTAAAATGTCATGTAAAAACTACGTGAAAATTATTTTTGTCTCTTTTCATGACTTCAGTTCAATAAGATTTATTGAAGAAAATTACAACAATTCTTATTAAGTGTTCTTGGCATAAACAAATACGGTAATCGGATAGTTATTCGTAATAACTGTTGTAAAACAATTCAAGTAATTCCGGTACTCACCGCTGCAGCGCTAGTCTATTGGTCATACTATTTTGTCACTTTGTTATACTACTACGGTTTTTTAATGTATCAAATATATCTATTTAATTTAGCACTATCACGAGATCTAACTATCTACAACTGCAAAATTAATAAAACAATGTATTCCTTGAGACTTTTCATGTTCAGCGCCATCTAGTTAAATAACATGTCCACTTTTGTATCTTTGACAAAGTTCGCTCATTAATTAGAAAATTAAGAAATATTTACATAATCAGAATGATTTATCCTTGATAAAAAAATGTACAAACAGTCTGGTAGGAAGTGAAAAGCAAATTTTACATTATTTAATTTAATGAGTTTGTTTGTGTATTACCTACAGCGCCATCTAGCGCCGAGTAGCAAACTCCACACTTACACGTGTGTCGGTTCCTTTGACAACAGCGAAAGAGGCGGCACCGCCTTTGTTTTGGTAAGTAGTTTCACTTTAAAATAATATTGAAATACTCACTTAGATTTGTGAATCCTTAAACTATTCATAATTATGAATCACTATCCCATTTTCGTTTTATATTCATTAAATTCCCGTAACGTATTACCTTTGCCAGAGTCGGTATTAATTGAAAAATTAATTTATAAATATTTGTTTATGTAAAATAAACGAGTTAAATTATTTTTAGGTAACGAATAACATTAAATCAAAATACAACAGCGCCATTAAATTAAATAAGCCTAAAAACTTCTACAGAAAAGTATCAACGGTCAATAAAACAATTTCAAATTTCCAATCGGATTCGAACTGGAAACTATTGCGGGAAGTAACCACTAATCTTAGATTTTGGTCGGCATTCCTTTGAAGTCGCCGAAAAAGCAGAAATTATTGTAAAGAATAAATCAGTTAGCCGCTGAATTTCCGAAGAGAAGGTTGTGTTACTCTTTCAGATTTTTTGAGTTTTCGTCTTTGAAACATTAAAAGTAAAGTGGTGAGAACCTGGTAAGTTAGATTGTAATTTATTTCTTCGTTAGTTGAGCGTGATGCCTAATCTTGTTGATAATTCGCAATTGTTGTAATGACATGCAATTTTGATGGGGAAGAGAAGCAATTTGTAAACTTTAAAGAGATATTTAAAGTACCTATATTCAGATATATTATTTTTTTGTCTGTGAATCATTTTTAAAAGATTAAATTATGTAGTTCATAATAATCGTCTCAATAATATTATGTATTTAAGGTGGGCATCAGCATACTAATAAGCTAAACACTTGTAGTCCGATTTTAGTGCTTAAAGGGACTTAAGGGCGATAGAAAGTCCAAAGTGTGTTTATTTTGTGCTGTAGGTACGTACCACAAGTTGAATTTACAAAAATTTGAAAATCGCGGTAGGTCCATTCACGTTGATGGGAAATTAATGATTAAATCAATAATTTGTAATATATCATCAAATTTTAATAACTCCACTTTCTAAATTAATTTTATTATAAGTAATTGTTGTAAATCGACGTTAATTTTAGTAACTGTATTTTAAAAGTAATTAAAATAATCGAATTTAAGTGTTGCATTTCCGGCCAAGCTTATTACGCGACTATCACGCGTAAAAACGAAAATATTCAATAGTAATTCTTGACTCTTGTACATACTTAACCATGAATTTGTAAAAAGGCGTGATTATTTAGTGAAATTATGAAATCTTCTGATATTTCAGACTCAGAATGTTCCCGTCAAAGAATATGATTGATTACATGACCGAAATCAACAGGTTGTTTCCTAGATTCGGAGAAAATGGTGAGCATGAATTATGTACCTAAGTTTTAAGTTAAGTATTTACGTCGAAAATGGCTGGGTATGCGAAAGGGTGCGCAGAATGAATCTTGTAATTTGTTTATCTGTCTGGGTATGTTCCGAATTTAATCGAAACCCTTTCAATAGGTAGTTTTTGTGTGAAGAGTAACAAACATCTTAATGTTTCATGAAACATTATATTGGTACATTATGACACCAAATCAATAAATCCAATAAGACTATGTTCTAAGGTGTGTAATTAAGCACTGAGTGGTACTAAGACTGAGTTAGTGCCAGCCATATTTTATTTACAAGTCCTAATTGTCATAATTCTTTCTAAACGCTATGATGGGACTGCATAGTTAGTTTTATTTTTTAAACACATTGAAGTTTACAATTTTGTTTATGTTATCTTGGAATAGCAAGTGTCTTTATTTTTTATTGTTAATCTAGTGTCTGGTCTATCAATCTACCAATTTAAATTCCATACCAATCTTTTCAGTAGGTTTTACAGAAACGTCCATATAAACCACATTTTCGGTATTCATAAGAAGAATAATTAAATATTTCCTGGCTCATATTCATATTCTTTATTGCACTCCATAAGTAAAGTAGGTATTACATATTATAGTTGCTTAGAACTAAAGCACAATTTATGGACCCTGTCGGGCACGGCAACGTAGGAGAGAGGAGGAGGCTCAGAACCATGTTTCTTAAATTGGTTACTAAAGTTTGTAATACATTTCAGAACCACAATCACCAAACATGCTACCAGGATATGGAAGTCCTCCATTACATCCTACCATGGCAAACCAGTCTTCAAGCTCTGCCGACTCCACATCACCAGAATCATTCCCCGAGTTATCAAGCTTTCAATTCAGACCATTCACACCGATACCCGAATGTCAACCAGTATCGGACACCCCATTCCCTATGAGACGACAACGTCCAATAATGGGTAGGAAAATAATGACTACAGAATATCCAACATTCGAAATGAGACCTCCATTCGAATCTCGCCAAGTTTCACCGATCAAAGTCATTGAACATGATGTTGATACAAGACCATTCTGGCCACATGATGTCCCTATGTACCCACAAACACCAACAAAGACAAACAGGATATTATTCGAGCATAAGAGCAACCCGAGTGTCTATGAACTGTTCCCAGCTGAAAACAAAGGCTTTGAGTTCAGAACACCTAACAAAAACATACCGTCACCGCAGACTTCTAGATTCAGCTCAGCCAACATCTCACCGAGTTCCGGAATCAGTGTTTCACCAATCTCACCAGTGCCACAACGCTTCATGACTCCACCACCACAGTTTAGAAGAAACTTCCTTGCTCCTGCACCGACAAGGCTGAATGATGATATTGAAGCTGGGAAGGTGTGCTCTTTCTGCCGTAAGAATGGGGAGACTCCACTGGTATACATGACCCATACTGTTAAGGAGAGGGTTGGCAACAGGAATGTTGTAACATGCCCTATTTTGCGTTCTCACGTCTGCTCCACGTGTCATGCTACAGGAGATGATGCTCATACAATGTAAGTGCCTGTATTTACAGTTTTATTTAGTAATACCTATATGCCACAGAAAACTTACATATAATATATTATAGACTAGCGGTCCCGGCGAACTTCCGTTTCGCCTTAAAGGATTTTCCCGCGCATTTGGCGAAAGACATTTTAAGACTCATTTTTCTACACCTTCGGTTACATTGTTCAAATTTTACCAAGGAACCCTAATTTTGTAGCCTATGTCAAATTGGAAGAATGTAGCATTCTATTGGTGAAAGATTTTTTTAAATCTGCCCAGTACTTTTTGAGCCTATTCATTACAAACATACAAAAATAGGTCAAATCTTTCCTCTTTATAATATTACTGTAGATGGGACATATATTAACTGTTAATAAAAGATCAAAAGCAAATCCTGAGTACTTTTCGCTTCTATGTGAAGTGATTGGCTTAAGCTACATTTATCGGCGGTGAGACTTTAGTGCTATCTCTTAAGACCTGGTTTCGATTCCCAGTCTGGTCAATATAGAAAACATATTTTCCATGTCTCTGGTGTGGGTGTTGTCGTACTGGCGTTTTTTTGATTTCTGTAACACAAGTGCTTCAGCTATTTACCACTGAATCAGATCATAGTATGTGATTTTATCCAATAGAGTTCTGTGCCTGAGCCTAATATAGACACAATCTCAAAAAATAAGGACTAGTCCAACTATCAAATTAAAATGAAAAAAAAACTATTTTTATTCGTCATCCCAATATCCTTGCATTAAAAGTTACAAGATAAGTTTACCCATTTCGACGAGGTAGTAAAATAATCATAAACTATTTTCAGAACCTACTGCCCCATTCTGCGTAGCAGCAACAATGGAAGACCTCTTCAGTCTACAACTATCACATTGAAGAATACCAGGGTCAAGAGCAATGGTAGAAAGAGGTACTAAATTTTTAAGTGTTTTGTACATAGTTCATATTGCTTGTAAGAGGCATAAAAAACATGTTCTTGTCATATCTTTACATAGTTATCTGCCTACTCATATCGCACCTCCAGTGCAAGACTGTCACTTATACAAAAATTGCAAGAATAAGTTAAATACAAAATAACTATCTACCTTTTTCTTTTTTTCAAAAGTAAGATAAAAGTTAACTTTGTAAATGTTATACATTTTGTCTAAATCTTGAAATATCTTAATGGTTTTAGATACTAAAGTTTACTGAAAATTTTGGGAAAGTTCCCTAGTCTATTACTGTTAACACATGATAGCGATATTTGTAATTGCCACAAGAAAACTCCACATTACACACACATATACTAGGACAATATAGCAATTTAGAGTGTTGATACTTCATATTGTTATGTGGTCTGCCTTGATAATTCAGAGATTTCATTCAAGTATGATTGGTAAATAACTAAATATATATTCACTTTTAAATGGGCATTAAAAAAATATGTTACTGTTAATGCTTAGTTTCATCCTCAATCATGCTAAAAACTATTTTCATTTTTGTAAATATTGTGTTTTATATGAATAATGTTTTTTACAACTTTTAAACAAATTATGCAAGTAATTGAATTTCTGAAATTAAATATGATATAGGTACATAGGTATTCTTACTTCACATATTCTGTATTTATAGTATTCTGAGTTTCATATAAATACATAAGATATGAGCTAGTTATATCACCAAAACTCATTAGTTTTTGGCTTTTTTTATCTAAAACGGTTACTGTGAATGTGTTTTTAAATGTAATATTATGCTAACAACAAAAATAAATTAAAAGCTATTAAGAAAGATACAAAGTACACAAATAACAAATGATCTGATCTCAAACTGATTTGAATTTAACACGCCCAAATGTTTTAAATATCCTAAGGGAATAAAAACAAGCTTTAGATATAGACTGAATTAGATTTAGTAATTAGTTAAAATAGACAGAATTCACAATACTAGTTTTAAAGATGTATTTTCAAAGTTATATGATCTTGGTAATGCCCAAAGCTTAGCATTATGTCCTTAATACTAATATACCTCATAGTTTGTCTATCGGTTTACTGTAGAATTTTAATATGAGTCTGTTCTGTTGAATACATATGGTACTTACTTCAAACAAAATGTGGGTAAATGTTTAAGTTGCAATTTTTTTATTATGATAAAGTATTTCTATTTTTAACAATATTTTCCGCCTTATAAATATTATTATTATGACTTTTTGGTAAATGTCTACATAGACATAAATATGGTAATGATAAATGATACCTGGGTCGTTCTTCTTTTTTACCGACAATAAGTTGTCCCCATTAACACGAATGTATAATTATAAAAACAAATATATGAGTACTTCAAACTATTGAAATATTCCTAATGTATGATAGATTAGGAATTATGTTATCATGTCGTAGGTACTTCTCTTAATTATTTAACTTAAGAAAAAAGTTACATCGCGTGACGGAGGTGTAAGTGGTACTATTTTTGAAGACCGTGACGGAGTTGTACATTTTGATCGATATTGTTTGCTTATAAATTAATTTGACATCATAAGATAGACCATCTGAAAAATGATTCCTCACACAACAATTTAGGCAGTATTACCAATGATTACTAATATGATATGTACATATTAAATATTGATTTATCAGTCATGTCCATTGTCGGTAAAAAAGAAGAACGACCCACCTACAATTGTGATTATAGACCAATTTAAGTGATTAAGACTTTTCTTAATGTTTTACAAACGCCCTCTAGTGGTGATAATTTCAAACCTATTTTAATTCAATGACTGAATTTTGCCCTTTTCTTTGTCTTTACTATAATATTTGTAGTATGACTAAGGCATGAATAAGTATTTTCAAAGTCTACCTATTGTGGGAAACTTAGCGCTTGCATTTATACTTTCGTACACTTATTTTACTTGATGACTATCACAAATCATGATGACATTTATAAATTGACGATTTTAATTTTACTGCGTGTATAATTTTACCTTATTTGAATAATTTTCTTGACAGCTGTATGCATTTTACATCGTTTTTAACTTCACTAAATATTTCAATTGACTAATTAAAAATATGGTGATGTAGACGTGAAAAGCCTTGTTTTAATTTATATTATATTTAACTTTTTGATAATTAATACTCAATTTGTGACTAATTTTGTTTTTGGTATATAATAATTACTACTATTGTCTTCTATATCGTTTAGTCTTCTTTTAGTTGTAGTAGTCCTTTAAGTCTTAATTTATATAATTGACTCAATACATACTTTGATCATAATTTGACTGCCATAGCTAATGAGTAATGACTAGTTAATAGTTTAATACTATTTGAATTTAATTAAAAATGACCTGTGTAATTTTATTGACATAGCTATTATATTTAGGCCAATACATAATGATAAGTAATTAATGTTCAGAACATAGTGATTCCAACTATAATTAGGTAAAATTTCCATTATTATTATACTTTAGTTTCGGACAGTATATGTTGTATTACTCTAATTGTGTTTTGTTATACTGATGGCTCGTCTTGGCGGGGGCACTGCCGTGCCCCCAGATATAAATACTCTACATGTGTCGTGTTAAAGGGATATGTTAATTAACCATCCATCATTTTACATTTAAACCATGGTTGAAATAGTCGTTATGTATGTAAAGTTCTAAAACATTTCAATTGTGTTGATAATTTTAATGAAATACTTAATGTGCAATGATTTCAAAGTAATGAATTTGTTCCTAAATGTAAAAGCAGTTTACCTGAAGGTACTGCTGTTTTAGAATTTAAGACTGATTCTTGCGTGAGTTTAATTAAATCTTAGAACAGTAAGTGATGATTTGAATGTATATTATGAAGTAAGTGGGTTGTCTACCAATGGTACAACTTGTTTAGGTATAATGCTGATTTTAGACTGATTCTAATAAAAAGAAGAAAAATGTTTTGTTTATATGAAAGATCCGTTAAACGGAAGTGTAACTTTGTAACAGTTGTTTTAATTTCTAAAAGATTTTTTATAGAATATATTGATTTTTTAATTTTAAACATATTTTATTTAAATGCCTCCTTGTATTTAATAAGAAACAAACTGGAAATGTTAGTATAGTCCTTTATACTTTAATTTGAACATTATTATACTATTTTAATAACGATTACACACTATGCCCTTAAAACTAGCGAAAGAGTTACTACCTGAGAGAGTTATGCCGATATGCTACACAAAAAAACTTAGGGCAGTTTCCCTAGATAATCTCTTTAGAAATTAGATAATGCAGGCAACGGATAGTTAGTTGTGCTGTTGGCCGGATACCGGATATCAGGCCGAATATCCCATCCGGTATTCGGCTAGCCAAACGATACATACCCTATAAATTTTAGTTTGTCGGTGGGTGCTCTTGTATACTAACCATTATTTTAAAGTTAATTCACTCGGTTCTAACACACGCAACAAAATCACTATCCGGTATTTGCCGGATAGTACGAAACTATCCGGTATTCGGCCAGATACCGGATATCCGTTGCATCTCTAGTTATTATGCAGCAATTGGCTACTTGACAGTTTTTGAAAAAGTATTGCAAAATGTGCGCCCGTTCATTTTATATCCCAAGCAATTCGATTTATCTGGAAAAAATGTAAATAACCAGAGAAAAATAAGATTTTGTGTAACACATTTAAAAAGCGCGCAAAAACGCCAAGTCATGTTACTGTTGAAATTATGACGTCAACGTTGTAGACAACGAACCGATACGCATAGGAACGACTTCATTTAGATAAACGGAAAATGTTTCAATAAATTCTTAATACGATTAAAGACACAATAATTCAATTTGATCGGTAAAATAATCATTGTTTCGCCACATTAAAATAAATTATTTTCGCCGACAGTTGTCATTTCCGAATTGCAATGGTGGTTTCCGTTTCGGTTCTTTTGTTCCACAGATAAAAAAAGTAAAATTTATTTTGCAAAATTAAAATACTAACTATGCTTTTAATTATAAAATAAAAATGTAAAATTATTACTTTACTAATAAGCTAACATATCTAACACTTTTCATGTTTTATTGTTAACACTGTCAAGTAGCCAATTGGCTAATAATTTTACATTTTTATTTTTAACTAGCTGCCGCCCGCGACTTCGTTCGCGTGGACTTAGTATTTTCCAGCAATAAATATAGCCTATGTTACTCATGGTGAATGTAGCCTTCTAATGGTGAAAGAATTTTTGAAATCGGTCCAGTAGTGTCGGAGCCTATTCATTACAAACAAACAAACATCTTTATAATATTAAATAATATAGTATAGATTAAAAGCATAGTTAGTATTTTATTTTTTCGAAATAATTAAAAAAAAATCCGTTTATGTAAATTAAGTCGTTCCTATGTGTATCGGTTCGATGTCTAGAACGTTGACGTCATAATTCCAACAGTGACGTATTGTATTATTTGTAGCAATTATTTATTATATTATATGTACTGTATGTTCAGGCGGTAGTGTCTTTATGGACTTCGGACATTCACAGTAACTTAAACACTATTGGCAACAATAGTTACGGTTTACATTTTATACATAGATACATCAGGGTAGTTATTTATTAACGAGCCCACAGTAATTACAAAATCCAAACTGTAACTGTCAATAATGTTATAGCAAAAACACGCATTTCGGCGTAATTATAGAGTACTAGCTGTGCCCGCGACTTCGTTCGCGTGGAATACATCCTTTCATGGTCGGTTTAACCCCTTTCTCCCCTAATATTCAAAACAAAAAGTAGTCTATATTTTAATTCAAATTCAAATTCAATATTTGTTTATTCAAGTAGGTTACATAAGATAACACTTTCGAATCGTCATTGTATATAATGCAAAGTGATTCTAGTTCCGGTTCGGAACCTATATCTACCGAGAAGACACCGGTAAGAAACTCAGCAGATCAGTTACAGTGCCAGTATCTAACTTATAGCTATGTGTAGAACACTTTGGACCAAGTCATATAGTTTTATTTTGATGAGTGAACAAAGCATTAAGTTATTTTAATAGGTAAACTGGAGCAGACCAGTCCCCAAAGGTGGCACCTGTTCACAAGCATGACGTATGTGCCAGCCATCGCTTCACTCAACCATATTGAAGGGAATGTAACGACCCGCCACATAGCGCCACCACCCCAGTGACGTTTTAGTGAGCATGACTACTACAGTCCCCCTAAGAACGCGACCAAATTAACAAAAATTTTGATCATCAACCTAACTATAGGACCTGGAGCACGAAGCATGTACCTACCTTTTATCTTATTCAGATCAATACAAATAGCATTATCATTATATTATGTCCATCATAAAATAAACAAACAAAAAAAAAATTTAATGTCATTTCTTAAAGTAATAAAAAAAAATTAAATTAAAATATGTCATCTCAATACAAAATTATCTTATTCAGATAAATACAAATAGCATTGTCATTATTCATCATTGTCCATCGTATAAAATAATTTAATTATAACATTTTTTTTAAATAATAAAATAAAATGAAACTATAAAGATGTCAACACAATAAAAGTGAAAAAAAAAAGATGAAACAAGTAGGTACATGTGCAGGCATGTGAACAGTGGCATGTATCAGGCCGGAAATCTTTTATCTATTAGAAAATCATTAACCGTATAGTAGCCTTTTTTCATTAGTAGATTTTTTACATTTAACTTAAACTTGTGCATAGGTAATTTAACAATAGTTTGCGGTAACTTATTAAACATTTTAATGCTTAACCCAACGAATGAATTTCCTATTTTATGGAGTCTGCGATCCAAGTTACGAGCTATATTTGTGCCAAATTTCATATCTCTAACTTCAAAAATAAACATTTTTCCATATAAACTTTCAAAGGTGGTATTACCCCCATCCCCCCCTTATTTTCTAATAAAAAGTAGCCTATGTCCGTTCTTGAGGTTAAGCAGGAAAGCGTAACAGACAGATACTTAGACAGACAGAGTTACTTTCGCATTTATAATATTAGTAGGGATTTTTGGTAGGCGCAATGTTTACAAACTTTTATTCTCCAATTTTTGGACAGGATTCTGTGAAAATTAAGATGCGTATAAGTTTTATATGCCATAATATTTTATCTTAAAGTTGTTTAGTATTTTGAATGACAGCAAAATCGACTTATTATAAATTCGCAAGGTAGATACAGACAGCCCGACCGCACTGAATAATGTCCTAGAAAAGTGGTAACATGCTACAGTATGTTTTTCTTTTAAAATGTACACAACACACTAGACGTACAGCTTTAGCCATAACCGTCAGATGTTTCTTTATCCCTGCTGTCGCTTTGTATCCCAGTATATCAATACCATTAGATTATCCCTGGGTATCTAACCTACCTACTTACGGCTGCAAACGTGCATTTACAATGTTGGCACAAATGTTCTACAAATTAAACATCGGAAACGAATTACGAACTAATTAAAGGAACTATGACGGGGCCTATTTGTTAGTTTGGAAGCTAATAGAAATTGGGTCGAGCTTGTAAGCTATATTTAGAAGTTTTTCACGGCCATCTTGCACACGCAGTCTTAGTTTATGAAAAACATCGGTAAAAGATAGTACATAACAACGATATTTCTTGAAAAAAGTGGTTAATTACACAGTTATACATTTATTTTGTCAAAATGGCGGCATATGATTCATGG
Organism: Glyphodes pyloalis; assembly: GCA_037074685.1. Classification (NCBI taxonomy): domain Eukaryota; kingdom Metazoa; phylum Arthropoda; class Insecta; order Lepidoptera; family Crambidae; genus Glyphodes; species Glyphodes pyloalis. Next base: position 10,518,767 of record JAYKKO010000020.1, on the reverse strand, counting down.
AAATCTTGTCTTCCACTCTATGATTGGCCGGTGGATACAGAAAATCTTCCTGTAATGCGCATCGTTACGCCCAAGAATACTTTAATGTGTGGAATATACGGAATGTAAGTAAACGTAGATGTAAACTTTATTTTTTAAGAGTTTTTTCACGAATACATAACAACAATTTGTTTGTTCATTGTTCGATAAAGTACCTACGTGCCATTATTATTAGGGCCTGACACGTGTCAATTCAAATATTCCCGCCAAGTTAGATTACTTTTTTTGGTCTGTTTACATAGGTCCTAACTATCTCCGTTTGAATTTTTAGGTACAAAATCAAAATTGTTATCTGAAATAAACCTTTTGATCAATTTTACTCAAGAACTTTGTCTTAGCTTTTAATAACGTTTCTATAAACTTGGTTTAAACAAAATGGGTTTATATTTTCTCATTACCCGGTCGTGCACGATCTTTTTAAATGCACCTAATTGATAAAACGTCAATGTTACTTCAATGTCAATTTCGAAAAATCAAAACCAACCAAATTTCAAAAATAATTTTGGTTCTCTTGCGTCTCGGCTGCCCGGTTTCCGCATGCTGTCTAAATTCCAGTAAAATTCCGTAATGTTCTAAATTGCCTTACCAATAAACAGCAAAAGCAAAAAAATGAGTAAAACAAAAGTTTCCAAAACTTCTCTTCCCTCTGGAAAGCAAGAAGATGATTTCGAGTCATACAGCACAACACCAGAGTTTATTTACGGTGGGCCGTTTGTGAAGCAAGAGAAACCGAGCCCACTCCTGGGCACGTCTACGCCGATCAATTTGCAACTGCAGGGCACATTCAAAAAGTATGTTCATAAATTAATGTTCTTACGTTTTCTTAGACAAGGCTTTTTCTTTTTAAACTTTCTGGCAGACAGGCATTGTTATAATGACCATTAAATAGACTTGATTCTAATCTAAATGATTCTAATCTAAACAAGGATGTTATCTGTTTACCTACCAATCTTTTGTAAAAAACAAATCCAAACGAAAACACAGGCTTGTTGTTTTAATTGAATCGTAATTAGTATTACTAAATTTTGGTGACACAGAGAGACAATCAGCATTATTAACACTATTTTATTTCATAATAATGTTAAATTCAATATCAATAAATTTATTTGATTGAATTCCTATAATTTAATTTGAATGTTTAACTGTGTTTCATATTTCATTATCATATATCATTATATTTTTAAATAAACAATGAGTAAAGGGATTAAAAATGAACCCTTTATCAGTGTTGAGTTGATTTCCCCATGACTGCCAATGTTGACCGGACTGAATAGTTTATAATATAATCATATGAAATGTAACATCACATCACATGTTATGTTTTACATCATAATGTATGTTGGTAAGCATAACAGCTAAAGTGCAGTACAAAGTCCCGAATGTGTAATACTTTTGACTGTACCATAACTGTTATGAATTTAGGTCCTAAAAAATGTTGATGCTCTCTGTATCCATTAGCAGAGATCTCCATAAATAAGAATTCATTTAGGATAAAATCAAAATTTCTACTAAATAAACTAAATACTTTCTCTGAAGAGCCCATAAAAAAAATGTTGATGTTATTATTGATGTTGATAAAGAGTTAAAAAGCTATGTCTCTTATATTAATAATAATGTTTTACAATATAAAGGATATATTAAGTGAAGGGAAGTGTTAATTTTTCGTGTATGATGTGACACCTTAAAAGGTTGTGCGCACATTTATGCAATGTAATCGATCATATTTTTATAAGGAACATCGTAACAACCACTATATGTTTAATTAAACAAATAAAAGTAAATGCTAGCATCAAATGGAAATTTATAATTTTTAAATCCAATCAATAATAAATAATAAATAAATAAATAAATAAATATTGGACAACATCACATACATTGCTCTGATTCTGTGGTAAGTAGCTAAAGCACTTGTGTTACAGAAATCAGAAACAACGACGGTACCACAACACCCAGACCCGAGACAATACAGAAAAGTTCGTTTCCCATATTAACCCGACCGGGGATCGAACCCGGAACCTCTGAGATGGCGCGACGCCAAAGTCCGGCACGCTCGCCTCTCGGCCACGGAGGTCGTCAAAAATCAATATTATATTATTCCTAAAATTCTAAAGGTGATGCTAATAAAAAGGAGAGTCATGATGACAGTTAAATAATAAATTGACAATAAAGAAAATGATGTAGCTAATTAATAGTTTTACGTAGATAAAAGCAATTTGTCCTTATCTTAATTACTGACTTTATTGAACCTCATTGTCTGTAACTTGCACCTTAATATTAATTAGATTTTATCTCATTCATTTACCTACTCTTCTGTAAATAGGTAGGTAAGCAATGGCAAATGTATCATCAGAGATTGTTTTCATTTAGGGGGATATAAATCCATGTTTTCTAAACACTACAAACTTAGACACTGTATGATGTTTTATAGTATAAATCCTTCCTCGATAAATGGACCATGCACCACAAAAATATATTTTCAATTTGTGCCAGTAATGTGTTTTCAGTGTTAGTTGCAATTTTTAAGAGATTAGTGTGTTCAAACAAATGAACTCTTCAGCTTTAATAATATTATTGGAGTACATAGAATAATCGAGGGCACCTAATAGGTATTTTTTGTTTCAAGTACCCAATTGATTATTCGAGATTAAATTTGCTAAAATAATAAAATATTTAATAACAAAATTTTGTACATATTAAAATATAACAATGTATGTAGTTGCAAAACTTTAATGCAAAAACAACCAGTAACACCATCGTACTACCTTTGACTTCAATTGGTTAAATAAAATTATCCTTATTGCAATCCAGCAAAGATCACATTGTTCTGTATCGAATTTTGTCGATGTTACGTCATAATCTGTTAGCATTTACAACATAACCGGTATTTTCGGCCGCCATGATATAGCCCGGATAGCTCAGTCGGTAGAGCATTGGACTTTTAATCCAAGGGTCCAGGGTTCAAGTCCCTGTTCGGGCGGCTCACTTTTTGTATTTTATTTTGTTATTTTAAATGTGTTTTTATATTTTTTCAGGAGTTTTGCATATTATTCGCTAAAAGAGCGGATGCCAGTTATTTTAACTAAAGTTATAGACTACTGTTCAAGGGAAGGCTCGAAGATAAAAAGTAAGAATGGTGCTGTAAGTACATACTGGAAATTATATCGCATTTTCTTAATACATAATATTTATTTTAAAAAAAATTTCACAATAAAAAAAGTTTAAAATATTTTTTACTTTAAAATTTAAGGACGTGTCCTATTTCGGGATATGATTTTGTTACCATTGAGTTACGCCTCATAGAGAATATTATTAAATGAGTATAAATCGTATTTTTTCTTTTATATACGTGTATTTGCAAAAAAAATACAGATAAATTGAAGATTTTTCTGTACTTTTTTTTAACAAAATTAATGATACAAATAATAACTACTTATTACTATATGTATAATCGTGCATGTTTTAAGTAACAATATTATTTATTGCATCAATGATTTTAAATTGTGTTTTACAACATACTAATTTGCAAGTGATTTTTGCATGAAAACATTTTTTTTTTCGTAAAATAATAAGTATTCTTATAAAAAATGTATTTAGTTGAAATGTTTTTTTATTCTATTTTCTTAAATATCTTTATTTTTATTCTATTTTCTTAAATATAATAAAAATCAGCATTAAAAGAGTTAAAAATGTTTACAGACAGAGATATATCCAGCCGCCTCACAAAAAACACATGTTTTACGAAGTTCGTAAAATGACGTCACATTTCAAGTTTATTTTCTGTAGTTCACTTTGTTAGTTTAGGGGTGAGCGCCCTACGCTCCCCCGAAAGTCTGAAAAAGGCATTCACAGCCTTATCAGTTAGGAAAAAACATAGGTATACAAATACATAACCATAACCTTGGGAAAAATGCACCTGGGTCGTTCTTCTTTTTTACCGACAATAAGTTGTCCCCATTAACACGAATGTATAATTATAAAAACAAATATATGAGTACTTCAAACTATTGAAATATTCCTAATGTATGATAGATTAGGAATTATGTTATCATGTCGTAGGTACTTCTCTTAATTATTTAACTTAAGAAAAAAGTTACATCGCGTGACGGAGGTGTAAGTGGTACTATTTTTGAAGACCGTGACGGAGTTGTACATTTTGATCGATATTGTTTGCTTATAAATTAATTTGACATCATAAGATAGACCATCTGAAAAATGATTCCTCACACAACAATTTAGGCAGTATTACCAATGATTACTAATATGATATGTACATATTAAATATTGATTTATCAGTCATGTCCATTGTCGGTAAAAAAGAAGAACGACCCACCTATACCAAGAATGTTAAGATCTTACAATGTAATAAACGGCGAATGTGATCTCTATATTTGCTATGAGACTATATCTAAATTCCAGAACACAGTTGAGTCATTTTATCAGCGGAACAGCTAGAATAATTTGTGTTAATTTATTATTTACTAGCGGTCCCGGCGAACTTCGTTTCGCCTTAGAGATTTTTTCCCGCTTTTCTGTTGAAATTTTCAAATTTTACCAAGGGTATGCCTAATTTTGTAGCCTATGTCAAATTGGAAGAATGTAGCATTCTATTGGTGAAAGAATTTTTTAAATCGGCCCAGTTTGAGCCTATTCATTACAAACATACAAAAATAGGTACAAATCTTTCCCCTTTATAATATTAGTATAGATGTAACTCGCAACTCTAAACTTATCATAATCATCTAAATCTGTTATTTTTAAGTTAATGTTGTGTTCACCTGTAATTTGGTTGCATACTAGATGCAACTTTCAATCCTACTTCATTTATTCAATGCTTGTATGTAACCTGTTGGTGTACCAAATAAATAAATAAGTAAATATAATGCGGGCCACGCAAGATGTTTCTTCACGCTACTTTTGAAGGAATGTTCTTTTTTATCCAATTACATAGGATAAAAGGCGCTGACTTGTTTTTTCAGTCGGATTCAGATCTTCTTAACTTCATCCAGTACGTTACTAAGCTCAAGAATGACCTGGTCACCAATAAGAAGTATGACCTGCTCACAGTGGACACGCCAGAAGCGAAGAAATGGAACGAGTGGATACAGAACTCAGAGAACAGTTACTATTTCACTAATACTTGGGTATTTACTGAGTGTTACATCTACAGGAGGCTGAGGGAAGGATGCGAGTTGCAGTAAGTGTCTTTTTTTATACAGCCGTAATGAAGGTTAAGTAGTTTTGAGAGGTAGGGCATAGCGATTTATCGCTCGAACTGGAGCAGCCCGACTGGTGAAATACCTCTACCTTACAGAAGACCGTAGCCAAATAACAATCACTTCTGTGTTGTTGTGTTCCTGCGTGTGAGTAAGGTTTCCAGAGTTCCTGGGGGGTGCTACATTAGTAGCAGGGGTCAGGCCTTTAAGGTAAGGGCGACAATTTTAGTAACAGATTTATTATGCTGTACTTATCACCCTTTAAGCTAGGACCTCATTACCACTTAACATCAGGTGGGATGAGGTCAATATTGAAGTGCAATATAATAAAAAAAGATCGCTCCCTATTGCTCTAATTCTGTGGTAAGTAGCTAAGCAACCAGACCCGAGACAATATAAAAAAATCCGTTTTCCATATTGAGTGGACCGGTAATCAAAGATAGTGCTATGTCAAAGTCAGGCCCACTCGACTCGACCGGTAATCGAACCCGCGACCACAGAGATAGTGCTATGTCAAAGTCGGGTTTTGGCTCCCCTCAGCTACGGAGGTCGTCATGTCAAGTGAGACACGTTATTTATAGTGTGGCGGCTACTGGTTCTTCCCTATTAACCGCCTACTATATTCTGAATAGCCAAGGAACTACTATAGTATAGTTGAGTTGAGCTTTGGAGTAAAACACCCAAGCAACGATAATTTGCAATTTATTCTGAGAGTACAAGAAGCAGAGTAAATATACACAGATCGAACATTCATATTTATACTTAAATCTAATTAATAATAATGAAGGTCCGTGGTGGGCGCTCGTAGCTCCATAGTGGGGCCGCGCGCAATATGGCGACCGGCCGTAGCGTCATGGCCGTCGTCTAAGCCCCGCCTCCGCGCGGCTTGAACAATGGAGGCGTAGCGGCCATATTACCGTGCGCAGGAGTCCATCTTGCGTTCTGCTCATTAGGGACGGGCGACGTTGGTTGACGTCATACATCACGCCACCGCATACGTCATTGATCATACGATCTATTTGCGTGTGTATTATACCAGCAGTAGCACTTGCGTCCGCTACACTACTCCCCCGGCGAGACCGTAACTACGGTCGATAGTAATCTGGGAATCTTACTACTCGCCCGCTTTTTGTCTTATTAGTGATTACTGGTTGACCTTGAGGTAGTGCTTCTCTAGCCCTGCCCTGCGGTACGGGGCCAAAGAATACTACCGAGGTATCCCTGCCTGTCGTAAGAGGCGACTAAAAGGGCCTTCAGGGGCGTAGAGTCTGGACAGCGGGAGGCTCGATCAGGCTCAATTGCGTCCCTGAGGATGACGACGTTGCCGAGCTAGTCAGCAACGTCGGAGCGCCGTGCGGTTCACTACCACGAACCGCACAGTCAGGGCGCGGGAGGGGGGCTCTTGCCTGGACTTGATGCGGAACACGGGCTCGTCCGGCCGCGCGTATGACGCGTCGGCCGCCGATGCTTCCGCGCCTCCCTCGGGATGCGGCAGCGATACCCATGCCGTAAGGCGTGGTGATGGCTGCGGCGACCTGGGGTTGTGAGCGGTGGCGGCGGCGGCCGAGGCGGGGGCGCGCGATGGAGCGAGCGCGTGGACTGCGTCTCGTACTTGCAAGAGGTAATCCTCTTTTGGGGGGCCGGCTTCTGCTTGTGACGCGGTGACGACCCATTGCGCTTAGCCTTGCAGCCTAGCTGTCTGGCTTCGTGCTTGGGCGGTGACGCGACAGAGGCAGTTGTCCGGCGGAGCGCAGCTGCTGAAGGACGACGGCCGAGTTCCGCCGGTGGGGTTCCCGGCGTCCTTCGTTCGAGCGCTGACGCGGACTGCCATGGGGTTTAGTCCGTGCAAGTCGGACATAACCCGCATTAGCTCCTCCCGGGCGGTGCGGGTATCCGGAGGGATTCCCCATGTAAAAAAAAAAAAAAAAAAGTGCTTCTCTAGCCATAAACGCAGGTTTCAGTCGGTCTATTGTGACTTTTTGCCTTTGCCCTTTTATTTCTATGTCGTATGTCTTGTCATCTCTTTCGAGCACTCTGAAGGGTCCTAAGTAGGGTGTTTGGAGTGACTTTCGCCCTGGAGCCTGGCGTAGAAAGACATGGGTAGCAGTACTTAAGTCTTTGGGCACGTAGAAGGTACGACTGGAACCAGTATGCCAATTTGTAGGTTGAGGGGTCAGTTTATTCATGTGCGAACGTAGCCTGTCAACCAGACGAGTTAAGTCTGCCTCTTCTTTGTTATTGCTGTCAAAGAATTGCCCTGGAAGACGAAGCGGCTCGCCGTAGACTATTTCTGCTGTTGATGCATTCAGATCTTCTTTGTGTGCTGAGCGTATACCCAGGAGCACCCAAGGCAGGGCTTCTGACCAGCTTGTAGTTGTGGAACAGGTGATAGCGGCTTTTAACTGCCGGTGTAGCCTCTCAACCAGACCGTTAGCTGCCGGGTGGTACGAGGTGGTAAGATGGTGAGTTGCTCCGATCATTGCTGTGAGTTCTTTGAAGGTGTGCGACACGAACTGGCGGCCGCGGTCAGTGGTAATATGCTCGGGGCAACCGAACCTCGCTATCCATCCAGAAGTAAGGGCAGCTGCGCAGGTCTAGGCTGTGATGTCCTGCAGTGGATACGCCTCAGGCCAACGTGTGACGCGGTCGACAATCGTGAGGCAGTACCTGTTACCAGAAGATAAGGGTAAGGGACCAATAATATCTATATGGATATGTTTGAATCTACCTGATGGTGTCTGAAATGCTGACAATGGGGCTTCTGTATGTCTGAAGATTTTACTGCGTTGACAATGTTGACACTCCCTCGCCCACTGTCGACAGTCCTTCCTAACTCCAGGCCATACAAATCTTTGCGTTACTAAATGGACAGTTGCTCTTACGCCCGGATGGCTTAATTTATGGAGTAAGTCAAATACCTGCTTGCGAAAAGACTTGGTGATAAACGGTCGTGTGGTTACTGATACGTCGCAATATACTTCAGCTGTAGCCTCTGGTATCTTGATTTTTTCCAACTTCAGTGAAGATCCGTGCTTCAGTAGATGCTGCAACTCGTAGTCATTTTCTTGTTCGTGGGCCAAGGACTTGTAATCTATGGGTAAGTTAATTTCATCAATGCGAGACAGAGTATCCGCGACTATGTTGTCTTTACCTGGGACATATCTGATGTCGGTAGTAAATTGACTGATATAGTCAAAATATCGAAACTGACGTGGTGAACAGTTTTCCCGTTGCGATGTAAACGCAAAAGTCAGTGGCTTGTGGTCCGTCATTACGCAAAACTTCTTGGCTTCCACCATGAATCTAAAATACCTGATAGCTTCGTAGATTGCTAGGAGTTCTCGGTCGTAAGGGCTATACTTCTTTTGCGTAGGGTTAAATTTTCGTGAAAAGAATGCTAATGGTTGCCATTCCTGGTTTACCCGCTGCTGTAAGACTGCTCCCATTGCTATGTCAGATGCATCAGTTTGAACTGCTAACTCAGCTCGCGGGTCTGGGTAAACAAGGAGTGTAGCATCAGTGAGACTTTGCTTACATTTATTGAACGCCTTCAGTAAGTCCGGTGTCAGTTCGATCAGTTGCGATCCTCTCGTTTTGGGGCCGGCTAGAAGACTGTTAAGCGGTGCCTGAATAGCAGCTGCTGACGGAATAAAACGGTGGTAAAAGTTTATCATACCCAGAAATTGCCGTAGCTGCTTGATGGTTTTGGGCACTGGGAAGTCTTGTATAGCCTGCGTCTTGAAAACTGGTGGCCGTATACCTGCTGCTGAAACTTTGTAGCCCAGGAATGTTACCTCTGTTTTCCCAAATACACACTTATTAGTGTTTAACAGTACACCGTATTCTGCAAGTCTTTGGAACAGCTGCCTGAGGTGTTGATGGTGTTGACATTCATTTTGGCTAAATACCAAAATGTCATCCAAATACCCGTAGCAAAAATCGAGTCCCCGGAGAACCTCGTCCATAAAACGTTGGAACGTTTGCGCCGCGTTTCGCAGTCCAAAAGTCATGAATGGGAACTCGTATAAGCCAAAGGGAGTGGTTATGGCAGTTTTCTCTATGTCTCCTTCAAAAATGGGTATCTGGTTGTAAGCCTTAATTAAATCGCATGTTGAAAATATTGTAGATCCTGTCAGCTGGTGAGAAAAGTCCTGTATATTCCGTACGGGGTATCTGTCCGGAATAGTGCGTGCGTTTAAAGACCTATAATCCCCGCATGGTCGCCATCCATCACCCTTCTTACGTGCTAGATGGAGGGGTGAGGACCAAGGGCTTTCGGATCGACGAGCTGTTCCATTCTTGAGCATCTCCTCGAACTCTTCTTTAGCGATCTTCAGACGATCAGGGTCAAGGCGGCGAGGGCGGCTAAATACTGGTGGGCCTGGTGTGGTTTTTATGTGATGCACTGTATTATGCTTGACAGTACCTGGTTTACCCGCGGGGCGTGTGATCTCCGGGAATTCCCTTAGAATGCGATGGTAATCCGTATCTGCTATTATGGTACGAACTGATGAAGTCGGCTTTTCAGTACACTGCCTCGGTGCGGCCACAGTGAGCGTAGTCACTCCATCCACTAATAGCTGGTTGCGACAGTCGACTAATAGGCTATAATATCCTAGAAAATCGACGCCGATTATCGGTCTTGACACATCAGCCACGATGAACTGCCATGTAAATGCCCTTCGGAGACCTAGATCTAGGGTAAGTGGCATGTATCCATAAGTGGATATGATGGTCCCGTTTGCTGCAAATAGTTCATACCTCGTTTTAGCACGCGGCTCTCGAATGGCAGACCGAGGAAAGACACACAGGTCTGAACCCGTATCTACTAGATATTGTATCTTCGTCCTACGGTCCGTAATGAACAGGCGGCTGATTTTGTTGTGGCAGTCGTTAACCGCCTCTACTGGCTGCCTCTGTAGTTTCCCGGCTTGCTAGAAAAACTACACGGTTGCACGCATTTCTTTGCATTGTTGCCAAATCGATAGTGGTACCAACAGTGAGGATGCTCCTTAGGCCTAGATCGTGATCGGGAACGATATCCGCGCGACTTACTGCTATACCTGTTTTGTGAACGCGGTCGCCTGCGTAACTCCATGCTCATAGCTTCCAGCTTCCGACTCAATTCTTCTACCTTTCCGGTTAGCAATTCCACAGCGGTGCTAGTTGGTTTGGCAGGCGGTGGTGCTGACATGCTCGTGCTTGCTACTTGTCCAGTCATAGGAACGATGTCATTTATCCGGTCTGCTAGTTCAGCTAAACCCTCCAAGTCCATACTCATTTGCGAGGCGACTATAGTTTGCAGGTTTGTTGGCAACCGGCTTGACCAAATTGTACGGATAAAGTCGTTGGGTACCGTAGATCCAGCTAACTGCTGCAGGTGGCGTAGAAATTGCGATGGCTTTCGATCGCCGAGTTCCTCATGCATTAGTAGTTGCTTGGTTTTGCGTTCCTGTGATGCTGACAACCGCTTGATCAATTCTGACTTTAGCTTGTCATACCTCCCAGTGTCCGGCGGAGATACCACCAAATCTCTGACTTCGGCAGTGTGCTGCGGCTCCAGTTGTGAAAGCACGTAGTAAAACTTCGTGCTGTCGGCAGAGATATTAGAAAGTGCAAACTGACCTTCAAGCTGCGCAAACCATAATATCGGATCCTCAGGGTTGAAAGTCGGCGTTCTTACTCCCACTCGGCAAAGTTCCATGGTTGTTTCCTTGCTATCCGGCATTCTTCGATAAACGGGGTCACCAATGTGGCGGCTACTGGTTCTTCCCTATTAACCGCCTACTATATTCTGAATAGCCAAGGAACTACTATAGTATAGTTGAGTTGAGCTTTGGAGTAAAACACCCAAGCAACGATAATTTGCAATTTATTCTGAGAGTACAAGAAGCAGAGTAAATATACACAGATCGAACATTCATATTTATACTTAAATCTAATTAATAATAATGAAGGTCCGTGGTGGGCGCTCGTAGCTCCATAGTGGGGCCGCGCGCAATATGGCGACCGGCCGTAGCGTCATGGCCGTCGTCTAAGCCCCGCCTCCGCGCGGCTTGAACAATGGAGGCGTAGCGGCCATATTACCGTGCGCAGGAGTCCATCTTGCGTTCTGCTCATTAGGGACGGGCGACGTTGGTTGACGTCATACATCACGCCACCGCATACGTCATTGATCATACGATCTATTTGCGTGTGTATTATACCAGCAGTAGCACTTGCGTCCGCTACAATAGCTAAACTAACTGTTGCCCGCAATTTCGCCTGCGTTATTTCACGATAAAAGTATTCTATTTATGCTAGCTGTGTCCGCGACTTCGTTCGCGTGGACTATATACTTTCATTGTTGGTTTAACCCCTATATCCCCTAATATTCGAAACAAAAACTAGTACATATTTAAATCCAAGTTTCGAGCCATATTTGTGCCAAGTTTCATATCTCTAACTTAAAAAATAAACATATTTCCATATAAAATTTCAAAGGGCTTATTTTTAAAACAAAAAGTAGCCTATTTCCGTTTAAGGGGGTTAAAGTAATCAAGGTCCTTTACCAAATTTCGGATTCAAAATCGGTTCTTCAGAAATAAAGAAAAGGTCATTTGGTGACATGAAACAGTATATAAAGAACAACTATGCCACTAAAACCACTCCAATATTTGTCGAGGTGTCTGCGTGACACCCCGACGCTGGTCTTCGGGTTCAGTGGTTTAGGCGTGAAAGCCGGACAGACAAACAGACAGACACAGCTACTTTCGCATTCGTAATATTAGTATGGATTATTTGTTTCCAGAAAGACGCTTGGCAACTTTGATCCGTTCGACGAACAGAAAGAAAAAGCGCTAGCCAATAGTTTGGAGCCTATGTGCATAGCGGCTGAGAAAGTAGTTGGTATGTTGCCTGAGAGCGACAAGGAGAAAAGAAAGGCTGACTTCATCACTCTAATAAAGGTTAGTTTACATTCCTCAGATTCTGTAGTAAGAGGTCATCCATAAAACCTTTGCCCCCTCGCAAGGGGGTCGACAAAGTGGGACATGGTGTGACAAAGGGTTGGAGGGGTCCTTAGTTTTGTAACATCACATTTCTAATATATCTAAACTAGCTGTGCCCGCGACTTCGTTCGCGTGGACTACATCCTTTCATGGTCGGTTTTACCCCTTTCTCCCCTAATATTCGAAACAAAAAGTAGTCTATATTTTAATCCAAATTTTGAGCTATATTTGTGCCAAATTTCATATCTCTAACTTCAAAAATAAACATTTTTTCGTATAAACTTTCAAAGGTGGTATTACCCCCCGCCCCCCTTATTTTCTAATAAAAAGTACCTTATGTCCGTTCTTGAGATTTTATCAAAATCGGTTGAGAGGTTTAAGCAGGAAAGCGTAACAGACGGACAGACAGACAGACAGACAGACAGACAGACAGACAGACAGACAGACAGGCAGAGTTACTTTCGCATTTATAATATTAGTAGGGATTAATGAAAAACAATGTAGATTGCCCCGACCTGCTGAAAATGTTTAGCTTTAGGGTTCCTGTAAGACCACCACGTAAGGCTGTCACACCACTTTGTCCTCCTTTCGCAGACTTCACACTTGATTTGCCCATTGTACTAGCTTTCGTACACTTCTCTAACTTGTTAAAGATACTGTTTTATTTTCTTTTTTTGTTTGCTTTGTCTAATTTTGTCTTTTTTGATATTGTAATTAAAAATATAATCTTTTCATTTTGAGCATGGGTTAAGACGGCCTTGGGTGGAGCGACGCCAAAGTCCGGCCCACTCGCCTCTCGTCTGCGGAGTTCATCACATGTGATGTTGTACCAGTGTTGATTTATGTTTGTACTGATTGATGTTTAATATCCTTACAGCTTTGTCTTTGGGCTAACAAGTGTGATCTGTCGCTGTCAGCTGGAGCACAAGTCACCCTTAAGGGTGAACCCGCCCCCACGGCAGCTGATTCGGCTAAATCGAAAAGTAAGGTTATTCGTCCTTTTTTTAAGGGGGGATTCTGGGGGAGGGGGGAGCCCTTCCTCAAGAATAGGCAGCGGCGTGTGTGGGACTCCCCACGCTACCAGAGTCAAACTTATTTTGTTCATGAAAATTAAATATTTATCTATACTAAATTATCAATGCGAAAGTAACTCTATCTGTCTGTCTCTTTGTTTGTGTTGTAAACCACTGAACCGATTTTGATGAAATTTGGTACAGATATATGCTTTTCGTTTTGAAAATAAAGGGTGATGGGGGTAATACCGCTGTTGGGTAATACAGCCCTTGAACGTTTATATGGGAAAATGTTTTTTTTAGGTTAGAGATATTAAATTTCGCACAAATATAGTTCAAAACTCATGTTAAAAAAAGGACTTTTTGTTTCAAATTTATGAAGAGATAAGGGTAAAACTGACAATGATGGTACGTAGTCCACGCGAACGAAGTCGCGGGCACAGCTAGTGCTATATAACGGTTTGCGGACGGTAGTTTGACGTGACAACACTGAGCCGATCGCTCGAGCCGTTCACGCCTCTCTCTCGTTCGTGCTGCGCTCTCGCTTGCGGAACGTGACAATGAGCGTAACGGGACAATGATGTCATCTTTTGCGTGCATGCAGCCCGTAGCATCGAGTTATTAGACGTTGTCACGTCCATAATAAATTAATTACAAGCGGTAATTTTGTCGTGTTCCAAGTTGTTTTAAAAGAAGTAGAGTAGGTAGTTTTCTCCTGGGGTGTGCTACTATTCGCAGCAGGGGCCAAGCCTTCAGGGTAAGGGCGAAAAGTCCAGTAACAGATATTATTATCCTGTACTTGTATTAAGTACAGGATAATAATATCTGTTAGTACTCCTGTATTAAGCTAGGACCTCATAACCACTTAACATCAGGCTGGATGAGGTTAATATTGAAGTGTACCTAATATAAATAAATTAAAATTAATTAATTGTAAGTAATTTTGTCGTGTTTCAAGGTGGCTCCAAGGTCAACAGCGCTACAAGTACCTCTAACATGTCAGCGATGGAAGGACCCCTCGTAGACCCGATACAGATGATCATCGACTTGAAAGACAAGGTGGGTCCTTACTTCAAAGTCAATATTTTTTATTCACATACATTTCATTACTAATACTTATGAATAGTCTCTATACAAAGCAAATGAAGCTACCTCCGGTTCGGAACCTATAACTAAAGAGTACATACCGGCAAGAAACTCAGTAGTTTTTTTACAAATAAAAGCTAAACTTATTACTATATTTGCACTAAGACAGACAGTTAGTTTGTCAATTGTAAATCAAAAATCAATAAAAAAAAGTATTTACTAAATTAAATTAACTGTGGTACTATTTTAGGGTTCCGTTTATCTTAGGGCCCAATGTACGGTTCATAATGTACATTTCCTCTGCATCGCTCTTATGTCCGTGTGCATAAAGACTAAAGTGGAACTGCAAGTGTATGCATTGACGTTCTGTCGACCGTACATTAAAGTTTTTTTTGCGGTGCAGGATTCGAACCCACGACCTTCACGTATCGCGCGTGCTGCTCTTCCAACTGAGCTAACAGCTAACAGCGATTTCAGTTGTACCTATTAACTCGTAACTTTTGGTAAGTGTCCTCTGCTATAGGAAGGGGAAATTTACCAGTTTCTGTAAAAATAGTATAATATTATACTTTTGCAGGTTCTCGTCGACGATTCAGCTAAAGCAGTTGATGCCATATTTGCTAAAGCCGAAGCGATGGCCAAAGCTATTGAAGGGGTGAGTTTGATCTTAATTATCTAAACGCTAATTATCGTGATAAACGGAAGGATGCGACCTCGTCCTACCCCTCTGGAAAGAAAGAATTGACTGTTTGATTGATAGATACACTTTATTGCACAGAAAATGTACAGAAAACAGTTTCACAGACCCATTATTACAATTTAAGCGACCTTTATATTTTGACGACCTCGGTGGCGCAGTGGCTAAGGTAGGCCCAAAGCGCGTAAGGTCCCGGGTTCAATTCCCGGTCAGGTCAATTTGGAAAACGAACTTTTCTCAATTGACTTGGGTCTGGGTGTGCTGGGATGACGCCCCCAGTTAGTATCCGTTGTCTGGTACTCATAGTACAAGGGAAAACCTTAGTTTGAGACCAGGTGATTGGTGTGATTGTCTGGCGCATTTATTTATTTATTGCTTGAAAAAAAGTTCTTACAAGCAACCAATACATTGACAGTGAAGTACCATTTTTATATGATAAATGATTTAGGACCTTATTTTGTACTAAATAAATCTTTTTTTCTTATTATTTGAGCTCTTATAGTTAGGTGGTATTGGTAAAATCTGAACATACTTAAATGTTCAAGTAAAGAGTATTATTCTCTATATGTGTTGTGTGAGAATAACACATATTAAAACACTTTACATTGGCGGAATCATCGAGTTGTCTTTTTTTTTATCTTTATTTAATACTAGCTGTGCCCGCGACTTCGTTCGCGTGGACTACATCCTTTCATGGTCTGTTTTACCCCTCTCTCCCCTAATATTTACAACAAAAAGTAGTCTATATTTTAATCCAAGCTTCGAGCTATATTTGTGCCAAATTTCATATCTAACTTTAAAAATAAACATTTTTCCATATCAACTTTCAAAGGTGGTATTACCCCCACCCCCCCTTATTTTCTAATAAAAAGTAGCCTATGTCCTTTCTTGAGATTCAACGTATACCTATACCAAATTTCATCAAAATCCGTTCAGCCGTTTAGGCGTGAAAGAGTTACTTTCGCATTTATAATATTAGTATGGATGGGGCTTTTGTTCACACGAACATGCCAGCCCCATTGTATCTTCTAAAATGCTTCACAAACACAACATTTTTTTTTAAGAAATTGGCAATGAAACTATTTTTGAAACACTTCAACCAATCTTATTAATTTTTTAAATACATTAGATGTTGGTTCAGCCAGAATACATTGCAACATGCGAATGTCCAAATATTTAGTTGGAGTCCAGTTCCTTTTCATCTCACAAAGGGCAGTTTGGAGAGTTTATTTTTAACTAGCGGTCCCGGCGAACTTTGTTCCACCTTAGAGGCAATAAAAGACTTTAAAAAAACAATAAGAAATTAATAAAAAAATATCCTGTGTTCTACTCCTCGTTCTAAACTACCACCCCACCAATTGGCTACTTGACAGTTTTTGAAAAAGTATTGTAAAATGTGCGCCCGTTCATTTTATATCCCAAGCAATTCGATTTATCTGAAAATAATCTAAATAACCAGAGAAAAATAAGATTTTGTGTAACACATTTAAAAAGCGCGCGAAAACGCCTAGTCGCGTCACTGTTGCAATTATGACGTCAACGTCCTAGACAACGAACCGATACGCATAGGAACGACTTAATTAAGATAAACGGAAAATGTTTCAATAAATTCTTTATACGATTAGAGACACAATAATTCAATTTAATCGGTAAAATAATCATTGTTTCGCCACATTAAAATAAATAATTTTCGCCGACAGCTGTCATTTCTGAATTGCAATGGTGGTTTCCGTTTCGGTTCTTTTGTTCCACAGATAAAAAAACTAAAATTTCTTTTGCAAAAATAAAATACTAACTATGCTTTTAATTAAAAAGTAAAAATATAAAATTATTACTTAACTAATAAGCTAACATATCTAACACTTTTCATATTTTATTGTTAACACTGTCAAGTAGCCAATTTTCAGCCAAATCTGTTCAGCCGTTCTTGAGTTATAAATAGTGTAACTAACACGACTTTCTTTTATATATATAAGATTAAATATGCAAATTTCGCTGATGGATTGTGTCCCCAACGGAATCTAAAATGTATTTTTATATATTTTCTACTTAAAACGTAAATATAAAAGAAATAATATATATATATATATATATATATATATATATATATATATATATATATATATATATATATATATATATATATATATATATATATATATATATATATACTATTCTCTATTACAGAACACGACTTTTAAATTCCAATGCAGCTGCCACAGACTAGCTACGCTGTATGGCATGCCGTTGGCTAAAGAACCGGTTTGAAATTTTAATAATTTGTATAGTAAATATTATTAGTTTAATTGTTTATTTGTAGTTCGTTAAATAGTTTTGTAATGTACCTATCTAAAAGTTGTAGTTCGTTGTGCGTTTGAACTTTTAAAGCCCAATTATTTTTATCGCATAAATAATGTATTTAACGAATTTAGGGCGATAAAGTATAAAAATTAGTTACATTTTTTTAGCTGCCATTCAAACTCAAACTCAAATATTTCTTTATTCAAGTAGGTTACATATAACACTTTTGAATCGTCATTGAATACAATGCAAAGTGATTCTCTTCCGGTTCGGAACCTATATCTACCGAGAAGACACCGGTATGAAACTCAGCAGATCAGTTACAGTAGCAGTATCTAAGTTATTGCTATGTGTAGAACACTTTGGACCAAGTCATATAGTTTTGGTTTTGATAAGTGATGAAACAAATAAGTACTCAAGTAAGTTTTTACTTTCGAGAGATAAGCTGGAGCCATTTGCCATTGCCAGTGTTATGTTAAAGAAACAGAAAAAATGCCATCTTCGCGTATAAAAATTCGAACCCACGACCTACACGTATCGCGCGTGCTACTTTTCCAACGGAGATGATGATGATGTAGGCGATGAATTTTTCCATATTGATTTTTTAATAATGAAACTATTCAATAGTCAGTGTGTATTAAGTAAAATTGTGACGTCACTTATTGTTATCTTCTTAGAAAATCTATTGACAGATTTATAAATGTATCTCAGTTGACTAGTCAGTCATCCGCAATGGTAACTGACCAGCTATTACCCCCGCAGCCAGTTCCCGAACTCACCAGCAAGTCGGCGTCCAAGACCTCGTCGAAGTCTTCGCCCTCCCCCCCGCCGGAGCCCGAGGGGACGGAGGGGGAGGAGCCGCCCAAGATACCCTGCCCCGCTAAGATGGTCCTGCCGCAGAGCGTCATGATCGGTGAGTGAGATAAGTCCCTTCTTACCTCTTCATTTACACTTAACTGACGGAGGGGGAGAAGCCTCCACAAGATACCCTGACCGGCAAGATGGTCCTACCGCAGAGCGTCATGATCGGTGAGTAAGACTAGTCACTTCTTACCTCTTCATTATCACTTAAGTGACAGAGGGGGAGGAGCTGCCCAAGGTACCCTGTCCCACCCACCAAAATAGTCACTAAAGCAGACAGCAGATCGTCATGATCAGTAAGTGAGACAAGTCCTTTAACACCTCTTCCATTATCACCGAGGCGACGGAGAGGGAGGCCACGGCCACGCCATGCCCCGCATGATCGGTGAGTGGGATAAGTCCCTTCTTTCCTCTTCATTATCATTGAGGCGACGGAGGGGGAGGGGGGAGCCCAAGAATGCAATTACTAGTTAGGTGATCTAAATATCATTAAAAGATTTTGCATACCAAAGTTGGTAAATTATGTTTATGCTTTTATTTTATTTTTAATGTTTTGTACAGTCAAATGTACGTCGGACTATTTACATGTACCGCCCTTGTGTCGTACGCATAAGATCTAATATCGAATTGAAATTGTTTACCTTGAAGTGCTGTCGACTCTACCATAATTTATGCAAATAAATAGATTTCTATAACTAGTATGAAAATATAAATTTTAAGACTTTCGCGTTCCATTTTAAACATTTAAAATAATTTAACGGGTCAAAACGCGACACCATTTTTATTTAGTAGTTAATTCAGCTCGTGACCACGGTTGGTGCAACCTAACCGAAACGTCGGGCAGTAAGTAGTTCGTATTAACTACCAAATAAAAATGGTTTCGCGTTTTGACCCGTTAAATTATTTTAAATAGTATGAAAATATTTACTGCTACCTCAAATTCAAATATTTATTTATTCAAGTAGGTTACATTTTAAACTTTTGGATTGTCATTGAATACAATGTAAATTGACTCTACTGCCGGTTCGGAACCTATATCTACCCAGAAGACACCGGTAAAAGACTCAGTAGATTAGTTACAGTAGCATTATTTAAATTGGCTACTTGACAGTTTTTGAAAAGGTATTGTAAAATGTGCGCCAGTTCATTTTATATCCCAAGCAATTCGATTTATCTGGAAATAATGTAAATAAGATTTTGTGCAACACATTTAAAAAACGCGCGAAAACGCCATATCACA
This sequence comes from Glyphodes pyloalis, assembly GCA_037074685.1. NCBI lineage: Eukaryota > Metazoa > Arthropoda > Insecta > Lepidoptera > Crambidae > Glyphodes > Glyphodes pyloalis. Next base: position 10,499,328 of record JAYKKO010000020.1, on the reverse strand, counting down.
TCACTGTTGCAATTATGACGTCAACGTTCTAGACATTGAACCGATACGCATAGGAACGACTTAATTTAGATAAACGGAAAATGTTTAAATAAATTCATAATACGGTTAGAGACACAATAATTCAATTTAATCGGTAAAATATTCATTGTTTCGCCGACAGCTGTCATTTCCGAATTGCAATGTTGGTTTCCGTTTTGGTTCTCTTGTTCCACAGATTAAAAAAGTAATATTATTTTGCAAAAATAAAATACTAACTATGCTTTTAATTAAAAAATAAAAATGTAAAATTATTACTTAACTAATAAGCTAACATATCTAACACTTTTCATATTTTATTGTTAACACTGTCAAGTAGCCAATTATAACTATGTGTAAGTGTACCATAATTATGTTTCAGATATCGTGTGTGATAATGCCGGTTACGAGTTGTTTGCTGATTTGTGCTTAGGGCATTTCCTTGTATCGCAGAAGATTGTCCAGAAGGTATATTGTTTTATATGTTAAATTCTTAAACTTTTTTAAACTGGCTCGGCGGAACAATGACCAGAACTTCAGTGCATATTAATAAGACTATGCCGACATTTGTTTGAAATTTATTATCTTCATTAATATTATGAAACTGAATAGTTATATTTGTTTTTTTTTAAACGCCCTATTTCAGAAACTACTGGCTTTAATTGATAAAATGTTTTTGCGTTAAATAGTCCATTTATCTAGAAACTAGCTGTGCCCGCGACTGCGTTCGCGTGGACTACATCCTTTCACGGCCGGTTTTACCCCTTTCTCCCCTAATATTCGAAACAAAAAAAGTGTATATTTTAATCCAAGTTTCGAGCTATATTTGTGCCAAATTTCATATCTTTAACTTCAAAAATAAACATTTTTCCATATAAACTTTCAAAGGTGGTATTACCCCCATCCCCCCCTAATTTTCTAATAAAAAGTAGCCTATGTCCGTTCTTGAGATTCAACGTATACCTATACCAAATTTCATCAAAATCCGTTCAGCCATTTAGGCGTGAAAGAGTAACAGACGGACAGACAGACAGACAGACAGACAGAGTTACTTTCGCATTTATAATATTAGTATGGATGTACGCAGCGACAGCTACCAATTAAATCGAAATTAAAGCGAATCAGTGGAAATGTAGAAAAAATGGGTACAGTACGCGTGCGAAGCCGCGGCGGGCCGCTGTTGTGTAATAAATAAGCTATTTTTTATTAATTGTTCATACATTTTCAGGTCAGATTTCATTTGAAGAAAATACCTTGGTTCGTGTCAGATGTCACGCCGAAAGATTTCAAGTGAGTATAGAATTATATTAATTTCATTATGGACCTATATTTTCTGTTTCGGAGTATGACATTTTCAGCAGACAAGCCATGGTTTTCCGCTTTACTTCGAAGCGGTTAAGAGTGTATATATTTAATACCTTATTAATATTATTGTAAATTTTAGAAGATAGGGCTGTGAATTGACTTTTGGTTAGAACTGTTCGACACCTTATTGTTGGACATACGTGAGTAATAGCGCGTCGACGATTAGGGATGCGCCTATCAAGAGGAAGAGATGAGTGTTTTCGCAATACGCTCCTTAGAATGATGATTCGTTGGGGCCCGCTCCAAGCTGAGCATCCGTGTACTGCCATACATGTATCCTTCTCATTATATTTTATACTAGCTCTTGACCGCTAGTTTCATGACGATTGTTTCAGGATAAAATGTATCCTAAACTGTAATTCTAAGTTGTCTACTTTTTGCATTTTGCTGCAAATTTTATTCCAAATCCATTGAGTAGTTTTTTTTTGTTTAGATAATAGGATATTTATCAAATAGGACAGTTTGAACCATAGGACATTCAAACAATAGGACGTTCTGCTATAAAACATCCTGCAAAAAGGTCATTCTACAAAATATGAAATTCTACCAAAAAGATATTTCTGCAAATAGGACATTTTGCAAAATAGGATATTTTACAAAGACCGTTCTGCGTATAGGACATGTTTTCGGCAGATTAAGTTCAGCTAATAGGATGTTTTGCGCCTAAGTCGAATGCAGGCGCTCTCTTCTCTTCACGAATGTTAAGGCTGTTTATTATAGTCACTTCTTTATTGTTTCAGATACGTAATAGATCAGTGTAGATCAGCTAACTACAGTAGGGAAGTGCCACAAGAACCGAAACCAGGTATGTATTTTTTTTATAGTGCTTCCGCCGCACCGCGCACTAGCGAAATTTAAATAAGTATTTGAAAAAAAAGTCTTCGGTAAAAAAATGGGTATGTCTATGGTTGTCGCGTTTTGACCCGTCAACTTATTTTGTACTAACTGTGCCCGCGACTTCGTTCGTCAAAAAATCTTCAAATATTGCGTTACGTAAGGGGGACCTAAGCCATATCGAATAATAAACATCGAACGTTCAAAATATGGAATACTTGCTGGTTGGCCTTTCATGGTCGGTTTTACCCTTAAAAAGTAGTCTATATCTTAATCCATGTTTCGAGCTATATTTGTGCCAAATTTCATATCTCTTACTTAAAAAATAAACATTTACCCGTATAAACTTTCAAATGTGGTATTATCCCCCCCCGATATGGCCATATATTCGATATGGCGTAGGTAACCCGTTACAACGTAATACTTGAACGCTCCCTTCTTTAAAACAAACACAGCACTCGTTATTCCAATTAAAACATCGGCTCTAAGTATTTAATGACATGTTGAAATCGAATGAACAAAATTAATCTATTCGCAGCTTTCTCACTCGCACGTGCTTTCTATAGTATTTTTGTTTCACTCGTGACACGTGCTGCTCGCCACTTGTCGTTTCATACTTGTCTTGTCTGAACCTGTTTTTTTCGCCGCGCCACCGCTGTGCAATGCGGTGAATAGTAGGCATTAGATTAACGATTAACGGACTGCTGGATTATTAACGGAAGTTAATGAGTCCGTTAATAGTTTTTAAAGTTAATCCGTTACTCGTAATGTTAACTTCGTTAATTAACGATTAACGGATTAACGAGTTAATGCCCAGCTATGGTCCTTTCTCAGGGTCTAAAGATTGTCTGTGCCAAATTTCATCAAAATCGGTTGAGAGGTTGAAGCGGGAAAGCGTAACAGACAGACAGAGTTACTTTCGCATTTATAATATTAGTAGGGATATTGCACTTCAAGATTGAACCAGATCCCACCTGATGTTAAGTAGCAATGAGATCCTAGCTTAAGGGCGACAAGGACAGCATAATAAAGCTGATACTGGATTTCCTTACCTTGAATGCTTGACCCCTGCTACTAATGTAGCACCCCCAGGAGCTCTGGAAACCTTACTCACACGCCGGAACACAACAACACAGCAGTGATTGTTATTTGGCTGCGGTCTTCTGTAAGGTAGAGGTGTTTCACCAGTTCGAGCGATAAATCGCTATGCCCTACCTCTCTTATTTGAATCGTGTCTGTCTGTCTGTCTGCGTGCTAGACGCGGAGCCGGACGCGGCGGCCGAGCCTCCCCGGCAGGTGGCTGCTAACGACCTGCACACCCTCGGGGACCAGTGGCAGGCGCTGCTGGATGATGGGACCTTCGTCGTCATGGTGAGTCTGTGATCAATCATTTCGTACTATTAGAATTGACGACCTCCGTAGCCGAGAGGCGAGCGGACCGGACTTTGGCGTCGCGCTATCTCTGAGGTTCCGGGTTCGATCCCCGGTCGGGTCAATGTGGGAAACGAACTTTTCTATATTGTCTCGGGTCTGGGTGTTGTGGTACTTTCGTTGTTTCTAATTCCTGTAACACAAGTGCTTTAGCTACTTACCACAGGATCGGAGCAATGTATGTGATGTTGTCCAATATTTATATTATTATATATTATTAGGCGGCTAACCTTGTTTGCCTTAAAAAAAATCACTTTTAAAAGAACGCTTAATTTATTGTTCAATTACACGCACACACACGGACTTCTCGAATTTCATATGGTCCACCGCTTAGGTACAGAATCTAACTAAAATATATAAATATTGGACAACATCACATACATCGCTCTGATTCTGTGGTAAGTAGCTAAAGCACTTGTGTTACAGAAATAAGAAACAACGACGGTACCACAACACCCAGACCCGAGACAATATAGAAAAGTTCGTTTCCCATGATGACCCGACCGGGGATCGAACCCGGGACCTGAGAGATGGCGCGGTGCCAAAGTCCAGCACGCTCGCCTCTCGGCGTCGTCACTGAAGTTGAAAATAAGTAACAAATTCGAATTGGAAGTTAAAATAATAGTAGAATATGATGTGAAAGATTGAGTTAGCGGTATTTACTCAGGAACTAGCGATGTAACAGTACGGTCGACAGCACGTCAAGGTGAACAGTTGCAGTTATATTAAATCTTATGTCCACGTCGTAAGGTGCAAAGTTCTATATCTTAATCTACTATTTTATCTTTTTAAATACCCAGTGAACGAGATAAACATGGAAGAATTCACGTCATGCAAACTTCAATCGAATATCGGCACCAGAACACACACAAATGTAAATCACACAAGCGATAGATACGCAATATAGTAATAAAGTATCGACACTTGAAAAATAACTTTATGACTAAAGCATTAAGGTCGACAAAAAGGCGTTCGTTGAAGGGGTCGTTAGTTACGTCATATCATAAAATGGGATGGCACGCGCTGTGATTGGTCCGCGCTATGACTCGCGGCGTCCGTAGTGGCGCTAGCTCACTTTTGTAAGCCACGCCCACCGTGCCATACTATTCTTGGTGCCATTTTCAAGCGTTAGAAATGCTTCTATGTTTTTTTTCTTTCACTGGCTATATAACATCACGCGAATCAGTGGAAAGCGTGGATAAAAATGTGATAATACGCGTGAAAAGCCAAAAATGAATCGCAAAATGCGTTGGTAAGCGTATAACTCGACAACTCTTGACCAATTTTGACAATTCTTTTTTTTTTAATATTCGTCGAAGTCCAAGGATGGTTTTTACGGCGAGAAAAAAATCGTATAATTTCCGGGAAAACTCTTAAGACAGCCCTTTTCTTTTTCCAGTACAAACGTTTTCTAACTCAAATCTAGAGTCAAGCCACATTGCAAATCTTATTGACAGGACGAAGTCTGTCGGGTCCGCTAGTCTTTTATATAAAAATGAATCGCAAAATGTGTTGGTAAGCGCATAACTCGACAACGCTTGGACCGATTTTGACAATTATTTTTTTTTAATGTTCGCTGAAGTCCAAGGATAACCATCCTTTTTACGATGAGACAAGTTCGAATAATTGCCGGGAAAACTGTAAAGACAGCCCTTTTCTTTTTCCAGTACCAACGTTTTCTAACTAAAATTTAGAGTCAAATCTCTTTGACAGGACGAAGTCTGTCGGGTCCGCTAGTTATTAATAGAATTACTTGTTTACAGTGCGACGACTTTTGGACCTCACCGCACGTGTTCAAAGACATGAAGAAATACGACTACAATCTGTACCGGAAGCTGCAGTACGCCATCGCCGTGGTGTTCAAAGGTGACCTGAACTACCGGAAGTTGTTGGGGGAGAGGAATTGTAGTCCTGTACTGGGATTTGAACCCGCTTTGCAAGGTAACTGTATATAAAAATGAAACCCGTTTCCCTTTGCCACGCCATAACATGAAAACGGCTTGACCGATTTTTTTTTGTAGTTTTCTAATGCTCTGTACAAGGTTCTTACGGAAAAAAATATTAAGAAAATCTCTCAGAAACATTGTAAAATATACATTTAATTTCGCATATTTAAAAAAACGCGCGTAACGTCACTCGCAGCCATAGACTATATTGAAAGAGCATCGTTTGTTCGGAAACGTGGTTACTTAATTAAATTATATCGCATTAATTTATTAATTTTTGAAAATAACTCGCCACGGAATAGTTTTTCACTTGCTAAGGAGATACGAAGTTCTAGTATTTAAAATGTCAAATAAAATTGATATATTGTGTTTTTCTTATACAATTGTTTGTTGCTAGGTAGTTTATACAAGAGGTTTTCATATTTGCCCTTTCTTGCCTCATTTTATTATTATTATGGTAATTGGGGCTGTGCAGTTTTATTGAACTGTGGTCACTGCGACCTATCAGATCTATTGTGACTCGCCACCAGTTTAAAGTAACTCCTTCAGCCGGGTCGATTCTAGAAAGTCTTGTATTTTCCTGGCTTTCAGGGTTTTTAATTCATCCGGTTGGGCTATATGCTTCGTTTGTGGATCAGAGATTCACAGTGACACAGGAGGTGAAGCGGTGTTTCCTTTTCCTCCTTGCAGATTCTGCATTCATCAGAGTCACTCAGTTTCATATGAAACTGGTGTCTTTTTAGTTTGCAGTGTCCAGTCAAGGCTCTAACTAGCGCACTGGCCCTAGGCCTGCTGAGTTGTAGCAGTTCTTGTTCATTTACGCCTCTTGCCTCATACAAACCTAATTTATAATTCCAGGCTTCATCCCCGCTCCAATTCTGGCTCTCCGCACAGTGAAGGCTGACCTCGTGTGCGGCCTGCCCAAGGGGAAGTACGAGCAACTCAACAACTTGGACGCGCAGTGGATGCAGAAGGGGGATTACGGGTGAGTGCGGGCGTGCCTGGGGGAGGGCACCTGTCACCCCTGCCTTTGTTACGTCACTACTTCTGTCAAAAAATACAAATACAAAAAAAATGAGGTAGGCATAGCGATTTATCGCTCGAACTGGAGCAGCCCGACTGGTGAAATACCTCCACCTTACAGAAGACCGCAGCCAAATAACAATCACTTATGTGTTGTTGTGTTCCTGCGTGTGAGTAAGGTTTCCAGAGCTTCTGGGGGGTGCTACATTAGTAGCAGGGGTCAGGCCTTCAAGGTAAGGGCGACAAGTCCAGTAACAGATTTATTATGCTGTACTTGTCACCCTTAAGCTAGGACCTCATTACCACTTAACATCAGGTGGGATGAGGTTAATCTTGAAATGTTAATATAAAAAAAACAAATTAATTTATGTCCGGTTTCAATATTACAAAAACCGTTCTCGTTACGGATAGTAATAAATTATACGATGCGTAAGCTTAAAACGAGTGACGGACGACTGATGGCAGCTTGTATGGAAAGTAAATTAGGGACCGGTATTAACGATTCGTAGTTGGTTAGAGAAAAACTGATAGTCATATTAGACACATTACGAGTTGTAGAATATTGAACCGGGCATTATTCGTCATCATAGGTAGGTTAAGGTGGTACAGAGTAGTAATGACAAAAGTGTTATAGCTAGCTACATGATGCTTCTAGAGTGGCATACGAAATTATTCCATGTTAACAGTCAACGAATCCCTACTTATATTATAAATGCGAAAGTAACTCTGTCTGTCTGTCTGTCTGTCTGTCTGTCTGTCTGTCTGTTACGCTTTCCTGCTTAAACCTCTCAACCGATTTTGATGAAATTTGGTATAGGTATACGTTGAATCTCAAGAACGGACATAGGCTACTGTTTATTAGAAAATAAGGGGGGATGGGGGTAATACCACCTTTGAAAGTTTATATGGAAAAATGTTTATTTTTGAAGTTAGAGATATGAAATTTGGCACAAATATAGCTCGAAACTTGGATTAAAATAAAGACTACTTTTTGTTACGAATATTAGGGGAGAAAGGGGTAAAACCGACCATAAAAGGATGTAGTCCACGCGAACGAAGTCGCGGGCACAGCTAGTTTAAATATAAAATACCGCGTATTTACTGTTTGCCATAAAGATTAATTTTGTTTGCTATTTCATATTATTTCAATCCAAATTAGACCTTACGGAAAAATGTACTTACGCGGTATTGCACGCGCGTCAACGAAATACAATGTCGATAAAACTTGCGAAAAAAGTTATTGCTAGGATGCAATTAGCTACTTGACAGTTTTTGAAAAAGTATTTGTAAAATGTGCGCCCGTTCATTATCCCAAGCAATTCGATTTATCTGGAAAAAAATTAAATAACCGGAGAAAAATAAGATTTTGTGTAACACATTTAAAAAGCGCGCGAAAACGCCTAGTCGCGTCACTGTTGGAATTATGACGTCAACGTTCTAGACATCGAACCGATACGCATAGGAACGCCTTAATTTAGATAAACGGAAAACGTTTAAATAAGTTCTTAATACGGTTAGAGACTCAATAATTAAATTTAATCAGTAAAATAATCATTGTTTCGCCACATTGAAATAAATAATTTTCGCCGACAGCTGTCATTTCCGCATTACAATGGTGGTTTCCGTTTCGGTTCTTTTGTTCCACTGATAAAAAAAGTAAAATTTATTTTGCAATAATAAAATACTTACTATGCTTTAAATTAAAAAAAAATTAATGTAAAATAATTACTTAACTATTAAGCTTTTATTTAAAAATTAACTAACTCTTTTCATATTTTATTGTTAACACTGTCAAGTAGCCAATTATTAATAAACTAAAACTAAATTAAATTGACCTAACCATCCGGTACATGACTTAAAATTTCTGGTTAGGTAAACACTTCGATTACAAAATAGTGACACATTTTTTTGTTTTGTCTCATTAAGTACAAAAAATTTGCTTACATACAGGTGGCCGGACTTTGGTCTCGCGCCATTTCTGCAGTCCCGGGCTCGATTCCCGTTCGGGTCGATATGGAAAACGAACTTTTTCTATGTTGTCTCGGGTCTGGAAGTTGTGGTACCGTCATTGTTTCTGATATATACACTTTCAAGGGTAATATTACCTCCGTCTCCCCTTAATTTTTAAAACAAAAAGTAGCCTAAGTCGATTCTAGAAGTTCAACGTATACCTATACCAAATTTAATCAAAATCGGTTCAGTGGTTTAGGTGTGAAACCTGGACGGACAAACAGACACAGTTACTGTCGCATTTATAATATTAGTATGGATGTAGCACCCCCCAGGAGCTCTGGAAACCTTACTCACACGCAGGAACACAACAACACAGAAGTGATTGTTATTCAGCTGCGGTGTTCTGTAAGGTGGAGGAATTTCACCAGTCGAGCTGCTCCAGTTCCACAATATACATAAGGAAAAAGCCTGAAGTTCACACGAACGAAGTCGCAAGCACGGCTAGTTTTCCTAATAAAGATTAAAATACCCTCTTGCCTTATTCCAGGTTGATCCAGTTCTGCGGAAAGGCAGAACCATTGAAGGTGGCTGACAGGCCTTGCCTGGACTATGGAGACACCTGCTTCGGAGCCACGTGTCCAGTACATAAGGATATGTGATCCCGGCCTTAGACAAACATATAGTTACAGTCAAAACCACATCACAACATACAATTATGTCGTTGGCATAATAACTTAGTGCCGACCTACGACATGACCTACAAGTCGACACAAATACGGCGTCAGCAGAATTGGCGTAGTAAACAACGCTCCATACGTAATGCACGATTAGCCAATCAATACATCGATCCTACATCGCGATGTCAGAGTTTTCGTCGCCACTAGCTATATATACAACACACAAAGATTGTTAGTCGGGCCTTGATCCCCGAGCAGATAACACCTAGCTCGGTGGAAGTACTTCCACTTTTAGTAAAGAACATACGTTCCTTACACTCTTAATCAAATAGTAAGAAAATAGTTACCACTTCATTTTGAACTTTATGTCCTTGACTTACCGGCGTGAATCAATGAAAAATTACGATACTCCATATTTGATTAGGGGAATAAAGCTAAATGCAAGTGTTAAACGCAGGGCTATAGAGTTTAATGGGGGGCGGACTGGATTAAAAATACCGTTTTTAGTTCGTTGGGTAGCTATTAAAAAAATATTAGATACGTGTTTTTTTTTATTTGCTTAATTAATATAACAATACTAAGATTAAACGATGGCAAGTTGCGGAGCGAGGGCTCGTTACGTCACGATTAATGTATCCACTGGTGGCGTCAGCAATTTCAATGTATCGCCGATATTTTTTGATCTGGTAGAAAATGCAAAAATACATATATTTTTTTAATTTTTGGATAATCTAAAACGGAGTTAAAACGAATTTTCAGTCCTCTTCGCTATTTCACACACACGGCACATTGTTTTGTGGAGCGGCGGAAGTACAAAAATGTTGTCTGTAATTAAAATAGACTACACAAAAATACAGAAATAAATGCCACGAATAGTTAACAATCACCACAATTTTTTTTATATCTAACTATGCTTTAGCAATGAAACTGCTAAATTGTACTATAATGTGTCTGTTAAGCCAATTTCCATAAATTTTCTTTGCATCAACGTGTATGTATCAATGGATGAAAAAGAATATATTAATGTTTCGTTGTTTTTTTAAGGTAGGTTATTGTTCCACAATGCCACCCTAGCTACGGCTCTGGTTTAACGTGATGTGCTTTTGGCAGTATATCTATTAATTTCTATTAAGAAACGTTTTGTAAATAATGTTAATACATGCAAAAGATTTAAATATTCGTGATGGTATCATGCTTTCAGGCTTACTACACGCTGTAATTATCTCTTATTAAATATAAATCAGTAAAAAGAGTTCCAACTTTAAATTAAGAAAAAGAAAAAAAAATTGAATAACTTACGCCTTTCAGTTGCCAAAGATTGACCAGATTGAAAAACTATGATTACTAGCTTAAAATCTAAATTATTTGCCTCATTTACAAATGTAACTAATAAAAATATGCGAATTAAATAAACTTTAATCAGAGGTAATTGCGCCTAAATCATAAACTGAACGTCTTTTTTTTTATGCCCATATAGTACATTTTTCTAAAAATAAAATTTCATAATAAATACGTAAATTGCTTTTTAATTTTTTAATGAAAAGTTAACCTTTTTCTATATTTACTACTTTACATAAAATATTTGCATGACTCCAGGCCGCTGAGTTGGCGTGAGTAAATTTTACGGCGCTCAAATGTAAAACTCAGTGCGTCAACTGCTGATTGGCATAATGTAAGTGCGTTGTGCTATTAGCAAATCAACAGTATCGAAACTTTTGTCGTCTCATGCGATAAATTTGACGTTTTGGGCATACTAACAGGCCATTGGTTCAGATATGAAGAACACAATAAAATTATGTCTGATTTTATTATTGAAAGTAAAAGTGTAATATTAAATATAACTGCGAGCAAATAAAATAGAACCACACTCATATGTTTAAAAATATTTTAATAATGACTAAATTGTAATATTTTAAAGGTTGTTTAACAATTTTTTCAATTAAACTATTCTCATTTTAACCGCCCCCCATAATTAAACAGCTGTTCTGGTTTGGTGAAGGATACCATTTTATTCTGGAAAGTGTAATTATATCAATTAGTGAAATTTATGCCGATTCTAGTAGCATAAATCAAACTAAACAAAATGTTTGTACTGTCATAATATTACATTTTCTTATTTTAAACAACTGAAGTGACAGAATTTAACTGTTTTATTGACGAAAGCTTAGTTCAACTCATCATGATTCAAGATACAATAGATGTATAATAAATATAATAATATATACATTTTTTACTTGTCAATGAGTCATTGGAATTTTAGGGTTTAATCATGTTTCTTTAGTTTTGTAAATAATGGAAATCAAAATGTAATGACACACAAATTAAGTTTAGTTTCCTTTGTGTGAGTAGAATCGCCATCTTTATGTTAGATAGGATAATACATTATTGTGACTATTACCACTATGCCTTGCGATTGCAGATGTATTATGTGTTATAAGGGATACATATTTATTTGTATTGGGATCCATTGCAATTTTGTTGTGCATTTGTAAGTACAATATGGCTCTTGCAATGCGTTTTTTAGTTATTTTTCAAGGATATTTCATAGAAAATTATAGTTATTGTATTTTATAAGTTGCCATTGATCAAACATCCTGTTATAACGCATCGTTATTATAAAAAGGTTCACACTATCTAAAGTTTTTCTCTTTACTCATTTTTTTGTTTTTACCATTGTTATTTTGAAGTTTGAAAATTCGTTTTGATCACCACTTTTTATTTCTGTTATTTAAATAAGTACTTTTGGGTACAATGTTTATTACTTTTTTTAATGTTGACCAAATATATTTCTGAAAAATCGTTCTGTGTTTTATTATTTTGGAAGTAAAGCCATAATCGATCCTTGTATCGTATCGTAATCAACCCTTGTATGATTTTTGACTGCATCATTAAAATTTTAGCATAAAACTAAAGTATTCACTAAGTAATGTTTCTTTAATAAGTATTAAATAGAAATATTAAGAGCTAAGTATAAGTAAGAATAATTTATCCTTGAATTGGAACTCTACAGAATTCTTGAAAAGCTCTAGACAATCGAACACTTGTCGTATAGCCAAGGATTAGGATTAAGTATAGTATTTGAAATCTATATTATTATAATTTCACTGAAGATTACTTATTACATATTTTTTTAGAATTTCACGTCGTACATTTACTCTAACGATCTCTAAATGGTAAATAAACCTTTCAAACAAATCGCCCATGCTTTTGTACTTCAATTCATATAATTTATTGTATTTATAGTGTGTTTGTGACCAATAAATGAGCTTCTTTTTCTTCCATTAACTTTCATTGAAATAAATCAGTGAGTGTAACCTCCGCTTATAAACATTTTATTATCTGTACTTACTCGCTGTCAACTTACAGCTGTTGATGACATAACATTGACACTGACAGACAATCTGAATTTGCGGTCGTAATTTTATAACCAAACAATTTGTTTTTCTGTTGATTTTAATGAATATTATCGGCTAACTACATAATGTTTCCGACAATTTTACGTAATATTAGTACTTTGCACAAGCTCAAACGTGTCCGAGCCTTGATACCAGCGCAAATACGAAAATTTCACGTGACTACAGGTTAGGAATTTTACGAACCGACTGCAGAGGTTTTATTCACGATTTATTTCGAATAATTGGTTTATTTTAGGTCTAAGACATGGAGAATACGAGTGGCAGGATCCAAAGTCGGAAGATGAAGTGTAAGTTATTTTTTTTTATATTTCATATGTTTACGTTTTAATGGTCGTAATTTTCTAGATAAAAGTTCAAATTTAATCATACCAAGCCTCTGGGTTCAAATGTCTGTGGTAACTTTAATATTTTTAGCAGGATTCGTTTAAATTGTTGAAGTTGTTGATACACCTAATAATTGTGAGCAGAATGTATGAACATGGCCAGTTCTCAAGATACACATTATTCAAGATTTTATTTCCGCTGGGATGTTATAAATTTGGTAGTCTAAAATGTTGACGACAAACCAATACTTTTTCACATATGGTCAAAAATCCCAAATTGGTTAAATGAAAAAATTTCAAAATTTAGAATCAACATTATGCTCAAGAAGCACTCTCTTGTATTATCTCTTATTTAAAAGTTATGTCGGGCTAAATATCATTTAAACTAACCTAAGCTAACTGGATTGTATTTTTGGCCTCCAAATTGTAGAAATATTTATTTTTCTCGGTTATTTCGCCAGGAATGTCGCAAGTCCTTATCAATTTCTTCCACCTTCTCAATATGATCATTAAGAATATTCACCCTTTTTTTATTTTACCCCCTGGGAGTTAAATATTATACAGATTTTAAATGACATACTTACTTAAAATATCTTGAATCTTATTAAATGAAAAAATTTCAATGTTATAGTAAAATGAAAAATTTCCATGCCAAATATCATCCTTTCTTTTATTTTGCCGTTTTTAAGGTAGAATCTTTAAACGCCAATTATTTTTATATTTAAAAAACAGCCTCAAAAAAATTTCAGGCTCCTAGCTTCAATAATGACGAAAATACTTTCACCCCTCCGTTCAACCGTTTGCACCCCTCATTTCGAATAAGGGTGCAAAGGCTACTTATTAGTAGCCTGTGACCATTCTCAGGTTTAAGACTATATAAGTACCAGATATCATTTTAATTGGTTCTGTAGTTTTTGTGTAAAAGCCGGATAGACAGATATAAAGACAGAATTACTTTCTTATTTAAAATGAAGAAGGATAAAAGTCTCAAACAATATAAGGATCAATGTTTAAAATTTTAATATCATAAATTTCAATAAGTTTGCTACATTTTTTTTACATTTTTCTTTGCTTACATCACTTTAACACATTTCATTTCCTAAACACATACGTAATTAATTGTTTTCGCTTTGTCATTCTTGGTCCAAGGTAAAAAACTTATTAGAAATACCTTCTTTGTCTTAAATTCTTAAGGTTCAAAATAAGGTCCTGGAACAAAAAAAAACAAATTTTATTATTTTTAATAGTGCTTTATGTCGCACTAGCAAACTAATAAATATTTTTTAAAGATTCGGGAAGCTTAGGCATATCCTCACGTCCAAAATTCCCCAGTGCCTGAAGAGAAAGGTGTATGACCAATGTGTGTTACCAGTGATGACTTACGGAACTGAGACGTGGTCTCTAAATGTTGGCCTCATAACGAAGCTCGAAGTTGCGCAGCGTGCTATGGAGAGGGCTATGCTCGGCGTTTCCCTACATGATCGGATCCGTAATACGGAGATCCGTAGAAGGACCGGTGTATCCGACATAGCCCGAAGAGTTAGCACGCTGAAGTGGCAATGGGCAGGCCACATCGCTCGTAGGACCGACGACCGTTGGGTAAAGAGGGTCCTCGAGTGGCGACCACGTACCGGACGACGCAGCGTGGGGCGGCCCCCAACACGATGGACTGACGACATCGTCAGATGTGCGGGGAGCCGCTGGATGCAGATAGCGCAGGACCGCGCGTTGTGGCGTTCTGTAGGGGAGGCCTATGTCCAGCAGTGGACAAAGAGAGGCTGATGGATGGATGGATGGAAAGATATCAGAAAATGTCTTCTCCCCTGATGGTGCGGGACTCGAATCCATGACCTTCGCATATCGTGCGTGCTGCTCTTAGATTCTAACCAGTTCATTTGGCAATAGGCGATGAGTAACTACATACTCAACATAGTCGGCAGAGGGCACTTACCGGAGGCTAATGGGTATATACAGCAGCAAAAATCATCGCCTACGATAACTTTTACGATAATTGCTCCCTGCTACTTATGAAGCATCCCCCCCCAAGAGCTCTTGAAAAACTTGCCCGCACGCAGCAACCCAACAACACCAAAGTGATTATTATTTGGCTGCGGTCTTCTGTTATGCCCATTTGCTTTGATTTTTGACTAACGAATGCATTCACTACACCTTTTAAGTGGTTCTGCACACTTATTAACATTTTTAATTTAGACTCACTATTATTTGGTTGTCCAACTGTTCATGACTTCTCTTTGGGTTAACCGTGGCCATTTTGTTTTCTGTAGTGTTCTCGGTCTTGATCGGTGACCTGCCGTCTTCCTCTTCAAACACCTCGCCCGGAAAGGGCTGGTCCCTCTTCAGAATGTTCCGGATTAATCGGTACAACTGTGGCTCAACATTAGTGTTGACGCAGCTCGTGTTTGATACTTCGAGCATCCTGAAAAAGCAGAAGTTAATTTATTAAGCATTAATTCACATTTCACCTTTCACCCGCGGGCCAGGGATGGACAGGCCTAAATTAAGACATCTGTTAAGAAAATTCACTATTCATACTGACAGAAGGGCATGTCTATAGTTGGTCCTCTATGAGAATGAAAGGTAAGCAATTCTCGTGTAGGTCTGCCGTCCCATCGGATTATGAGAGTGAAGAAAGGGATTGAGGAGGAGGAGGAGACTTGTGTGTAGCGCAAACGTTCACGGACTATCTACCAAGTCCTGCTTAATGGCTGATCTCAATAAGATTGGCCACCTTGATACACGTTTCGTTTAGTGTGAGGAGTGTTATGCGTAACCTGTTACGAGGGGGGTATTTCCTTTCCACAACGACCTTTCCTTTTAAGAGAGGTAGGGCATAGCGATTTATCGCTCGAACTGGAGCAGCCCGACTGGTGAAATACCTCCACCTTACAGAAGACCGCAGCCAAATAACAATCACTTCTGTGTTGTTGTGTTCCTGCGTGTGAGTAAGGTTTCCAGAGCTCCTGGGGGTGCTACATTAGTAGTAGGGGTTAAGCCAAGGTAAGGGCGACAAGTCCAGTAACATATTTATTATGCTGTACTTGTCGCCCTTAAGCTAGGACCTCATTACCCTGGAGGCGCTCAGCCCTGTTTTTGAGGGCTGGCTTGAGAGGAAGTTCGGCTTCCTCTCATATCGGTTGGTGCAGGTGCTGTCCGGACACGGTTGTTTCCGGAGGTACCTGCACCGAATAGGGCGGGAAGAGACGCCCGTCTGCGCCCACTGCGGGCTAGAAGATGACACGGCGGAGCACACCTTGGTTTCGTGCCCGTCGTGGACAGAACAGAGAGCCGCCCTAACGGCCGTAATAGGGGCCAATCTCTCCCTCCCGAGCATCGTCCAAGCCATGCTCGGGGGCGAGGACGCCTGGGCGGCGGTAGCCTCCTTCTGCGAGAACGTCATCTCGCAGAAGGAGGAGGCAGAGCGCCAAAGGGAGGACGACCCGTCCTCCCCAGCGCTAAGAAGGCGCAGAAGAGCCAGGGCGCGGCGGCGCTACGACCGCGCCGTTCTTCCGCACGGAGACCAGTTGGCTGGTGGTGTGAGGGCACCCCAGTCGGCATTGCACTCACGGTCTCCAGTGCGAGGCGGGGATGGTTTAGTGGATTGACCACCCCCGCTTACTCCCCCTACCACCCAGGGGGGAAGTGTCGGGGCTGCGAAAGCGGCCATTCCGCCGGCGGTGCTGTGGATGGAAAGGCTAAGCTAATCTCCCACAACGCCGCCACTAAGGCGATGAGGTCCACCGGGGAGTTTTAGTTAGGGTAGTCCTGCCCTTTTCAGGGCAGGGAGTCCCACACACGCCGTCACCCCCCTCAGGGTGGCGGTACGGTGCGTCAATGCATTTAGATAGATAGATAGATAGATATACTTTATTGCACAAAAATCTTTACAGAAATAGGTTTTACAGAAAAATTAAAGTACAATTTAGGCGGTCTTATCGCTAGAAAGCGATCTCTTCCAGACAACCTTAAGCATTTCTCCCCGTCAAAAAAAAAAAAAAAAGGACCTCATTACCACTTAACATCAGGTGGGATGAGGTCAATCTTGAAGAACAATAAAAAAAAAAGGTGTGGCTAGTAGAATCACCCTGATACTTGTGCCCAAATATTTGCCGCTGACTGTCCCGTCCGTAGTCCGCCCACGCATACGTAAGCCTTGGAACTTCTTCCTAGATCCCGACGACGCCATAACGATCGCCATGGCCGAAGCTAAACAGCTCGCGACGCATACTTCAAACCGACCGCTATTCCGCCATCCCCGCCACGCCGCCGCCATCCCGGCACGTGCCGGGGCTATTTTCTCCCCAAAAATATTATTATGTTCGATTACCCAACAACGGCTCGAGCCGAGGTATGGGGCGCTCTCCTGACAGAATAGTTAAAGCGTGTACCTGTTGCCGTTATTAGTATCGAGTAAGAAACGGTAAAAAATAATCACAGTCTTTTATGGGAGCCCCCTTGAATATTTGTTTTGTTTTATTTTTTTTTTGTATTTGTTATTATAGCGGCATTAGAAATACTTGTTTGTTTCATCACTCATCAAAACCAAAACTATATGACTTGGTCCAAAGTGAGCTACACATAGCAATAAGTTAGATACTGATACTGTAAATGATCTGCTGAGTTTCTTACCGGGGTGTCTTCTCGGTAGATATAGGTTCCGAACCGGAAGTAGAATCACTTTGCATTGTATTCAATGACGATTCAAAAGTGTTATATGTAACCTACTTGAATAAAGAAATATTTGAGTTTTGAGAATAATCTGTGTTTCAACTGTCTATCACCGTTCTTAAGATACAGTCTGGTGACAGACTGACAGCGAAGTCTTAGTAATAGGGTCCCATTTTGTATTTTTTGGATATAAAACGCTAAAAATACGACAACATCTGAAAAACGCCCCTAACTTAGATTGTTTTTTCCTCATTGTGTAGTCATTACGTAAATCAGTCAGTACACACTTAGAGAACTTGTTTCTAACAATTTCTGATAAATACTTTGTTAAAATGACTACATAAAACAAAGTCGCTTCATTCTGTCTGTTCATATGTATTCTTAAATCTTCAGAACTACACATAACACACTGCGTTTTTTAGATCAAGTGGTTCAAAAGAGATGTATGTATAATACACACACATTATGATATGAGAAGCCAAATTCATTAGTATCTACATTTTACCCGAGCAAAGCCGGGACGGGTATCTAGTAAATAAATAAATGCGTCAGCATATCACACCAATGAACCGATATTAAACTAGGTTTTACCTTGTACATAAATTTGTACAGTTCGAAATTCGATCTTATGCCTTGGAGATAAGGTAGGTACTAAGTCCCAAAGTGTGACGTCTGATCGCCCACATTGCGTCCCGCCTAGGTTATATACTTATGTAGAAAATTCTAATCAAGTGACAAGTTCAAATATCTGGAGCACATTGTATAATCAATAATTAAATGAGGAATGACATTGAATGTCTTAGCGGGGGTGTTCACCGCCCCTATTTGGAATTTGGGTAAGAGATATGGAATTGGGCACACATATAGTTCGACACTTGGATTAAAATGACTTTTTGTTTCAAATATAAGAGGAGGGGAAAACCGTCAATGAAAGTATAAAAATAATAATAAATCTTGGACAACATCACATACTTTGCTGTGATTATGTGGTGTGTAGCTACAGCACTTGTGTTACAGAAATCAGAAACAACGACGGTACCACAACACCCAGACCCGAGACAATATAGAAAAGTTCGTTTCCCATATTGACCCGACCGGGGATCGAACCCGGAACCTCAGATAGGGCGCGTCGCCAAAATCCGGCAAGCTTGCCTCTCGAATATTTTTAAAAATTAAGATAGATACTTTGAAGTTATTCAAAAAATACACATAAAAAGTTATTTTTGTATATGTAGCGTGTATGTATCCACCCATATCTTATTTTTATTATAAAATCAAGCTTAAACAATTAAAATAAGTTAACGGGTCACAACGCGATAATTTTTTTAGCAGTTAAAGCGTCTCGAGTCAACTCGTGACCACGCTTGGTGCAACTACTCTAAAATATTATATACTAGCTGTGCCTGCAACTTCGCTCGCGTGGACTTCAGGGTTTTTTTTTTACCATAAAAGGTAGACTATGTCCTTTCTCAGGGTCTAAAGATTGTCTGTGCCAAATTTCATTAAAATCGGTTGAGAGGCTTAAGCGGGAAAGCGTAACAGACAGAGTTACTTTCGCATTTATAATATTAATATAGTAGGGATATATACAAATAATAAATGAATGAAGAGTTTGTTTGTTTAAACGCGCTAATCTCAGAAGCTCGTAGGTTCGAATTGTTTTTTTTTTGTATTGGTTAATTAATTTATCGAGGAAGGGTTTAGGCAGTATAACATCATGCTTCGACCAATTAGAGAAAAAGGTGGCCAAAATAAAAATAGTACGCGTGCCACTTTTTAAATGCTAAATTTATCTATGTAGACTAGCTGACCTGGAAAACGTTGTTTTGCCATATAGATATTTTTTAAGTAATTATCACTAAGGGGTATGAAAAATTGATGTTGGCCGATTCTCAGACCAGGTCAAGCCGTTTCGGAGGAGTACTGGAACTAACATTGTGACACGAGAATTGTATATATCTATCTACTATATAAAAATAAGTCGGGTTTTCCTTCCTGACGCTATAACTCCAGAAAGCACGAACCGATTTCCACGGTTTTGCATTCGTTAGAAAGGTCTCGGGCTCCGTGAGGTTTATAGCAAAGAAAATTCAGGAAAAAATTGAACAGAAAAGCGGGAAAATCCTCTAAGGTGAAACGAAGTTCGCCGGGACCGCTAGTATGATACAAATATATACTTACAAAGTGACGAGACCGATACAGACGAGTGATTTAACAAGCGACCCAAATAACATTTTGATGGTGTATTAGAGCTGTTTACCGCGAACACTGTGACTGGATTTGCGTTCCCCCGCCTTTTATAGGGGATGTCTTGTAAAAATGTTAATTTTATTCATTAACGCGAATTATGTTGGTGAATTATAAACGATAATCTTATTTGGTTTGGAAAATATGTACCAGTTGATAATAGAACTATCAATCTTTGTTTTAATCGAAGTGTTGCGTCCTTGGGTTGGAGTTTTTGTTATGACGACCTCCGTAGTCGAGAGGGGAGAGGACCGGAGTTTGGTATAGCAGCATCACTGAGGTCTTGGGTTCGATCCCCGTCGATAAATCCGAAAATAATGTATATTATTTTGTGTTCACAGAGTGAATATTACCTACGTAGACAAAGATGGCAATAAGACAAAAGTGAGAGGGAAAATCGGCGACAACATTTTGTATTTAGCACACAGATACGGCGTACAGATGGAAGGTTAGTACCGGATGAAGGATATATTATTCCCTAGTGGGGTTTCGGTAGTTTTGTCTAAGCCTGGTCTTCTACAGTGGCCAAGCTAAGAGGGGGGAGGGGGAGGGGGGCATACCGGGTGGCGCCTGTTGTCTCGGTTCCAATATTTGAAAAACGATCTGTTCTAGTTACGTGTAGTTATAAATTATACGAGGCGTAAGCTAAAAACGACCGACAGACGAATGATATGGACAGTAAATTTGAAATTAGAATTAACGACTCGTTAAAAAACGGAGAGTCATTTTTGACACATTACGAATAGTTAAATATTTAACCGGGCATTAGTGGTGAAAATAAGTAGGCATTTAAAAATTAAACAGTAAATTATAGTATCATGTCTGCAATTGAAGAACTTTGCACAAATGCAAAATTAGACACTAGAGGCTTTGCACGAAATCTTTTGCCTGCTGTGTGTAATTTCCCGTATATTAGACATCTTTTATTTTGGTATGCAGTATTGTAGCTACGCCAATGCTGCCATAGCACCATCACTAAGAGACACCACGCTACTTTCTGTATCGTATGCGATACAATTCAGCGATTAGTCACTCCACACCTGAAAACGACGAACGCGCCGATCGAGTCGTTTTTTAGAAGCGCGATACCGCGTTCGAACGCAAAAAGTCGCGATGCAGTATCGATGAAGTCGCAAAATTGCCAATCGCCGATGCTGAAAGTAGCGTGTATGCTGTGACCCTAAAGGCAAAGAGCTCTATGCGGGGAGTTTTCGTGCGTGGTCTGTCCTTTTCGAGATAGAGGAGACCCACACACGACTCGCCGTCGCCTTTCCGATGGCGAATTCAGTTCGTCAAAGAATTTCCTCCCCGGAAGAATATGAAGGAACTACAAACTGTTTCCCGCGACTTTGATGGCGGGCAAAGTTAAAGTCAAATAATTAATTGCATTTCATGAATGTTTTACACAGAGGGAATTAAATATTAATTACAGTACAGCATGTTACCCATTTAGGCACAGCAATATAAAATATTGAATAATGAACATGGATCATTCATATTTATTTACCATTTACAACGTTAATAGTTTTAGGTTAGGTAATAGTAAATTTATCGTTAAAATATTCGTTTAAGTTATAATAGCACTTTTTAATTAATGTTTCTTTAAGTTTTTTTATAAATTTATTTTTATTAAATTCTAATCGCAATTCTTAAGGTAAGTTGTTATACGGTAGTTTAGGGTGAAAGTGCACTGTTTGTTATTCTAGTATATAATGTATCTAGCTGTTAAATTTTGTTCAGATCCATGCTGTAGTTTGTGCATGAAATAGTAAAATCATCTGGATATCCACACATCCCAATTTTCACGTTTATCCTCCTTTTATGGTCGGTTTTACCCCTTTCTCCCCTAATATTCGAAACAAAAAGTAGTTTATATTTTAATCCAAGTTTCGAGCTATATTTGTGCCAAATTTCATATCTCTAACTTCAAAAATAAACATTTTTCCATATAAACTTCCAAAGGTGGTATTACCCCCTCCCCCCCTTATTTTCTAATAAAAAGTAGCCTATGTCCGTTCTTGAGATTCAACGTATACCTATACCGAATTTCATCAAAATCTGAGAGGTTTAAGCAGGAAAGCGTAACAGACACACAGACAGACAGACAGACAGAGTTACTTTCGCATTTATAATATTAGTAGGGACTAGCGGCCGCCCGCGACTTCGTACGCGTGGACTTCTTCTTCTTCTTTTCTAGCAATAAGTATAGCCTATGTTACCCAAGGTGAATGTCGCTTTCCAATGGTGGAAGAATTTTCGAAATCGGCATTGTAGTTTTTTAATTTATTCATCACAAACACACAAAAGAACAAATCTTTCTTCTTTATAATATTAGTGTAGATTAGAGATAAACTACCTACCTACCTTAAACATCGTACATACTTTACCTTCGTCTTTAATGCCCGGTTTCAATATTTGGAAAAACGATCAGTTCTGGTTACGGGTGGTAATAAATTATACGAGGCGTAAGCTAAAAACGTTAGACAGACGACTGATGAGAGATGATATTGAAAGTAAACTATGGAACGGTGTTAACGACTCGTAGTCAGTTGGAGAAAAACGGATATTCATTTATGACACATTACGAATCGTTAAATATTGGAACCGGACTTTATTCATTGAACCAACAACTTTGAGATCCTTCTGAGAAATATGTAGTTGTCTCATTTATTATACACATACGTCATGCTTGTGAACAGGTGCCAGGTGCCACCGTTGGGGACTAGCCTACTCAAGCTTACCTCTCAAAAATAAATACTTGCTTGCTTCTTCACTCATCAGAACAAAACTATATGACCGAGTCAGTAAAGATCGGTCTACACATAGTTTTAAGTTAGATATTGCTACCGTAACAAATCAACTGAGTTACTTACACCTGTATCTTCTCGGTAGACGGAGGTTCGGAGTCATTTGCATTGTATTGAATGATGATTCGCAAGTGTTACATGTAACCTACTTGAATAAAGAAATATTTGGGACGTCTGAAAAAACTACTGAGGTTCTTGCCGGTATCTTCTCTTTAGTTATAGGTTCCGAACCGGAGGTAGCTTCATTTGCTTTATATAGAGACTATTCATAAGTATTACTAATGTAATCTATGTGAATAAAAAAGATTGACTTTGACTTTGACTTTCATCATTCGTGAAAAAACTATATGACATGGTCCAAAGTGCACATACACATAGCAATAAGTTAGATACCGCTACTGTAACTGATTTGCTGAGTTTATTAGTATCTTCCTGGTAGATATAGGTTCCGAACCGGAAGTAGAATCACTTTGCAATGTATTCAATGACGATTCAAAAGTGTTATATTATTATGTAACCTACTTGAATAAAGAAATATTTGAGTTGAAATTTGTCATACATTGTCTCGCGGTGGGCATATATTTAAGAGAGGCAGGGCAAAGCGATTTATAGCTCGAACTGGAGCAGCCTGACTAGTGAAATACCTCCACCTTACAGAAGACCGCAGCCAAATAACAATCACTCCAGTGTTATTATGTGCCTGCATGTGAGTAAGGTTTCGAGAGCTTTGGGGGGTGCTACATTAGTAGCAGGGGTCAAGCCTTCAAGGTGAGGGCGACAAGTCTAGTAACAGTTTTACGCTGCTATACTTTTCGTCCTTAAGTTAGGAACTCATTACCACTTAACGTCAGGTGGGATGAGGTCAATCTTGAACTGCGTTATAAAAAAAAATATTTCTAGAATCATTGAGAACAACGCAATGGAATAACTCTTATATGTTTGGTTGTTTACAACATTCCAGGGGCATGCGAAGCGTCCCTAGCTTGCACAACATGCCACGTGTACGTCGATACCAACTACCTGGACTTCCTCCCCCCCTCTGAAGAGAAGGAGGATGATTTGTTGGACATGGCGCCGTTCCTTAAGGAAAATTCTAGGCTAGGTGAGTGTCTTATCAATAGGCATTGAGAGGTAAAGCCGTATTAAATTAGCCTGGGGCCCTAGCGCACAAAATAATTTGGTGCAATTACAAGAATTTAGAAAATATAATATGCTAATTATACTAAACTTTTTGAAGGAATATGTCATGTCATCTATGATATTAGAATGCTGAGGGTTCTTTAGTTAGAAAAAAAATGTCGGTCTTTCGGGGCCCTGGGTGCCCTTATGGTGAAGCAGTACCGTCACAGCTGAGAGGTGCGGGAGGGTTTAAGTGGTTAGTCCCCGCTGTTCGCTATTTTTAGAGCGGAGGAGTCCCGCACACGCCGCTGTCTTTTTCCCCAAACAACGGTACGGAACGCCAATGAATTTCATTTTAAACAAGTAAAATAAAGTAATGTTACTACGTTCCTGTGGGGCTATCAATAGAAGATGGTGGGTTTTACTTAAAATTATGTCTTAGAGCGGGGAGTCCCACTCGCGTTGCCTTTTCCCCCAGGCAACGGTACGGTGCGCAAAATATATATTTTATAATATTGGACAACATCACATACATTGGTATGATTCAATGGTAACTTGCTAGAGCACTTGTGTTAAAGAAATCGGAAACAATGTCGTTACTACAACACCCAGACCCGAGTCAATATAGAAAAGTTCGTTTTCTTTATTTCGAGATGAGGAGTATCCTATATGTTAATTTAGTATCTAATTTATCTTCATAGCAAATACCATCCTAATCCATCGTCGTTTTAGCGTGGAAGACCTAGCGCGGACAACTGCTACGATTTTATTTTCTAGTAGCTCAGTATATTGGCTCCTCCCAGCCTGATGGTAAGCAAGAGAGGAACCCACATCGCGATGACAAAGGATTTGATACCGTAGTATCCTATCCGTTATCATCGCCATACTGGCCGCAAGATGTTTCTTCACGCTCCTTTATTTATTCTTGCAATTTTCAGGATGTCAAATAGTACTTACCAAAGAGCTTGAAGGGATTGAAGTCAAGCTTCCCAAGGCGACGAGGAATTTCTACGTGGATGGTCATACGCCTACACCCCATTGAGGAAAGTCGGGTGCTCATAGTTATGGGCACACAGGAAGAGGCGGCTTTACCCATGGTGCAGGTAGAGTTGCCAGGTATCTGGTTAAAATTTCCGGGATAGGTATGTCTATAGCGGTAAAATGTCGCCATGACAAATATACTAAATTGGCTGATAGAATCAAGAACTAATATTTAGGACTCCTTAAGCGTTGATCGCACGCAAGGAAAACGTTCAGATTATGAACAAACTTTTTGATTTTAAACCTCTTTTATGTCCTTGTTTTTGGTATGTAAACGTGGGTTTGGTCGCCGTGCCACACATATATTACCTGTTACTATTTGGTTATTATATTTTCAGTATTTTTTTTCAAAGAGCCGAATTCCCGGATATTCCCGGCCATCTGGCAACCCTAGATGCAGGGTGTATTTGGCTGTGCTGTGCTAGATACAAATAATAGGTACCTATTCCATCTTGAATTTGCGTTTACTAGAAGGTATAGTCATGTGGGGTAACTATGCGCAGTGGGTAAGTAGTAAGTGCAACAAAGCAACCCCTTTATTTATGAATGAACAGGGGAAGTTAATGATATGTCTAAGCAAAATAAAAATGTGTTGATGGATAATTGTTTTATGTGAAAAAAAAGACGGTAACACTCATTTGATTTTAAAAAATAGGCGCCGTGAGTGTTAACTTTGCTGTAACGGCAAAAACAGTTAATACTTATTCTCAATTAATAATGCATTCAGGGTTTTTGTTTAGCCTACTTACCTACAATTTGAAGCTGTGTTATGTCTTAATAATTATAGCTTTGTTACAGTCAGTCTGCGCTTAGAGTCATACAAATGTACAAACTGCGCACACTTACCCACAATATGGGGTAAGCATGCGCATTTTGAGTAGTTCAGATCGTGAGGAAGGATTTATTCGTAATTTCTTGATTTATGTTAAATATAATTATTTGAATACTCTGTTAGATAAGTGTATATTTTCTCAAAATCGTTGCTGTTGTAATATGAATATCTATTATAAAAAGAAAAATTACGCACACTTGCCCCACACGACGCTGATGATTTGATTTTACATAGGCGATTCATAGAATGGAGATCAAAGATGCCTCTGCTTTCAAAGATCTGAGAGAATGAATTGAAATGGTCAGTTAAACACAGTTACAAATTGTTCTCGCGCTAGTGGCCGATAGGCTGAGTTGGTTGGCTGGATATTGATAGATTTAATGGGTCGGACAGTTTGTAAATAATCTAGAAAGTTGGCTTATATAATGACGATTTTGTTTTAGCTGTGCGTTAAAATAACGAATATTAATTTGAATCGCGTGTGAAAAGCCGCTAAGTGGCAACACGCGGGCGTCCTACTATTACACGATTGGTTATTTTGAAATGACATTGACAGATGTGTCCAAAATCACCAATCACGTGGCGTGGTCCTACTACGTATTGCCATCTAGCGGATGTTTCATACGCGATTCAAATTAATGTTCGTTATTGTTGACTGTCAAGTCAGTTCTAAATAACTGCCTTTATGTCAATGAATAATTATGATTTTCAAAACGTCAGTTAAACTAATTCATTAATTTTGTTTGGCATTACCATATCAACCCATATACTACTGGACAAGTTTGGTTCTTCGCTTCTGCTTAGATATTACTGAAATAGTAAATGTTCAGATATTAATGGTAACTTGTAGTGTATGGAACTTATTGACATTTTTAACTGTTCAGAAGTATTTGGTCACTTTGTCTGCTCCGATATATCTGACGGCGACTGTACAATTTGTAAAAGATGAATGTGATGAAATCATAAAAGCCTCATACAATGTATTGATCATGACTTGACATCAAAATTATCAACCAAACTTAAACTAAAACAAATGAAACTTAAATTGTGAGCGGTTTTCATAGCATATAATTTAATACTGATTAATACAAATAAAAATGAAATTGTTATCAGTTCAATTTTGATACTGTAATTACAATTAAATGTAATACGTAACGTTTGCATAATTAAGATGTAAATAATGTAAGTACACTATGATTAATGTTAAGTAATTGTACAAATGTTAAGTTTTACTATTGTAATAAATAAGTTGCACTTTCTTGTGGTTTTATTATTGGTGAGGACCTTAGAAAAATAGGTTCTTATAAAAATAAACATTTAAGGGTTCTTATATATTTTTTAATGCAAAGAGTGTTCAATGTTCTTGAGTGAACATAGAGAGTGAATTATATGAAACATGAACAAACTTTTGTCAAGGCTTACCGCGAGTTACAGGAATAGTTTAGATATGGTCAACTGCACATCATAGTATACATTTGCAGTTGGACATTACTTCCTATGTCCAAGACATAGGGTGCAGAGTCCAATGTGTATGGTCATGAGCACATCAAGGTAAAGTCTAAATTCGATATAAGATCTTAAGGATCATCCATAATGTACGTCACACATAAATAGGAGGGCGAGGGGTTCGACAAAGTGTGATATAGTGTGACAAAACATTTAAGGCAAAACATAAAGGCGATATAAAACAAGTTCGTAGTTTGACATGCTTTTGTCTCTACATATAATTAAGTGAGCCCTAAAAATGACACTTAAACCGTCTTGTAACTATAATAAATGTCATAAAACAATATTTAACATGTTCCTAACATGACTTTCAGTGTGATTTTTAAGAGATTGCTTATATACAGTCTTATATGGACATTTAGTACAGTACAGTAGATTTTTTTCTGGTTCATGCTTCAATAAATGACTCTGAAGGGCAGATCGTGCTGCAGCCTTATAATCACATCCAATGTACGAGCAAGAATACGGCTTACAGTTTGAATGTATTCGTTCATGAATCTTCAAGTTAGACGAATTACTCGTGGAATAATCACAGAATTTACACTGGTACACTTTCTTTTCGGTGTGAATGACTTGGTGCTGTTTGAAATGCGAAGTTTTTCCAGTTCGATAGCCACAAATATTACATGAGTACATCTTCTTGTAGTTTATTTTGTGTTCAGATAATAAATGGGCAGACATGAGACTGTTATTATTAAATGTTGCTTGGCATTTGTGGCAAAAACTGTTCGAATCTTTGTCACTATGCAACCGTTTCATGTGTTCTTTTAAATTTGGCAATGATGTTAAATTTGTATTGCAAATATGGCATTTGAATTTGCTATTCCTTTTATTCTTTTGCACTTCTTTCTTCAATTCTTCACCTTCAGTTGTGTGTTGGTATATAACATGGCGTCTTAAAGTTTGCACGGTATGATAAGTGCGCATACAGAATTTACATATGTATTTTCCTGTGTCATCTATTGTTTCATACCATGTCTGTTTCTTCGGGTACGCCTACAAAAAGGAGTTAAGTTTAATTTTTATATTTATTCAATTCAATTCAAATAATTTATTTCTGGCCTACTTGGCCCAATTTATATAAAAATAAATAAAATATTTTTTTCTTAAATGAACGAATGTAAGTATTATACTATTTATATATACATATATATATGGGTCCTCACCCATATGTCAAGGAGCGGTGAGTCCCATCGGTCAACAAAAACCCTAAGGATAGATAGTAATTATATAATTAGATTAAGATTATTTAGAAAAATTTAATTTAAAGTATATAGGAATAAATATAGAAAATCTTACTTGTTTATTGTATCCTTGTTCATCTTCAGCTTCACAGTAAGTACTGTTTTGTACTGCCTCACATTCCAACTAAAATAAAGTAAAAAAATTATAAAACCCATATTATAAACCCAGGCTTTGCCTACTTATATGAGAAACATTAATGTTTGATTGTTACTTTTTAAAGCACTACTTCTCAATGGATTTAGAAGAAATTTGGTAGATGGACCACTCCAAAATTGTATCTCAAGGTAAATAATATGAGAGTTTAATTAACTAGTGTAAGAATGATATAGTGGAGGTTATAGGTTAACCTATACATTAATAAAAAGTAGGTATGGTGTACAACACATTTAGGTACAGCATATGTTTTTTACCCACTGATCATCACCTTTTTAAACGGTTTTATTTAGCTCACCCCGTTTGTTTTATTATTTATTTTTATATATGATTATTACTATCATCTTAGAATAAGGAAGCTATAAATCTCTGACTACCATTCAGCATCTAGTAACGCTATCCAACGCATTATTAATTACAAAAAACGGCGGAATTGTAAATAAATAAATCAACATCTCACCTTCTCTTGCTGACAACTATCATCATTTTCAGGTTTTCGCTCCAAAGGATCTTTCTCGTCTGTTTCAAAGTACTCTATTTTTATTTCGACTTCATCCTTCATTTTGAATTAATATAAAGTAATCACAGACATTTTAATTAAAATACACAGCTGATAATGAGAGAGAAACAATGAGCATTTTTCGGACAGTGACATACGATTGGTTTGACAGTTGACGTTAGGTCATTGAACTTTGGATTTACAATAAATCGATGGAATTACAAAACAGGTATTTATGAAGATATAAATATCATGTAGCTTACAAATATTTTTCTGAAATCTTATTTTTGTCCTGAAAAGGAACAAGGATAAATATTTTTTTGTTTAAATAAAATTAAAGAGAAGGTAGCTCAGAAATAAACTGGCAACACAATCAAGCATCGCGCATCTCCCTCATTCGTTCACCACCGCCCGAGTCGTTCGTTTCCATTCGTTCGTTCAGTCTGCTCGCGACCGCCGAGAGGAGAGGTATTGTCTCTTTGCGTTCCGGTAAACGCGTTACGTTGTGATTTGTGTTTTGTTTTGTGGTGCACCATGGCTTACAACGGCAGTAGTGGCAAGAGACTGTGTACAGGGACTGATATCGACGTGGAAAGGGTAAGTTCTTATTTCGCACGGCAAAAACCATGACATCCACCTATCTGAATCGACGAAAATGGCCGTGTTTTGAACATTTCCCATTATCATGTTTTACGTTATTCGAGTGAAACAATCGGCCGGTCGACGAAACGGTCAGCTTCTGCTCGTAGTGCACAATTAAATGATAATTGATAGTGTGTACGATTGTTGTGACTGTCACGGTATGTTGTTGAAGAAAATTTGAGGTTACTTTTTGTTGACACACTGTAAACGATTTTTTTAGTTTTTCTGTGTACAATAATTTGTGACTCCGAATTCACGTTGGTTCAGAATTTCTCTGGGAAAACGAAAATAGTTGATGTCTGGCGGGAGTCAATTATTGTGATTGACATCGTTTGGTCATTAGGTTCGGCTTGTCGAGACGACTGCTCGAAATTTTGTCTAATGTTTTTATGCCTACAATTTAGCCAGAAACCAGAACATTTGTTAAATAATAAATAAACTAAATAATGGTTGTTATAACTCTTAGAACTGACTTTATCTAAACCATAAAGACCAGTAAGTTATCTGAGTACGTATGACGAAGAACGCAAAGTTTAAAGCCGCTTGTGAAATTGCTATGAAAATATGAAGTACATTATCGTTTCAGTATGAACTTACCTACCGGTGTTATCAACTTACAAATCCAAATATTTACGAAAATTACTAATGTATAGGTACCTATATTAATAAATAAAATTCAAGTTTTAAAAGATAGAACCAAAGTTATTATATACAAAGCAATGTAAAAGTTGTGATTAACATTCTTAACATGTTTTAATACCTATTACTAATGTATTTATTTGAGTTAGTTCAGTTTACACAATTAAAAATATGTACTTAATTGCTTTTTATAAGTTGCAATAATAACATTTTAAAAAACGAAATCATAATAAACCAAAAAAAATGTACTTATGTAGGCCCATTAATCAGATTATAAAAATAATAAAACATAACACTACTCATTAATATTACTACATATG
This sequence comes from Glyphodes pyloalis, assembly GCA_037074685.1. Taxonomy (NCBI): domain Eukaryota; kingdom Metazoa; phylum Arthropoda; class Insecta; order Lepidoptera; family Crambidae; genus Glyphodes; species Glyphodes pyloalis. Next base: position 10,468,609 of record JAYKKO010000020.1, on the reverse strand, counting down.
TTTTGAAGTTAGATTTTAAAATACAAATGACAATTTGGTTGTGATTAGTCAACATGGTATCCATCTGTTGCCATAAATTTTGTTCAAAGCTCAATGAAAAAAAATGTATGGATCAGTTCACCGTTTTAATGCTACACATAAAAACATTTTGTTTGGGACATTTAGTTTTAATGACTGGAAAGTTGGGCAAATTTCTAATCTCACTCATAAATTAAATATTAGATGGCATGTCTAAATCTATTTAGAACATTGCAATGGGCTCTAAATGTGTTTTTAACATATTTTTAGAAAATCAGAAATGATATGGATCTCTGACCATTGAAACTAATTTAAAAAATGGCACCTTTTTTTAAAAAAACTTTTCAACTTAACTTGTCAGAGAAAACAATGTTTTTTCATACTTACAGCTTAGACTTTATTTGTTTTTTATTTCATTTTTGAAACTATATTTTTGTTGGACTATGGAATGGAAACTCAACATTGTGACTTCTTTATTTTTTTAATTTTTCATAATTATTAATCATGAAAGAAAATATTACAAGATTCTCTTTTCATTACAATATTTATTCTGGTTGGATAATGGACCACAATAATCTTTTTTCAATCAACAGGCCAAGACAACAGTGTTAATTTGTCGTACAGAGTATCTTAGACAATGATTTATTGCAACATCTGAATGTTCTACAAAGGTTAATGCTAGGCATCTAATTTAGTTTATGGCTAACAGTTGTCCCTCTTAATGATTTGTGTTTTAACATATTAATACCTACTACATCAAAGTGCTTAATTATTCTTTGATGATCTGAGTGTACAGTCTAATTTGTTACCAATCAGTTTTGTAATATTTATTGTTCTTTGGAAATACTTTGATGGATAATTTTAGTATATCATGTATAGGATTAAAATAACATTCACAATACATTAAACTAGATATTTAGTTTTATTAATTATAATAAAAAAAGTAATTTTTAATTGTTCATCAATAACAATTAAAAATTACTTTTTTTTATCTGAAATTGAAATAAAATTTGGTAAAGTTTTTCACTAACTCATATTTTACATTAAAATGTTGATTGAACGTAATCCAAAACTACGAACTTAATTTAAAAAAAAAAAAATGGTGCCGAAAGTAGCATTTTAAGGAAGCGCGAAAGGTCTCGATGTCGATTCTCTGACGATCAGACTCTTATCTTTTGGGAGAAGATCCTATTTGGTATTTTTAATACAGGTACCGGTAGAATAGAGTAGAAAATATCTTAATTCATATAAGCTTTACAAAAGCACTTACGAATCGTCAGTATTCTGCCGCCGTGTTCGGGATGTTGATGATGCGATGTCAAGAAGAACCGGCAAAAAAACCGACACTTACTTTTTTCAAATAGAAACAGTGTATCCGTGTACTTAAATAAAATATACAAATTTATATTTTCGAGAATAGAAGGAAATATTCTAGATTCATACATTTTTATTGCCCTTTTTATTTAACAATTTTTTATGAGACTTCAAATTATGCATGGTAACTGGGTAGGTAATATTTTCAGTAGGTAGGTAAAGTACGACTATAAAAAACCTAACGAATTAACATTTCACATTATCATGTGTACATTAAGTAAATTAGTTCCCAACCGATAGTGACGAATTCGTTTTTTTATCTCAAACGTTTAACTAAAACATAACAGTGAAAAATCAGGTTTTATTTTATTAACTTTTTGTGATTTTACGTGAAAACTATCAAATGACGTGTTAATTTTAGGAGTCTTCGTTTTTGTACAACATTTGAAAAACAATGCACGTATTGTTTTTATTGACTACTAATTGCACCCAAAAAATTGTTTTTTTTGAGCAAGACCAGTCAGCTCGTGAGCACGGTTGGTGCAACCTAACCGAAACGTCGGGCAGTAAGTAGTTTGTATTAACTACGAATAATGTTATCGCATTTTGACCCGGCAACTTATTTTAAATGTTTAAAATAGAACACAAAAGCCTTAATTCTATACGAAAAAAAACACAGTTTCGAAGTCGTTTTTTAGGATATTGCAGATTTTCCGAGATATGGAGATTTCCAGAAATGATAAATTTAAAAAAAGCAAATCTGGATAATAAGGTTTTTAAGCGCATAGGGAATAGGAAACAATTTTATTTACATTGTAAAGACCAGAGCCAGAGTGGTGTAGTATTTAGGGTTAAGCTCAAAAACTAAAATAACGTGGGTTCAAATTTCGCGGCGGACGCTAGTAAAAAGTTATGAAAAATTATTTCTGAAGAAAAATGTGTCGTCCAGTGTATTTCCATAAATAATAATTTGACGTCCAGATTGATCACTATGTCTGTAACTTGAACAAGAATTTGTTCCACTGATTAATGCTACTTTTTGTTCGGTGGTCGATTAGTAATTAAACTAATATTTGTGGGAACATTCACAGATGTTGCTTGCCATCGAATTTCTTACTGGACAAGTAGGAGCCGAAAATCGTAAAGTTACTCGACTACATGAATGTGGGCAGATATACATTTTGTACATGCTGACAGCCTACTAGCCTTAGTGGTAGGTAAATTCTATTTAGTCTGTGAGTTAGATTATTAAATTTAATTATAATGTATTTTTTGCATCTACAAATAAATAAAAATGTATTAATAAAAAAAAAATGCGCCAGACAATCACACCAATCACCTGGTCTTAAACTAAGGTTTTCCCTTGTACCACGAGTACCAGACGACGGATACTAACTAGGGGCGTTAACCCAGCATACCCAGAGACCCAAGTTAATTTAGAAAAGTTCGTTTTCCAAATTAACTTGACCGGGAATCGACCGGGACCTTTCGCGCTCTGGTCGCCTACGTAAGCCACTGCGCCATCGAGGTCGTCGGTATGATGATACAGCGCATCAAAGTTCAGTGTAAAGTGTTTACGTCACTAATTCGTTAAAATGTGTGAATTGGTGACGTATTAACGCAATGTATCTTAGTAAATTATTGTTTATGTGATTAAAAATCCGTCCGTGTGTAAATATAAACATACTTTTTGGTTCTTTGTTGGACCAACCATTAATTAGTCATCTACCCTATTATGGTCGTCAAGCCCAGTACAACTCGAAAAGCGTCCCATTAAAATTTTACCAACGCTTATTTCCAAAGTTAACAAGTGCAACTTCCAACGCGGTTCCTAATTCCAGGGCGACATCTGTTACCCAAACCGCCTCTCAAGCCTTGATTGCGCTTAGATCGCTCTAATTACAGTCGGATTAATTGAATAGGTACCCGCTGACGTCACAGGAACAGAGACTTTAAAGGCTTCGATGAAAGATTTTGTACAGTCACGTGCACTGATATGTATATGTCGCAGTCATCTGGTTTAATCAGCTATTTGATTGGATCACTAGCGCGTTCATTGAATGACGACGTTTAATTGAATGACTAAAGGACAACTCGTCAAATTGTTTATTATAACGTTCAACTTCTTGACTGAACGTCATTTAGCATAGTAGTTGAATGGGATATAGCTGACAGACATGACATAACACACCTTAATAAGATTTTTTAATATGTTTTAACAATTTTAAGTCTTAAGACAATTAGGCTAAAAAAAAATTTTTTTACGAATAAGTCACTTTATATCTCAATTTCACTCTAAAAATTATCAACACAGTGCTATTCGATTATATCTGTACCAGCTGTTTGACGCCATCTTTGTTTTGATGAGCACTAAGGCCGCAGTGGAAAAAAAATGAACTAAATTACAATCACCTGACTGATTACGTCCGCTATGTTCAAAGGGCTATGTTACAATCCGCTAACTTGTTGGACGTTCAGTGAGTCTTATTCATTCAACGTTCGGCCTAGTCATTCAATTAAACGTCGTCATTTAATAAACACGCTAGTGATTCAATCAAATAGCTGTTTCAACCAGATGACTGCGACATATACAAACTCATTCTAAAGCGGACCTTTTGGTAACGTCATAAGAGCTCAAGTGATTACATTTCATTGCTCGTGACTGTAGATGCAGTTGTGGCACGAGAAATACCGCCATAACAAAACTTCAAAGAGGAATAAGCCTTCTTTTACTGTCTTTCGCTTCGTGGCCGTACATTGTACCGGTACAATTTGAATATTTTGCATGGAACTTTGGATCTAGAAAATCTTTGGTAGAAGTATGAAGGTTTAATATTTCATTTTCCAGCGTATTCAGCTGGTTTGAAGACATTGTTATTGAAGAATTAGCTATTATTGCCGCAATGGTAATTTAAAACATTTCTTGTCACTATAAAACTGACATGTGGGTCAATAATTGATAATCGGCCGAAACAGGTCCCCATAACTTTTTTGTAATTTTAATCTAATATTTAAACTTAATAGTATTTTAATAATGTAGTTAAATACTTTGTTTACATACCCAAACACTTGGTGAGTATATGTTTGGTTTGCATGTATAGATGGAAAAGTGTGTGTGTGTGTGTCTGTTTGTTTCTTCATGTTTCACTGCATAGCAATGACAAAATCACAAAGTTATTTAATACGTATAGTCAACGAAACTTTTTGGACTGAGACAGCTATTATGTCATACTTAAATATGAGCTCTATATAAAAAAAATGTATTGACAATTTGATGTTACCGTAGGGATTTTCGATAATCATATCTGGCAAACGACGGCGTGCTTCGGTCACGCGTGCTTGACAACAGAGCAGGGCTGCCGCGTGTCCCATCATTCAGCACTCTCCGTCAACACCTCCACCGTCCTGTGACGTCATGAGGCCACGTGTCCGTTGGGACGCCGATCCGTCTGCTATTATACTGCCAAAAGAAGAACTCTCAAAAATAGAACAAAATAATACCTACTAATATTATATTATATGCTATTTATGATTATTAATTTTGTTGTAATCCCTACTCACATTTTTACTGTTACCGCACCCATAAGCGAACTATCTGCATGACCCAATGGTTGACTGGTAGAGAATGCTCCTAGCATTAAATCCACCTTTTGTACTTTTTTTGGGCAATAAAGTTTTTAAATAAATTATAAATGCGAAAGAAACTCTCCACTCGATTTTGATACAATTTGGTATAGGTATACGTTGAACCTCAAGAACGGACATAGACTACTTTCTGTTAGAAAATAAGGGGGGGGGGGGGGTGGTAATTAAGGTAACTTTGAAAGTTTATATGGGAAAATGTTTATTTTTTAAGTTAGAGATATAAAATTTGGCACAAATTTATTGAATATGGATGTATTTCAGGTACAGAAAAGATTTTAAAAAGATCATAAAAGGCTTTATTCCTGTAGGCGGAGAACCTACCGTAACACTAAATTTATGTCACTAATTATACTTGTCACCATCTGGCGTCCCTATTTCCTTATGAAACGTGCGTGCGCGCAGCCAAGAGGCGTGGTTGGCCCGCCAAACGAGCTGGAGTCTGATTGGCCACCGCCAAACGTCACAGCCGGCCAATTACGCCCTTCTGCATTTGGCGCGTAATGTTTTGACGTGTCGCTTATTTCTAGGCGTCTGTCATTCGGTTGTCATTCTCGCGTTTCCCCGGGAATGTGTGGTACAGTCGCTCCATTAATTTTGGGACTACTAACTAAATGGGAATTTATATGAACATCTAATGATATCTTTTATTTTATTACTATGTACTTCTAAAGCAAGCAAATTAGATTGTCATAGCTTTCGCCGAACATTCACGAAACGATTAAATTGTTTTTAAACTGTCGGACACATAAATTAGGTGAACGCAAAATTCTTTATTAATATATTTTTTTGTGAAATTTTATAAATTACGTTTTGTTGAACTGATTATTTGATGCGTTAAAAATTAGTAAATTGATTAAGTGACAAGAGCCATCTATCCGCTAGTAAAAAACGTTTTATTATCAATATTTATGTGTGATTGACTCTTAGTTGAGGAAACTTTTAAGGAAAATAATATTTTAATATTCCATTTTCAAAATCGCGAATTTGAACTTGTCTATTTTTTTTGGCATTTATATTTTACAATAAACATTACAAAGGACATGGGCGAAGGCTCTGTTCTCAATAGTGGGACATCTCTATTTAAAATATAATAATGTTGATTCTATTAAGAGCCAGAAAATCCTGCACGGCTCTGGATTATCGATATTGTGGCAGACTGTACGGTCATTTTAAGCTCGCCTAGTCAACCACAGAAAATGTCTGGTTTTATTTACATCTTGTGACTCAACCTTCTTTTTTTATTTAGTATTGGCGCCAAAACATGTGACAGTTTCTTTTTTTTTGAGTTTTTCCTTTATTTGCTTGCGTAAAACGTTTTTGTATTTTGTTATTTTTGAAACGCATAATGCTTATTTATTAATGATTAGAAGTGTTGAATGTTGTGTCTCATTAATTTCGTTATTGTTCTTGCACTTAATACTTCGATAAACTCGTGTACCGTTGAATTTTATCAAACACCAATCTTATAATAATAATAGTGAAAAAGTAAATTTAAAAATTCGAACAGACAAGGTTACCTTCAATTATTTTGGTTTGTTGTAAAAAATAAAATAGTTTAAAGGTCCTTAAAACAAATCAAACATATTTTTTCTATAAAACTCCTGCACATCACATATTTGGCAAAATTTTAACAAACTACAATGTCCATCAATAACACATGCTTTTACTTTTTTATTTTATTTCCTAGCTTATGTTCGCTACTTTGTTCGTAATTCTAGTATCTAACCTGCCTAGCAATCATATTTCATCTAAACTTTAACGGTTATAATATTAGTCAAGAGTTTTCATACGTTCTCGCCTGGACCTATATTTTCGAATAATCCAATAAGAATTATTTTATCAAAGCTAAATTGCAATAAATAACAATTAAACATCGCCTCTGATCAAACAAGAATTAAAGGGTAGTTCCAATTCACTAGTAAATCATGCTTTATGCTGATTAATGACACTAATGAACGCATTTAAACAATTATCAACGTCATTAATTGAACTAACGTCACAGTGCAATATATTTCAGCGACACGTTCTATTCTTAGTTTGTAATTGCGCCAACAGATGTCGCATTGTGTTGACAGCGGGGTATGTTTCTCGCGGTTTAAATCTTATAATTTTTCAAATATTTGTCATTTACATTCTTACACTTACTTGAAAACATTTACAGACATTATGTATAGTACAATTTAGGCGGTCTTATCGCTAGAAAGTAATATCTGCCAGACATGAAGAATGTCTGGCAGATATTGCTTTAGCTAGGTATTGGAAATAAAAGATAACGAAAAACGTAGGTTGTAAAATAGTACTGTACATAATAATAAACACATCAAAACGAACATACAATTCAGAAGATTGAGACGTATTATTTACGTTCGCAGTACGAGAGTCATACTAGGAGTGATCAGGTACCGCTGTCGCACTATAAATGCCAAAGTGGCTCTATAAAGACTCGTATGGACGTCCAATTCCAATACTAACCGTCGTTTACAGTTCTAATAAAATCAATTATTAGTATTGATCGATCAAGAGCATACCGATTTGGCACTAACTTTTCTAAATATCGAGCTAACGGATTAATTGATAGAACTGGCATATATAAAATTAATTTGTTTTTTTTTTATAATAATACAAGACTACCGTCACAGTTAAATTAATTAAAGCGAAGCGCCTTTGTTGTATTGCAAATTAATATGCTTTAAATAGATCTGTTTAGTTTGCAAGCTTACTGACGAAACTAGAAAAAACACTGAAAAGTAACTAAGCTGTTGTGTAGTGCTACAGTGGGAAAAACACTCGTCGTATCGATATTTATTATTCTCTCTCGCAATAATTACTAAATTGATTTGTATTAAGTTTGATATATATATTATTATTACATAATTTGATAGTTCAAACGAACACTCCAGCTTTAACACGGAAGACTTAAAATTTTGTGGAACTAACTAAAAAAAAGAATTACTCCTAAAAGGGAAATTATTCTTATGTTCCTTTTTATTAGGTCGCTTACGCTATTGCCATATTCACAGATGTCAACCAAGTCAGTGGTATTTATCACATTAGATCGTTTCACCCTTATACACGTTTGACAATTACAGTTGAAATGTGTGTCATTAAAAAGTCCGCTATTAATCTTCACTGATACTCTCTAAACTGTGAGAATATTTCGTAATGCTTTGTTTACTATAGATATACCGGGAGATGCTGGCATTTGTACAAAAAATCATCTTTTTCTTCTGGACTCGAAGATGATTAATTTATGAATAGAATCTAGTTTTAGTGGCTAGGTGTTTGACTAGCTATTAATCATTTTTTGTTTGAATGTCGATTGCTTAAAATTGGACATGTCAGATAGTTCTCTGTTCTATGTCATACACTCATATGGATGGGGCGACCGTCTTCGTTAGGTAGGAAGGTTAAAGACCTAGTTTTTGTGGCCTGCTGTGGTAGACTGTGGATTTAGGAAGATGATGTTATTTTGTACCCGTGGGGCATGTCCGTTGGAATATTTTTAAAGAAACAGAAAGTTTTCATCTTACGTCGTGGAAATCGAACCCACAACCTTCACGTATCGCGCGTGCTACTCTTCTGACTGAGCAAACCGCGAGTTATCGTAGGTGAATTAAAATGATTGAATGAATTTATCTGTTCTAATAACCTCGTAGCCTTCTGTAAGCCGTATTATTTAGAACTACATTCTTGTCGGAATATTATATAAATAATATACTTAATATAGATATAATATATATTTACACATCCTTTCGTCTTAGTTAATTAAACTGCATCATGAATCTATTAAAAATCAATGATAATAATCGTCCGACTATGCATTCTCCTCAAATTTCCTTCGTTGCTAGTTTACTGTAATTTACTTTATTGTACATAATCAACTTTGCAGAGACCTCTTGCGACCAAGCGCAACGGTAGAACGTTTTCGCACCCCATTCACGTAGAGACAGAATTCTCTCACAATAAATACAGTACGCTGAAAGATAAAGAAGAGGCTAATAAATTAAATAAGCCACCATTCAGATGCGATCGACGCTAGACTGATTAGGGTGGCCACGCGGCGAGGGTTCAGTTGAACTTTTCCGTTTTATTTTGGGACAGATTTTCGTACTGGTTGTAACGATGCTTGATTGGTTTTGCATAAGCTCAAGTAAAATCATTTGAGATTTTATTTTTTGACAAACAGCTTCGTTCTCATAACTATAAATTAACAGTTTTGACAACCTCCTTAGCCGAGAGGCGAGTGGGCCGGACTTTGGCGTCGTGCCATCTAGGTCCTAGGTTCGATTCTCGGATCAATTTGGGAAACGAACTTTTCTACATCGTCTTAAGTCTGGGTGTTGTGGTCCCATGGTTGTTTCTGATTTGTGTAACACAAGTGATTCAGCTACTCACCACAGAATCAGAGCAATGTATGTAATGATGTAAATAAAAATGCTGTTCAAATAACATATTTCATACGAAATAATGAATCTTAATTAAATTCGGTTTTCGTATTACGAAGTTATGTGTAATTTCGTTTCATTTTCAAATATTAACTTAGGTTTTCTGAAACTCTACTTCTAACCATCTAAAAGGACCAATATCTTAATTTATTTACTAATCCTATGTGTTTAAAGCAATCTAACCAGTGCGCTTTTGTGCATCGATGCGATTAAACACATTAAGTAGTATGCCATCCTAGAGAATGTAGTCCTATGGTTCTAGTTGCATATGGACACACTACTCTTCGCCGCAAGCGCGCCAAACAAACTGTCAGTTTGACAGTGTTTATGTAAATACGCCTCACCGTACTATATTGAATTATGCTGACTGCATCCGTACCACGGGAAACGAAATAGTAAACAGGTTTCGGACCGAAACGAAGTGCGACGGAAATAATGATTTATATATCTACTAGGTGCTCCTAGAAGAAATAAATGGTAAATGGTAAAGTGGGCAGCAGCCCGCGACTTAGTTTGCGTTATTTATGGATTAGATATAAACGTATTAATTATGATTATAACACTTTAAAGACGTGGATTATTTTTTTGGTGTATATTTTCTGAAATCTATTAATAGTAACGCGGAATTTATTTTGACTATTGGCAATTTACCGCTGAAACGTACTTTTGTTTTTGTTATATTAGTTAATTTTAGTGCTTTCATTAGGCGTGACAAAAAACGTATGGTAACTTAAAAAGAGTACAAATACGTCAATGTGGATAAAAGCATTTAATGGCCTGTGTTAGACTTTCAATGTTGTTTCAAACTTGTCCCTTCGTTTTAACGAAATGGATTACCTTAACCCATCGGACAATGTCAATTCCTTCTCGTAAATTTAAATTAATATCCTACCTTCTCAATTTACCGTAAAAAAATAATTCACTAATTTGTTGTTTCAGCTCAAATCCCTCATATTGGTATACACTTTAACAAAGAAACTGCAATCTATCAAACGAAACTTCGTATTCCCATTTTCGTAGTAATGACCTTCAGTACAAAGCATTGCTGCGTCCCAATGGGGCGAATATTTATTTATTTATGTACAGCAATTCTATATACGTGTTCCGGTGGAAATTAAGAGGTGGAACACACATATATTATTGGATTATACATTTTAAATAAAGATTAATCTAAAGCCATGATCTTATTTACTAATAGTGGTAAACTCGTATAATACAACATTTTGATGACAAATGAGTTATGATACAACGAAATGAATATTATTCTAAGTACAACCAAAAAAGCCCAATACGATGTCTTTAGACAGCGACTTCCTATAATGTTGACCCTTAAGTTCCGCAAAAACATTTTTAAAAAGGTTTTTTTGAGGCGTCGGAGGATCAAACCCATGACCTTAGGAATAATTTTTACGCTTTCGTCCTACTTGCCTGGAATATTTTTTATGTTCTGATGTGGAAATGACAGGATACGAAAATAAAGATATGCGAAAATTAAGAATTGCATAGCTTGACGACTCTGTAGTTTAAAACTAACTCTTTACAGAAATCGGATATTTTTCCCGTGCCGTTTAAATGTCAGGAAAATGAACAGATGTGACAATAGGAACATATGTCCTAGAGTCATGACAAATACGTAACTGGGGTTAACTAATAGCTCTGTGGAAGCTCTAAGAGGGGGAAGGGGGGGGGGTTCTAGACAATGGATGCGAGTGGGCTTCAAGTGTTGGGTTAGGTTGTGTAAGTGTCTCGAACCGAATAATCTTGAAACTAAACTTAGCCCAGGATTTATCCAACATACCTCATTTTCTGAAGACAAGGTGTAGGGTATTTTTAATATGACTTGGTTCAAAGTGAGTTACACTTAGCAATAAATTAGATACTGCTACTGTGACTAATCTACTGTGTTTTTTTTAAGTGTTTTCTCGGGAGATTATATCTACGTTCTGAACCGGCGGTAGAATCGCTTTGCATTGCATTGTTTTCAATGACTATTCAAAAGTGTTCATGTAACCTACTTGAATAAAGAATATGACTTTGACTATATTTAGTCTGCGTCCTTTGTTTGTTTGTATACACCTCAGTACCTTGTCATAATAATCCTTCGCGTAACCAAGTAACTCAGTAGACAGATAACTAAATGTGATAAGATACTAAGTTGCTTACGAACTAAAGATGCTAACTATATATTTTCTCCTATCAAAAACATAAATGTAAAACGAGAGCCAAGTTCATTAATATCTTATAGTCTTGGTTTTAGATTTCAACAACAAAAGGTTTGAGATGTAAATGTATGTCAAGTTCAATCAATAGTCAATCCTGAAATTTTTAAATACTGTATGAAATATTTTGTAACAACTTCAAATTACTGTAATTTATTCTTATTACTTAAAATAATACGTTAAAGCCAAAGATCTGATTTGGCTTCTTCTGACACACTAATTATTATTGAAAACAGTAATTAAAGGGTCTGTTTGTTGCTACTTTCCACCAGCAAGCCGAATGGGAAGAATAAAATAACAATATACGGCTTACAACGTGCAAAAGTTTTAATATTATTAGTATACAAGAAGAAGTCATGCTTTAGGACGTGCGTGCCCGTTAAGAGCCAACGATTCTATAAATTTCATAAGGTTTGAAACTTGATATCAAAATGTTTAGCTCTATGTGAAATTTAATAAGATAATTTATAAGCTATGATACTTCCCAGACACCCAGAGTTCATCAATGGAAGTCGTCATCCAGTATCATCAGGTACAAACAACTCCTACGCGATTTTACTGGTTCTGTACATTATCGTCTCTTGGCAACCCTGTTGCCTCTGGATTGCATCAAACAAATATCGGAGATTAGGCTATGACGCAATGAGAGCCATTGGGGGCTTTGGGGAACACAATTGAGTTTCATGCAGTGAAGCGTCATGGGATCATTTGGAACTGGGTATCCACTTTTGAAATACACTGACGCATGTAGGCCAAAAAGCGTAAAAGTATGTACATATGTAATGTTGCCAGTAAGTCCTACAGTTAATTTAATTTGCTTTTTGACTTTTGGTTTTACAATTGACAAACAAACTGTTTATCTTGGTGCAAAATTAGTAATAAGTTTAGCGTTCTTTTGTAAAAAAAAAGTACTGAGTGTCTTGCCGGTATCTTCTCGGTAGTTATTGGTTCCGAACCGGAGGTAGCTTCATTTGATTTATACAGAGACTTATAGACTACTATAAAATAAAAAAATTGCCTATGGAATATTGAAACGGCCCCGATGGTCTATTGCAGGGGTCACCAATTAGTTATGCTCGGGGTCCGTTTTAAGAAATGAAATGACCATCGCGGTCCGCACATTTTATAGAAAAAAAAAATATTAAAGAAATGTAGTTACGGAAATAACAAAGATAATTTTTTACTTTTCAATGGGAAAAATGTTTTTTTCTGTTGTGGACTATCTGTCTGAAGTTTGGAGTATAATTGGTGCACGCTATTGTCATTAAATCCTGGAGATGTTCATTAGTAAGTTGAGATCGAAATTTATTCTTTGAAATTCGAAATTTGTCGTATTGACGTTAACAAAGATAGTGCGGGAGATACATTTTTATTATATTTCGTGCTCTGTAGTGCAAGTTGCTGTGTTCTTGCGGTCCGCACAAAATGGGTTGGCGGTCCGGATGCGGACCGCGGTCCGCCATTTGGTGCCCCTGGTCTATTGCAATGTTCCCCGAATTTGTCAGAGTACGGCGCATTTCTAGGTTGTTTTTTATGGTCTTTTTGTTATGTGAATACTATTGTAGGGAAACATGATATTAGATTGTATGTAAATAGATTAAGTATAAATTGTAAATAAGAAATAAATAAGTAAATGGTTGGTTGTTTACTCGTGTTATCGACAACATGGCTCTCTTTACGGTAACGCCTCAGGCGGGCACCCTAATACGCAAGAGAGAGGCTTACCTTACGGTATTGCTCTAGCGAGGTACCCTTTGCGGTCGCGCAGCGGCTTTCGTTAAGGTAACGCTCACTCAGGGTACCCTTGCGATGACGGCTTTCTGCAAGGTAACGCTCACTCAGGGTACCCCTCATAGGAAAATTATGGTGCTCTCCTTAAGGTAATGCTTAGAGGTTCTTAATAAAAATGAGGGTCCATACAAGTGTTCCGTCGATAGCACGAGTATATCCTGAGCCTTCGTAACGAAACACTGCGAGTTTCACTTACCTAGAAACAACACCTGCTACCCCTCACATTGGTGACCTACCGACGCTGAAAAATGGAAGACCAGGCAGCAAGCTCAGAAACCACCAAGATCGATCTGGCAGCGGTGTCCGTACAATCACGTTTACTACCCTTCTGGCGTGAATATCCACGAGCCTGGTTCGTCCAGTTTGAGGCGGTCGTAGATCCGCTCAAGGTATCAGACGATCAAAGATACCGCTACGTGTTGCAGCAACTACAATCGGCTGATCTTCAACACATCACCGATATATTATACAAGCCACCGGAAACACAGAAGTACACCATTCTCAAAGAAAGATTGCTGTCCGTTTACGAACAATCCGATGTGAAGAATTTTCAAAAGCTCATCGGCGACTTGGAACTTGGGGATCAGAAGCCTTCGCATTTACTTCGACGAATGAGGGAGCTCGGAGGAAGCATGCTCACCGAAGAAGGCCTGAAAGTTGAATGGCTAAACAAACTACCGTCACAAATTCGAGTAGTTTTGTCTGTAAACAGCGAATCATCGTTGGACACGTTAGCAGCAATGGCCGATAAGATGACCGAATACTCGCAACCAGCCCACATCGCCGCAATGTACAAGCCGATCACCGACTCACCTTCTGCAGACAACGCAAAGGCAGTTTTTGACAAAAACGACATACAGTTCCAGCTCTTATCGAAGCAAATTGAGAAACTGACTTTGGAAATAGCCGAAATTAGAAACAGACCAGCATTTCGTCCACACTACGGGTTTCGCGCGCGCTCCAGATCGAACTCAAGAAGACCGCGCAGCGTATCAAGTACGAAGAGGGATAACGACACGTGGTTGTGCCGATATCACTTCAAATTCGGCGATAAAGCAAGACGGTGCGAACCACCGTGTGCAAGACGAATGAAGAAAGCGGAAAACTAATATCAGCACCGGCCGTGGCGAACGTCGGTGCACTTAATTCATCCAATCGCCTATGTGTAGTCGATCGCCACACCAAAGAGCGATTCCTAGTAGACACCGGTGCCGAAATATCCGTACTCACAGCGAGAAATAAGTCGAAGAAATCATCTGACAACTTTATATTGTACGCAGCGAACAACACACCGATCAAGACGTACGGAGAAAAAACTATTGAACTCGACCTCGGGCTACGGCGTTCTTTTCGTTGGACATTCATAATAGCCGACGTAAAGACGTCCATCATCGGAGCTGATTTTTTACGTCACTTCAAACTACTCGTCGATCTCAATAAGAAGAAACTACTAGATGAAGTCACAAGTCTCTCCATTAATACTCTGGCAGTACGAAGCAGCGAACCCACAATACACATCCTAGACAAGTCACACCAGTACTACAATATACTCAGCAAGTACCCAGAAGTTCAACGACCGATGTCTACGAAGCAACCACCTTCACATGATATCACACACGAATTACAAACAAGGGGGCCGCCAATTTTCGCAAGACCACGCCCACTACCACCTGACCGTTACATCGCAGTCAAGAAAGAATTTGAAAAATTGACCGAAATGGGAGTCTGCAGACCATCCAAATCACCATGGGCGAGTCCAATCCACGTCGTTAAGAAGAGTAACGGACAATTACGTATCTGTGGCGACTACCGTCGACTAAACGCAGTTACAATACCTGACCGCTACCCGATACCAAGAATTCAAAACTTCACCTTCAGGCTTCATGATAAGAAAATATTCTCCAAACTGGACATACAAAAAGCATATTACTGGATCAAAATGAAAAGTGAAGACGATTGTAAGAAAACGGCCGTCACTACACCGTTTGGCTTATTCGAATTTACAAGAATGACCTTCGGCTTAAGAAACGCAGCTCAAACATTCCAGCGCTTTATCAACCAGATCACAGCAGGGCTAGAAGACTTCACCTTCGCATATATAGATGACTTGTTAATTTTTTCAAACTCGGAAGAAGACCACAAAATGCATTTAGATCAGATATTGCAGCGCTTGAATGAATATGGCCTCAGTATCAACATTGAAAAATGCGAATTCGGAAAAGAAAAATTAAATTTCTTGGGATATGAAGTATCAAAAGACGGTATAAAGCCACTGGAAGAGAAAACCGAAGCCATTACCAAGTACCCTCAACCAAAAACAATTGAACAACTACGACGTTTTCTGGGTATGCTCAATTTTTATCGCGACTGCTTACCACATCAAGCCGACAAACAGATGCCACTCAACAAGCTACTTCATAACGCCAAGAAAAAAGACAAAACCGAAATCAATTGGACCCCCGAACTCATAAAAGCGTTTGAGAGTTGTCGTGATAGCATCAAACAAGCAACGACACTCTCGCACCCCGTGCCCCGAGCAGAGCTGGCTATAATGAGCGACGCGTCCGACACAAGCATGGGCGCCGTTCTACAACAAAAGCATGAAAACAGCTGGAAACCACTCGCATTCTTCTCAAAGAGCCTGAGTGACACGCAGAAGAGATATAGTGTATATGATCGCGAACTCTTAGCAATATATACAGCTATCAAACACTTCAGGAAATATATAGAAGGCATAGACGTCACTGTGTATACGGACCATAAGCCGCTTGTTTACGCTCTCACTAAGCCACCAAGCAAGAACGACACACCGCGAAGAGAGAGACAGCTGCATTTTATCAGCCAATTTTGCAGTCAAATTAAATACGTGAAGGGTCAAGAAAACACCGTCGCTGACGCATTATCAAGAGTAGAAGAAATACAATTAGAATCCATTATAGACTTCAATCAACTTGCAAAACGGCAACACAGCGACATCGAACTGCAACAACTGAAAACTCAACCGCACCTAAGCTTCGCTGACGTCACACTCCCAGGTGTGTCGCAGGCAATAGCATGCGAAATGTCTACGAACACACCACGTCCGTATCTACCGCTGTCGTACAGAGAAATCGCGTTTAACGCACTCCACCGCCTAAGCCACCCAGGAATACGACAATCAAGAAAACTTATGACACATAAATATTTTTGGCCAAGTATCAACAAAGATGTAACTACATGGGCAAGAAACTGCATCGATTGTCAAAGAAGCAAAGTGCAACGTCACACGAAAAGTCCGTTTGGGCAATTTGGAAACAGCGCGAGATTCGAGCATATACATATAGACATCGTCGGTCCGCTTCCACCATCAAAAGGCAACAGATACCTACTAACTATGATCGACAGATGTACGAAATGGCCGGAAGTTGCACCACTGGCAGAGATAACAGCTGAGAATGTTGCACAGGCGTTGTACGAATCATGGATTGCACGATTTGGTTGCCCGCTACGAATTACAACGGACCAAGGACGCCAATTTGAATCTTCACTATTTCAGTCATTAATGAAAAAACTGGGAGTACAACGCATCAGAACAACCGCATATCACCCACAAGCGAACGGTCAAATAGAAAGATTTCATCGCGTCATCAAGGCTGCATTAATGGCAAGAAACAACAACGTTGATTGGGCGAGCGAGATAGCAACAGTCTTGCTCGGCGTGCGAGCATCAATACACAGCGACACTGAGTGTACTCCGGCAGCGATGACGTACGGAACAACGATACGGCTACCCGGTGACTTCTTCGTACCTTCAACGTCGAACGAGGACCCGGCAGACTTCACACGCCGATTAATGAGCACCATGGCTATGTTCTCACCGACAGATAGTAAAAGGAAACAACAACAAACGCCGTTTGTACATAAGGCATTAGCAACGTGTTCCCACGTATTCCTGAGGCGAGACGACACTCGTAAGCCGTTGACTCCACCGTATCAGGGACCGTATGAAATCATAGAACGAGACGAGAAGTTCTATCGAATCAAGTTAGTAAACCGAGAAGCGATTGTATCTGTAGATCGACTCAAGCCTGCCTTCAGTTGCGAAACCGAGAAAAGGACAATGGATCGCACCACAGCAGCACCAGCGCCAGCAGTTTATACGGAACTAAAGGAGAAAGAAAATAATTATGTTACGAGATCGGGAAGAATCAGTAAAAAGAGTGTGCGTTTCACTTAAAGGGGGGTAATGTAGGGAAACATGATATTAGATTGTATGTAAATAGATTAAGTATAAATTGTAAATAAGAAATAAATAAGTAAATGGTTGGTTGTTTACTCGTGTTATCGACAACATGGCTCTCTTTACGGTAACGCCTCAGGCGGGCACCCTAATACGCAAGAGAGAGGCTTACCTTACGGTATTGCTCTAGCGAGGTACCCTTTGCGGTCGCGCAGCGGCTTTCGTTAAGGTAACGCTCACTCAGGGTACCCTTGCGATGACGGCTTTCTGCAAGGTAACGCTCACTCAGGGTACCCCTCATAGGAAAATTATGGTGCTCTCCTTAAGGTAATGCTTAGAGGTTCTTAATAAAAATGAGGGTCCATACAAGTGTTCCGTCGATAGCACGAGTATATCCTGAGCCTTCGTAACGAAACACTGCGAGTTTCACTTACCTAGAAACAACACCTGCTACACCTCACACTATTAATATTGTTTTTTTATCTCCTATCAAGTAAGTAGGTTGTAGTACAAGTTTGTCCAGTGGACAAACCCAAATATCGATTCGGAACTAAAAATTTGGTAATTTGGTATGTATCGTATAGGATACCTTTGTATCGAAATAACGCAAGCAACATCTAGTTTCGAATTGTACTGACTGGGTAGTCTAGTTTACTGGATCGCCAGATCTATTGCAACGCATTTGCGGCTAAACGTTAGTCGAATATAAACTGCATTTGAGACGCCCTGGGAATATAGTTGCATTCCGATATTGGTTGATTGAGATGCCAATGTTTGGTGTTCATAATGCTCGGATTAAATTTAAGGTCACAGTTGTCGGTATACCAATCAAGCGCACTAATCCTGTTAATAGAACAATTGATTAATTATCGTATTATGTATATGTTATAGTGGCCCATCACGTCTTTGCACGCGTACTATCTCCTTTTTTAGGGTTCCGCATTCAAAGGGTAAAAACGGGACCCTATTACTACGCTGTTTATCCGTCCGTCCGTCCGCCCGTCTGTCTGTCACCAGGCCCTATCTCAAGAACCGTAGTAGCTAGAGAATTGATTTTTACACAGATTATGTATGTCTGTGGCCGCTTTAAAAACAAATACTGAAAATAAAGTCAAATAATTATTATTTATGGGGGCTCCCATACAACAAACTTGATTTTAATTTGTTGTTTTTTGCTCTATGTGGGATAGCGGATGTATCCGAACGTTGTGCATGAGCGATGCTTGGACATTTGAATATCCGAATGAAGAGAATGACAGAGTTAGATTTGAGCGACGACGATATTGAAGACGTAGGAGTTATTTAATTTTATTTGGTAAATATATTTGGCTTATACCTATTTTGCTTCTTTCATTTCCCATCCACTACATCTATTAATAAAAACTGTTGTCAGTCACTTGAAATATTCACAGAATATTTAGTTGAATATTCACTTAAAAAATAATAATTAAATAACTTAAAATAAAATAAATTTGTAAGGGGGGCTCCCTTACATAAAACGTGATTTTATGTTTGGTTGATGTTAAATAAAAGCAACAAGTGGACGCATGAAATATTTACAGCATATTTTGTTCTATATTAACTTCAGACATATAAATATTGCGTCTAATATTGAATAGAAAATACGATTTTTTTTACATTGATTCTTCGCTCTTAAAAGTAGCAGCGTGATGCTATATACCGTCTTTATGTCGTAAGCATAAGAACTAATTTAGAAGTGGAAGTGTTTGTGCTGACGACCGTGCAAGAGCCAAAAATCTATTGCACCCATTAGCGTAATCAGACCATTCGTAATATTCTCGTCTGCGTGTTCGCTCGTAAACTGTTCGACGGATTATTTATTGATAACTCGTTCGTTACGAGCGCTCTCGGTTGTATGTTGTGGTAACAATATTTATTTATTGCCTTAGTTTTGTTTCATATACTGACTTATACTTCTGTAGGTACGGTGCAGTTCCGAAAGATTTTTTCTGGTAACATTGTGGTGGGGAAATAAATTTGCTGAGAGATAAACTTTTATTGTTTCCGGACATCACACCATAACATAATTGGTGTAAATATTGAATAAACAATAAAAAGTAAAAACACGGAAGAACTTTGCACGAAAAAATATATACATATTTAGGCTCAAATGCACTAACATAACAATAAACGTTAAAGTTGACGATTTGACAGATGTCAAAACATTCATATCATAACCCACTTTTGTTGCAGTTTGACAAGTTACCTTTTAAGTTAAATTGGTTCAACTGAACATTCGTGCAAGAGATATGAGATCATTATGTTTTCAATCCTTCGTAAAAATTATCTATTGGGATCCACCATCAAAGTCACAAAAAAATCTGCCGATAATTACATCTACAATCGGATAATCTCCCCTAAATTTGAATGGTCTGTTTTACTGACAAACTTTCGCCTTATTAAAAGGAAAGACTCCTTAACGTTAAGCCGTACGGATCAAAAGTTTTATGATAAAATCGTTCAGACAGGAACATTGGTGCAAGTTTTTTCATCATTAAATTATATCTCTATGATCGCATCTTTTAATGCTGTAGTGATCAGAGCCTTAGATTCTGTAAACCGAAGGTCGTGGATACAATTTCAGAGAGGATATTTTTCATTGTGTGACGACATTCACATTTCAGTTTGGATAGTGTAAATTAGACCCATATTTAAATAATCACAACACTGGCAAGTTGACTAGATATTCTTTGTTGAAGTTTAAACTTTCGTACTCTCCTACTGTTAACATTCTGTCAACGTCTCTCTATCCTATAACTCTGTCTCTCCTACCTCTAAACTATACCAATTAATCAAATATTTCTTGAATTCAAGTAAGTAGATTACATGTAACACTTTTAAATCGTCATTGAATACAATGCAAAGTGACTCTTCTTATTTACTATAATTTAACTCAAGTTTTTACAGGTATTGGCATGCAATTTCTGAGAGTTAGGTTTCGATTACACCAGATTTTTTTGTTTAGAAGATCATCCTGCTCATCACCAAAAAGTCGACTGTGTGCTTTCCACCCTTAAAATCGAAGTAGGTCTAGTTTCTCGTGAAATGGTTCCGGAGATCGTCAAATATTGATCACGGTCATATTGGACTCCGGGACACAAATTTAGTTAAAGATAATTTTATCCGCTTCATGTAAAACTCATCAACGTGTAAAAGACTTTATTTCTACTACCAGTAATGTCATGTTTGTATGCACAAAGTATTATGTTGCAAATGAACCTGTGACATTTGGATCGTTAGTTAAAACACCAGCGGTCTACCGCGGAGACAAACCGGTTGACAATTTTAAAAGTATTCATATAACGAAGTGTCATTAATTAGTGGCCAAAAAAGAGTAGTCTGCATCCAGATTGAGCAACTATTTATACTTGAAGTCAATAATATTTTTAAATATAGTCTATTGGGAATTGTCTTCAATATTTCTCTCCCCTCTTAGCGTGAATTGATCACTTTGACTTCGAAAGCGTCGCATCTGAATGCAATATTCGCTTCATTTGACTTCGGCGACACAACCTAAATAATACAACAGTCTGGAACTGATACCGTGTCGCGGTGTGAACCAAGCATTAAAATATTGAACGTTACGGAATTAGTCGCAGATAAGATACTAAGGCCAATAGGGAGGAGCCTCGTAATTTTAAATCAGATGCAAGCGTCCTTTGGCGAAACTAGATAGTTTCCTATTTTTACTTGTATGGTAATGTGAGACAGGGAAAAGATATAAATCGCTTCACAATTGCTAAGTTCGGTACAAATCATCCGTACACTAGGAATCGTCTCCCAGTCGCTTTAGATCACCACAATTTTAGTCAAAGGACGTCCTTTTATAAATATAAACCTCCCTCAAGACTTCCACAACCCTCAGCTCAGCGTCACCTGTATTCATCTTCCCTACCACCGTGATAAGATCGCCTTTCCAGATTTGGTGGGATTTCCTACGCTTTCAGGTACTTGTTTCTCTTTCCAGAACTGCCCCGTCAGCCATCAGCTCATCAGGCTTGCCTATTGCCACCACTTTAGTTTTGTAATTTTAAGAGCTATGTCGATAGTTCAGCTCTGCGAATATTCTTATTTCTGAATTGATTACCTATTGAAAGTTTTAGCACAACTTGAGCAATGGCGTCGCACCTGTCATCCTGAGATTTAATTCCAATGATACCATATTAGAAGAGAATTACTGAATAAAAAACAAAAAGTACACTTTTCATTGTCTTTAGAAGTTTTGTCGTGGTTGTGTCCTTCCATCATTATCATTATCATAAATCACCAATTCCACTTAAGTCTGTCATCAGCTCCTCGTTTGCAATGCCACCCACTTTGCACATGTAGTCCCCCACTTAGCTCGAGAGCTAAGTGAGAGTCCTACGCTACGTATACCTTGGCTTGGTCTGCACTCCAAGACCCGTCTACCTGAGCAGTAACGGGTCTACCTTACCTTAGGAAGCTTTGCGATAAATGTGACGAGCCCATTACTCAATTTCCTAATTCTATGGACTATGTCAAAACCTGGCTTCCGTACTGAGTTCTTATTTAGTTGGTGCAAATGCTATTCAGAGGTGGACAAAGTGAGACATTAATAGGAATATTGGAAGCAAGTAATTATAGAGATCAGTGAATAGGATATTTCATCTTAAGAAAAGTTTAATTAGACATTCACAAGGTTTGCATTGTCTTATTTACGTTGAACCAGTTAATTTATATCTATATTTACAACCTTACAGGTAGTTAGTAGTATAGTAAGTAAGTAGGCGTGCACTAAGGAAGAATTTTGTAAATAAATCCCTTATGGGGATTGAATGAAAGTTCAAAGTTCATACTAAAATTATAAAAGGAAAGATTTGTATTTTTGTATGTTTGTTTGTAATGAATAAACTCGAAAACTACTGTGACGATATCAAACATTATTTCACCATTTGAAAGGTATTTTTTAGCAATAAATACAGCCTATGTTTTGTAACAATTAATATAGCCTATGTGGTCTATATTTATTGCTAGAAAAGAATGATTCCACGCAAAATTTTAATAATTATGCCATTTACCCTGCATTAATAATCTGACTTTTTTTAAACTTTCGGTAAGTTTTATAAGTTTCACGTTTCTGTCTATCTTTCTGTCTGTCTGGCTGTGTGTGTTTCTGTCTATGCCATCATTCCTCTCAAATCGATGTATCTATTTTAGTTTTTTTCCTTGCAAGATTAATTGATTAATTGTTTTATATATTGACATAACTCTCATAATTTAGCTATCAAATAAAAGTGCTTGAGAAGTACTGTAGATTATTATATGTAGATTATAGCACATTTTTAAAATCGTCTATTCGGCAACTTCATCTTAATTTTCACCAACGCTAATCAAAGCTTCATTTATAGCTCTCGACCATTAAGATGCAACATCTCTGTGTAATCTGTTCAGCGCGCATCCTCGCCTGCAACGTCTCACAACAAATCCTTATTCACTAACACACTCGATCACTGTCACGACCGGGAATCGAAGCGATAGATGAGATCGTAACCGGACCAACAGATGCAACTGGTATTTTTAGACACGCACTTACGTTGCGATGATTTTGGTAAAGTAATTAATATTAATAAATCAATGCATGTACCATATTTATTGCTGGTTACTGGAAATATGTGTGTAAGGACGTCGGGGTCACCAATGTAAGAAACGTATGTTCTTTACTAAAAGTGGAAGTACTTCCGCCGAGCTAGGTGTTATCTGCTCGGGGACCAAGGCCCAACTACCAATCTTGGTTTGTCGTATATATACTTAGTGGCGACGAAAACTCTGATATCGCGATGTAGGATATCGATGTCACGCATTACGTATGGAGCGTTGTTTACTACGCCAATTCTGCTGACGCTGTATTTGTGTCGACTTGTAGGTCATGTCGTAGGTCGGCACATGTGTAAGCTTTATGGAGTTTAACAAAGTTATGTTTTGTAGGTATTATATAGAACTAGCGGCCGCGGCTTTGAATGCGTACTGTCCTCGTTCTTCCACATTTTTCTGTACTTGTCGCCCTTAAGCTAGGACCTCATTTCCATTAGTCAGTGTGGTCGATCCTATTGTTCCCAGCGTGATGTTTTATAGCATATAGCCTTGCTTGAGAAATAGACTATCTAACAAAAGAAAAAAACGATTAGATCCAGTAGTTTTAGGAACCGACTAGCTGTGCCCGCGACTTCGTTCGCGTGGACTACATCCTTTCTCCCCTAATATTCGAAACAAAAAGTAGTCTATATTATAATCCAAGTTTCGAGCTATATTTGTGCCAAATTTTATATCTCTCAACTTCAAAAATAAACATTTTTCTATATAAACTTTCAAAGGTGGTATTACCCCCATCCCCCCCTTATTTTCTAATAAAAAGTAGCCTATGTCCGTTCTTGAGATTCAACGTATACCTATACCAAATTTTATCAAAATCCGTTCAGCCGTTTAGGCGTGAAAGAGTAACAGACGGACAGACAGACAGAGTTACTTTCGCATTTATAATATTAGTATGGATGTCGCTTCGGTAGATGTAGGTTCCTAACCGGTATTAGTCACTTGGCGTTGTCTTTAAAAGTGTTGTATGTAACCTACTTGAATAAAGAAGTATTTGACATTGACACTCTCCTCGAATACATCACACATTAACTTCCTCTCCCCCTCGGACCGCGGAAGCGTTTGGACGTGTCTACCGTGTCTTGGTGCTTTGGGAAATAATAAATTAAAATTAAAATTGTGAATTTGTGAGAGTGGATACTTGTGGTTTGAACCTGTGTCGCTTGTTTGTGGAGTGCTGTTCTTTGCCACTTGACCAAGCTTACAAGGATCGTAGCAGCGAAATTGATCATACATACTTAGGATCACAATTAACGTAAGCGAAGCTACGACACTTATATCTCGCTACGGTGATTGCTACGCGACGGCTACGGACCTGCTGTGCGACAGGGGACGCATGCTAGTAAGCAACTGAACCTAAACTCTGCTCCCTTTGTAATTATGCCGAATATCCAGCGCTCACCTACTCACAACATCTCAGTGCTATCTAGCTCCCGCTCGGAATCGGATCTTTTGACACCTGCTACAACTGCGAGTACCTCTAACTTGGATACGCATATCACCACAAGGAATAAACGTCTAAGGATGGAAAGTTCTCCACCTAGTACGTCTACCCAAATATCTTCAAATACTGGTGATTTAAGATCAGACATCCTTAACATGCTATCTAACTGGAAGGAAGACCAAGATCGACGCCTTGATGACTGGAAGACTAACCTTGATGTCACACTGTCCAAATTGGTTTCAGAAATAACCCACCTCAAAAAAGAGTGCCAGGAGATAAAAAAGACAAACGCTGAAATAGAGAAAGGAATGGAGTTTGTTAATAAAACACAGGAAGAAGCAGCCTCTAAAGTGAGAAATATTGAAAATAACATTAAATCGAATAATAATGCTTTAAAAATTGTGGAATCACAGATCCAAGATATACAGTTCCAAACAAGAGATGCAACACTAGAGATAAGAAACTTACCAATTCCTGAAACTGAAAATTTTGACAGCTTGTTCCTTACTCTCACAAAGATCTGTAAGACATTGGATATAACTATAAATAATTCAGACATACGTGACTTATATCGATTGCCAGGAAAACCAGGAGTACTTCGACCTATAGTTGCAGAATTTACCTGTGTCCAGACTAGAAATGAGTTGTTATCCAGTGTACGAAAATTCAATAAGGACAAGCCTTTCAATGAAAAACTAAATACCCAAAATGTAGGACTTATGGGAGTAAAGAATCCAATTTATATAGACGAACATCTCGGACCTGCACAAAGAAAATTAATGTACGAAACCCGCCAACTATCCAGGAAATACAATTATTCCTGCTGGTATTCTAATGGGCAAATACTTCTGCGTACTGATCCGGCTGGAAAACCAGTTATAATCCGTTCAGAAAAATGCTTGTCTGGTTTAGCGAAGAGGATGTGACTATTTCTGTTTCAGAAGCCTTATAATAACGTAGTGCTTTACATTTTATACTTCTATATTCTGCTTACAAATAGATATACTGTACTATATTTAAGTTCAAGTGTCGAAACCACTTTTGCATGTATTATATCTTGTACTTTAATTATGTATCCATGTGAATCTCAGATTATGTCCATGTATACTCTGTCTACATTTGTAATATTTCATTTGGTCAGTTCGTTCGATTCACCTGCTACTCTCACTCACACATTCATCTTATTCAAATTCATTCTAACCATTCTAACCACATCTCATTCATCTAACATTCACACAAAATATATTTCTACAAAACAACCACTGTTAACAAATATCATATGTTACCGTTTTACTAAGTGCCTTTTTATGTATAAAGAACCTATATTCTTTATGTTACAGCTGAAAATTAACCATTCGTGTTGGTATCAGTTTACTTACCCGACATCATATAATTGTAATATTGTTACTGTCCCAATAAATAAAATTCGACGGGACTAACAATATTCTAAGTGAAATTGACCAATTTACAGTTGCCCAATCCTCAATTTGTAAAATAGAAGACTGCCAACACCTTATGAACACATCAGACAAGAGTTTAAAACTAATTCACCAAAACATTAGAAGTATACATCGTAACTTCTCGGACTTTCAGACATTGTTATGTAGATCTAAAACTAATTGGGATTTGATAATTCTCACCGAATGTTGGCTCCGCAACAAATCTAATTTCCCTTCTCTTGACGGTTATAACCGCGCCCAATCTGAAAATAATCTTTCTCAAAATGAAGGAGTTGTGGTATTCTCCAGCAAAGCCCTGCGAGTATCAATATCTGAACCCAAGATATATGGTGCTAACTGTCTAAAGATAACTATTGATGGTGGAGTCACAATAATTGCAATCTACCGACCACCTGGATATAAAAATATTCTGCAATTTCTGGAATCTCTCGATAATCTTCTCTCTGAAATACAGTGTAATAATAAAGTCCTTATAGGAGATATAAATATTAATATAATAGAAAACAATAAGGACGCCAATTCCTCAACGTACTTAAATATGCTTGCTACCCATAGTTTATTACCAGCTCACCTATTTCCAACACATTGTAGGGCCTGCCTTGACCATGTCATTCTAAAAAGCACATATCCTACCTATTGTTATGTTGCTGAAACCTCAATTACGGATCATGACTCAATAATTCTTAAAATCGACTATTCTAAAGTAACATCACGGTACTCTTCTATCAAGAAAATTGACTACTTGGGACTTGATGTGGCCATGCTGAACCTGAACCTGAACTCTATTTATAATTTAACTGATTCCAATGAAGCCATTTCTTATTTTCTATCTGAAATTCACGACGTAATCAAAGATAACACCCAAACTATAATTATCCCGAACCGTAAGAGGATCACGAAACCATGGATGACTGCAGGTCTCCTGAGATGCGTTAGGCATAGAGACAGATTACATAAAAAACTCAAAAAACATCCTCAAAATGAAACTGCCCTAGTCATATATAAGAGATATAGGAATTTCTGTAACTCATTACTCAGAAAAATAAAAAATCAGTATGAAAGCAACCTTCTCCAGAAAGCCGCTAAAACCAATAACAAAGCACTCTGGGAATGTCTTAAAAAAATTACCTACTCTAATAAAACAAATACTTCTGCGCTTTACCTTATATCCACACTAAATGCGGCTCAATCAATTAATAAAATAAATACATTTTTTGCTTCCATCGGAAAGGACCTTGCCGAAAAAGCCTACATTAGTAGCTCTTATGTTAAAATTTTAACAAATAGTACCGCCCTATCATTCGTTCTGCTACCCACTGATGAATCCGAAGTCTTAGCCTGCATTATGCATCTAAAAAAAGACAGTGTTGCTGGAAGAGACAGTGTGTCGGGTGCTTTCCTTAAAAGATATCATCATATTCTTGTTCCACCTTTGACTCACATCTTTAATCTTGTCTTTTCAACTGGGGTCTTCCCTGACTTACTCAAACAGGCCGAGATAGTCCCGGTATATAAGAGTGGCGACAGAGGCTGTATCAACAACTACAGACCTATTTCTAAACTCTCTACCATATCAAAAATTATTGAAAAATTACTAAATAAACGTATAATGAACTATTTCGAAAATAATAATTTGCTGTCAAGTTCACAATTTGGTTTCAGATCTGGAATATCAACTAGTGACGCAGTACATGAACTTACTGATCACATTGTCATTAAATTGGAACAGAAAAAAAAAGTGATTGGAATATTTTTGGATATTGCTAAAGCGTTTGACACAGTCTCTACGCCACTTTTACTGGAAAGGTTAGAATCACTCGGAATTCGTGGAGTACAACTCGCCCTGTTTAAAAGTTACCTTAGCAACAGAGTTCAAAGAGTACGGGTAGGTGATATAACCAGCGACGACTTACCAATAACTTATGGTGTACCGCAGGGAAGCGTCTTAGGCCCAACACTTTTCCTAGCATTTATGAATGAACTCTGTGAGCTCCAGCTGGAGAACGGTAAAATCATCACTTTTGCAGACGACACTGCACTTGTCTTCCACGGTGATAGTTGGGAGCAAACGTTTCAATTAGCTCAAAAGGGGTTTGATGTAGTTAATAACTGGCTTAGAAATAATGCATTTACACTCAATGTACAAAAGACAAAATTCATACCATTCTCTATGAAATCCCCGTATGTAAGTAACAGATATACATTGACAGCACATTCTTGCAGCTCTCTCCAGCCCTGTCACTGTGACATGATTACTATGACTGATAATGTTAAGTATCTAGGAGTAGTGATTGATAATGCACTTAACTTCAATTATTACTTGGATCTCCTTTCCTCCAGAACCCGGAAACTTATCTATATTTTCAAGAGCCTCAGACATGTTGCTGGAAAAGAAGTCATAAAATTGGTTTACCTGTCCCTCTGTCAATCGATCCTAGCATATTGCATTACAGTCTGGGGAGGTTCGTGTAAAACCAAACTTCTAAAGCTAGAAAGGGCTCAGCGAGCAGTACTAAAGGTAGGCTATTCCAAACCATTTCTTTACCCAACTAAAGACCTATATGCTCTCACTGAGGTATTGAGTATTCGTCAATTATTCATTTTAAATACAGTGCTTAAACAGCACTCTTTAACCAGCTATGACCCCTCTCTGAATGTTGATAAACGTCGAAAACACATTGTCTGCCATCCTACAAATCATTGGTCTTCGGCTTTTTCTAAAAGGTTTTTCGGTTATTTGGGTAGTTTCTTATATAATAAAATTAACAAATATATAAATATATATCCACTAACCAAATATCAATGCAAGAAATCTACTACAATTTGGCTAAGAAGTTTAGACTATTATGAAACAGAAAAATTGTTAACAGTCAACTCCTAAGATAACACACATCACATAAACTAACACACCCACATAACACATACACAATTATACTCACACGCTTACACATTCATATCTTTATTCACCCATCCACTCTCACTGATACATAGTTTGAACATTAAATGTAAACAAATGTCCTAAAAAATTCTCCTCGGCCCGTTGAGGAGAGACTGGCAATCTGTCATACAGGTTATCCTAGTACAGTCGCCAGTCTCCCACTCAGACATTTTGATATTTAGACATGTATTGTAACATAACTTTTGTATTGTCTTTGTGAGAGAAAAGGGAAATAAATATTATTATTATTATTATTATTATTACTGTAATCAATAAAACGAATTTGCTCAAAGATCGCATCGACTACGCTCCACCGATCTCAAGGTGTATATTTCTAGCAGGATTCTCAATGCATCCAGTCGGCACCAGCTTTGTAGCAATTCACATGAATTCGACAAACGTCTGTTAAATACTGAACCAAACGGGTGCTTTACCCTGTATTTCCTCTTGGAAGTCAAAGGAAATGGACAGCAAGCTGCATAAATCTCGACCCTATTTGTACTGGTTTTGTCTGACCGGTCAAAGGTCGTGGTGCGAGGGCGGGCTGGAGTAATGGCCACTCAATTATGTAGAGCTTGCAACTCATTGCTGTGCTCGAAGAATGCTGGGGAATGTTTATTTGGGGTCGACTGGTATTAGACAGTAAATTTCGAATCTGTCCTAATTGTCAAAGGACAATACCGTGCTTGTTACATTCAGTCATTAGATTCGACTGTTAGGCCTAACAATACGTCAAATTTATCGCATGAGACGACAAAAGTTTCGATACTGTTGATTGGCTAATAGCACACCGCACTCGTATTTTCAGCCAATCAGAAGCTGACGCACTGACTTCAATCGATTTTAACGTTTGTTATAAGCGCGATAAAATTTAGTCGCGTGGCGCATGCTAGGCCTGTATGATTTAAATTGGTCTGCGCGCTTGTGGTACTCCGCCATGCGAGTAAATTTTATCGTGGGTGGTGGCGCTATGTGGCGGTTTGTTACATTCCTTGGCGCTAAATTAAAAACCTAGAGAAAACATGAACTATACTCGGCACTGACTACAGACTATGGTAAAATTCCTTAAATTACAAAATTTTGTTTTTTTTTGATGCAAGATTGCCATGAATTTGGAGGTGTTAGAAAATAAATAAAACAAGATTCATGTACAGCAGATAAACTGTTACAATAACCGTCGACTTGCTTTAAAGCAACATGCAAAACATACAAATTGTGTTGCCTTGTGTAATTTTTATTAAAGTTCATATCAAAATTTCAATGTAAAAGCACTGATGGAGAATTAAAAATTGCTGCTTTGGTTCGGTGAAATAAACAAAAATTACAGTTTAGCGCGAATTTAAATCTATCAAAGGGTAAATCAATTAAACATTGGAATAATTTTTATTTAAAAGTAGGTATCTAAAATATCTTCATCAGTTTGGTTAGGTAAACAAAAATCACAATTTAGTATGAATTTGAAATCAATCAAAGGGTAAACCATTAGAATTTTTTTTTTTTACAGTATCATAAGTTGCTTCTACAGTTGGTGAAGTAAACAATAATCATAATTATATATGAATTTTTAATCTATCAAATGACAACAAAACATTGAAACACAATTCTTTGAGAAAATCAAGAGTTGTATCAAAGCCTTCGGTCGGTTTGATACCTACAGCAGAAAAACATCATCGCCTACGATAACTTGCGGTTAGCTCAGTTGGAAGAGCAGCACGCGCGATACGTGAAGGTTGTGGGTTCGATTCCCGCACCGCAAGGGGAGATACAATTTTTCTGTTTCTTTAAAATATTTAAAGTTCGCTAATACCTACGGCGTAAAGTACTATAAAAATGTCAATCAAGAGTTGCTTCTCCAGTTCGTTGAAGGAAATACAAATTCTATTAAATTCGTTTCGTTTGACCGGAAGCGGACGTCTCGTCCTAAGTCCTGTACATCCGACTGCAGTAATGGCCACTCAATTATGCAAAGCTAGCATCTCTCATTGCAGTACGCTTGCGATGGAAGTCTGAAGATTGGTTCGGGGAGGGTTTAGGGTTGTCGGTTGAGTTTAAGTGTTTGCTAAGGGACAGATATGGTGAGATCGAGTCTTCTTGAGGCTTGTTGACAAATGTCAGAAGTTGTTCCTATTCGTGAAATCCTTGTATTGTCGAATTCAATTGTACGAGTATTAAGAAAGATAATGTATTCGTTTTTGAGCGCAAAGTTTTGTGAATAATTACGAAGGTATTTTGTAATTTAATGTCAGTTAGGCACTAATTTTTGACGACCTCGGTGGCGCTGTGGCTAAGGCGCATTTATTTACTTATTATTATTATTTATTTAAAATTAGTCGATTTGCTGTTGCCCGCAATTTCATGTTATTTCAGAATGAAAAGTATCGATTCTGATTTGCCAAAAATTCTAAATCACTGTGTATAGTCTATTAACTATAACTATTTTAACAATAGTGTGTGGTAGTTATAAATAGACTAGCGGTGCCCGCGACTTCGCGTGGACTACAGGATTTTAATATTTTTTATAAAAGTAAGTTATGTTTCTAAAATAAAAGTAGCCTAAGTTACTCCTTATTACACCAGCTACCTACTAGTATAAGTCCCGTCAAAATCGGTCCAGCCATTTCAGAGATTAGCCGGATCAAACAGACAAGACAAAAATTGTAAAAAAATATGTTTTGGTATATATACCGTATATATATTAATAGGTATGCATGTAGTAAAAAGCGGTCATTTTAATATAAGAAACAGACACTCCCAATTTTATTTATATGTTTAGATGGGTTTTCTGGAATTTATTTTGTGAACATAAATTTTTAACATTTATTTTTAATCATTTGAGTATCAAACGTTTGACCTCATCCGCGTTACCCTTTTTTAAACTCGTTCACGTTTTTATCCCAAAAAGGGCATGACGAATCAAAAGTTAGTTTGTGTCTCGTATGTCCGTAAGCATCCCTCGAGTTGTCTAAAAGGGCCAGTCAAAAGTTAATTCAAATAATCTGATTTAAAAGGGCTTACGGCCCTGATGTTTCTTTCTGAAGCTTTAAAAGTTACCGATAGGGTTGGCGATCAGTATTTATCTGGCATGGTTGAGTGAGAGAAGCGATTGCTGGCACTTTCAACATTATTCTGAAAACCAGTGTATACAGTTCTGAAAATCAATATCGGATAATCGGGGAGAAACATACAGGTCACACTGAGAACCCCCCTTTTTTGAAGCCGGGTAAAATGGTATAACATACTTTTTCGATTTCGTTCCTTTACAAGATTCGATAACCTAACATGACGTTCGTTTACAAATAACATATTTTCATGATAGTCATTATCTTGCGAATAATTTTTCAAAACCGCTTCGTGATAACCATTTGAGCTTTCAATCCATAACAAAATGGTTGGCTGTAAAGTCGGTTTTCTGACGGTAGTTTAACGTGGCAACGCTGAGCCGATCGCTTGAGCCGATCATGCCTCTCTCTCGTTCGTGCAGCGCTCTCGCTTGCGGAACGCGACAATGAGCGTTACAGGATAATAAAGTCATCTTTTTCGTGCATGCAGCCCGTAGTATCGAGTTATTAGAAGATGCCATGTCAACACATATATTTGTAATGATTCTGTATCCTTTATGGCAACCCTATCAGAAATCTAGAGTATTTTCCTTGAGATAACATCGAGTTACGCATTTTGGCTGAGAACCTAGACTTTTGAAACGTTGTTTCGTATTCGGTCCTTGGATGTTTCATTAAAATTTCTGTTTCAAATGGCTAAGTTGCCCTTTTCTATGTATCTGATACACTTGTATCATGAATGTGAAAGTTTTTACTTGGGATATTTGTTGACCTTTCACGCAAAACTATACTGAATAGATTTGGATGAAATTAATTACCTAAAAGATTAGGTACTTATTTACATTTCGTTTCCAAAAGTTTATCGTCCCCACTGGGCATACCAGGTACTTGCCCAGGGCCCCCTGAAGTATTGAGGCCCCCAAGTCCCAACTCTGTTATTAAGCCATAACCGATAACTATTGTACGCTCGCTTGATTACATTTTTTATTATACATTTATAAGAGTATCTACATTTAAATGAACCAGCTTATAAAGAAAATCATAGCTCGACCTCCTAAATCAATTCGGGATACTACTATCAAACTGACGTCAAGACGTCTATAACCTTTTATAGGTTGACGACCTCGGTGACGCAGTAGCTAAGGTTGACGGCCGAAGCGCGAAATGTCCCGGGTTCGATTCCCAGCCAGGTAAATTTGAGAAAATAACTTTTCTACATTCACTTGGGCCTGGGTGTGCTGGGATGACGCCCCCAGTTAGTATCCATCTTTTGGTGCTCATAGTACAAAGGGGAAACCTTAGTTTGAGACCAGATGATTGGTGTGAATGTCTGGCGCATTTATTTATTTTAGGTGAGAATGTAATGCGGATGAAGATTTGCAAGCTCCCCGAACAGATAAAGACGACCAAGACCAGTCAGCCTATCCCACACGTGGGGCAGTAAAGTAGTTTGCATGAACTACTAAAAAACCGGTCAAGTGCGAGTAGGACTTGCGTGGAGAGGGTTCCGTACGTTGGGCTCATAGGTCACAATAACTGCCTTCACTTGATTGTGAGAAACAAAGAAATATCTTAATTGTCTCTCTCTATCTTCCATCTCTCTTTCAAAAAAAATACCAAATTTCTGGCCCTAATACTTTGCCCCACATTTCAAGATTATAAATGATACATATTTGCAATCCTCACAGCAAAATCTTTCATTTGATATGTCACACGATATGGTTAGCGAATCTTTTTTTTTTAATGTTGTGATTTACCCTCCAAAAGTGACCCCCAAATTCATAATTTATTTATTTACGTTACACATGCACCTTTGGGTCTTTAACTTACATATGTGTACCAAATTTCATCTCAATTGGTCCAGTGGTTTTAGAGTAATCGGCTGTGACAGACGGACGGACAGACAGACACGCGAGTGATCCTATAAGGGTTCCGTTTTTTCCTTTTGAGGTACGGAACCCTAAAAACGTATTCGCGGAAATATAAGTATTGAATCTAAATGCACCCACGTATGCGACAATTTGTGCTGCTGACTTATTTCGTTGTTTATTTTGGAGCGTCCACTATGCGATACTTATAACGCTCCCATCATTCCACCGAAGTAGGTCTAGTAAAACAGATGTGTCTCTTCATGTATGTTAGTCCGATTTGATGCGCTTGAGCATTGCGGAAAATGATTTATGCACGATTTAGTGTGAGATCTTGTAATTTCGCCGGCGTGATGTGAATCTTAATGTACTATTAATGTTTTGAGGTTATTTACGTTAGTGAGATTCGTGCAATTGCTTGACGTTGGAATGATTTGATTTTACGGTCGATGTGTTGCGTTCTGAAGGAGAGGATTTGTGGTGTCGTTGTTTTGTTGTGGCGCTGGAGCGACGGGCGGTGAGGATTATAGGAAACTAGCTGTGCCCGCTACTTCGTTCACGTGGACTACATCCTTTCATGGTCGGTTTTGCCCCTATCTCCCCTAATATTCGAAACGAAAAGTAGTCTATATTATAATCTAAGTTTCGAGCTATATTTGTCTCATTTCATATCTCTAACTTAAAAAATAAACATTTACCCGTATAAACTTTCAAAAGGTGGTATTTCCCCCTAGTATGTCCGATAATTACACTCAATTATCGTGATAATTTCATACCCCTGTCCAGATGAGTCAGGCCAGCAATACTTGAAGCAACGCCAGCTCCCATCTGGGGGGATTAGACAGCCCTCATGACTAATAAGAAGGCGAATAATGTATAATTAGATTCTAATACTGTTGCACCTACTCAAATGGACAGTGAGAA
Source organism: Glyphodes pyloalis (assembly GCA_037074685.1). Lineage (NCBI taxonomy): Eukaryota > Metazoa > Arthropoda > Insecta > Lepidoptera > Crambidae > Glyphodes > Glyphodes pyloalis. Next base: position 10,433,634 of record JAYKKO010000020.1, on the reverse strand, counting down.
TATGCAGCTCCTAACTATATATATAACATCACATGGTATTTCGGATCACAATATATTAGATGACTGAAAATGTCTGGTTTTTGTCGAATGATAATCAATTCATTTATTCATGTAGGTTACAAGTAACACTTATGCATCGTCAAAATGAACATAAACCAAAATTGAAGCTACAGCCGGTTGGGAACCTAAGAAGAAATTCTACCGAGGAGAATCCGGCAATCTGTTCATGTAAACAAAAATTTGCTAAACGCGAAAGAGTTTTTTTCAGTGATTTACATTGAATTTATAAAAAGTTTACTGAAATTTATTTTTGACAAATAAAATCATGTCACTAAAAAGGCACATTCTTCGCACAGTTATTACGAAACTGTGACGTAAACAAGTCCCTCAGTGGATGTGTTAACGTACTTTGATGCTGTAGCATCATTAATTTTTATTGATTTATTCAAGCATAATAATATTTTCATTGCATAATTTTAATTTACCTCACTGAATAGAATAATTGTTTTTTTACTAATGATGTTAGTACAGTTTGGACAGTACCACACGCAAATATTGAATATTGTTATAAAATATATGCAGTCATAATTTAGTACAAATTTTACATAGAAACGTTCAATAACCTTACCAAGTTTTATAGGTACTTCCACATTGAGTTGAACCACTATTCTATTCATGAAATGGTAAAACGAAGCATTACAGAGGAAGGTAATGTTCTTATAATTTGTTGTGGCGTCTTTTTTACAGGTTTCTAAGACAGTTTAAATTTCCCACGGGCATTGTACCGAGTTACCGTCGGGAATGAGCTGGGGTTTCAGTTGTACGAGAAATGTGGAATCCTTGTTGCTGGGGTAGTTTATAGTTTGACTAGCTTTGGTTTACGTTATCTGTATTACTGTTTGATTCCAGCAATAAGACCCTCTGTTTTGTTTACTATACCAACGTCTGTATTTTTTTATATTGCACTTCAAGATTGACCTCATCCCACCTGATGTTAGTGGTAATGAGGTCCTTTTTTTTGAGGGAGGGAGAATGCATTTGCGCACCATATCGCCGCCGTTGGGACGACTGCGATGTGTGTGGGACCCCCGCCCAGAAGAGGCAGGGACTACCCGAACTAAAAACCCTCCCCACCTCCTCATCGCCTATTGACGGCGCCATGGGATACCGGGCTACCCATGACTGCCACAGCACCGTCGGCGGAATTGCTGCCCCCTACGGGGAGGCGTCGCGTCGCCTAGTCGTCCCAGGATGGTCGGGCGACTGGCGGGAACGGCCGAAGGTGTTAAACCGTTCCCGCGCATCTGCGGAGTGGTAATGAGGTCCTAGGTTAAGGGTGACAAGTATAGCATAATAAAGCACCCTTACCTTGAAGGCTTGACCCCTACTACTAATGTAGCACCTTCCCAGGAGCTCTGGAAACCTTAGTCACACGCAGGAACACCACAACACCGAAGTGATTGTCATTTGGCTGCGGTCTTCTGTAATTTGAATTTGAATGGTAAAGGAGCTAAACACGAATGTCTCATTAGTTACAAGATAAGTTGCTAAGTGATGCAAATTATTACATTAACTCCTATATTTTCACCTTATGTGCACGAAAATTATGATAATTATTATTTTTGTACTTTGTAAATGTTTTTGTACTTTTCAAAACTTAGGACACTATGTGGCGGTCGTTACATTCCCTTCAATATGGTTGAGTGAAGCGATGGGTGGCACATACGTCATGCTTGTGATCAGACGCCACCGCCAAGGACTGGTCAGCTCCAGCTTGCTTCTCAAATATACATATTTAGCATTCCCCCCGCCAAAAAAAAGTTTAGCTTTTTCAGTTTCGGTACCGTCGTAGTTTCGGTATTCTGTAGCACAAGTGTTTTAGCTACTTTACTTATACCAACACCACAAAGGTAGAGCATTGATGTACATATATCATGTTCTCTAATATTTATTATAAATGATCATAACTACATAATAAAGCTAAAACATACACGCCTCTATGAATATGTGTAAGTGGTCTGCGACTACCAACAATGAGAGTTGAAGAGTTAAGGTCACACTATAAATAGTAGAGCCACCCAAAGCTATAAACCGCTTTTCCTAGTATTGGAATGGGGATTCCATATGATTGGGGTATGTATGGACTCCCATAATATAAGTTATTTACCATAAGTTTGGGGTACATTACATATTACTAATTTACATACTTACTATAATACTAATTTCGTGAACACTTCGTGACCACGGTTGGGTTAACCCGTCAGGCGGTATATTTATTTACCAATTTTTATACAGATTTGTTTACTGATATCGAGACGTTAGTGAATGCAAAGTATCGCCTTTTTAAAATAAATGGAAAGTAATAAATTTAAATACAAATAATTGTTCTTTTGTTTTAATTGTGAATAAGATCTTATAAATTGTTTGAATATATTAAACGTTATTCTACCACCGAATCAGGACATTACGATTTTACAACTATGATTCCTAAAAATAAGACTCCAGCAAGATTTTGGTTTTAAAGCACGTTTCTCGGCAATAGGAACCATTATTTATTCTCAATTATATCCTAATACATAGGCCTTACTTGGCGACCCCAAAGGGCGATGGCGTGACCTGGCCTGAGCTCACTAATGGCCTATTTCCCGTGACAAACGCGCCTATATTTGCCCCGCGAACGTTTTATAATAAGATAATGCTTCGTTAAAGCGCGCTCGCAATAAAAACAGTTATTATGACGTTATGAACTTGTCATTAATGTCGAGGCTTGGTTTGGAAGTGTTTTGGGCTCGCTGTATAATAGTGGGGTAAAGCAATTAGGGAAACGCTATATTGGTTTTGGACATAAATAATAAGAGTAATAATTATCAAAAAACGTCACGTAGTACTTAATCCTTAAGTACATAAGTAGGTAGCTTAAGCACTTGTGTTATAAAAATCAGCCGAATTACCACTTGAACTGGTACAGTCATGTAAACACTTGAGCTGTTATGATGTTACCATAAGGTTCACTTTAGAATGAGTTTGTGTACATATTAGTGCACGTGACTGTACCACTATGCATCCTATTATTCTGTGAAATATTATGTAAGATACAGATGAGGTACTAGATAAAACAAAATCTTCCCCTCTCTTATCTTTGCCGTGCCCACCAGGGTTCATAACTTGTACTTTTAGTTTTTAAGAAACTACTTAAGTAACATCATTACTTACTTATGGAGTGCAATAAATAATATGAATATGAATCAACACATAGGATTTAACCCAAAGTAACACCGAAAACATCTAGTAGTAGGTACATACATGTACTTATTGTATTGTACAATACAATAACAAAAAAAATCTTCTTTGTATGACATCAAATTAAAGATTTTCTATGGAAGTTGTATGGCGTCCATGTAAACTCGTACTTGTAGTTCCTAATCTACAACCGAATTATACTTCCTGCTTAGCTGTGTCCATAGCTATGGGCTGTCAGTGTATAACAGATAGGATACATTTATTGAATAAGAATGCTATTAATATGATATTTGAATACACTGCCACCGCTTTTAGAAATATTTCTACCAAGGCAAAAAACTCAGTAGATATGTTATAGTAGCAGTATCTAACTTATTTCTACGCTTAAACTAGTTTGGACCAAGTCATACTTAGGATTGATGACTTTAGTATTATCAGTAGGTATGTCTAATTTTGATGTTAGCTGAAGTAAACTAGTCTTCGAAGGAGGCACCTGTTCTCAAGAATGACGTTAGCTGTCGCTTTTTTCAACAATATCTTTGTGCAGCCTTGTATGCGCTACGTAAGGGGAGACGATTTTTTTCTGTTTCATTAAAAATTTGAAGTAACAACGCCACATGACGCGCATTTATGGCGTCACGTATTTGAAATACCGCTGACTCAACGGACAATCAGAAAGTAATCCCACCATTCTTGCACAAATCTGCAGGGGCGGCCGCCGAATGCTTTACAATAGGCTTAACAGCAGAACAATGGTGGCTCGGATTAACGATTGATCGGAAACTTTCGCGTTCGCTTTTAAAGGTTGAAATAAAGATACAGCATCAGTGGCATATTTTTTGTTAAATTTGTTTTAATTGCATATTACTAAAATTTTTGTATTAATTGGATACTCTTTTTCGATTAATCGACCCCCGACGCGAAAACGATTTGGTTTTATTACTCAGTCCGTGGCAGTATAGAAGATTTTGATTTTTACTCGATTAAAAAGTGAATTAGTAGGAAGTGTTCTTAGCTATGGAAATCTGTTTAGGATGATGAGCGTCACATAATGTTTAATTACATATTCTGACACAACTCCCTCAATATAGGTATCAAATAAAAGTCACCGATGAGTAGTAGAATATTGTACACTATGATGCGAAATTATATTATTGGTACAGCCAACGTCACGTCAGACACAACAGTTCGTACTTGGACCGCTCTTATGTCGTAAGCATAAGCGTTAGTTTAGAAGTGTTGTTTAAGACCCTGTTCAGTAAGAAAATAGCAAAAATAAGTGCAGAAATTATAGTGTCACAAATTTAATCGAAATAATATCTGTTTAACTTTTTAGTTCAGGTCATAAAACTGCACCATACTAAGAGGCCACATACCTAGTTTTAACAACTGTCTATGTTTTTTTATTCAAAGATATGAAAATAAGCTACGTCCTACTCATATTTTGGATATTACATATTTTATTTAAATAAGTAAACATGTCAGAAAGCTTGACATTTTTTTATAATTTTTTGCCAACGTATTGCCCGACAGTTCGTTTGGGTAAACATAAACCATGATGACAAGATTGATCTCTTATCATCAAAGAGAGTGGAGTGATGAATAACGCGACTATCGTTTTTTTTTATATTGCACTTCAAGATTGACCTTATCCCACCTGATGTTAAGTGGTAATGAGGTCCTAGCTTAAGAGTGACAAGTACAGCATAATAAATCTGTTACTGGACTTGTCTCCCTTACCTTGAAGGCTTGACCCCTGCTACTAATGTAGCACCCCCCAGGATCTCTGGAAACCTTACTCACATGCAGGAACACAACAACACAGAAGTGATTGTTATTTGGCTGCGGTCTTCTGTAAGGTGGAAGTATTTTACCAGTCGGGCTGCTCCAGTTCGAGCGATAAATCGCTATGCCCTACCTCTCTTAATCGTTTCCTAGATCTATGTAATTAAATATGTTTTTTTTTGTTTCAGGTATGTTTCAACTCGATTTTTGGATTACGTGCAAGGGAAGCTATTTATAAGAACGTATGCAACAAAAGTTTGAGGTAATTGATAACTGGACGACCTCCGTAGCCGAAAGGCGAGCGGGTCGGACTTTGGTGTACCGCCATCTGTGAGGTCACAAAAAAGAAAATATGGAAAACAACAGCAACAATATGAAAATGCTATTTATTAAATAAGAGAACACACATAAAGCGAATTTCAACAACATAAATATTTGCGACATTAAATTATTATGATTCATTGAGGTTTGATGTTTACAAATGATTAATAGGCGCCGTGTCGGTTAGTACCTGCACCAGGCGGTACGTCAGGTACCCGTGTCGCCTTTCCATCCACCGCCGTAACAGTGGCCTCACAGCATCTACGGTCCATCGACCTGCGGGCGCAATGGCGAGGTCCTCGGCCCAAGTCCGGACCAACTCCTCGTGCGCCTCTTTGCGCACCGCCTCGCGCTCTACAAGGGCTGGCCGCTGTCCCAGGGCCCTTTGCCCTGCCGTCCAGAAATAGACTCTTGCCTGGACCCGGGCCTGAAGTGCCCAGGGTGGCGTTCCGGCCAGGGATGATTATGTACCTGTGCTATGTACCAATGACTACTTAAATGATTATAACAGAAATGAATATATACGTAATCAATCTATTAATTTTTATCATTTTACCAATTATTTCTCTATGACAAAATATATTATTTAAGTGTTCGGTATTCGGCCGAATATAATAAAAGCAGCCGAATAGGCCGAATACCTAATAGTAACCGAATATTCATTGCAAGTTTAGTTTAAGATATATGTTAAAAGTAAAGCAACTGACAGGAGCAGATCGAAAAAAAATAGCAGGAGGGCTGGTCACTTAAAATGATTCTTTCATGCTGATCCCCACTGTGCCAGCGTGGTGGAGTATAGATATTAACAGTCATTTCCCCTAAGACAGGCCAGTGCCCAGCGCTAAAATTTAAATCTTCAAACACCCACATTCTAGTTTAATTTTGTTGAACAGTAATGAGAAGCTCTAGCTATTTAGTCCGCTAAGTTTTTCAGACTGGATGTAGCAGAAAAGTCCCTTAATCCAACAAACATCTGGGCAAGACAGCCCCGCATGACAAATTGTCTGCTCTCAGTGGAACATAACAGCACAATACAAAACATTATTAAAGTCCGGAATGTTTTTGTTCTATAAAAAAGTAAACAATCTGAACATAATTGTTAAAGTTCATTTGCTTTTGAATCATCCTGATATACATACACATACAATCACGTCTTACTGCCGAAGGTGTAGGATATCACATCCTTCTGTTTGCCACGACTTCTTTTTATATGCATTGCACTTCAAGTTCGGCCTCATTCTACCTGATGTTAAGTGGTAATGAGGTCCTTTTTTTTTATGGGAGAGAGAATGCCATATTTTCGCATCTGGTCGTTTCAATATGGGAAACGAACTGTATTTCTCGGTCTGGCTGTTGTGGTGCCGTCATTGTTTCTGATTTCTGTATCACAAGTGCTTAAGCTACTACCACAGAATCAGAGCAATGTATGTGATGTTGTCCAATATGTGTAGTGTAGCCAATTGCTTATCCCAAACTAAGCTCATACCGTGTGCTTGGTTGAGATCACTCCTCTCTTGGACTATTTCACTGTTTTAAGTTACCTCACAATGTTATCCCGCACCGAGTTAGTGGTAAATCCGTTGTAATGAAAACAGGATGGGATCAGTGTTTCTAATTACGCCTTAGTGAGGGGAAAACAAAGGATTTTAAAGATTACGTTACTACTACAGTTGTGCGATTAAAATTAGCCTGCACTTGTAATCCGTGCGACCTAATTACCGGAGCTTTGGTTGGTTTTGTAGGGTTCTGTCATGTAATAAAGAAACTAAACGAACCACGACCTATAGGGAAGTGGTTAAGTTGAAAATTGAGTTCGATTCTCGGTTAGGCCAATTTGGGAAACGAGCTGTTCTAAATTTTCCGTTGTGTGGTACTCAATGTGCATGGGAAATCTCAGTGACCTAATATATTGATGTGCTATATTTATAGTACAGTAATTTGGTAGTTTTACATGGACAGTTTTCCGGGAGTTTTGAAAATTAGTAATTGTATAGATTTTAGAGTGCTCTTTCCGAATTTCGACTTTGCCACCTCCTATTTTTGACGCTAATATATAATAGTTAGAGGAATTGAAACAGTCACTGTTCCAAAACCCGACCCACTTCGAAATGAGGCCATCCATCCAATCTTATGAAGTAATTTGTATAGATGTTTACAATCACCCGGAACGGCTCTTTAAATCACTAATTATTCCACTCATTAATTAACTTAACAACCGAATGCAGCTAACTTCTCGAATAACGAACAGCGGATAATTTCATGAATATGAATAGTCTGGACTTGGCACAAATAAGACTTGGACAGATAAGCTTACTCGCTTAATTAAGCTTTGGAGACTTAGTGGAGACTATTTTAGATGGTGATATTTGAACTGAAATAGATGTTATTCGTGAAATCTTTTTAGAAGTACTTGGTTGAGTAGAAAGAAAGAAAAGACATTTATTGACCTAATAAAAGAAACATTACTAATAATAAGAACAATAATAATTTATTTATTTCTTCTCACACGTATCAGTTACAATGTAAGTGATAAGTTTTTTTAAGTTTAAGTTTTTACGCACTTTTTCACTTTTACAACCTTACTTATAAACAAACTTTCTGCATGACCCAAGAGTTGATTGGTAGAGAATGCCCCTAGTATTAAGTCAACCTGTTATACTTTTTGTGCAGTAAACTTTTTAAATAAAAATAAATAAGTTAAACATAATCTTTTTATAAAATAGTGTATGTATCTGACTTTCTTTGAAAATATTAATAAAATAAACACACACTTATTTTATAACATGGTTTCTAAGTCATGATTTAAGTCTGTCTGCACGTTGTCATGCAAAAAACTTAAACTGAAATTATTATACGGTAAAGTTCCAAATTAGTGGGTAGAATGCAGTGAGTGATTTAAGCCCACCCTTTCTGTGGAAGTGTTCAATTAGTAGACTTGGTAAGTTTTATCAAAATTATTCATGTTAAAGTATGCTTTATTGTACGTACTACAAAACTTTATTTAATTCGTCTCTACGATAAAAAAGCAAACGTTTTATTTCATTTCATTGTCATTTCTTCACGCCACAATTGAATTGGATTAATGAATTCTTAGAATTTAAATCAATAGTTCTCACGGGGAAGTCGACGTGTTCCAAGGTTTTAGTCAGTAAATTTTTTTAAAACTTGAACGGTAGGTAACAGACTAGTTGACGGTTGTTCAAAAAAAAAATGTGTGCCGACCTACGGCATTACCTACAAGTCGACACAAATGCAGAGTCAGCAGAATAGGCGTAATAAAACAACGCGACACACGTAATACACGTCAATACATTGATCCTACATCGCAATGTCAAAGTTAACGTCTCGCCACAAACTATGTATACAACAAATTAAGATTGGTACTTGGACCTTGGTCCCCGATAACTTGTAGCTCGGCGGTAGTATTTCCATTTTTAGTAACGACCATACGTTCCTTACATATGTATGGGATATGACAGTTTTGCCAGCTATCAGCACCGTCGACAATACCGCAATAACTTATTGTTTTACATATGAAATAACCTCATGTTTGGCTTAAACCAAGCTTCTGGAAGGCGAAGATGAGGACTAAGATGATACACGTTTGCCTAGAAGGTGTCTGTTCACTTTGACCTTCAAAATATCCAGATTGAAAAACTCATCACGGCAGGGAGTTCCACTCTTAAGTCGTTCGCAAAATGAAAGAAGAAGCAAACCGCTTCATTAGTGATAGAGGATTAAGTTGGTGCAACTGAGCCTTAAGCTTTAAATACTCCTACTGTAACAAAAATAGAGCTTAAACATTTAAAATAATTTAACGGGTCAAAACGCGACACCATTTTTACTTATTAGTTAATACGAACTACTTACTGCCAGACGTTTCGGTTAGGTTGCACCAACCGTGGTCACGAGCTGACTCAGTCACCATATTAACTACCAAATAAAAATGGTGTCGCGTTTTGACCCGTTAAATTATTTTAAATGTTTAAAATGGAACGCGAATGTCTTAAAATTTAAAAAAATAGAGCTGGCTTTCCGCAGATATATTATGATACGGAATGGTTATATTCGCATTTTATTAATAGTATTTGTATAAAGTTGTACAGTGCTCCAATACAACTTTAAATGATAAGAGAGATGTTAGAGATGATGTAGGTATTTTATTGATACTAATAATATGATAGTGAGTACACGCGATGCTTGCTAATTGCGTACTGAAGTAAATAGCTGATGAAGGTTAATGATTGATCGAACGATATACGAAATTGGCAGGAAATGCTGAATGGACAAAATGTACGAGTGTTGCACCGTACATGCTCCGGGAGAGGAAAAGTTGAGGAAGGATGCTGGGTATTATAATGATTATTAATGATTGTGATACAAATTCAACTTAATAAATTTACATGTCAAACTTATAAATTTGATAACACATTATTTCTTAAAATGATTGCAAAACGTAGGAGATGTCGCCTTGTTGACTAGCCGTGCGTATCGCAAGTCGGTTAATTAGACGTTGTTTCCTTCAGATGAAGTGTCGTTGTATTGTTCACGCTGTGGTGTGGTTTGGCGCGGTGGACGAAGAGTTGCCGTCGGATCTTGCACAGGAGCAGGCGCGGGCGCTCGCGCCGTGATGATGACCGGCGGTAGCGGGCTGCGCGCCTCCGCAGCGGACCCTGGCCTGCTGACAGAGTGCTTGCGATATTTGCTAAATCGACGCCAGAAGAGTGCAATGCCTGCGAAGATAATTATAATCAATATGATGTTTATAAGGACGTATTGAGTGATGTCATGAGCTGTCGTTTCGTTTGGAAATAAATTGTCGACATTGGCATTCTTCAGTTGCTCTACTTGCGAACCAATTTTCTTCAATTCATTTTGAACTTGGGTACGGTTCAAAAAGTCTTCTTCGCTCCGTATCTCCGTTTTATTAAAGGCAGGGAGCTCTATGTCAACGATATGATTTATCGAAGGTATTTCAATTTTCAAAACGTCTGCTTCCGTGTCAAGGTTGTTTTCATGTTGTTTGTGAGTGTAAATAGTAAATGCTTTACTTTTGATGATACAGCCTTCATTAAGGTTGATATTACCGCTTCCATTCAATTGCTCTGATGTAACAAGACTCCCACAGATTACACGTACTCCGCAAGGCTTGCAACATGAGTACAAGTGTGAGTTTGTTTTATGTAGTTGTGACCAAGTGGCCGTACACGTCATTGTGTTGGTGACGCATTGCATTGTTACGTCATCCTTTACGCAGAGACTCTTATCTGACGTAATATGATGTTTAGGCGTTTGCAATGGACACATGTAGGTGCTGTCGTCATATTGATTGCACGTTTGTAGATCAGAGTGTGTCAGAGTTATGAATGAATCCTTTTGGATGTTCATCGCAATGTACTCCGATATTGGTTTTATGCTGACCATGTTGCTGTCGATCTTGTGTTGAATTGGTATTAGTCGATAGATTTCGTAGTAGTCTCTAGCGATTAATGGTATTCTGATTTCGAAGATGAACAACTGCTTCGTCATTTTAGCTTTTACTCTCAGAAGACGATAAAGTTTGGGAATGTCACTCATTATGCTATTGATAGGTAGTGCTAAATCTTTTGGCAGCTGACCAGATATAACATTCAATTCATTTGAAAGTTGATCTGGAGTTATAAGGTGAATGTTGAATGATCCATAATGTAGGTCAACTACGGTGTCCAGTAAATATTCCTGTATATTTCTCAGGTTCAGCAATAGACTGTGTGCGATAAATGCTGACAATGTAAAATCGTTTCTTGCTGATATATCTTGAACTCTTTCATTTAATGATGTTGTTATGCTTTCTAAGTGCATTATGTGTTGATTGATAATTTTGTTTTGCTTGTCCATAGTTGTTTCTATTCTTTGTAGTAAATTGTGCTCTGCTTCGACGACCGAAGTCTGATTTTTCCACAAATTCACCATATGCTTCTGAATAGTTCGAAGTGCCTCGATATCCTTCTGATATTGCTCTGCGAATTGATCATCGAGTACTCCGAAAAGTGAGTGTGCGATGTTCCCGATCCCATTGATAAGGCCACGGCGAACGCGGGGCCGCGCGTCGGCGATCTGCTGACCGAGCAACATGCTGTCATAGTGATCGAGTTCCTTCACACCGTGACGTAGCTGTTCGAGTATTGCGTCACATAATGATGGTTTATTACTGTGACATAGATTTCCCAGGCTTTCGACATATTTTAATAACATTTCGGATCCTTCCCAGTATGGGTTCATGTTATAATATACAATAAGTTTCCATTCGTTTCTTGATAGATGCATATCGGAAATCTTGTCGAAGTAAATGGTTTGATTGTGTTTTAACTCTGCTATATTGTAGGTACATTGAACGGGTACTATGAGAAACATTGTGAGCAAAGTGATTACTAATGTCTTAAGGCTTGTTGCTAATTTTGTTTTGGTCTTATGTGTCGTAGTAATAGAGTTTGATTGAATTTGATTTTGCTGGTTATTCTGAATTTCTTCATTATTAACAGGCAACGGTGATAGTTTCACAATGGGCCTCTGTATGACGCCGTTCTTAGTTTTTATGCTAACGACTCGTACATGACCGTCCTTTCCAGGATGTAATTCAACAACTTTACCCAGGGACCACTTGCCAGCAGGTAAGTTGACGTCGTGGATGATAACAATGTCACCTATCTTTTGATTTTCTTGTGACTGTTGCCATTTGCTACGTGATGATAGTTGGCATAAGTATTCGTTTTGCCAACGCTTCCAAATGTCGTTAAATATCCTTTGGGTAAGCTGCCATCGAGTTCTGGCGTCACGTTCTGTTTCCAAAATGGTTAATGTTGGCCCACTGGCCAAAAAGTGTGCAGGAGTGAGATAGTTGATGTCGTCCGGGTCTTCTGAAATGGCGCAGAGTGGCCTTGTGTTCAGGCATGCCTCTATTTGTGATAGCAGAGTGGAGTACTCCTCATACGTGAGTTTTTGCTCTCCAACGACTCTACGCAGATGATGTTTTAGGCTTTTCACAGCGCTTTCCCACAACCCACCAGCACTTGGCCATGATGGAGCGTTGAAATGGAATTCGATTTCCATATTTGTGATTTGTGAGTAAAACTCATTACTAAGTGTAGCTTGAAGGTTGATAAATTCTTGCTGAAGGATGCGATTGGCTCCCACAAAGTTGGTTCCATTATCACAATATACATGCCGCGGCGTACCTCGACGGGCGGCCATCCTTTTTAGAGCTGCTAGGAATGCTGATGATGACAGGTCGGAGACCAATTCAAGATGAACAGCCTTCGTCACCATACATACGAACACCGCGATGTATCCTTTGGTTGTCTTCACACCTCTACCTTTATTAGTCTTTACGTCGACAAAGCCCGTGAAATCGACGCCGGTGTTCAGAAAAGGACGAGTTATATTGCTGCGGGCGGCAGGTAAGTCACCCATTATTTGATATTGCTTTACAGGGTTATTTCTTTTGCAGGTAACGCAGCCAGTGATGTGTTTCTTGACTGCTCGATTCCCTCCAATTACCCAGTAATTATTGCGGAGACGAGAGAGTGTCAAGCGTGCTCCGCCGTGGAAAGTGTCTCTATGAGCTTGATTTATAAGCAAGTCCGTAAGATGACCGCTGTGGGGTATGATCAAGGGATGTTTCATTTCCGGATCGATTTGTGCATGCTTAATTCTCCCACCAACTCTCAACAGTCCATTTTGATCTATAAATGGATTCAAGTTGAGAATCTTGCTTTTCGGGTCTATGTTTTTCTGTGCTTTCAAATTATTTATTTCATTGCTAAATTCCATGTGTTGATAATCCTTGATAATTAGTTGTTTTGAGCGCTGTAATTCGCTGACTGATAAATACGACATATTGTTTGATAAAGGTCGGTCACCCGACACCACACGTAGTACCCAGGCGAGTACTCGGGTTGCTTTAGTAAAGTTGCTATGCCTGTTTACTATGTCACTTATGACGTCATCTTGAGTCACAGTGACGTTTGATTGTGCTGTTTTCTTCACTTCTAGGTTATTGACGTAGGTCGGACACTCTTGATGTTGTTCAGAATTGTATGATAAAAGCCAAGAGGGCCCGGTCCACCACAAACGATTTACTTGTAGACTTTTTACAGAAATTGGTCGGCTAGCACAGTCAGCGGGATTTTCAGCTGATTTTACGTAGCGCCAGCACTCTGGAGGCATGATTGTTTTTATTTGCTCAACTCTATTTGCTACGAAAGCTTTCCATCTATTGGAGTCACCTTGAATCCAACCCAAGGCTGCAGTTGAGTCTGTCCACCCGAATATTTTGATGTTGTGATTTTGTAAGCTTTTCCTAACTTTTTCCATGAGTTGTGTTAACAGGTGACATGACATCAGTTCGAGCCGAGGTAAGGTGATATCTTTCTTGATAGGTACAAGTTTTGCTTTTGCTGCTGCTATAATTAGTGATGGTTGATCTATATTATTTTTATTTTTGCTCTTGACCTTGTAATATATTACGCAAGCGTAAGCTTTAGTTGACGAGTCACAAAACCCGTGTAGTTCTATGTTGTCGTTTTCGTGACTTTTTAACCATCTTTGCACTTTTATATGATTGATACCTTTTAGGTCTTCTCTGATATTTTTCCATTCCATGCTGACTTCATTTGATAGCTCACTGTTCCATTCGACATCTTGGAGCCAAACTGTTTGAAATAACATTTTTAGTTTTATAGACACTGGAGAAAGCCAACCGAGTGGGTCGAATATTTTGGAAATTTCTGACAGTAGTATGCGTTTGGTGAGTTTTAATGGTTTTGTTGAGTCGAGCTTCAATTGGAATGTAAAAACGTCTTCATTGGAATTCCAGCTTAACCCGAGTGCTTTTGTTGATTCGGCATATTTAAAGTTGAAATCTTGAGCAGTTTCAGCTACTGATCCTTCCTTTATATACCTCAACTCAGATTTGTTTGAAGCCCATTTTCGCAGGTTAAAACCTCCTGATTTAAGCAATGATATCAGATCTGCTTGTAGTTGCTTTGCTTTAGTGATGCTGTGACTTCCACTTAATAAGTCATCCATATAAAAATCTTCTTCCAATGCTTGCTTTGCATGTGATTGATATTTATGACCCTCGTCATTTGCTAACTGTTTCAAGGTCATCATGGCTAGGAAAGGTGCAGATTTAGTCCCGTATGTGACGGTTGCTAAGTTGTACTCTCGCAATAACTCTTGTGGGCTGTCTCTCCAAACTATTTTTTGCAGGTTCTGATCTTCATGATGTACTAAAATCTGCCTGAACATCTTTTCAATATCTGCAGTAAAAGCTACTTGATATTGTCTCCATTTTAAAATTAATGAAAGTAGGTCCTGTTGTAGGTTGGGCCCACTGTACATAAGATCATTGAGACTGATTCCCGATGACGTAGGCGATGACGCGTTGAATACGACGCGTAGTGCAGTTGTCGTCGAATCAGCTCTGATAACACAATGGTGCGGTAAGTAGCAAGTGGGTGTTTTATTACCGCCACTGTTTGATTCAGTCATATGTTTGAGATTGATATATTCATTAATAAATGATTTGTATTCTTGATATATGGATTCCTTTTTGGCAAACTTCTTTTCTAATTGGCTAAACTGTGCTATTGCTCTCTGCTTAGAGTCGCCTAGCTTGTTAATAGCGTTTGGTTTAATTGGAAGTCTCACAATATAACGACCATCTGCTTGTCGTGTCGTTTGCTTTTTGTATAGTTGGACACAATGATGATATTCTTGTGATAGACTTCGTTGGTCTCTATCACTGATGTCTTCGACGGACCAAAACCTTTGTATGTCATCAATGTTGTTCAATATGACATTACATTGATAAGTAGAAGTTTGAACGTTGCCACATAACAACCATCCAAGTTGGCTCTGTTGTGCCATGGGCTGTGATTCATTGTCACCCTTGATAATTCCTCCCTGTATGATTAGTGAGTAGATATCAGCACCTAATAGCACGTCTACAGGTCTGCTAATGTGAAATTCGGGGTCTGCTAATGTGATATGCTCGATATGTGGCCACGTTGGTTTAGGGAATGTTTGATTAGGGAGATTGTTGATGAGATTTTTCATTATTATTGCTTTAGTGTTGAACTTAAAGACCCCATGTATTGCAGATGCTGTAATGTCAATTGATCCCTTGCTGTTGTTTGTTTGCGCTCCCAATCCAAATACTACTCCTGTGCAGTGTCGCCGGGGCAGCCGAAGGATCTGCGCTGCGTTCTCAGTGATGAGTGAAATCTGAGAACCCTGATCGATGAGTGCTCTCATGGTATGATAAGTGCCATCTGCGGCTAATATATTGATGAGTGCTGTTGCTAACAAGATTTCTGATGAGTTGTTTTGGGATACGTTGACCGTGTCCTTAGACTTGTTTGATAACCTGCTAAATGCTTCATGCAGTAGAGTGTTGTGTTGTTTCGTACATTTACTGCATGTCTTAGTAGAGTGGCATTTATTGCCGTTATGATCATATAAACAGTTAACACAAAGATGCAAGTTATTAACTGTTTTCAATTTAGTTTCATTTGACATTTGAAGGAATTCCTCGCAGTTAAAAATTCCATGTTTTGCATGGCATTGCGGGCACCGATGTGCTGATGATGCATATAACGCTTTTGGGGTCGTCTTGTTCTGATATGCGTTATTTGCAATAAATTTATTATGATTATTTTGTTGAAATGATTTCCTAATGAATGTTGCGTTTTGCAACGTCGGTTTGTTGCTACTATTGCTGTCTTTGTCTTGTTTCCGCCTTGATGCCTCGAGTGACGTAAACTTGTTTTCCAGGAAATTAAAAAAGTCTGATAATTTTGGTAACTCTCGGGGGTATTTCAATGATTCTATGTAGTCTTTGTGGGTATCACTGTCTAGTTTTTGAGAAAGGATGTAGACGATTAGAGGGTCCCAGGTTGAGATGTCTACTCCGAGAGTTTTGATGGCGTTTAAACATTCATTAGAAGTATCATGAATCTTCTTGATTTGGTATGCTGTCTGTTGTTGCATAGTTGGTAGTGTCATAAGTATGTTAATGTGGGAACTGAATATCAGCTTGATGTTGTTATATCGATGATTTAAGATATCCCAGCATATTTGATAATTGTCGGAACTGATGTTTAGGTGATTAATTAGTTTTTCTGCTTCGCCCTTGACCTTGCTTTTTAGGAACTGCATTTTCTGTGCATTGGGCAAAGAGTTGTTGCTGTGTATAGATTCAATAAATAGATCTTTGAATGATACCCATTTATGGTAGTCCCCGTTGAACGTAGGGATGTCCATAGTTGGTGTTGATTGAGTTTTGTAGGATGCTGACCACTTTTTCTGATTCAATACTTGTTTGATCTCATTGTATTCCCTTTCATATGCATTATAATTGCGGTTATTGTCGTCGTCATCTTCATAGAGCTCGCTGTCTATCTCCCAGTGTAATGAGTCGATAGTGCTCCAGCGCGACTCTATGTTTTTGAGAACGTCTTCAAATTGCCACCTTTCTGATAACTTGTTGAAGTCAATGCTGGTAATTGTACGAGAAAAGGCTTTATAATTACTTAATTGCTTGCGAAACATTTCATCTAATTTACTGCTGGTACCTGAGCTCTTCTTTTGATCGTGGTTTGACCTAGCTGGCGGAGCTGGAGGCTGGGTTTCGACGGAGGTGCCAGCGCCGACGGATGTGCCAGCGCCGATGGTGTTGCCTGCGCCGACCGTGGTTTCTGCTGAACTGAACTTAGGAATGCTGATTGCTACTGGTTTGGGTGTTTGTTCTTCTTTGAAGAGGTTTTCTAAGAAGGGTTTGGATGGTTTTGAGTACGATTCTGGACGTTCTTTGTACAATGAATATTGCAGCAGGTATTCTGATAGTTGTTCATAGTAGTTTTTGGTTCGTAGATAATGGTTTTGCTTGAAATATTCATGATCGGTGATTTGATAGTCGACAATAAGTGCATGATTGCTCTGGAACTCATTCCAATAGGCGTCCAGAGTTGTTAGCCGCCGTTGGATGTTAGAGTATGTCCTGCGTTCGGGCCCATCCTTGTGAAAGTTAATAAAAATGTTAACAATACTTTGCATTAACTGGTGCTGTGTTGAGATGATATCTTCCATTTTTGCTTGAAAGATGATGCTCAGAGTAGGATAAACTGCTGGGTTAGTTCTGTGTCTTTGTTATCCCTGCGGATAGTGTGCGCCTTCTCAATCAAACCGGTGATTCCCGCTTCTGGGAGGCCGGCCGACCGATTCGCTATCACACAAGAAGTCACAAAAAACACAAAACTTGATGATGATTTTGATTGGCGATGCTTTTGCTTCACAAATTTGCGTAGAACTTTGTACAGGCACAAAACTTTCTACGTGTCACTGATAGTTTTTGCTGAATTTGCTAGTTCGTTTCACCTCACATATGACGAAATAACACGATTAGTTAATGGTACTTAAAACTCACACGCGAGGTTCAATTGCTCGAAGGACCATGTATAAAGTTGTACAGTGCTCCAATACAACTTTAAATGATAAGAGAGATGTTAGAGATGATGTAGGTATTTTATTGATACTAATAATATGATAGTGAGTACACGCGATGCTTGCTAATTGCGTACTGAAGTAAATAGCTGATGAAGGTTAATGATTGATCGAACGATATACGAAATTGGCAGGAAATGCTGAATGGACAAAATGTACGAGTGTTGCACCGTACAGTATTAACATTGAATGGTAACTTGATTTCGCAAAATATCATAGTAGAATACGGATATTCCATGGAGCTTTTCAAGGATTTCGTAAAGGCTAATTTAAACCAATAACCATCACATATGCAGAAAGAACCAAGAAGGTGTCTTCTCAAAGGTTCAGCTTCCCTTCAAAAGAAAAGGTCGCGTGTTCAAGGGAACCTTACGTATCGCTCTAGAACTCTTTCTGTGAGCAACTTCGCGATTAACTTACACTTACAGCTAACTTGGTTTACTTGCTCGTAGCGCCTCTAACTTTATGTTGGACTGGAGCAAGACTGATTGTATGGCTTTGGCAGCCCTTTTCCGTTAGCTAATAGCTTTTACGGGCGGTTTTGCGCTTGTATGATTTGTTGTACCATTCATTGTAATCCTTTTTTTTTGTCGGGAGGATATTCATTGATGAACTGTACCGCTACCTGAGGGAAAGAGATGGCGTTTGTGAGAATCCTCTAACGTAAAGAAATTAGAGACTACCCACTAAAACCCCCGGTTGGACCTTATACCTTTTTTTTGATGGATTTGATGGAAAACTCTGCTCAGGCAGAACTATCAATACCACATATTAATTTAAATACTTCATAAATATTATAAATGAGAAGGTTTGTAAGGATGTCTATAGGATGTATTGCTTAATGTTATTGATGTTTATGTATTTTTTTAAATTAATTAAATTGTTTAAAAGAAAGTTTAGCTTCTGTCATATCGTGTTTTGTTTTCTATTTTTTATGTCAAACGTAAATCGATTTGGTACTGACGTCAAATATGTCGGTGATGAAAAATTATGGACAAAAATACTGATAGCAACAAAGACATCGAATAATCGTTTTCGATCAAAATAAAATTAAGACAAGGTAATTTCGAATTAGTGATCATTTCATTTTTCATTGAAACATTTTGAACTTCAAGTTTTTTAGTATTCAGTCACAGCATTTATAGAATTTCCCCTAGAGGCCTGACGTGTCGGTCCAGATACGTGTGTGGTAGTAACTTTTCAAATTAACTTAAGTTACTTTTAAGTTACGCCTTGCTTCGTAAGCACGTTCAAGTTTAAGCACGAGTTGGGGACCAGGCGATATGACTTTGGAAGTTGGAGCTGAACGATAGGATTTTTTGTGGAAAAGTTTGTTGGTATTTTCGATAGTAAAAAGTGTGTTTCAAGTTGACACATTTTGTTATATTGGCGCCCAACTGAAGGAAATAAAAACCCAAATAGCCAGGAAGATACAAGACTTTCTGGAATTGACTCGGCCAAAGGAGTAACTTTGAATTGATGGCGAATCACAATTGATCTCATAGTCGCAGTGACCACAGTTCATTAGAACGGCACAGCCCCAAGTTCTTTAATATTAACTAGCGACCCGCCCCGGCTTCGCACGGATGTAATATAATTATTGCAAATAAAAACCTTCCTTTTGAATCACTCTATCTATTAAAAAAAAACCGCATCAAAATCCGTTGCGTTGTTTTAAAGATTTAAGCGTACAAAGGGATATAGGGACAGAAAAAGCGACTTTGTTTTATACTATGTAGTGATAATAATATGTTGCTTGGGAATATATTTTTGAATCGGAGTTCTAGGTCGCCATAAAAGGTCGCCGATGGCACCTTTTACTTTAACTATGTTCCTGTAGTGTTCTTACTAGGCTATGAGAATTGCCAGGGGTTTCAATGGGTAGTTTCCGCTCTTCTCAAATCAAGGAATTCCCACACACGCCGATGCCTCTTCCTCAGGCAGTGGTACGGTGTGCCAATACATTTTTTTCCATAAATATATAAAAGAACAGTGGTGTGCCGTTATTCCTATTAATGATATAAACGTTAAAGTTGGTCTAAATGTATAGAATCTGAAGATCTATATATGTCTTAAGATGTTTATTTGTAATTCTCAAAATATTGAATGGTTGCATATGAAATTTGTAGAAAGGTAGATAAGATACTAGACATAACAAACGGCATACTTTTTATCAACAAATAACGCGAGTCGCTGGCAACGGCAAGTATAATGCCAAAGTTAACTGTGTATAAATAAGCAAAAATTGTATTATAACCATTTTACTTCAATTCCCTACCATTCCTTATCGTGTGTTGTAGCCAGCTAAATAATAAATCATATCCGTTTCTCGTTACCCTATTTTATTTCCCGTTGTTTTAAATACAGTTCAACCTTTTATCCTACATGTTTGAATGGAAATTCTTTACGTTAACTTAGCACCAAATTCATGAAATGTTACCAACATTTTTTTGTCAGTGTAATGATTTATTAAAACCTTTTTTGTGATAACATTCAAATAGTCGAATAAACATTCCGGGGAAATTGCGATGTATTTTCGGCATTTGAGTAAAAATATGAAGTGAAAACCAAATAGACTTCGTCTGATTATTTAATGTTATTTAAACAGTATTATGGGCGGCTTTACGTTTGAGGGATGTTGAAAACGTATTATATATTGCTTCTTGTAATTAAATGTGGCGAAGTTCTGTCGGTCGGAAGATTGTACAGTTAATATTTACTTTCGCAAGTCGAGGTATACTCGTGGAGCATACATTTTTAATTTAGTATGCTGTAGGAGAGTATTTTATCCCTGACAAATATAATTGAACTCTAGTCTTTTATTGATAAAAAACTGGTGCATTGAAGGCACATTCTCTCAATTGTCGCTATGCAAACTACTAGTTAGCTAAGCTAAAGTTTTATTATTAATCAAGTCATTGTATGCGATGTAATTAAATATTTATTTGTAATTTATAAATAACACATTTATATATAAACAAGCATTTTTAAACGCTCGTGTTGAAAAATGCTCTCCTTATTTCGGCCATTAGAACCCACGCAACAAAAAGTTCAAGTTCAATCCTTTCTAATAAATAAAAAACGTACAGTTCGCTGGAAAGCAACTTGGATTTTCTAATCCTTCTTCGACCCGTGCTTATTTGCATCAATTAATTTTAAACTTCTATCATTAGTCTGAATGTTATTTACTAAGCCACACTTCAGTGAATCATTAGAAACGTACATTTAAGTCTCATAAGTTTAGACGACTCCTGCATCGTCTAGATTTATTCATAAATCCAAATAAAATGCACTTTCTATAAATAACACGTTGCAAACTTCTATAAATAGCAAATGCCGGTTTTACATCGAGATATAAATTTAGATCTCTCAAAAGATGAAAGGGATTTCTTTGATTCACGGAATCTGAATGAATCATAAGTTTTTCTTTACAGAGTCTTGGCGAGTGGCGAGTTTACTTTGATGGTAATTTATTATGCTTGAGCCTTAATTTGGAGTTGTTTGTGAGAGTTTTCATTTTACACGGTTCGAAGATGTCAGCTCTGTGTAATGAATATTGGGATTTAGTGCGGGGGTTTCTTCAGATTAAAATGGAAAGTAAAATTGTATATTTCGTGAGTAATTTACACGTAGATATACAAAAGTAAAGTATGTTTTCATAACCTCTAGGAATAATCTGGATAAACATTAGGATTTTAGCTTCTTTCTTTACACAGTTTCCAATTATGCGACGCCACTTACAGTTATTTTATGCCACTGAAGACATTATTCGACCAAGTAATCGGAGGTCTTCGTTTCTTTAATAAAATTAGTTCAAACGTGAGATCTCAATATCGCTTGATGGATTGCGTAATTAATGGCTATGATGATACACGTTTGCTTAGATGGTGCCTGTTCACTTTGGCCATAAAGATTCCCAGATTATAACGTTCTTGAATATCTGACCTCGGGAGAGGGTTCCATAAGGACGACCTCCTTAAACGAAAGGCGAGTGGGCTGGACTTTGGTGTTCATCTCGAGATGCCGAGTTCGATTCCCAGTCGGCTCGGTTTTTTCTATGCTGTCTCAGGAACTGGGTGTTGTACCTATTACCGTCGTTGTTCCTGATTTCTGTCACACAAGTGTTTTAGCCACTAAGCACAGAATCAAGAGCATTATATGTGATGTACACATTTTCACAATGGCTACTGTATGCCCAGGTGTAAATACTACTTACCAACTACTAGCCAATAACTCTGCGACATCTGTTAATAATAAGGAGTATTTATTATTTGCATTGGCACGTGCAAGCTAATGACTCGGTTTTCTGTTCTTTAATTTGTTTTAACATATTACAGTCTAGCTAGACGACTGTTCCATTTTCACTTTTGAACCAATTGAGAACAAAGACAATTTTAGGTTATTGGTTCTTTGAGAGTAGTTTTGCAGGAAATATCGCATCGCAATGTATATTACCGGTTACCTGTACTGGTTTGGCTAAAGGCCACGTTTGAAAATCTATACCTGGCACAATGGTAGTTATTTTTCGAACCATTGACCGTATTTTAAAATTTGGGTACCGTTTTCAATTGGGATATTGAGACCGGGTATGAATTTTAGATGGCACTGAATATAAATTTAGTTTGTTGTTTGAAATTGATAAACAGGTTTAATGGATTAAGTGAAAACTCTTAAAGAATGTTAATTTGAGTGTCAAAGTCAATTACGGATGATACACGCAAAATTGTGGCAATAATTGAAAACTGTATTTTTTTATGAATAATATATTTATAGCCATTATTTTCCATAACAAAATGTTAAGCCGACAAGTTCTTTACATCCTTATCTAAGCGAAATAAAGAAAATGTAATTGATGATTAAACGAACTCATCTTAATTTAAGTTCAATCATAATTGATCGTCGAAGTCTTGTATTAGCACGCACGGTGTAGCCATTCATAACTTTATTTGAGAAAACATCGACAAACATTACTTTTAACTCTAAAAGAATAAAGGATAAGAAGTAAAAATATTGTTCAAGCCTAACCGAAAGTTAAACATGAATGAAATTAAAGAAATAAAGCTTTTGAATCTTAAGCATTCTTTTCAAACCTTGGTACATCTTCAGTTAAGCCAATAGAGTTTATATTTACTTGCAAAACCATTACTTTTATTATACGGAACCGTATAACCGCGAGTTTAGGTCGTGCTTTACCGATTTTTCTATTTTAGCTAGAGCGGCAACATCAGTCACTTTGACGCACTCAACTGTCATCGGTTGATTTATTACTGTTGAAACTGTCACTCGATGAGTTTTTCTTATTAGTTTTAATTGAGCTTAAAATATCTGTATTGTGATACGACACTTTATTCTTAGGTGACATAGAATTGAAAAGTTAATTAAAACATTGAATTTAAGACTTTCGCGTTCCATTTTAAACGTTTAAAATAAGTTAAAGGGTTAAAACGTGGGTGCAACCTAACCGAAACGTCGGACAGTAAATAGTTCGTATTAACTACTAAAAATGTTGTCGCGTTTTAATGAAACGTGTATGTAATTAATTCGTTAAAATCAATCACTTCTTTCACGGCTGCAGGATTGTTGTGTAATAGAAATGAATACCCATTATTAAATGCATGCAAACAAAGACTCTAGCATGAGTGAGCACAATAATACAATAGATTAAATTTCTCTGTTTCTTTAAATTTTTTACTGTTTTTGATTTTTAATAACAGTTAATTCAACAATTATGAGTGGTCCCAGTTGTCGAAACAAAATTTACAATTTAATTATCTGATTACTGGGACCGCAGTTCTTGTGGCCCCATTCGCAGGAAACCTCACAACATTGAGAATTTACATTCTGGCATCATCAGTAACCTTAATCTGGTCCCATCTAGGTGACCCAGATATGGATCTAGTAATTAGCCCAGTACTGTACATATCGCTGAAGGGAGACAGATTGCGAAAACATCTCGACTAGGACTCAAATTGAATCTTATCACAATTATCTTTGACACGGTTTTGAATACGCTCTAAATAAGCAATTTAAGATTCTTGTAAGATGGTTTATGCTGCCACAGTGGGTAGTCTAACAGTGAGGAAACACCACTGTGATCATATAATTTTTATACTCATGTTGAAATAATCTGCCCGTTACCAGTGATACAAAATTTTTAGCGTGTAATTTCACGCACGCTAAAACCATCAAATGAATATGGATGTGATTTTTAACATTATTAACACATTTAGGAAAGTAGTGGGCAACGGCTAAAAAATTAAAATGTGAGAATATCAAAATTTACTCCCTTAAAAAGATATGACCTTGGTTTGGGCTCCGCGTTTGGATTACCAATTTTCAGATAAAGTTTAAAAAATAAATAAATCAGTAAACAGATTTCTATAACAACAAAAACTGATATTTTCACATTTTCTTTCCGAATAAAATGGCGAAATAATTTCAAATAAACATTTGTTTTCTTAAATTGAAACAAGTTGACTTTAAAGTGAATGAAGACGTGCTTGATAATTTGAATGAAAATCAAATCAAAACAAAAGGTGAGAATAACGGGGGGGAAAATTACCTGCCCGAAGCGGCAGGCGAAAGCTAGCATATCGTAGCTAGCTAGTATGAACTAACCAAGTTAAATTTTTACTCGAAGGTTATGTACCTTTGTACATAATTTACTCAGTATGTACGGTCAACAGAATAAACATTTTCAGTTCAATATTAGTTCTTATGTTAACGTACGGGCGTACTCGTAAGGGCGGTACAAATTCCATAGTGTCTGTCGTGCTTTTGATTGTACCTATGTATTTGGTTTAGAAGAATTTTATTTTAGACGATGAATTCTTGATATGTATCTTCTTGCCGATTGCAAATGCCGCTAGAAAAAATCAATAAAAAAATATTTTGACAATTTCTTCATTGGATCATACCTTTACTGTCGTACAACTTTGTTGTAGATTTATTTGAAAGGAAACGTGCATAGATTTAAGTCATTCAAATTTATCGTCTACTAAGTGTTAACTCGAACTCAGTTTATTGAATTTACGATGATTTCGCCTGCCATGTTATTCAACTGTGTTTAGTGTTATGATGTCATGTAATTGACTGACTTGTGGAAGCAGACATGTGGTTGTAATGTATGTTTGTGTGTGTTTTGTTGTTAGCGACTGTCCATAAATCATGTGATGTTATTTTTGCATTTTTATACCCTTTACCCTATATATTTCGATTAAGAATTTTTAAAATGAATTTCATTTCAATAATTTCAAAATCGGCATATGTCTAAATTTGAACTCATTTTACCTCCTTAGAAGGTGAATTTACAAAAACCTTTTTTTAAGTGCTCCCCTTTTTTCATATAAAAACCCTTGTGCAATATCTAGATTCTCTAGATTTTAAGTTTCTAACCTTAATTTAGGCCTTACGTTGAAAGACCAGTCATTCAGTCAGTCGGCAATGTCTAGTTGTATGTTTAATGCAAAAAGTACTGAATAGATTTGGATGAAATTTGGTTAAAAGAACGATGAGATACTAGAATTACATATAGGATACTTTTTATCCCAAAATAACGTGATCGAAGTTGCGTAAATAGTACTTAATATAGTAGTATGATGTAATTCGTACGCTTCTTAATATTGTTTCCTAACGATTCGGTGCATAGTAATTACGTAACCCTAAAATACTTTCGTTAAGAAGATTTCTCTACTAGGCAATCTTTTAGCAGATAATTTAACGCAGATTAGATTTATAATACATATAAGTGTGCAGGGCTTTACCTGCAGCAATGCATTCGCAATGCACTTTGGAATTAACGAATAAATCCTCGTTGTAACGTGCTTAGAATCTGCAGCGCCTAGAGTCTAACGAGTGCTTAAGAATTTATAACTCACTTAAAGAGTTTTGTTAAGATATTGTTTTGTGTTAGGTTCATTGCAGCTAAACTAGAAACTTAGGATAAAATGCTTGGGTTTAAAAAGTTGTAAATATATTAGTATTTACTAACGAGAAGCGAAAGCACTTAGTCTTATTTATTTAAACTTTATTTATTGACGACCTCCGTAGCCGAGAGGCGAGCGTGCCGGACTTTGGCGTCGCGACTTCTCTGAGGTTCCTGGTTCGATCCCCGGTCAGGTCAATATGGGAAACGTACTTTTCTATATTGTCTCGGGTCTGGTTGTTGTGGTACCGTCGTTGTTTTTAATTTCTGTAACACAACTGCTTTAGCTACTTACCACAGAATCAGAGCAATGAAGGTATGTGATGTTGTCCAATATTTATTTACTCTTTTTACCTTAAAAATAATTTATATCATCAGTGACGTAGTTAGATAGATCAATATTGAAATAAACATGATGATATTTCAAATTTAAACGAAGTTCTGGTCTGGCGTTAAATAAATACAAAATTTTCGTTCAAGTCTGTAGCTAATTCCAAGGTAGACCAATTATAGTTCGCACTTGAATAGGCTTGTTGAAATAATTCAAAGTGTTTATCAAAGCTGACTAATCCAATTGTTTTGATAAGGATCGGTAATTGAAATGGGTTTGCTACTAAATTGATACTATATCTTGATTGAAGGAATATTTCTGTACTATATTTATTTAAAAACTGTTTTGGATTTTGCACTAAAAAGTACAACAGGTGCAGTTAATGCTATGCATTGCTATGCATTGCTATGCATTCTATACCAGTCTACCTTCGGGTCATGCAAAGAGTTTGTTTACGGATGCAGTAATCGTGAAAAATAATGAATAATTGCGGAAGTACATAATCTAAAAAATAATAAATATTTTTTCGCGACGAAAATTGTTGTCATACATGTGTTTTTGTTTAAAGATGGGACAGTGAAAGCTTTTAAATGAAGACTTGAAGTTTAGATCAATATGTTTCCTATTTGCGGTATTACGTATCCAGAATAGTCCCTTTTTCAGTTCTATTCAAGTAAAAAGGTTGCGAAAACAGTGGCGGACTTCACACACGAATTTAGTTAAGCCCCCATACCCGATTCTGCCAAATTAAACATAAAAAGCGTCAAAAGCAGAAAAAAAACAACGTTTTAAATAATATTTTAAAACTCAACACGGTTAATTAAAGGGTCGGTTTACACTGTCAGACTGTGATTGATCACTGGGCGAGGTGGGAAGGACGCGCAAAATGTGACGAGTGGAAATTACAAATTTTTTGTGATGAGTATGCTTGAGTTCTTTGCGAAAATATGCTAGGTAAATGGGTCAAATCGATTATGATTACATAATACGAATACGACCTCGGTACCGCAAATCGTATTTTTATACCTACATTATGTTAAAACGGATTTTTATTGCTATCAACTGTAGATAATGGCTGCAATGTCTTATCATCTCACTGAACTTCGGGGGAGCAGAAGACATTCATTCACCCTATTAGTGGCTAGGTTCGGCGTTTGAAGCGCAAAAATACTGAGTTTGGTTCTTTGTCAGACCAATTTAGGTTGGGTCTAGGTGTGCTGGGTTTACGCCCCTATATAGATAGTATATGTCGTCTGGTACACACAGTGCAATGGAAAAACCTAAGTTCGAACCTTAGACCTATCTCTTTATTCATCGGAATCGGATACGAAATTGGAAACGAAAACTTCAACTATTTTCGTAACGATTTTAACTACATGATTAGAAAGTGCCATTCATCAGACACTTTTCTCACGTTTGTAATAATAAATAATCTGTCCAATTTATACATTTATTAAAGGAAAACTCATCTTTTCCCTTTTTTTTTATTTGAAACAACGCTTGACTTGCAATCATAATTAAACAATGATCTTTCCGTAGCTTGACATTGGCACAAAACTGTTTTGTCGTCGCTGAAGGAGTTAAAAATGGCATGCCCACAGTATTTTTCACAACAATAATTACAGGGTCAGTTTACACCGTTCGACGTATGATTGATGGCCTCACGAGGTGTCACAGTTAAGTGACTTAGGTAGTAAGTTGGTTAGCTGTAATGATTTATGTGAAAATAACGATTTGACGACCTCCGTAGCCGAGAGGCAAGCGTGCCGAACTTTGGCGTCGCGCCATCTCTGAGGTTCCGGGTTTGAACCCCGGTCGGGTCAATATGGGAAACGAAGTTTTCTATATTGTCTCGGGTCTGGGTGTTGTGGTACCGTCATTGTTGCTGATATCTGTAACACAAGTGCTTTAGCTACTTACCACAGGATCAGAGCAATGTATGTGATGTTGTCCAATAATATAATATAATATTATAATATAATAATAATAACAATCCACTACATTTTAAGACCATGAAATATATAAAGTGTTTTTAGCATAAATTTAAATGTTCAATACTGAGATGCTTAGGACCCGTTTGTTCTTAGGTTGACGTCTTTGTGCAGTCAATTCGACTTAAATTAATTAAAATGTAAAAATTAAATACAAATAACCTGGTTCCATACGATGCTTGTAGCAAATAAGTTAACAAAACAAATAACATGCGTTAATATATTAATAAACAATCCCTAAAATATTTCGCGTTCCATTTTCAACATTTAGACTAACTCAACAGTAACAGGCAATAGTTCGCATTAATTACTCTATGTGTCGCGTTTTGACCGGTAAACTTATTTGAAATTTTTAAACATTCCTTAAATCTAGTGCGGTCAAAGGCAAACTACGATATAACACTTGGAGTTCGTAACAAAGTCCAAACCGTACCTATATGGC
Organism: Glyphodes pyloalis; assembly: GCA_037074685.1. NCBI lineage: Eukaryota > Metazoa > Arthropoda > Insecta > Lepidoptera > Crambidae > Glyphodes > Glyphodes pyloalis. Next base: position 10,405,057 of record JAYKKO010000020.1, on the reverse strand, counting down.
CCCTAATGAACGCCATCCGACCATCTTCAGCTAGACCAAACTTATTGAAGTATCAATCATTTATGATTGGACATTATTAGAACTTTTATCATTGGTAAATGAGGACAAGTTGGGTGGCTTGCTACCGTATGTTACATTCAATTGTTTTCAACAGTTAAATTACTGTTTTATCGTATACTGTGGTATGTTGAGGGCAGGCAAACAGGCCAGTTGGTGGGGACAGCAAATTATTGTGTAAGGGGTGTTTAGCGCGTTTTTTTGTGGTTATGGGCGTGTAAATAACACCGATTTGTTTTGATTACGACGCAATCAGTCGTTTTATTTCTCTCATTTTCTAATATTTACATACGAGAGTGGTTGTTTGGTGGAATTATTGGTTATCGTCATTTTATTAGCGAGGAAATGGGTTTCACAAAAATACGTGTAAGTTGGTTAGTACTAACTATCAAATTTATCTTAATGTATATTTGTGGTCCAAATATCTAACTTTTTTATATCGTCGAAATAAACTTATGAACTGGTAATAACTGGGTGGAGATGTAAAACTTTAATTATGTGTTATGTTAAATGCTACAAAAAATGTACCGTTGTAATAAATTTTAGAACTTAAATTCTGTGGACTTGATAAATAAATTTATCAGTGATGTTGGATAGTTTAAGTGATAAAACCTAGAACACAGTTGTTCGGCGCTCTAAAGCTTTACGCAATCTCTCTTACTCACACTACTCACGAATGTGAGTAGTAGTAGAGAGAGAGAGAGAGAGAGCAGTGTGAATACACTGCTCTCTCTCTCTCTCTCTCTCTCTCTCTCTCTCTCTCTCTCTCTCTCTCTCACACACACACACACACACACACTATATACACTATATACTTCAAATTATTATAACTATTTTATTTCCTTGTGATACAGCTATTTGTGTTTTTTATATTTAAATAGTTAAATGTCGTTACTACTTTTAAAGTGTCTGTCACACTTGTGTGTATGTTTTATGCTAGGTGCATACGAAACTTAACTTCTCCTGATGCTCACTGTTAAGCTATTATGAACTTTATGTATTCGGGAACCAAAATCATATGTAACGTGATATATCTGAAACATTTAATCGTACAAATATCGTGTATTGTAAACGCCCTCGCTCCAAGTGGGTACTTCAAACTTTAACCGGCAATTCGTAGGAGTTGTGTGTTTGCGAACAATTTCTGTATATCTACAATTTGTTCATAACTGAGTCAATTAAAGTCTGGTAGGTATGTTAAATAAATATATTTTGGGAAAAAAAGTTTTCGAAACCGAACGAATGCGTATTCGAAATTAGTATCCAATCGTGGCTTGCAGCAGTTTGGAAATATGTTTGAGTAATCTTTTTGTTTGTTACTTTGGAAGTAGTATTTGTTTTTGTAGTCTAATTTTATTAAAGTGCAAAATTGTTTTATAGATATGAATAAATACGTGATAACAAAGACTTAAAAATACTATTTGGTCCAGCAATTAGACTATCACACACTTTAAGACACAAAATTAAATTTTCTTATGGAAACAAAGATGAACTGAGCTAAAAGTCATTAAAATTTAGCGTGATGTAATTTTAACGCACGGTTTTTAGAAAGGAAATACATTTATTGACATCACAAAATTAACAAACAAACACAATGCAAGACAATTATTACAGATGTATATAAATACCTTGTGAGGCCAATTTGGGTTCCACCTCAGCAAATGCCGCTACGACATTTTTAACACTGCAGCAGGGCTGGTATTCTGGTGCAACCCCCTGCTTGGAAAAGTAGCAAGTGCCCTGGCTCTTGTTAGTTCCCCAGCAAAAAAAATCAAGTACTTGACAATCAAGAGGGAAGCAGAAGGTATAAATATGAACATGGTTTACACAGGGTTTCTTAATGGAACAATAAAACATGAATAAAATACGAATTTGTGACGGAAACACAAATCCCCACTTATCTTTGATGCGCTGTATTATCTTATTTAAAACCCATTTAAATGTATATATTTAAACCTTTTATTATATGATACATGTGTATGTTTTCGTAATCTATTATTTTATCGAACCATCACAAGATACTGCCTGTTGTCCAGCAATCTATCGTAGGTATTTATGTCATAACACTGAGGAAATATTTGATTGATTGTTTGTCTTCATTGAATACGTAACGTAACGCTATTGTAATTTGCAAAAACCCTAATCAATTTGGTAATGGTATTAAACAAAAAAAATCAACTGCCAATTTATCAGTCAAAAAAAAATCATGACTCCATTTTTTGTTTCAGGTATGTTAAATCAAATTAATGGCTGCTTGAAACGTATTTTTTCATTTCAATCTCTCAATTAATGGTAAGTTTACAGTAAAAATAAATTGTAAATTGTATTTCCTTTCGATATGGAGACATCAGCATTAGTCTATCGATATCCACTGGTGGACATCGGCCTCTGGTTATTATGACGAGGGAAACCTCAAACAGTGAACATTTTCTGCACGGGAATTGAACCCATGAAGTACCCAATGTGCAGTATCAGAACGGCGATTGGTGCTCTTAGTTGTAGAACTAATCATCAATCTGTTAGGCTTGTTGACTGCTAGTAAACTGAGATACTTTTAAATACCTGCCATAACACGATTCCTTCCTATATTTTATATGATAATAACACACTGTGACGTCACAACTTTAAGTATCAGTAAAATGGTGACGTCACTACACTGGCTATTAATTATTTTCGGAGTATTGCATATAGCATTTTAAATATAATTTGCAATAATCAATACAGCCGATGTAAAATATAATCTTTTACGGCATTGATCCCTTAAAAATACAAGATCGAATATCGAACTGTAAGTGTATACCTTAACCTGTTGTTGGCCGTTCATCGTCATTGGGATCTAAGCATTTGTAGGCCCCACTTCCCCAGCATTCTAAATGCCCTTAAAAACATACTAAATCTACATTCAAGCCCTTTGAGTATTCAAAACGGCGGCTCCATTCAGTGCTAAAGTGGTGTTTTTCAAAGAGCCCGGCCCTCGCAGGCTTCTGTCCTGGATCAAAGGTTTAGTGAGGCCCAATCTGGGCCCTCTGAAGCCCTGTGGACTAATTACGAGACTGTTAATACGGTCCCTTAATAATGGGCACGCGGGACCGCACTAAGGGTTGCGGTGGGCTCCTCTTAATTGTTCGACATCATAAGATGAGAAATAAATTGAATTTTAATAGAACATTTTGATTGACATCGAACTGTTGAAATTTAAAGATTGCGAACTCGAAAATGATAAAAATAACAGTTGATTCATTTTTAAATGTTCTTAGATACATTATAGAAGTTCAATATTTTGATGTTTGGAATGTAGTTTAAAATAGTCACTAATATTCTCATCTAGAATTGCAAAAGATTTCTCTAAAGTATGTTCATAAATATTCCCATTCATGTGGTATTATATTGCTATTTAATTTTTGGCGAACGATAAAAGTAATAAATAGATGCAGAACTGGTTTTAAAAAACGTATAAAGTTATCAATGGTGGCAGTGACATTTTATCTGAATTTATTATATTATAAAGTTTATGTTAAAATGATCAATGGTTTTAAAATTTAGTCTTCACAGCCCGGTATGTATGTTGCAAGAAAGTATTGCTCACAACAAGAGAACATTAGGTAACGTCGATCTGTAAATGTGTAGGATATAACATTTTTATATTAACTGTGATACCACTAAATCCACACACATACACACGACTAACAAATGTCCATCATTTGAATTTTATCGGTTGTGGAAATCGCACCCACGACCTTCGTTCGACGTTTATTAAGTATTAAATCTGTTTAAAGTCAGATGTTACTTCCAGGGTTGCCGGAGCCAATTCGTCCAAATCCCCAAAAATCCTGATCGAATTCCCCAAATTTGGGGATAAAAATCTGCTGATTCCCCACAAATTCCCCTCAAAAGTTTTTTTAACAATAACAATAATAACAATAACATTTATTTATTTGCATTAAATACAGTGTGATACAGGAAGATGTTACAAGTCGTATCTTGAATTTTCATGGTCGTATCTTAATCATATTTAAATTTAACCATTGATATATTCGTTGACACTATAAAAGCATTTTTGAAATAGCTACAACGTTAACGCTTTTGTGAAAACCTTACTATCTAATAATTTAATCGAGTCAGATAGTTTATTAAAGAGGGTGATCGACATATTATATACATTTTGTTTATATATGTATGCATGGCAAGGGGGCTGATACATCAAATTTTGATATTTTGGCCGCAGTTGTCTGGAAGAAACCTCCATTTGTTTTTTATAGTAATTTGGATGTAATTTTACAAAAGAGCAAACTTCTCGTATGTACAAACAGAGCAAAGGAAGAATATTCAACTTCTGGAAAAGCGGTTTGCAACTGTCTAAAAACCATGCGTTACTAATGGCTCTAATGCATTTTTTCTGTAATCTAAATGCTCTATCTACTTCTACTGAATTTCCCCACAGTATAAGACCATAGCTAAGATTTGATGATACGTACCCATGGTAAGCTATTAATGCGGCTTCGGTGGAAATTGTCTGCCTTAATCTTTTAAGCGCGAATACGTAGCGGTTTAATTTGTTGCAATGTGGTCTTTCCAGTTTAAATGCTCATCAAAATTAAGTCCCAAAAATTTAAATTTGTTTACTTTTTCTATCGGGGTTTGATTGTATTTTATTTCTTAATTTTGTGTTTTAGTGTTATATGAACTTAGTTTTAGCTATATATATCCATGAGTTTAGTTTTAGCTATATTTATTTCAAGATTGTTTGATTTCATCCATTGTGCAATTGCCGATAGAGTTGTGTTTATAAAATGCTCGTAAAATCGCTACTTTGACAGAAACAAACACAACTTTTTAAAACTTGGATCTACTAATTAAATACAAACAACAACGAACGAAGCCAATGCATGCATTACATGTTCAATCATTCATTTATCAGTCACAAAACAAAACATTTAATAAAGAAGAAAAGGAAGGGATGTGCCGTCATATCATAAGTACTTGAGCATACTTAATAATTAAAAAAAATGTTGTTATCCCTACTATACTCCGTAAAATATAGCTTGATCTCTGCGACATAAGTCAAACTGACATTCCTAGGGTGGCCATGATATAAAAAAGTCGATAGATATTATCGACATTTCTTACTATTATCGATGCTAAAGTAACATTTAATTGGGTTTAATTTAATTACAAACGTTACTAAATAAAACGAATATTTGAATATAAATTACATTTATTCTTGTAAAGGAGTAAACCCCAAATCCATATCTGGATCCGTTTCTGAATCACTAGAACAATCTTTTAAATTTTATTATAAACTTTTATTCGCATATATTATCATTATGTAAATAATGTTATGATATTAAAATTAAAATATACAATAACATTTAAAAAAAATAAATTAAGTTTTATTTGAAATACCGATAGTTTATAGTTACAGTGGTCACGTTGATTCATCGCCCATCATTATGTAGGTCGGCATGCCCATAAGTATGACATTTACAGGTATTGTCTGTACTACTATTAAATTCAGAACTTCTTAGGCGTGATTTAACTGACAGCTGTCGCAGAGATCAAGCTATCTTTTACGGAGTATAATATTTTAGATGTGAAAGTAACTCTGTCTGTCTGTCTGTCTGTCTGTCTGTCTGTTACGCTTTCCCGCTTAAACCTCTCAACCGATTTTGATAAAATAATAAATGACGAAATGTTCTCCGATGAGAATATGATGTCAAAATCCCCGCATTTTCCCCACATAATGCCAATCCCCAACCAATCCCCAACCATCTTGAGATTCCCCGCAGTTTGGGGAATTCCCCACAGATTGGCAACCCTGGTTACTTCCAACATCAACATTTAAGTATTCAAGTATAATATTAAATAGTTTTGTATTTAAACTTTAACACTTTCGCGTTCCATTTTAAACATTTAACAATAATTTAATAAGCTCGTGAACACGGTTGGTGCAACCGAAACGTTTTAGGGGTGAGAGCCTTTCGCTCCCCCGCAAGCTCGATGAACATGAAAAGGCCATCTGAGGCCATCATCACATGTCCTTTAGAAGAAAAAAAAAAAGGCAACCGAAACGTCTGGCAGTAAGTAGTTCGTATTAACTACTAAATAAAAATGGTGTCGCGTTATGACCCGTTAAATTCTTTTAAAAGTATTTATTTATTACCCATTTTAATTTTAAAAATGTCTATGTTGATTGTTGATTTGAATCGCATTCTCAACTCAAACTTGTCAAAATAAAAGTCTTCTTTCAATGTCGGTACATTGAAATTCTCCGATCCGAAATAGACATAATGTTTCACCTATTGTTTTTGCATGGATCATAGAATAACTGTGAGTGTAAATTATTCATGTATTCTATTTTGGAACAGACAATGTCCTTTTCTGTTTTGTTAGTCGCATTCGTTTGCATGTTCGTAATTTACATTTCCTAAAAAATACATACAAGGCACCGACTACACCGACGACACCGAAGATAGATTGTGCACTGTTTTTAAGTTTTAAATTCTATGAATGCACGATAGTGATCTGGATTGGCTAGTCAACTGAGATACTTATAAATACTTGTCAAAACATGTTTCCTTCGTAGATTTAATATGAAGATGGCAATCTGTGATGTCGCTGTGTCATATCTACACACTAACTTTTAAATAGTTTCTGTGCATTTTTAAATATTATTCCAATGGAAATTTGCAAAAAAACCCGTATAATTATATGTAATGTATATAACCGTTTATAATAATATAAAGGTTTGAAATTGGATTCGAAAAGTTTAAACTATATATGACAATGATAGGTAGTGAAGCTAGATATTGTACCTAAACATAAGAATAATTATAAAAAACATGAGAACTCAAGTAGGGCACGGTTTACCAGAAACAATATCGAAAGAAAATCTCGTTCGGACTCCATTTCACCGTATAGAATTAAGTTTTAAATTAAACCCCTTTGAACCCAATTACCTCCCTGGATATTCACTATAAACTACCGTCGATTCCGAGTAATTTGAGGAATGGTGATCGGTCCCTATCTAACTTTAGACACTGATTGCTATTGTTAAGTGTATCGGTCTTTGATTGGTATTATTGATTGACTTAAGTGATGAGTCGTTTCAAATTGTAAATCTTTATACTAAGGTCTTTGTAACGAAAAGTCTAATAAGAATCCAAGGTAAAATGCATTAAAAACCATTGGTTGTCGGTAGAAATATACTCGTATAGCGTGATCATATAGAACTATGGTTAGCACTCCTTGCTGTGGATGTGTTGTGGGTTCTATTCCCACGCACGACAAACATTCGTGTGATGAACATTTGTGTTGGTTTTGTGGCTGGGTGTCCATGAATGTAAGTACTTAAGGTTTTTTTTGGTACCAACCTTTTGTTCTGGTTACCATAAAGTGCTTAAACTTTGGAGACAACCTCACATACCTGACGCGTTAATTTATGTCTTATTTAGTTTTATTATTACGTAAGATAGAGACTTCAGCCATGAATAGCCCACTGCTGGGCTATGCCTCACCTCATCTATGAGATGGAACGGGCCTCGCTCTCTTAAAAAGGGCTTCTACAAAATTGATGATTATTTAATAGAAAAAATGTATGGGTCTAGAATAACTTAATTCTTTGAAATCTAGCTTGTATACTTTATTTAAGTAACTAGTATAAGGGAACATCGTTACATTGAAAAGAGTAAGTGTCGAGTTTCTTGCTGATTCTTCTCGACACGATCCAAATTCCGAACACGGCGGTAGAATACTTAATTTGTACTGACGATTCATAAGTGCTTTTGTAAAGCTTACATGAATAAAGATGTTTTCTATTCTATTATATTCCACAACGCAGGCGCAGTGCGTATTGTTGGATTGGTGTGCGTAAGGGAAGTGACCAACTTAACTGTCAGATGTTCTCAAGCCGCCAAATGTTCTCGAACTAGACTTAACAACTATATTCAGCCGAGACAAACAGAACTTCTAAAGAAGAAGAACGAGAATGCTCGTAATAAATGTCACTAAATTTGGTCGGAGTGGTAGCCCATCCAATACTTGACCGCTGCGTGCATAGCTTAACTGTCGGTATCCTTTCCGAACAGCTGCTCCACGACCTCTTCAGGATATCAAAACATTCGCACTTACAGTATTATTAAGATTAAAATTTGTTTCCAAGCGAAATTGAGAAAGCATTATTTGCCGTCTTTTCGGTCCGGTCATCCGTATTGATTGGCGACGTGACACGTCACGTGGCCGTGACGCGGCGGATAAGAGGACGCTGAAAATGTCACGTTTTTAATAAGTCCCGTCAGACGAGACCGAGTCTCGCCAGTAATAAGATTGCTCTCGCTATGTACACGTTACATTTAGAAAATAGAGAGCTATGTGTATGTATTGATCAGACAGAGCTTCAAGACGTTTGAGCAGAGAAGATGATTAAGATCTGATCAAATTGTGAGTCGTAATGGCCTGATGACTTCATTTTCTCTCCTTCAATTTTACATCTACTCCCGTAAGAAATACAAAACGGTTGTAAATGCAATAAAATATATAATAGAAAATAGAAAAAAAATAGAAAATGTCTTTATTCATGTAAACTTTTACAAAAGCATTTATGAATCGTCAGATTATACTACCACCGTGTTCGGAATGTTGCTTCTATCGAGAAGAACCGGCAAGAAACTCGATAGTTACTCTTTTCAAAAACTTACAAAAATGGTAACATGCAAAAAAAATAAAAATACATATAAACAACATAGCGTATGACTATCAATTCCAAACATTTTTGTCGTTAATATAATCTTCTATTTTATAATATCCTTTCTTCATTAGACAATTTTTGATCAGATACTTAAATCTATGCATAGGTAATGCAGTGATCTTTTCTGGCAGCTTATTAAAGATCTTCAGACTTAACCCCACAAAAGAATTGCTAATTTTGTGAAGTCTTAGATGTGGAACAGCAAGTTTGTGTTTATTTCTCGTGTTAAATTTATGACATTCTGACTTCTTAATGAAGGAATGTAAGTTTTTGCGTACATATACAATACAATCAAAAATGTATTGTGAAGCTACTGTTAAAATGTTAATTTTTTTAAATAATTCTTTGAGAGAGTCCCTTGTTTTAAGACCGTATATAGCGCGTATGGCTCTCTTTTGCAAAACGAATATAGTCTGCACATCGGCTGCAGACCCCCATAGTAAAATACCATACGACATGACGCTATGAAAGTAACTAAAATAAACCAATCTTGCCGTTTCAACATCAGTCAAACTACGTATTTTCCTGACCGCATATGCAGCTGAACTAAGTCTCCCTGCCAGGGTAGCAATATGAGAACCCCACTGTAATTTTGAATCAATAGTAATGCCCAGAAATACTGTAGAATTTGTAATTTCTAGGGGCACACCGCTAATAACTACATTTGTTTTCTCTTGTTTGACATTTGGCATTGAAAATTTTACACATTTAGTTTTCTTAGTATTAAGTAAGAGATTATTTATTGTGAACCATTCTAGTATTTGAGATAGGCTATTATTTACATCGTCAAATGTTTTTTTTTGTCTGTCAACTTTGAAAATGAGTGAGGTGTCATCAGCAAATAATACTATCTCACAGAGGTCTTCCGAAAAGTACGGAAGATAAGAAAAAGTAAAGGTCCCAATATTGAACCCTGGGGTACTCCCATAGATAAAGGGGCACCAGAAGAGTTAGTTCCATTAACGCTTACTTTTTGAATTCTGTCATGTAAGTATGAATGTAGTAAACTAAGTGAATTGTTCGTAACACCATAATGTCGCAACTTCATCAGCAATGTTTCATGATTAACGCAATCAAATGCTTTAGATAAGTCACAAAAAACTCCTATTGCATCCTGTTTGTTTTTCCACGCGTCAAAAATATGCTTGACTAGTACGACTCCCGCATCGGTAGTGGACTTGCCTTTCGTAAAACCGTACTGCTTACTGTGGAGGAGACTATTGGTAGTAAAATATGATAACAACTGGGAAAATATAATTTTTTCGAAAATTTTGCTAAGTGCTGGTAGTATGGAAATCGGCCTAAAATTCGAGGGATCATTATTATCGCCTGATTTAAATAATGGGATTATTTTACTCAATTTCATCAAATTAGGAAACTGACCAGCATCAATACATTTATTAAATATATATGCTAAATGGGGTGCTATTTCGTGGATTATATTTTTAAGAATATCTACAGAAATTCCCCATAAATCTTCAGTTTTTTTCATGCTAAGATTCTTAAAGTTCTTTAAAATTTCAGCAGGACAGATATATGTAAAACAAAAGACGTTTTGACAAGCATCCACTCGCGATTTCAGGATCGACTCAGCAAGATGGGGGTTGGAGTTTAAACTACATGTTGTTGAGACTGGGATTTTAGAGAAGAAAGACTCAAATGCATTTGCCACGTCAGAGTCGTTATCAATCTTGGTGTTGTCTATCTTGAGAGAGATCTTGTTATCGTGTAATTTATTTTTGCAAGTCTCTATGTTAATAATATTCCACGTGGCTTTACTTTTGTTAAAAGCAGATAAAATCTTTCCCTTTAAATATTTCGACTTTGCAGATGCACATACCTGCTTAAATAGCTTAGAATATTTTCTAACATATTCTATAACGGAAGGATCATTTGAATTAGCCTTAATTTCGTATAATTCAAATAGTCTTCTTCTACTTTTAAAAATGCCTGGGGTAGCCCAGTTACTAAATTTGGATTTCTTGTTGTGATTAATTTTCACAGTTTTTTTCATAAATGTACTGTTAAATTCTTTTTCAACTAAATTGAATAAATCTCCATAAAGTTGATCAACTCCCTTACCAATAAAACTAAGATGAGGTAATTTAGTACCAACGTTATTCTTAAATTTATTTATTTGTGACGCAGTGATTGGTCTAAAAACAATGCTTGTCAAGCATTGTTTTTAGACCAATCACTGCGGGATAGCCGGGACAAATCGGTGCTCAAATATAGCCATCTGTCCGCTATGGTCTGAATTTATAAAATTTATAATTGAATTTTCTAAAGCAACACATTTACAAAAAACATTATCCAAGCATGTAGCTGTTGTGGCAGTAACTCTTGTTGGTTCATTAAAAAGCTGTTGTAAATTGAAGGATTTAAAAAGATTCAGAAATCTAATAGTTTGTGGTGCTGTTTCTAATATATTTACATTAAAATCGCCACATACAATTACTTTTTTATTGGATGAAAAAACTTTTCTTAACACATCTTCCATGACAGATTCAAAGTTTAGGTAATTCGATGAAGGGGGTCTGTACACAGATATAATGATATGTTGTTCTAATTCTACACATGCTAATTCAATTGTTCTTTCTACTGAGAGTGAGACAACATCTGTACGTTCTTTAAACTTGAGGGTATTATGTAATAAGATGAGGGATCCACCTCTAATGGCAGAACCTCTGTAAAATGAGCTACTGAGTGTATAATTGGGAATACTGATAATTGATTCATACTGTTTTAACCAGTGTTCAGTAATACATAATACATGAACATAATTTTTTTCTAGAAATAATTCAAGTTCTAATTCCTTGCCAGAAAGTCCCTGAATATTTTGATGAATGACCTTGAAGCAATTAAGGTCTTCCTTCTTTGACTTGCTAGAGTGATCCTCTATTGTCCTAGAATTACATTTAAATGATTTGGAACAAGTTCCAACGTCTGACTAAATATAGTCTTAATATTATAGGCTAGTAAACTAGCTAATTGTTTTTTTATTTTATTAGGCAAATGAAAACTTTTGCCAGTCAATAGTAAATTTTTATTTATAAATTTATTTGTGTCAAAAAACACAAAGTTATTTTTATAATTGCATGTCAAGTTGTATAGTAAAGTATTCAACTTGTGAATACTATCATTTTGGCCAGACTGTAATATTTAGAGAAAGGTAAGGCACACAAAATAAGTTTCTTTATGTCAAGTCCTAATAACATTGAAGTCCCTTTTAAAATATCTTTTTTAGAAATATCCAATCCATGTCCTATCATGATTATCAAAATAGTATTTTTATTGTAGTTGAACTTATGTACATGTTTACAAATTTCTAAAAACGGTGCCCCTGGTAAGCAATGATTAACAACATTGCAGTCTAATTTTCTGTTCAGAAGAGAACCATAGCCAACTCCTATATTGTCAGAGAACAATAAAACATTATTTTCATTATTATTTGATATCAGATTATTATTACTAGAGGCCATAAGCTGCGGGCTCTCATCGGCTCGGTCTGGAAAGCATTCATTCAAATTATATTTGCCAGAATCTAATGCCCGGATATACTCACAGACTTGAGCCTGGGCAGAGTTGTAATTATCAGTCATGCTCTCCAGGGATTCATGGAGCCGTGTGATGTCAGACTGCAACTCAAAAATATCTTTTTGGTGCTGAAGCCTACTTTTGTCTAGTTTTTCACTATACAATTCTAAAGTATCAAACAAATCTAAACGTTGCTTTCTTAAGAAGAGATTTTTGCGGTGACATTTTTGTCTTTTGATTAATTTTTCTGTTTTTTTGATAAATTTGCTAATTTTAACATACTTTTTAATTCTGTTCTTACCACTAACATTGCTTCTATTCAAACCAGAAATGCGATACTGAGGCTCCACATGCCCACCCGGTGACTCGATCAACTCCTCGTACAGGCTGTGTAGATGTAAGGTCTCTTGACACCGTTTGTCTTCCTCGTACTGTTGTATGATGGTGTTGGCATCACGCAGCTCCACTTCAAGTTCTTGAATGCGAGCCAAGGCCCGCTCGTAGGTGCTGCTACATTCATCAAAGTTTTTAACCATGACAAGAAGCTGATCCCGCTGTCCAAGCACATCCACAAGCTGAGCATGTAGTTCCGACAGTTCACACTTCAGTTGAGTGTTGTGTTTAATTATCCTCAATGACTCATCTTCATTCGCATCGCGTTCTGTAAGGAGTTGGCTATTGTCATTCTTCAGTCCTTTTATTTCCTCCAATGCCCGTTTCAGTTTAAGGTCAAGGTCCTGAGTAGTGGCTTTACGTGTCATCATTTTTGATGGATAGCGATTCATACCTGGAAGTATTTACAAATATGTGTACAACAGATGTATGCACAGAATTTATCAAGAGTTTATTTTTATTATTTGTTATGCAAACTAAGAGATGTGTATATATTAAAATTATCAATATTTTAATCTAATAGTGAATACTCAATTTCATGAATTAATTAGGATTAACTGGAATATAACAAAAGATTTATTTATCCTGGGGGTACTTTTGATATTTAATGTGACTGTAATTCTCATGTAGTAAATTAGATAATTAATGATTTGAATATACAGAAACAAAACAAAAACAAAGAATTATCCCCTTTAATGTAGTTTATGTAATGTGAGTAGAAGGTTTGTGAGTGAGTGGCCTGGTGTTGCTTATCATCAACTGTTGCTTTCTTTTACAAGCAAAGTGAGACCCAACAAGTTGGCATGCGTTATAATTTTAACAAATCTTAAGTTTAAGAAGCGTAAAATTAGTTATTAGTGTAAATTGAAGATAATGTGTTAAATGAATGAATGTCAACAGATTCAAAATAACCCACAAAAGATAAGTTTTGCACTTGATTTTAGTGTAGCTACGTTTAAGTCGTTATGTAGATAGTATGTACGATTTTTAAAAGTGAATCAGAATTATGGAAACAGATACTCCCCCGGTAAAATCCGCTGTCCGATCAAAATTGCTTGGTCCATATATGTAATAATATTTGGATAAACATTTTTATAAATGTATGTACTTACTTATTTTTATTTTAGACTAGCTGTGCCTGCGATTTGGTTCGCGTGGACTACAGAATTTCTATTATTTTTTTTCTTAAACTAGGTGACCCGGCGAACTTTGTTCCGCCTTAGAGGCAATAAATTACTTAAAAAAAAGCAAAAAGAAATTAATAAAAAAGTATCCTATGTCCTTCTCCTGGTTCTAAACTACCTCTCCACCAATTTTCAGCCAAATCTGTTCAGAGTTATAAATAGTGTAACTAACAAGACTTTCTTTTATATATATAGAAAATTAAATGATTTTTCGATAGTAAAAGTAGCCTAAGTTACTCCTTATTACATCAGCTACCTACCAGTAAAAGTCCTGTCAAAATCGGTTCAGCCATTTCAGAGTTTGTGCTCTGATTTACGAAAACACTGATATAATTAAAATTCTTTAAAACTTTCGACTCTGAAACAGAAAACTTTCGAACCGCGAATGACTTCCTGAGAAAACAGAAAACACCATGACATTTCCAAATCCCATCGATATATGTACGACTCAATGGCGAGATTCGTGCATGTTCAATAAAAACGCAATCAAATATCGACTGTAATTTCTAGACAACACGATTCAATTCAACGCTACTGATTTTAACACGTGACTCACGCGCGTGTTTGCTTATTTTCAAATCAAATATGACTTTAAAAAGAAACGTGATAAAGTTCAAATTCCTTTTAGAATAGATGACCGTTTAAAAGGTTGGTCCTACAAAGGATTGTGAACTTTAATCGTGATGGAATAAGGTTGGGAGTGGCGTGTGTGCTTGTCGGCGTAGTGGCACATTTGTGCTCATTTGTCTCGTTTAATGGCCGATCTCTTGATGCCTGTCCGTCTCATGTCCGAGATGGATGTGCGGCCATTATATCAGCGTGAACTTGACATTCATTTTCGTTATAAACAAACAAATAATTCTTTATGGTATTTAAAAAAATAAATAAATATATATTTATACCCGTTCATCGTCTTTTACTATTAATTGCTCTCGTAAAGGTTGTCTCGCTTGAGAGCGTCAAATAACTAATATCGCTAGGAAACGATATCTTTATATTTTCTGTATCCGTAAATGTTTTGTGCAATAAAATATAATTTATTTATTTATCTTACTTCTGCGAAATAGGACATATTGCTGTGTGCTGGTGTCATCTTGAGGGTTCGGATTCAGAAACAAGTTTATTTTCTACTAGCTTTGCCTGCTAATTCTTTCGCGTGGCAAAGTGACTTTGGGTAGCTTAAAATAGTTAGTTGTAATGTTTAATCTCTGGTCATTAAAAACCTTAGTTTTATTAATCCTGCTTGTGTTTAACAAATTTCCATCACTATTTATTTGCGACTTCATCTCCATTAGATTAGATATATGTTGATCTAGTATCTCGTCTGTCTGCACTATAAATTTCATCCAAATCCATCCATCATTGAAAACATTCATCTTTGCATAAAAGCACAGACAAATTTTTACAAATAAAATATTGATGGGCCTAAATTAGAAGCCATAGAAAAGTGTTTAACTTAAATAAAAAAACACCCGTTGTGGTTTAAAAACATTTTTAAAATAAACCGCGTTCTCAAGTATTTCAGTTAGATAACTTAATGTGACTAAGATACTAAATGGTTAACGTACTAAAGATGCTAAATGTACGGTCAACAGCAAAATTATCACGATAAAAATTTGCAGTTGAATATAAGTTCTTATGGCCATGTCATAAAAGCGGTACGAAGTCTTAACCTGTGTGTCCTTTATTTCGGTGGTAGCATTCGCGGCTCGCTAGTTCCCTGGCCCTACCGCCAATCTATTTCTACATTACATTATTATTTGCCGTCTGTCTGTCGCAAATCACGCGTCACTCTTCTCTTTCTATTCCTATAATATATGGAGTGGAATAAATGAAATATTGCCTCTGCAGGGCACTCACCTTAAAACGTACCGCGTGGTGCGGTATTAAACTTGGCTATTTTTTAATTTTCACTCAGAGTGAAACATTGGCAAAATTAAGGCAATGCCTTTAATGGAAAATAAATTTATACGATTTTGTATAGTCGCAGCTGCCCGCAACTTCGTAAGCGTGGAGTAAGCTATATTGATAAAGTAATCTGTCTGTCTGTCCCGCTTTCACGCAAAATGTACTGAATCAAATTAAATGAAATTTTGTCACCCAGATAGTCATGAACCTGAGACAAGATAAAGGGCACTTTTTAAGGGGGTGAACGGAGGGTTTAAAATAGCGCGGTGCGAAATTCTTTACACTTTAGTGTCATACAGCAAATAGCTTTTCAAGTCACTATCCAACGCGGACGAACTCGCGGAAACAGCTAGTTTTAATTTGAGAATTAACGACGACCTCCGTAGCCGAGAGGCAAGCGTGCCGGATTTTGGTGTCTTATACCACCTTTTAAAGTTTATATGGGAAAATAAATATTTTTAAGTCAGAGATGAAATTTGGCATAAATATAGCTCGAAACATGGATTAAAATATTGACTACTTTTTGTTTCGAATATTAGGGGAGATAGGGGTAAAACTGACATTGAAAGGATGTGGTCCACGCGAATAAAGTCTCGGGCACAGCTAGTGGGCTATAAACTCAAAATTGTTTTAAATTCGAACCAGTTGTTCCTGAGATTAGCGCGTTCAACACAAACTCTTCAGCTTTATAATATTAGTTTAGATCAGGGTTCCCTAAATTAATATTTACGCGCCCCCTTTATAAAAAGAAATAATTTATTTTTTATTTCTTGCACTACATTGTAAACAAACATATAACATCATTAAACAAACAAGTTACACGATTATTGATACAAGAACCCTGTAAGTGTAGTTACATAATACAGAATTATTATATAATGAACAATATTATATTCTACTTGAATAATTAATACTACGCCAACGCCCCTCACTTTGAAAACCAATGCTAAAGATGTTTAAAATGGAATGCGTAAGTCTTAAATTGCATATTACCATTTTAATCTGTATGAACCCTTTTACAAGATCAACGTTTTAAAGCCGACGCGATTCCGAGTGTACCGAACAGGCATTATCGTCTATCGGCGTCTGAAGCCATTCCATAAATTCCTACGGAACACCTTGTGGTATCTGTTTAATAGTCTCCCACGCATATCGTACATCGATCCCGAATGGAGACTACAAAGTAATCTGGTTGCTAGTGATGGGATCATTCGGAGTGGTTTTATCGATAATATATGTAAAGATAGAATGACCTTCGTCTAAATCTTAGGTCCTCTAGATATCAATTAGAAGCACTAAACAACATAAGGCCAAAGGATAGCTTAGAATATTTGCAATTCATCATATGCGTGGTGTGCGGACCGTTGCTCGTTCAAAAAGTCAACCAGTGACAGTCTTACTTTTTTTTTGTCATCGCACTACCATCGACAAAGACGTTCCGCCAGAGCCACAACTGTCACTCTTATTATAAGCATCAAAGATGAAATAGCGAAGCGCCTACATATAAATAAGTATCGGACTCATTCATTGAGCTGAATGTGGCTTTAAGCACTTGTTGTGTTATGGAAACCAGGAGGCCTCTATCAAAAACTAAACATCGAATCCGATGTTATATTGTAATTTTTAATCCCTATAATCGTAACCGATTCACTTCGATTACGAATAAAGGAATTAAAAGAACAATATAATTGTATTTAGTGAATGCACATATTATAAAGAACCAAAATATTTAATTGCTTACCTTCTTATACTATAATATTATTATTATTATTGTATTATAATCAATCTGTAAAACCTATTTCTTGTAAATTTTGTGCAATAAAGTATATCTATCTATCTATCTACTAAAGCATTAAATTTACCTAACTTTAAGTAGTCAATTTTATATAAATTAACATTCTGTGAAATTGCATACCCGATATGGGTAATGTTGAAACTTTGACTGCTAATGTAACACCAACTATGTGAACACAGTTTTTGCAATAAATGATTTTGAATTGAATTTGAATATTGTTTGTACAAATTAAAAACTTAGTTTTATTTTTTGAACTTTCGATTGATTTTCAAAATAAATAAAATAAATAAAATAAAAATAACGTTTATTTTCTACCACAAAATAGTGGCAATGAGCACCACTTTACAAACTTACTTAAACAAACTAACTTAAACAAACTTACTTATGACTAAAATACAAATGTTTCTTAGATCGGATTCAATTTAACAGCAGAGTAAATTAAAATACTATATCGTGCAAACAACCACCACTCTGAGGAAGACTGGAGCTTGAACCTAAGCCTACAAATAGGCTTGTTGTAACAAGATCTCCAGGCCCCCACCCCCATCCAGGCAGATTTATAAGTTTCTTATTAATAGAGAGCAGATATGTATATTAATAACAAAGGACATAATTTTGGGGTTAAATAATTTCAACTTATTATTATTCTATAAAGTGTTCAGTTCCCGCGTAGTCTAAAGAATTCAACCATTCTTTTAATAAAGATTTGCAACTAAAAAGCGAAACCTTTAGTTTTTTCGTTTCGTTTTTGATAGATTGCCTACAGAACCGTCTGTGGTACTACAATGAGTACGGACGTCAGCACATCATAGTAAACACTTGCAGTTCGATATTCGCTCTTAAGAGCGCACGGTATAAGGGCGGTGCAAAGTCCTAAGTGCTTTTCAGCTCAAATACTTCGTTTTTTCTGAATTGAATTTAACTGTCCCCATAAAATGTAAACAGTTGTATGAAATGTATTTATTTGTATATATTTGTGTATTTACTTAATTTTTACTTTTTAAGCTAACTGTTATATTTAATTGTACCTTTTATTTATTCAAGCGATAAATGTATTTTTTAAATGTAAGTTTTAAGTCTTTCATATTTCGTTTTTGTATTTTTTGTATTGCATACTGTGTTGACTTTCTAAAAATGTCACAATTAGTATGTGAATTATTTTTAAAATAGTTATCTTTTAGTTTATTTATGTTTTAGTGTACACAACAATTTGGTATATCGATATCCTTATACAAGGGGAGCTCAGCTCTATCAAACAAAGCACATTAATCGATTAAAGCTCATATTCGTTTGCGTGCCGAATGATGAATCGACGTATCGATTCGTACGGCTCGCGTGCTATCTATTGCGAAATTAGGCTACGTGTGTGATTCAAAGGGATTTATTTTAATTCGTTATTTGGTTAATGTTAATGTATTAAGTGTAAGCTTTAGTATATTACTAAATATTTAAAAAAAACGTCATACAGGCCTAGTATGCGCTACGCGACAAAATTTTGTCGCGCTCTTAACAAACGTCAAAATCGTTTGAAGTCAGTGCGTCAGCCAGACCCATGTCAATTTAGAAAAGTTCATTTTTCAAATTGATCTGACCGGGAATCGAACCCGGGACCTTTCGCACTTTGGCCGCCTACCTTAGCTACTTACTTAGATTTAGATAAGTCTTTACAAAGACAACTGAATGTGGTTGGATGATAATTGATAGATCGATTTATGAGATGTTAGATTAAGGTATATGTTACAATTAATCACGAAAAATCGCGGACGAACTCATGGGTAACTGCTAGCTATCGTGTATAGTACTGAATGTTAAAACGCGAAAGTTAATTATATTTTTTGTATGTATGTATGTTTGTTTGTCTCTGTTACACGCTAAGCTTATTGAATGGATATGAATTAAATTTCGTCGATTGATTCGTGATGTACCTACTAGAAGAGTACATAATTATAGGATATTTTTTAAGCCTGAAAAAGGCGGAAAAAGTCTTAGGCACAAGCTATTTTTAAATATTGGTGTGGGAGCGCCATTATTAAGCCTTGCACATTTTAATTAATTAGATACGGGTAAATGAATAGTTCATTGTGAATAAAATGGTTAAATTCAAAATACATTGTGAGTAAATTGCTCAAATTGTTATTTCTCCACCGTCTGCCGCGGAAACTAACTTAAACCAACCCTCTCCCTTCTGCCCGGGTAACTTTATTATTCTATTTGTTCTATTTTGATGTTAATAGAGTTTATTTTAGCCTTTGTCTTTAATTTTTGGACGCTTTTTTTATTTAAACGACTAACTAGTAAACTTTTGTTGGATACAGCATGTTACAATTTATTTACAAGTTACGTCCCTTTATATAAGGAGGTAAAGGTTCTAATTATGTTATTTATATTGCCATATAGACCTTTGAAGTGGCTGATAAAATGCAAAGAGGCGACCAATCCTTCTGATATTATAAAAGCGAAATTATTACATACTAGCTGTGCGCGTGGACTACATCCTTTTATGGTCGGTTTTACCCCTTTCTCCCCTAATATTCGAAACAAAAAGTAGTCTATATTTTAATCCAAGTTTCGAGCTATATTTGTGCCAAATTTCATATCTCTAACCTCAAAAATAAACATTTTTCTATATAAACTTCCAAAGGTGGTATTTATTAGGGGGGAGGGGCCCCTTATTTTCTAATTAATAGTAGCCTATGTCCGTTCTGGTATAGGTATACGTTGAATCTCAACGTATACCTATACCAAATTTCATCAAAATCGGTTGAGAGGTTTAAGCAGGAAAGCGTAACAGACACACAGACAGACAGACGACAGACAGACAGAGTTACTTTCGCATTTATAATATTAGTAGGGATGTTTGTTACTTTATCACGTTAAAACCACTGAATGGATTTCGATGCAATTTGGTATTAAGTTATATAAGATACTAAATCTACGTATGACGTAGTTTTAATCTCGAAATAACCAGTTGATTTGTATCTTCTATACGTCTTATGAACAGTGAACAGCACGTTCAGGTATACGTTTGCAGTTCAATCTTAGTTCTTATGCCTGCGACATAAAGACGGTACAAAGTCCAAAGTGTAGTCTAACGTGGTTTCGATCATACTAACCTATGTTTTTGATGTAAGCGACGATGTATGCTTCTTAGAATTAAAAGTGCAGTAAATTGAGACACTTTTCCAAGTGGACAAAGTAGCATGAACAGCTAGTTAGTAAGTCTTCCATGTTTATTTTATATTATTTATTTAAAACTTTATTGCACAAGAAAGTACGACAGGTGGGCTTAATGCAAGGAGCAGGTTACTTTTGAATCGTCATTGAATACAATAATAATAATATGATAATAAACTTTATTTCAGGTTTGTAACCCATATTTTGTTAGTAACATTTTAAACTTACAACTAGTGTTAGTAGGACACAAAATACAATAAATGAAATAAATATATAAGGGAACGGACCAGACTAGACAGACCGCTGGCGGGCAGCATGTCTACTTGACTGTGTGTAACCGTATCCAGCGACCCACCATCGGCGTGTCAACACGTAACGATGCAAAGTGATTCTACTACTGGTTCGGAACCTATATCTACCGAGAAGAAACCGGTGGGAAACTTAGCAGATTAGTTTAGCAGGTAGCAGTATCTAACTCCTACCTGTACATAGACCACTTTCGACCAGGTCAACTCTTTAGTCATGCAGAGAGTTTGTACGTGGGTGATGTAATAGTGAAAAATAATGTTAGTTATAAAAAAAAATAATGACGAAAAAATTTACCGACAACCACTTACCTGTAATACGTTGCAGTTGCACAATACCAATCTAAGGTCCGAAACAGCTACTCGACACAAGTTTATCGCGATCCATAGATTATTCATAGATGTTCGACCTGGTTCAACTCTAGAATAACCAGAGGAGTTATAGGCACGTTTGACACGACAACGTGTACTGTTCTAGGCTATTCCGGAACGGTCTAGAATAGGGCAATCCGTTTGAGTAAGTCTAGACGAGTGGGAGGAGGTCGCGAGCTGGATTTAGATTTGAGCGAGACAGTTTAAGGCTTTTTAATATTTTGAAATCGGGTAACAGGTGTCGTTGGCCTTACGTAAATAGAAGTAATGTGTCGGTCTATTTAATAAAATATGTCGGCTAAGGGCTGACCCTTAGCCGACATATTTTACATTTACATTTTAATTGCGAAAAATTGCAACGAATGTTTGGCCTAGTCGGCTGCTTTTATTATATTCGGCCGAATACCAAAATTTTTGTTAAATGAAAGATGTTGATCTTATTAATTAATTTTGTCAAATAACCGCTAATATCAGGAACTATTGGTTCTAATTAAAAAATGTTTGTAATGTCCATTTATCGAGGAAAGCTTACCGACTATAAAAAATCACGCGACTTATAGGATCGAAGTATGAGTGGATAATGGTTATAAAAAAGCGGGGATAGTGCAAAGTGCCTTATTCGACTACAAAATATATATCGCCGAATTGAGAACCTCCTCCTTTTTCTAAAGTCTGTTAATAATAATCAATCAGTAAATAGTCGCGCGTGAGCGAGAGCCCTTACTTTTACTTAAAGCGCAAAATGCATATAAATACGTAATGTTAAGCCGAGGTTTACGCTTTATACTTATTTCCTATAGACGTACTATAAAAACAATAGTATATGGGAAAGTCCCCAAAGGCGTGGGTAGTATATCTGTCAGGATGGCTCAAATGTCGAATTGAAGGTGAGCGTTTGGCATTAAAGGATACCTCAACCTTTACCGGATTATACCAAAGATATACGCAAATTACAAGTTACTGACACGGATATCAGCATAATAATAAAACTAGTCCACTTGCTGTTGCTTGTTTTTTTTTTATTGTTGCGCAGTAGGTATATTGGCTCCTCCCAGCCTGAAGGTAAGCAAGAGAGGAACCCACATTGCGATGACAACGGATTAGCATCGCCATACTGGCCCGCAAGATGTTACTTTACGCTCCTTTTGAAGGAATCCATGTCAAAGGCAGGAGGAAACACATGAGCCGGCAACGAGTTCCACTTCTTTATGGTCCGGCAAAGATAAGAGTTACCGAACTTTTTTGTTCGTGATGGAATGTTTTCCACGGTAAAGTGATGACATCGTTGGCCGGCTCTTGTGGTTCTGTGTAGGAAAGGAGAGGGTGGAATAAGGGAAAACAGTTCCTCGGAACACTCCCCATGAAAAAGCCGATAAAAGACTCTTAATGAACCAATGTCTCTACGTAGTTGAAGAGGTTCAAGGTTTCCAGTAATCTCTTCATCGTTAATTATGCGCACAGCCCGTCGCTGCAACCAATCAAGGGCATCCATGAGGTATTTGGCGGAACTGTCCCAGAGATGCGACCAGCATTCCAGGAAAGACCGGACTTGAGTCTTTTATAAAAGACAAAGCTGGTCCGGCGTAAAAAACTGACGCAAAAACTCATTTTTTTTGGATGCTAATGAGATGAGACTCTCGACGCACTGACCTTGATTAAAATTGCAGCAGATATCCATGCCGAGCATGCTAAGGCTGTTACGCAGGCAAAGTGGAGTGCCCCGAAGAATAGGGAGAGGAAGGAATTAGGACAATTTTGTCGAAAACTCGCACACTTGGGTTTTTTTTTGGCATTGAACTCAACCAGGTTATGTGAACCCCATTGGCTAATGTGACTTTGTTCGGTTTGTAACGCGGCAAAAAATATCTTACATTTAAAAAGTGGCCACGTTAGGCCACGCTTGCCAAATGCGGGTTGGTTATTATAACTCGAGCTATGTTCGAAAAGTCCGAAATCGATATAGCGGTAGGGCTTAGCGATTTATAGCTTGAACTGAAGCAGCCCGACTGGTAAAATATCTACACCTTACAAAACACCGCAGCCAAATAACACTTCGAAGTTGTTATGTTCCTGCGTGTGAGTAAGGCTTCCAGAGCTCGTGGGAGGTGCTACATTAGTAGCAGGGGTCTAGCCTAAAGGGCGACAAGTACAGTAACAGGTTTATTATGCTATACTTGTCGCCCTTAGGTAGAAACTCATTACCACTTAACATCAGGAGGGATGAGGTCAATCTTGATGTGCAATATAACAAAAAATCTCCACTCGGCAACCTCGAACCCAAAACTCCGTGATCATGGCTCGGCCGGTGCTTATCACTACACCATTAAGACGTTTTATGTAAGTGCGTCCATAAGAATATTGATTTGTTCTATAAAAAATCGTAAACTCGTATATTTTACGCTAGAAATAAACGTTCAAGGCTTATCAAAGGCACTTTGAAATCAGATAAAGGATATATGGTACAATAGTAGAATTCCTCAAATGTCCACTATAGAAACAGCTGATAACGTAATCCCGTGTAATACAATTGGTCGTGAATAAATTCGGCAGAAGTGCGTCCATTCAATACCAGAACGCGAATAAAGACTGACTCATAGAAGTCACAGTGCGTTATAAAAACAGAAACATGTTTTTTTTTTCGACTTTTTTTTTACTAAAACCACAGTAAAGGCCTTTTTCTATCCATTACCGGACCAAATCCCGGCAACCGGACATAAATGTTCACATGACAAATCACACTATCCGGTTTTCAGGGGTCCGTTACAGCGGATCCCTCAAGACAACCGGACAAATTATTTATTACAAACAACGTTTCCAATCATTAAACAGATATAACTCGATCCTATCAAAAATAATTATGTAATTTGCCTCTGCCAGGCAAACTATATGATGATTATTTTCACTGTTAAATCGTGATTTCCTTATTTGTGAATGTTACATAATATCGATCTACGTAATTGTGTTTTACCTTTTATATTTAGTTGTAGAAAAATTGTGATTGCTCTCTCTATATATATTCATATACTGTTTTTTATTTACTTACGTAGTATATAAAGTTAATAGTTACTAAAACTATGGATGTATATGTTTGAAATAAATGATTGTTATTTTATTTTAATTTTTTTCTATAAAACAATGACACCACGTATATTTTTACTAGGAACCCGCAGAAGCTTCGCATGCGTCTATCCCTGTTTTTTTTTTCACATTTTCCACTGATTATTCGCTCCTATTGGTTGCATCTTGATGTTATATATCCTAAAGCCATGATTGTTAAATGGGCTATCAAACACGAAACATACTTTTTCTATTAGTACCAGTTCTGAGATTAGCACGTTCAAACAAACTCTTCAGTTTCATAATATTTGTATTGATACGCGTAGAGTGATACAATTTTACAATGAAAACAATCCAATAATACAGATAGTATTAGCTCAAATAACATACTTAAATACCACACAAATGATCCGGTACATTCAACCGTGAACGGCTTTTGCATTCCCTAAAATATTAATAGTACGCACAGTTTGAAGCCAGTAAAACGATAGAATTCCGACGGTAAGCCGTAACAACGGTGCCAAATCATCACTTCAAACGGCGAAAATGTATATCATTTCGTTCGTGTTTAACATATGAGTTACTGATATTTATTACGCTGTGGTTCGGGATGTGTAGAATTTTGGATGCAAGCCAAAATATTTATGCCCCTTATTGAGTTGATGCGCGAAACGAAACCGATGTATCTACTGATGTGATGATCAGGTGGTACAATTGTTCTTGCATGTCTCTGTTTTTCCAAGAGTTCATAAATTAAAATCGATTGTTTAAGTAGATTATACTCATCGTGACTAAAATGATAGCATAATTTACCATGGGCACAAATTTAGAACCTTACACGTTTACTTTCTACTGTCGTATATGTAATGCAGGATATGCAGGATCATTTATTACTAATATGATAAGTGGATAAAGATTTTCTGTCATAGATTTTTATACGATTTTTAATATTAAACTTAAAAAAATGTTTAACTTTCTGATGACGTCTTGATAGTCTGTCTAGGGTTTTATTACCCGGGTTCGATTTTGGGTTCCAGCAAATTGATTTTAATGATTGAGGCCTTTACGCTGCTATGGTATATCATATAAAGGCGTATACTATTCGACTTTCTTTTGTTTTAAAGTGTAATTAAGTTCTTTCAAAAAGTCATATTAATAAAGATTAATCGTGGCTCTTAAGTCCCGCTTAAACTCGAGAACGACCAGACCGACTGAGATGATTTTGGTGTTGATACAATCGTGGAAGTCAAGGGACGGTTTAAAAGGTAAGATTTTTTAAGCGGTAAAGCGGCTAAAGTATAACGAGTATTGTAATGTCATATTTCATACGAACGCCGTAGCCGAGAGGCGAGCGGGCCGGATTTTAGCGTCGCGCCATCTCTGAGGTCCCGGGTTCGATCCCCGGTCGGGTCAATATGGGAAACGAACTTTTCTATATTGACTCGGGTCTGGGTGTTGTGGTACCTTCGTTGTTTCTGATTTCTGTAACACAAGTGCTTAAGCTACTTATCACAGAATCAGAGCAATGTATGTGATCTTGTCTAATATTTATTTATTATTATATTTGACCTAGTTACATAGATTTTTGTCCCAAGCAATTCCAACGTAGCCCAATCAATCCTGAAACAACTCGCGACATTTTTGTACAAAAAAATACCCAATGATTTATCATCCTTTTCCTCTCACTGTCTGTGGCGCCACAAAAAAGTTGATAAATCACAGGTCAAGTCGAGAACGTGTTATGTTGTTTAACAAGACGAGTTACTGCAATCAATCGTAGTGTGGTTCGGTGGGATATGTTGGATGGGGGGCCAGTGTTGATTTTTGTGTTCAACTTTCGTTGAGGGTAGTCTATCATCCAGCTAGGGATTCTGTAGAGAATGGTGAAATGAAAACTTTTTTGATGACCTACTTGGTGCTGTGGATTAGGTTCAAAGTCCGGCCAGGTAAGAGAGGTAGGGCATAGCGATTTATCGCTCGATCTGGAGCAGCCCGACTGATGAAACACCACTACCTTACAGAAGACCGCAGCCAAATAACAATCACTTCTGTGTTGTTGTGTTCCTGCGTGTGAGTTAGGTTTACAGAGCTCCTGGGGGGTGCTACATTAGTAGCAGGGGTCAAGCCTTCAAGGTAAGGGCGACAAGTCTAGTAATAGATTTATTATGCTGTACTTGTCGCCCTTAAGCTAGGACCTCATTACCACTTAACATCAGGTGGAATGAGGTCAATCTTGAAATGCAATATAAAAAAAAGGTCAATTTGGAAAAATTAGATAGATAAATATATATACTTTTATTATATTGCACACAATTGTAAGGAACGTATGTTCTTTACTAAAAGTGAAAGTACTTCCGCCGAGCTAGGTGTTGTCTGCTCGGGGACCAAGGCCCAACTACCAATCTTTGTTTGTTGCATATAGTTAGTGGCGACGATACCTCTGACATCGCGATGTAGGATCGATGTTATTGATTGGCTAATCGTGCGTTACGTATGGAGCGTTGTTTACTATGCCAATTCTGCTGACGCTGTATTTGTGTCGACTTGTAGGTAATGTCGTAGGTCGTTATTTATTGTATTGGTTTTACAGACTAATTATAGTACAATTAAGGTGGCGATAAGACCTCTTCTCTCTTCGAGACAACCTTCAGGTAGAGGAAGTAATAATTAGTGTTGGGTTGACGTCTTAATTAATAGCCGTCATCAGGTACTCATACTACAACTAAAAATCTTAGTTTGAAACAACTTGGCGGGGGGATTACGATCAACAGCACGTTAAGGTAACACTTTCAGTTCGATATTAGTTCTTATCCGCACGCGCATAAGGGTGCAAAGTTCAAAGTGTGTACCCTGTGTAGGTTTCTTATTCATTTATTTATGTAAGCTTTATTGCACTTATAATAAGTCCACTACAGATAGATATACTAACAGAAATAGGTTTTACAGATTGATAATAGTACAATTTAGGCGGTCTTATCGCTAGAAAGCGATCTCTTCAGACAACCTTAAGGTAGAAGAAAATAGTACCTAGATGGCGAGAAATGGGTACGGCCGTGCAACATAAATACAGTATGAATACACTATGGCCAACTATTCAAATTGAACTTTTTTATATTGCACTTCAAGATTGATCTTATCCCACCTGATGTTAAATGGTAATGAAGTCCTAGCTTAAGGGTGATAAGTACAGCATAATAAAGCTGTTACTGGACTTGTCGCCCTTATCTTGAAGGCTTGTCGCCCTTATCTTGAACCCCTGCTACTAATGTAGCACCCCCCAAGAGCTCTGGTAACCTTACTCACACGCAGGAACACAACAACACAGAAGTGATTGTTATTTGGTTGCGGTCTTCTGTAAGGTGGAGGTAATTCATCAGTCGGGCTGCTCCAGTTCGAGCGATAAATCGCTATGCCTCTCTTCTTTGTTGCTTGGATTTGGACAATAAACATTACTCTCTTATCCAAACACTGTGTTATTTTTTAATATCTTTTATTTTCAATAGACTTTTACAATTTTTGTAGCACTTCACGACACACTGGTGCCGATAAAGAAAAGTTTCATCGCATCTGCGATTTAGCTGTATTGTTGTTTCTTCGAAATATTTTCTATTTTTAGTTGAATTTCGCAGAAATTGAATTTGCAAAAATTAATCTTGAAGAATTTAAAAAATAAACTAGTTACTGCAATTAACTTTGTTTGTGGTTTTAGATCGCAATGTGTGAAATGTTGGATGAGTGCCAGAGTGAATTTTTGTCTGTAACTTTACAGCCAAACACAACACAGGCTGTTTTGACATGTTAATGATTAAGTAATCCAAGATTGCTTCACTTCCATATGTTAACAAATATATATCAGACTAGCTGTGCCCGCGACTTCGTTCGCGTGGACTACATCCTTTCATGGTCGGTTTTACCCCTATCTCATCTAATATTCGAAACAAAAAGTAGTCTGTATTTTAATAGAGCTATATTTGTGCCAACTTTCATATCTCTAACTTAAAAATAAACATTTTCCCATATAAACTTTCAAAGGTGGCATTGCCGTTACTGAATCGAATGTATGTATGTCCTGGACGGGGATCAAACCCACGACCGCATTAAGGACCGTTGCGCTAAACATGGTTCTTATGTAGCAAAGAGTGTTATATCTTGATTGATGATTGATCGAATACTTTAAACTAAGTACGAAAGATGCTATTGGTAGCGAGCGCATCGATTGAAATTACACAAGTATGATATCTCCATATACGCCATTTTTCAGTTGACGAACTAAGAACGTGAGAAAAATACTTTAAACTGTCATCACTTTTGCGATCAGTTGCCTGCCATTACACCAAAGCATAAAATAAACGATTCAAGATGTCACTGGTTGAATGTTCTTGGTTCGAAACTTTGAATTCAAACCATTTCGCGATGTACTCTTGACAAAATTGCATGTTTATTATTGTTTTGATGACCACCCGTCCCAAATAAAACTGTGAAACGAAACGTAATTCAAAGCAGAAAGGTCTAAATAAGCTTGGGTCTGTGCAACGCACGTTTAAATCGTATCAGATTTTAAGCTGTGAAGATTTACGCAAATTTAGCTTTAATATTTAAACGGTAACGTCGTAATTGTCGTGCGCTGATAATCCTCAAGATGATTGCAATAAGGTTGGGTATTTATTGCATCTTTTGCTAATGTTTCAGTGCAAGTGCATTGAGTCATTGGGTGAGAAAGAATCAGTGTTCGTATTTTGAATGCGGTGTAATAGTTTTTATTTCGCACTCTGTGGAAATAGATGGCCAGTCATAAGTTTTCTTGAGAATTTGTTTAAATTAAGAAAAATGTGTTTCTTGTGCGGATTGCCTACTTTCTTTGTTTTTATTTTTTCATTAACCTTTGTTTTATGATTCAAAGTCAATGTTAAAATTAGTTGTAGGTGAAGTGGTATTTTCGGTTGTTGCATATAATATCTAGTAAAAAACGAACGTAAAAATTTATCTTATACCATCAAATCGTTAGTTTCGTTTTCATTGAACCTAATTTTAGTTTTGAAAAAAAGGTTCAAAATCCCTAATTTTCTAAACTAGTAGTGACTTGTTTATTATTTTACGGTAATAGTATCATATTTTCCTAACGAAAGGTCAAAATCATAAACGTCTTTTGGCTTTAACACATTTAAACGCAAAATGATTGGGAATCTATTTCCAGAAATGAAATTTCATTTCAGTGTCACATTATAATTTGGTTTTTGCAAATAATTGTGTCAAAATAATTTGGCTAAATTAAAAAGTTTGAATAGTTATCAGAGCACAAAATTGTTGTAAGTAATGCAAAATTTTTAAGTGAAAGATACATATTTCTCGTCGATTTTTAGCTGAGAGTAAGATTCTCGGCTTGATTAGTAGCCGAGAACGCTGGCGAGTTGCACTTGAGTGAATGTTTATTTTTGAATAAAACTATGTAAGTTTAGAAATACGTTTTTCAGTATGACATTGCACACTCCATTCTGTTTGAGTTGGCACAAGCGATTTAAATCAATCTGAGCGTGACCGCAGAACAAACTAACGAAAAGCTTAAATGAAAACGCTATTTCAAAAGCCCACAACACTATTTCGTGACAAAACAAAATATTCCTTTTCCGTTAGTGCGTACGGCATGTTTAGCTTTGTTTTTCGAGTTGCGAGTTGTGCCCTTT
Source organism: Glyphodes pyloalis (assembly GCA_037074685.1). Classification (NCBI taxonomy): domain Eukaryota; kingdom Metazoa; phylum Arthropoda; class Insecta; order Lepidoptera; family Crambidae; genus Glyphodes; species Glyphodes pyloalis. The sequence continues at coordinate 10,374,851 of JAYKKO010000020.1, read as the reverse complement.
TTGTAATTGAGTATTCAAATGTAAGAAAAGGCGGTAAAGTGTCGTCACCGGTGATCGCCGCGCGATAATATTAGTTTAACGAGGCATTAACTCGTAACGTACTAGATTTACTAGCAGTAGGGTTGCTAACTGAACATATTTTCTAACGTACCTCATTGAATGTGAAATACAAGAAGATTCAAAGATATACATTTTGTTTTTTTTTATTAAATATTTAAAAGATTAATAAGAAAGAAAAAGAAAGAAAAAAATAATTCTACATTTGTGGTTATAAGTATCAGAAAACCAGAGATAATTAAAAATAATGTGTTAAAAGGACTTTCGACCGGTGACGTAATTTATTCATCCATTATGTACTCAAAGCATGTCGTACACAGACCTTGAATTATATAATTCATTCCTCAAATGAACAAGAAGGAAACCATGAAAAAACTTATTTTGGTGCTTCATATCCGTATGTGCCAGCCCTGTAGGATGGGATCCTGTTTTACGCGTTAATGTCAGATTGTGATAAATGTCTTGTGGTTATTCGTTTAACGACCGGCCCTACTATTTAGGAACGTGAAAACTCCGATACGAGATTATTTTACATAGAAAATACAAAAGATATGCTTTGACGGTAGTAAACCAGTGGTTTCAAATTGAGTATTAGAAATTGGCATGGATTAAAAAACGTATATTTACAATTTATTCATTTTCAAACTTTTTTGCACCATGAAATATATGTAAAAATACAGAGACGACGCCTAGCGGCGTTCTCAGTCTCACATATTTAAGAAAATTGTTATGTTCTCTTATTATTATTTTTTGCGCTTTTATGGAAAAATCTGTAGTTTATGTAATAAAGATTTATATTTTATGATCAATGTAAACGTTTGGTGATAGTGTGATAAGACAAAAAATCAAACGTCAAAAATACCCTTTAATTTTTTTGCACCAATTAAACAATAATTGTCAAGTATCAGCCAAGCTTTGTTTAAAAAAAAATATATTTTAATGTTTTTGCACCAATTTTAATAAGCACTAGTTGCTAAGTATAAACAAAAGATTTATTTACAACAAATCCGTTTTCAATTGGCCGTGCGTTTTAAATAAATGTCTCTTGCCAGCCCTGAAAATACTACCATTTTACGCGCAAACTTCAGACAAAGAGAAATGTATTTGTTGTTTCTTTTTTTTACGAGATTCTTTTCTTTTTATTCTATTGCCGGGATGACGAGCGTGTTTTGTTTTATTGCGATTTACGAAGCGTACTCTCGCTCGGCGCGTAATAAAGAAAAAAAAACTGTTGCTTTTTAAAGTTGTGTGACGTTCGATGTTCAAAATTGATTTTGTCGTTTCATTTAACTGGGCTTTTTTGTAATGGGCAATAAATGCTCGGTGGAACAACGGTAGTGCTCCTAGTTGAAACAAGTTGAACTAAAGGTCGATCCCCCGACCCAGGGCAGACTAGTAGCTTCATTTGCTTATATAGAGACTATTCATAAGTATTACTAATGTAATCTATATGAATAAAAAAGATTGACTTTGACTTTGACTTTGACTATGTTTGCTCTTGGTTTGAATGTAAATAAAGTTTATTTATTATTATATGCACTGTGCACCGTTTGTTTTGTTTATAATAACACAAGTGCTTGAATTATTTACTTTGGGATGGATGCATGACAATGTCCTATACCAAAGTTTGAACTTGCTTTACTTGACAAACATTTTCACTGAAACAAATAAACAAGATCTTTTGGGTTTGGGTGTTATGGTACAGTCGTTGATACTTGTAACACAAGTGCTTTAACTACTTACCATAGAATCAAAGCAATGTATATGATATTGTTCAATATTTATATCATATGTTATTTGGCTGTATCAAATCAGCGTAAGTACATAAATAACTTAACGTCATTCCAACCTCTGCTTTTAACTATTCGTCAATTTCTTTGCATCGTCTACTACAGTGATGATTTTTGATGGGTGACGTCACTACAACGTAAATATTACATACTAATGGCCCGCGGCGGCTTCACATGCGTACTATTCCCTCTTTTTTTCCTTTTTTCGATTCTTCGAACCCAACTGTCGCAGCGTAATGTTATATAGCCTTAAGTCTTCCTCAATATGTAGACTTTCTAACACAAAAAAAAAATTCAATTTGATCCAGTAGTTCCTGAGATAAACGCGTTCAAATAACAAACTCTTCTGCAAGATTAGTACAGATTTTGACATTACAGTCTTATTTCAGTGCATATTCATTATGATCAACAAATCATACAGTTTATAGAAATTAAATTGTTCTATGAAATCATCCCAACCGAATTAGCTCTAAATCATTATACCGAACGTTCAGTTGGAAAATAAAATAAATAATCCGTATATTTTAGTACTGGCATAAACGTCTAGATCGATTAACGTTTACAACTGAAATACGACATGAATCCTGCATAGCATGCTTTTATATTTCATTCAAAGGAGTACAAAACGCATACAAACACATGCGCTAAACGAATTTGACAGTTGTGAGTTTGAACTTTAGATTCACTTTTCGTTGAGATATTAAAAGCAGAGGGGTTTTAGTCTTGAATAAACATACACGAACTTAAGTCTTAATTAAGAACGATTAGAGACAATTTTCGTTTGAAAACTATAAAGCTTGAGCTAAGATGGTCATTTTATACGGAACATTGGTTTTATCGCATTTTGATTGTGTGGGAATGAAAACTGACTCATGTCATGAATTACAGCGAATATATTTAACGGCAACTGAATTTGTTTAGTGAATACTTTATTTCTGCAAGTGCCAAGAGAGAATTAATGGCCCTCGTGCTTTTATTGAATGTAATGTCCTATCTTAAACAAGTCAAGATAAGATAAGAAGTTTAAGAGAGGTAAGGCATAGCGATTTATCGCTTAAACTGGAGCAGCTCGACTGGTGAAATACCTCCTTACAGAAGACCGCAGCCAAATAACAGTCACTTCGGTGTTGTTGTGTTCCTGCGTGTCAGTAAGGTTTCCAGAGCTTCTGGGGGGTGCTACATTAGTAGCAGGGGTTAAGCCTTCAAGGTAAAGCGACAAGACTTGTAGAAAAGCAGTTAAAAGCATAACCTTTACTGGTCGCCCTTAAGCAAGGACCTCATTACCACTTAAGATCAGGTGAGATGAGATCAATCTTGAAGTGCAATAAAAACAAAGCACCAAACTTTATTAAGTAACTAGCGGCCCGCCATAGCTTCGCACACCTACTATCCTACTTTTATTCATATTTTCCACTGATTCTTCGCAGTTTTTTATCTGACGCAATATAAATGGACGATCCAACACAGAAATACATTTTCAATTCGACCTTGTACTTCCTGAGATAGAGTTCAAACAAACTCTTCACCTTTATAAGTATAGATTTCTTTGATAATAATAATCCGGATACATATTAGAAAGGATCTTTCATCCTTCGCTGTCCGTTTGTCTGTATGTTTGTCTGTCCGTCTTTCACCTGAACTTTTTCTCATGAACTGTGACAGTTAAATTTATATTCATAAAATATAAATTAAAAGTAACCTATCGCAGCATAAGTAGAGTAGCTTATTATACTCCTGATTATATCGGCTGTTTACCAAAGGCTCATTGACTTTGCTTATTAGTTTAGACATGAAGAAGAATTTTACTACAAAGTTAAGTCGAAGCTAAATATTTCTGTATTAAATAAGTTAACGCAGTTTTGAATCGTCATTTCACTCTACTACAGGTTCGGAACCTATATAAGAGCATGCAAACTAGCCTGGTTCGCCCCGGTTCGCTTCTATTCTAGATTAAATTATAAATATCTGAACAACTGGAACGAATACCAACAAGTTCTAGTTTCTCCGAACAATAAGATTCCTCAAGTTCGCTTCCGGAATGGAGGCGTCGACCAACTTGGGGATTGCACCTTCTCGATTAATAGTTCCGTGTCCTGTCTGTCTGTCCTTTACGGTTTTTATCGTTAAAACCTTTGAATGTAAGGACTTGTTCCCATTTGTTATAGGGCTCGGATCGTAAAAGGGCGTTCCAGTGGAGAGGCATTATGTGGCGTTACATACTGCAATGAAGCGCTCTGATTGGCTGAAGTACTTTTCTATATTGTCTCAGGACTGGGTGTTGTGATACCATCTTTTTTTTCTGATTTCTGTAACACAAGTGCTTTAGGTACTTACCATAGAATCAGAGAAATTAATGTGATGTATATATATATATTAAAGTATATTAAATGTCTTGACAACAATGGTTTTTAGTTAAGCATCCTCGTGTTCGCTTACTAGTACTGTGATTTCAACCTTGTTCCACCGAACACAGAGTTTTCTCCGCTGGTTGGCTAAGAGACTGCTTTTAATTAATTATACGAACACTCAGATAAGGCTCAACTTCAAAGCCTATGCAGGGTTGACAGTTTATTTTACAAGTCTAAATTGGTGTAAATAACTGATAGAGATTCGACTACTAAATGTCTGAGGAAGATATGCTTAAATAGGCTTGTAAAGGGCTAAGGGCATGTTGCACGATGGTGTTATAAATGGACACGAAATTTCACATTTTCATTAATTTGTGTGGCAGAAATACTGACTGAGCAACAAGTCGTTATTTTCCACGCAAGTGGCTCACTTATTAAATTTGTCCCTAAACTATTGTTTAGGTTAGTTTTGTATTTTTTAGTTCCTCGTTTAAACCTTATAATACTAACCTTCTTTCGGAGGACGGTAAAATGTCACGCGCAGAAGGCTGCACAACGTCAGTTCGCGTGTATCATCTTTCAGCAAAGGACACCAGCTGTTTATGCGTTGGGACACCATAGTCGGCATTGCATTGTATTCCAAACTAAGGCAGGACAATTGGCAATCCCTGCTCCCTCCCAGGAGAAAGAAACGAGGCTATGTGGTAAAGGTGCTATATTTTAGAGGGTAGGCCCGGCATAATCTTCCCTATGGTGGTGGAACGGCTCATGTATGATTTACCCCCACGGTAAAAAAGGGTTTAAAGTCGCCATCCCTGCTTACCCTCCATCCATTTTAGGGGGAAAGAGACGAGGCTGCGTGCTAGAATCGTTGTATTTTTAGTGGTTAGTCGCGTCATCTTCCGTCAGGTGACGAAACATCTTATTAAAGGCTTTCTTCCAAAAAAAGCCCTGGTGTGTACGTCTTTCCATTCCCAACTAAGATCCTGTGGCAACCCTATTGTAGATGTCCTTAGATGATAAGAAATCATATTTAGAACTTGTAATGGGGTATTAATACTACATTCAAATATTCTCTCCTATCTTTGATCTAATTGACGACAAAATATTCCGGATCGTTCTTTGGACACGAACAAAAGTAATTTTAATTAATTATTTACATTTTTAACTTGCGTGGTAAATATAGGTAATGTTTTTTTTACACATGTTTTTGTAAAATGTAGTTTTTAGCTGCATATATTATGAACAAGGTTGATGCTTTAAAAATATATAATATACAAGTGAGGGTTGCTGTCTTTGGAAAGAGAATTAATGTGTTTTTGATAGATAGATATGCTATATAGCACAAATTTTTTTCAGGAATAGGTTTTACAGATTAATTATAGTACAATTTAGGCGGTCTTATCGCTAGGAAGCGATCTCTTCCAGACAACCTTAAGGAAATATTAGATGGCGAGAAATGGGTTCAGTAGATAGTTATCAGTTCTGCGTCTCATGTGTCTAGCTCACTGAAAGACAAAGAAAGAAGAAAATTAATTTATTGACGATCACACAATTACCGAACACACACAATATTAGACAGTCTACATACATCATAAGGTATCGTGTGAGGCCAACTTGGGTTCCACCTCAGCAAATGCTGTTACGGCATGTATAACACCGCAGCAGCGCTGGTATTCTGGTGGAAACCAACTGCCTGGGAAAATAGCAAGAGCCCTGGCTCCTGCACTGCACGGCACTGCTACTTCAACCTGGAAATGATATTAATGGTGGCTGGAATTAAGCTACCTTCACTTTGTTTATTGTTAATTAACCTTCGCTTATTAAATTTACATGTTTTGACCGTAAATGTCTTTCATAATAATGACAATATGGGCCCACAACTCGGCACTTTTGAAAGTAAAACGACGGTTAATAGGAGCAGTGGACAGTTTTAATTAAAATTTCTGTTGATTTTGAGGCTTAATTCGGCCTCCAGTTCAACATCGGTCCCGGCTTATGTCTTCTTAAGCCTCCGTGGTTTAGTAGTATAAGCACCAGGTTATGATCTCGTAGTGCCGGGTTTGATTCCTGAGTTAAGCCAGGTATGTTCCTAATTGTTCAGACATAGCTCGGGTCACCACCACCAACCCGCATTTGGCTTACGTAGTAATATCTAACATGTATGTCATAAGTATGTTCTATATTTTTTCAATCAAATTACTTCTCTGACTGTAATTCCCAAATGGAAATCGCTTTAATATCCGTCTCTTAAACACTTCAAATGGTCCGACCGTAACACGAATGCGGTATTATATAAACGGGACATAGGTTCTTTTAAAAGTGCTTTTAGTGAAGTAGTTCCGTATTTTTCAATATTACCAAATTTTATGTGTAGTGTCCTCGGGCTCCAATAAAATGGTGTATAAAACCGGCGGGCCACTAAATCTTGAATCACTACCCTCTCGAGTGTGCCACAGTGTAGTAGAGAGTAGTAAACCACGTTTGCATTTATAGCCAATTCAAACATAGAATTTAAGACTTTCGCGTTCCATTTTAAACATGTAAAATAAGTTAGCGGGTCAAAACGCTTCAAAATTGTTTGTAGTTAATACGAACTGCATACTTATTTCCCGACGTCTAGGTTAGGTTGCACTAACTGTGGGCATGAGCTGTCTTGCTTGTCTTCGGCTGTTCGGGGGAGCTCGTAGTTTAAGTTTATGTTATACGCTGCAATCTGTGGGAGTTAATGTCTAATGATGAAAATGCCAGTAGGCAAGGCAATGAGTCCGCCTTTTGTACGTTTTAACAGTGACTCGTCTTGATACGAATATTTTAAGTCTCTTACGTAGAGGCACTATTAACATAGATAAATCCATCACTACGAACAATTCGAATCAATTTAATGATATCTGGAGCTTTAAAGTGCACGTTAAGCTGCCGGCTGATATATTGTCTTATGCCCGGTTTCAATATAATACGATTCGTAATGTGTCTAAAATGACAATCCATTTTTCTTCAACTGAGTCTGGAACAGTTAAAATTACGCCGCGTATAAATTACTAGCTGTGCCCGCGACTTCTTTCGCGTGGACTACAGGGTTTTTCCAGTTTTTCTCCGCTAACTCCAATTCCCGTGGGAATTTTGCATATCTTGTTGCAACTAAGTTTTAAGTTTACTAAGGTACCTGCATGCCAAATTTCAATCGTCTAACTTAATCGGTTTAGATTTTTCATACAAAATAATTTTTCCGCTAATTCCCGTTCTCGTGGGAATTTTGGGTATTCCTTTCTTAGTGCACTTCTAACGTACCTAAGCTACGTCCCTTCCAAGTTTCAAGTGCCTACGTTTAGCCGTTTAGGCTGTGCCTTGATATGTCAGTCAGTTTCTCCTTTTATATATTTATTATTTATTATGCGTAACTAAAACGGATCGTTTTTCAAATATTGGAACCTAGCATTAGTTGTTAATCCCAAAAATGGTGCGCTTATATCGGAACTGGCATTGTCACTGACGTCTTTTACACTATGCCCTTCATGTACCATGGGTATTAACTGTTCGAGCTGGTCTGCTTTACGCTCGCCGGACCGGACGTAAATCACCGCTTGTGTGCGGGAATTAAAAGCGATAGTTACGATGCTGTTATGCTGTACTTTCATATAATGTGTTGATTAAATGAGGTGAATGTTTTCAGCGACGGGTAGGTCACTCTTAAGCTGCCATTGTCGAACGACGAAGAGCAATTTTTAATTTTCATAATCGTAATCTAATCTAAAATTTATTTAGGACACCACGACTTGCCATTGTCTGCATCGCCTGGTTGACGAGGAGAACGCTCATTTTTGCCTTTTAAAATGTGGGGGCACCTCAGTGCCCTCGCCAAGTCGAGAAAAAAAGTGGCACGAACGTACTATCCTTTTCTCGAAGCAGTTCAGGCCATTTTCGATAAATATGTTTTCTGTTGTTTTCTTTTTCTGTCTCCATTCCTTTATTGTTATTGTTATTTGTACTTATATGGCTGTGTTGTAATGTCTTTAAGTAATAAATGTTTATTTCTTTCTTTCATTCTAATAAATTCACTTCGAATGCGAATGAAGCCAATTAAAAAACCAAAGTTTAACCCCTTTCGCTTTTGAGTAGTGCGTAGGTGAAACTTTTTAAGTTGTTTGGATTTTTTTAAGGTTAAATTATATCAAATATTTTCCATTTAAGTTGCTAACTTATAACTACTTAGTAATTATATACTACCAATGTACTTTTGAATGGTCATCAAATGTAATGCAAAGTGATTCTACTGCCGGTTCGGAACCTACATCTACCGAGAGGACACCGGTAAGAAACTCAGCAGATTAGTTACAGTAGCAGTATTTAACTTATTGATATGAGTAGACCACTTTGGACCAAGTCATACAGTTTTGTTTCGAATGTAGAACTAAGTTAGTGTTAAGCAGGAGTGCGAAATGCGTAACTTACTTAAGTTGTTTGTTTCCGTCCGTTTCTTGAATCTTTTCGTCATCAGTTTAAGTGCCTCTCCACAATAATAAAATATGTCTCGTATGTTATGATTGTTAAAACACGCTGTATGACAAAATAGATATATAAGAATTATTTTCTTTTGTTACAGGTATGCAACAATTGGTTTTTGAAGATCAATGGAAAACAATTAAGTTAGCACGTGTGTATATACGAGCGTAAATTTGAATTTATTTAACGAGCTACTGTGGGCCTAAACTATAACTCACCTTTTTATATTTTTACACTCCACCTTTTTTATAATCAGATCCTGGTTACCATATATCATAGTGCCATCGTCTGAAGCACTAAGAAAGGATTTTTACACTTTACCTTTTTTCATAATCTTAATTTTTATCATCAGATCCCGTTACCATATATCAAGGTGCCATCGTCTAAATACTACCTTACTACGACAAATCCATTCTTAAATCCAATAAATCCGTAAAATACCTTTAGGTTTAGTTCTTAAATGATGTTGTTACCGCGCATATAAATACTTTCATTGTACAAGCGATATTACTATGAGGAAATGTAGAAGTAGACTATCGAATCAAAGTAATGATTTGAGGATGTATTACAAAATTGTTACAATTACTTACAATGTTAATTTTATTCTCAACTGCATCCTTATTTACCACTAGCTGTGGCCGCGACTTCGTTCGTGTGGACTACATACTTTCATGGTCGGTTTTATCCCTATCTCCCCTTATATTCGTAACAAAAAGTTATCCATATTTTCATTCCTTTCGAGCTATTTTTGTGTCAAATTTCATATCTCAAATCATCAAAATCGGTTCAATGGTTCAGGCGCGAAAGCCGAACAGACAAACGGATAGACAGACAGAGTTACTTTTGCATTTATGATATAGATCAGTTGAGATAAATACCAAAGCCTGGAGCCATCTCCGTTTATTTTTGTTTTTTTTTTTGCTGTAAAAATCCAAATATACAACACAAGTTTTTCATTAATAAATTCCCTTTCTCGCTTCCATTTAGCGCATTTACCGGAACAAGTTGAGCTCAGTATAGTCGGCAGCACGTTAAGGTAACTTGCAGTTCGAAACTAGTACTTATGTGCACGACATAAAGGCGATACAGAGTCCAAAGTGTGTCTGACGTGCTTTTGCCTATACAAAAGGCGCGTTTACAGTGCAGATAAGAAGCTCCCGATGTTTGAATAAAACATGACGTGTTGTATATTGGGACTTGTGTCACTGGGCTGAAGGTAAAGTTTGGTTCCTCACCTTGAGCATTACATTACTATAGTGAGTGACGAGGGTTCGCGTGTAATGTTACATTAAAGATTCCAAACTGAGCATTACAATATTAAATTACGTTAGCCGAGAGGCGAGCGGTCTGGACTTTGGTGTTGTGTTATCATATGAGGTTTCAGGTTCGATTCTAGGTCGGGCCAATATGGAAAACGAATTTTGCTATATTGTCTTAGGTCTTGGTGTTGTGGTACTGTAGTTGTTTCTGATTTCTGTAACATAAGTGCTTTTAAGTTACAGAATTAGAGCAATGTATGTTATCTTGTCCAATCTGCTGTACTAATACAAATTACTAAGCTGAGGAGTGTGTTTGAACGTGTCTATCTCAAGATCTACTGGTTCGAATTGATAACTTATTTATGTTTTTGATAGTGCATTTATGTAAGAAGGCTTTAGGCTATATAACTTCACGCTGCGAGCAATAGGGGCAAAGAATCAGTTGAAAATACGTAAAAAAACGGGTATAGTACGCGTGCGAAGACCTGTTTCGATATTATTGATATATTTATTTATTTGTATATGACAATCTTTGTATTTGACAACCTCTGTAACCGAGAGGCGAGCGTGCTGGAATTTGACGTCGCGTTATCTCTGAGGTCCCGAAGTTGGCTCCCCAGTCGGGGCAATATGGGAAACGAACTTATCTGTATTGTCTCCGGTCTGGGTGTTGTGGTTTTTTTTTATAACGCACTTCAAGATTGACCTCATCCCACCTGATGTTAAGTGGAAATGAGTTCCTAGCTTAAGGGCGAAAAGTATAGCATAGTAAAACTGTTACTAGACTTGTCGCCCTTATCTTAAAGGCTTGACCCCTGCTACTAATGTAGCACCCCCCCCAAGAGCTCTGGAAACCTTACTCACACGCAGGAACACAACAACACCGTACCGTCGTTGTTTCTGATTTCTGTAACACAAGTGCTTCAGTTACTTACCTCAGAATCAGAGGAATGTATGTGATGTTGTCCAATATTTATTTTCTTATATTTATATTTTTTAATCAGGTGATAAAAAGCGACAAAAAAACGATCTTTTTCATACTACCTGTCCCGTCAAAAGTCGTACCTATTTTTTCAATTTTTTTTTTTAATTTTTAAATCTTCCCTGGACATCCTCTATTACATCAAAACCAAAATTAGCGTAATGGGTCTGACTTTTGAGTTTTAGCGAAACTTACAAACAGCGATTCATTTTATATTTAAAGATATAAATAAAACATAGAAACAAATCTCCAGTGTGCGCTCCATACAACATTTTTACGTACGACTGTTGGCTATGTTTTATTCAGGCGACGGAACTCCTTATCTACACTATAAACAGGACGGCCCTTTGTAGGGCGATATTTCGCGGTACTCAAGCCCTGCTCCGTATTCTCACAGACGAAACAAATTCAGTCTACATATATATAGTAATGGGCAATTGAGTACAAGTCAACTTTTGAAATTCATGGTTTCCTTTACAAAATTAGATAAATACATATTAATTTATAATTTTTTAAGAAACATTTAAAAAAAATCCCCCTGCAGTGCCCATCACTTTCACGTATCACGCGTGCTGCTCTTCTAAGCTAACTTCATATGTATGTATATATTATTTATCTCAAATTATTTTGATTGAAATTGTCATGTCAAAATCATGTATGATCAGCGTAAATTTCATACTGACTACCAACATAGATATACTATATAGCAACCAAAAACTTCACAGAAATTGGTTTTACAGATTAATTATAGTACAATTAAGGCGGTCTTATCGCTAGGAAGCGATTTCTTCCAGACAACCTTAAGGTGGAGGTAATACTAGATGACGAAAAATGGGTACGGCCGTACCCATATACCTAGAAGAGATAAAGTACTTGGATAGAGAACACAAGTTACTTTTTAATTAAGTGAGAGAGAAGTGAGTGAGCCCTAGTGTTTTCATTCAAGCTTTCTAAATACAGGTGATCATGTTATCATCAAGTAACAAAGTCTGCAAGCACATAAGATCCGGACATGCTCGAAGATCAAAATGTTAATTAAAAGAAATGAATAAAAAAAGAAAGAAGTACCTAGTCATGTAAAAAGGCAAAAATAAAATAAGGTCATTTATTTCGAGGCTGAGTTCATATTTTGTTGTAGGTACTAACAAAATTTGTATATAAATGTGCATTTATAATTATAACATAACTTAGTAAAAACTGTTAGTAGTTAGTGAGTTGGTAAACGTTTACACAGTTGTCCTTAAATTTTAAAACGTAGTCATTACGTTACGTTCATTCAAAGCCTGGTCGGTTCGCAAGTAAATTCACATCTTAAGACCTAGGTAGTGCTTAAACACTACAAATCAAAAGATCAAACAGGCCACTTGAACAACACTAAACGTTAATGTAGGGAGACCATTCCTCTGACGCGGCAGAGATGAGTCCCGTTTTACGGCGCTCTTAAGCTGACAGCTGATTTAAACTGAGTGTTTAAATCGAGCAAAGTGAGCAACAAGTTTAACGCGTGAATCATAACTTGTTGTCTTTAAATCTTGTAGGGGGACAAACGCACGCTGTGTTTTCTAATTGGCATTTGGCGTATGTGTGCACTGAGAGCCCACTATTATGTTTTGCCGATTTTTGCAGCTTAACTAACAACAGAGCTTAGTGAAAGTATTGGAAATATTTTGAAAACGAAGGATAGAGTTTGTTACGACATAATTTAAATGATATGTCGTCTTAAGTGAGTCTCTCGGTTAACACTCATAAGCTCCCAACTATAGATATATAATGAGTTCACCAATAAATTTGCAATGTAGACCTTTAGTAGAACATGAATAGTCATCTATCTACATAACATTAAAAACCCTAATTTGAATAGATAATAATTATTACAAACGTCTTTATGTGGTCCCTGAGGGCCTACATAAATGTATTTCATAATTTTTATATTGTAACATGAACATTAAATATTAATTAGCCAATCTTTAGTAATAATTACAAGGTGGATTGACATCATGAGTTCAATCTTGAAGTGCAATATAAAAAAGGAAAATTTCAGAACTAAAGAAAGATCACAAATAATGATAAATATTGTGAACTTTACGTAATTGGCCCTCAGTTCACACTTACGCGACAATTTCGACCCTTTCCGATAATATATTTCAAAGTTCAATAGAGACAAAGAAATGTGAAGGATAAAATAAACTTCGTTCACAATTGGTAAAATGATATTATCTTATTAAACCTTATTTTCACAATCCAAATCTAATCCATTTATTAATTTACTACCGTTTCTGTTTTCGTTCGCAGAAATCTATTTTCAATATTTGTACTTCTAATTTTAGAAAGAGCTAAGGATTAGCGGTGTTCGTAAAACGTCTATCCTTTAACTCAACACAAACCAGGGCAAATAAAAAGCGAAGATCTCAAATAAGCACATTTTAAATAGCGCAAAAAGCGCGCGAAGCGAGCGCGCGAAGTAATCACCAATAACGTCGATTTAACTTAAACGGATGAGTTGGGAGGTGCGGGTGCTGAGTGTCTGTGCATTAAGTGTTTTTGGGACAAAAGGGGACTACAGAATAGACGATTAATAACATTGGATACAAAACAATATAGAACATAAAATAATGTACACCTCTCGTCTTACGTGTCCACACGTGAAAAATTCTATTGAAAGCATTTGTTATTTTCATCTGGATATGATAATGTGTAAATTTAATATAAAAGTCTATAAAAATACCTATTAGCATGTTAGTTATTAAAAGTTTTTGTAACTTCCGGAAATGTACTATATAAATAAAAGAAATTATCTTCATTTTCTTGGATCAAATCTTTAAAATCAATAGAAAAAAAAACAGATCGTCCTGTTCACGGTTAAAGACTCGATCAGGAATAAACAGATAGGTAATTGCAGACGATATTTGGATGACAATGTTACAGGTAAAAATCTATAGTAAAATGTTTGTTCTTTTTGCATTTGCATATTTATTGATTTTTGGAAATTGAGAAAGCCTTCACATTAAATTATGGTCACCCTACACAAACTGTTGAAATTGAGTAGTATTTTTGTTATCTAACTTTTAAAGCTCCCAGCGGGGAGTTTAAAACGATTATTAAGATGAAAATTTTCACTCAGTACACTTTCGGGTGTGTGTTTCACCCCCCACTCCCTATCACGATACCGGACCTGGGTTACTTTTATGGCGCTTGTTTACGACTTTTGGATATAGATAAATAATTTTTACTTACCCTATGGAAACGGGCTTTCCATAAGTCGTGTTTGGGGTGAAAATATGGCTGAAGTTTTTATGTTTGTTTGCTTGTAGGATTTGCACTGTTTTTTTTTCCACATAGGAAATTAAATGTTGTGGTTGTGGCTAGTTTTAGGATTGGTTACCATTATATTTGTAAGAGATTAAGTATCTTGGAAGAATTGTAGTTCAAGGCGTAGAAAGAGCGGTAGCGCTTGGGCTGACGAAGACAAATGTTGGCATTATGAACACCGGCGTACGGTTTTCGAATTGGATACTATTATATTTGTAAGGCATTAAGTATCTTAGAAAAATTTCGTCTCTCCTTTCGGGGTGGGGCTCGAACCCACGACCTTCACTTATCGAGCCTGCTGCTCTTCCTTACCTTGAATGATTGACCGCTACTAATGTCGGAGGTGCCCCCTCCAGGAGATCTGGAAACGTCACTCACACGCAGGAACACTACAACACTGGAGTAATTGTTATTTGGCTGCAGTCTTCTGTAAGGTGGATATTCCATATTAATATTGCAAAATATATTAAACTATTTTTTTTTTCTACCTTATCGATGATGGTTGCGAAGCCTTATCATCTTCACCGATATTGCGGAGTAGCGCAAATGGCTCGCACCCCTTTTATATTGTACGAGTCACAACTTAAAGGTCTAATTTGAATGGCAAGTTTATTGCTGGGTTTGGTCGCTTCTGTTTTTTTCTATTGCACTTCAAGATTGACCTCATCCCATCTGATGTTGAGTGGTAACGAGGTCCTAGCTTAAGGGCGACAAGTACAGAATAATAAATCTGTTACTGGACTTGTCGCCTTCACCTCGAAGCCTGCTACTGATGTAGCATCCTCCAGGAGCTCTGGAAACCTTACTCACACGCAGGAACACAACAACACAGAAGTGATTGTTGTATGGCTGCGGTCTTCTGTAAGGTGGAGGTGGTGTTGACGTGTCGGTGTAGTGTGCCATGACTTTTAGTTTCCTTTTATCGTGAGTCCACAAACCGTTTCGAGCAGCATGCTTTCTCCGTGGTGTGCCACGGTGCAATTTCAAACCGCCCGCCGGCTCGGCAATATTTCACTGGTGGAATTTAATATCGACCTCCATGCTTCGTGTTTACGGCAAACTATATCTGGTGCCGTGAAATAGTGGCTCTTTTGCTAGTTTTTGCGGCAAAAGAGCTGTTATTGGTGAATTGTAACGTAGTATTTTAAAGATAAGTATGTAGTTCTAAACATATTCGGCAGAGGGCACTTACCGGAGGCTAACGGTTGATACAGCAGAGAAATTTCATCGCCTACGATAACTTGCGGTTAGATCAGTTGGAAGAGCAGCACGCGCGATACATGAAGGTCGTGGGTTCGATTTCCGCACCGCAGGGGGAGATAAAAAAACTGCAAGTTATTACCGCGATATGCCGTTCACTGTACAACCAAGTTATATTCATATCGGAATAATCCCTTTATGTATTTATTTTATTTATTGTATGGAAACATACAGTAAGGAAACCAATTTAGTTTTCATTTATAAACAATGATACATAACATGTTTCCGTAAGTTTTTAAATTAAACCATAATATATAAAAAACAAAACAAATTACTTAATTAAGTTACGACACAATTTATCCGTAACAGCCTTTTTGTACGCCCTTACGTCTACTTAAAAGTGAGTCATGAAAATCGCTATTGTACTTATGACATGTTCGCATCAAAAAGATGTTACGGGCGTTTTTAGTTGAAGTCAACGGTACATTAAACAGAAGATGCCGACGAGAATTCAACCGTATCGGGGTAATGCATATATGTATACGTAGTATTGTAAAAAACGTTTATAACTCTCAATACGCATACGCTACGGGCATAACGTAACACATTTTGTTACGTCCACTCGGATGTTAGTTAGCGAACTAATTAGTTTACCGGGTGGTTCCCCTGAGGGGACCACACGTTTTGTTGGTCCGGCGTACAAAAGCGTGAACTAAATTCGGTTATACGACTAAAAATAATGTAATTCAATCATGTGGGAACGAATGAAAAAAACCTACTAGTGCGAGACGGACTCGCGTACGAAGTGTTCCGTACCATATATTTTTATTGGTAGCTTCATTTGTTCCATGTAGATATTATTTATAAGTATTACAAATGTAATCTATATGTACAAATATAATAATGAACTTATCCCGAAATAACGGCGAAGTCGCAGGCAGAAGTTAGTAATTTCTATATTAAATATATAAATACAATAATTAATACAATATAGGCAGTTTTATCGCTAGAAATCGCTATGTTTCGGGTAGAGGGAATTAAAGATGACAAATGTAAAAAAATCTTTTAATTTAATCAAATACAACATACAGTACGGGTCTCTAAAATTCGTGCTCCAACTGAATGAGAGTTCGATAAAACTTTTTACCATATTGACTATTCAAAATTAAATATGAACTTCAACTTCGATCGTAAAATAGTCTGGTAAAAGTTTTAGCGGAAAAGTTTTGTATTCATTGCAATATGTGCCTTAGGGCTGTTGGTTTATAGCCTCGATTTTTGCGTCGAGGACATTTCGGATTGGAGTTTGTCTGTCTTTCTTTCTGTGCGTCTGCCTGTCGCATCATAACTCCCGAACGGATGAACTGATTTTGATTATGTTATTTTGAACGGTTAATTGATCAGGAGATTTATGTTTAAAGTATTTAAGACTTTCGCGTTCCATAAGTCCCGAAGCATGGGGCTGTAAGTAGCTCGTCTTAACTACTAAAAAATGGTGTCGCGTTTTGACCCTTTCACTTATTCTGAATGTTTAGTTATGTTTAATGGGAATAGGATATTATTACACAGCTCCCTTAATATAGGGCTCCAGTTGTACCATCAATGCCTCCAATCTATGATGCATTAGCAATCCAAGATGGCTGTCACAAGGTGGCTGTCACAAAATGGCGAAATCAAATAGTAGATAAGACCAACGTAACAGTTTAGACTTTGACCTGTCTTATGTCATCAATATAAGCGAATAAATATCATTTACTCTGGTTTTTTAGGCTTTCTATTGCATTTGCCATCAACACTCAAATTCATAACAAACTTGAATTCATTCATTGACACCCACTGAGTTAACCGCAAGTTTTCTGTTATATTAACCTTGTAGCATTCGGTAAGTACAAAGGTAGATGAAGTTTATCTATTTCTTTTAAAATATTTAAAACCAAACTTTAAAATCTTCAAAACGAGAATAAAACTTAAGCACGTTCGTATGAATTGGTTATTACGTAAAATAAACAAAGCCATATATAGCCATCCTTGTCTGTCAATGATATTTTAATCAAAACGTTTATAAACTGTTCGAATTTCCGAATAATATCCATATTGTGAAGCGCAAATAAATATTTGCATTGAATATAAAAAGCTGTTTTGACTGAGCCAGATTTAATGTATTGAGGTGTGTTCACACTAAAGTTGAGATAAATTTATTCCACCTGTACCGTCAAAAGAACGACTGTATAGTCTGGGCCGAGCACCAACCTTATGTCGTGCGCTTAAGAACTAATATCGAATTGAAAGAAAGAAAGAAACATTTATTACTAAAAGACATCACAACATTGTCATATAAACAAGTACACATATACAGAGAGGAGACAAAGAGATAACGACAAAAAAAAATATATATATACAATAAAACGAGAAATCGATCTCCTCGTCAGCCGGGCGGCGCAGACTATGACAAGGCGTAATGTCCCAAATAAAAGGGCCTCACTCAGCATAAATCATGGCCCACGGCGCAGGCCATGACGCTGGTTTTCAGTGAGTCCTGCCGAGTGATTACGCACGCACGCAATTGCAAGTGTTTATCTTGAGGTGCTGCTGACTGTACCTGACTCAGTAAAAAAGAAATTCGGTGAAGAAGACTAATTGTATGCACATTGCTCTAACTCTGTGGTAAGCAGCTGAAGCACTTGTGTTACAGAAATCGGAAACAACGTCGCGACGGTACCACACCACCCTGAGTAGAGACAATATAGAAAAAAAAAATATCGAATTACCATACGCATTTTTTTTTATATACATTATAGACCTTGATACCACGATTTAATTTAGGTACTGGGTCGTGATCTTGGGGTCCTAGATTCGATATCCGGATTGTTGAGAAATACACTTTTATTGCCTTTAGAGCCAGATTTAATGCATTAAGACGCGACGACGATTCATACTATACATCTTAATCTTTTTTTTAAAAGTGACGGAACAAAAAATAACACCAATGTAAATACGCCTTTACTTTACACATTAAAACATTTTCGACGCGCATTTCGCGAATTTCCGCTTTTAAATGCAACGATTTCATTATCGAGGTGCAGGTGCATTCAAATATGCAATTATCAGAGGATTGTCAGCGATAAAACCTAATTAGTGGTAAAATGTTATGCACAGTATGCAACTGTTGCGGAATGCTTGTTGGTGAATGTTTAGTTCCGTTCACATTGAAATGATTAGGATTGTTAGCGATCGAAAGAGATGCGTATGCAATTAGTTTTAGAATTTAGATTATAATTTAGGAAGAATTAAAAGCCGGTAGAAAATAGTGCGACCTTTATTAAGCTATAATGATAGATTTGTTATATAAGATCAAAGGTAAAGTTCCAAAGATAACCTAGAAAAAGAAGGTTATATTAAACGTGCGTCCTGCATATGATTTTAACACCATTTATAATAAAACTGTAAGGTGTAGATTCCCTTAAATGAAAACTTGTTGCTGCATCCGCTGTCTTTAAAATGCTCTGAAACTAATCGATGTGTTTGGCAAACCCTCACTTCACTTTTCCCGCTGAAGCCATAAGGGAACTGCTGAGAGTTACACTGAATACCGTTGGAAATGGAAGGATGTGATCTCCGCCTACCTACCTCCAGGAGAAAGGCATAACTGTATGTACGTAAAGTCGCTGGTAATAGCTGGTACACAATAAATCTAGTACATTTAATTTAACTGCGGCGCGGTAGCATGAATGATCCTGGAGAAAGCTATCGTGACCGAAGTGATGCCTTCGTGCTGTATTTCTGTAAAAAGATATTCCTGTATACCACTGAAACGAGTCTATCATGCTAGAGCTGAACATCAAGATTGGTCTCTACATTACCTTTTTGCGAAGGATTTGGAATATTCCGCCACAGAGCACGAAAAAGCAGACATAATCTAAAACAGCCTGATGGTGGCGGGAAAGATGGAAGGCAGACTAACGAGACGTCGCAATCCTATAAGGTAGACCGATAAAGATTAACTCGACACTCAGAATGTAAAAGCATTCATTCGAATCCTTCCCACAAACTTTTCTTACATGCGTCAAAAATTGGGTTCATACGATTTTGTAACAATAACACGGTTTAAACTTGTAAATACCTAACAACTTTCAGCCCATCCATCTTCATTGGTCCCCATTCAACCCCCTTGGGCCTTTACCCCCACTGGTAAGCCCCGTTGTATGAAATTCGTTTAATCCCAGTCCGGTTCAGCGGGAGATGTCAAAACCTTCGACTCAGTTTTTATGTAATGCATTTCGCTAAAGTGTTTATTCTGATCGAGATATGCTGGAAGAGACATGTGTTTAATTATTGAAATTTTAACGTCTATAAAAATGGCGGCCTAGTGGTATTCTGGATTGAAAAACATAGTGTTTTTACATGTAACTAATGATAGGAAGTTCACAAGCAATAGGTTATTAACAGAGTTGTGACATATTTGAAATACTTGTATTTAAAATACAAATACATAATACAAAATACGTATTTTGTATTTTGTATTTAAATACTATTTTTAAAAAGAATTTTGTATTTTATTTGAAATATTATTCGAGACGTATTTTGTATTTGTAAAATACAAAATACTTTTTTATTCTTAACTTCATTTTTCTAAAGCATTCCGCGATTCAGAAAAACAAAAAATGGCCACTAGTTGGGCAGCAGCTTTGAAAGTCAATGCGAATAATGATAGATGAAACAAAACGCATATAAAACCTGACCATTAATCTAAGAGGGACCCCTCTTGACAATCCTCAAAGTAGTGTTGCCGGATAATCGATTATCCCCCCCTTCAATAATCTAATAATCGATTGGAATATCGATATAATCGATTATATCGAAATTAAGTTTAGGTTATAATATTATATTATAATGGTTTAGATTAGACAATACTATCGATTAAATCGCTTATTATGTTGCAATCTATTAATTTGCAATTATTTTTAGATTTAATCGTCATTCATATTATGTCTTCTTATACATAACACATTCAAAATGAAACCGTGAAAAAAGTTATTTGTACCCTACTTTTTATTCATAAAACGTTATTGCTAAGTTGTGTTGATTGATACTTGGTACCTAAACTGTACCATCATAGCGATACTATCTTATCCGATAGGTAAATAATATCGATTATATCGATATAATCGATTTCATCGGTAGTATCGCTTCAAAACTTGATATCGATACTATCGATTATATTATATTTGAGTACGCATTATAATCGATTATATCGATACTATCGATAGTCATATCGATTATTAGATTATTTGGGCCCCTTTTGCATAATCGATTAATAATCGATACACAATCGAATCGACGGCAACACTACCTCAAAGTCACTGATACGTTTTGCAGTGTTGTTCGTTCGAAATGTCTATAACCATAAAGTATTTTATTTCAATAAAGTATTTTGAAAATACATATTTTGTATTTAGTATTTAAATACAAAAGGCAAAAGTATTTTGTATTTGAAATACTATATTAAAAAAGGCAAGGGGAGATAAAAATGTTCTGTTTCTAATATTTAAAGTTCGCTAGTACGGCGTTTAGTACTATAAAAATAATAAAATCGATTATTTTGTACATCTCTGGTTATTAATAGTATTTGCTGTGTTTGTTGTGTAGTTTTCAAGCTAGGTTTGTCCATGAATTCGCACGCACGAAAAGATGCCAAATGCAATTTTAGCTGTTACTATCCTACGATTTCGTATCCCTGGGATAAAAAGCCCCTTGTAAAAAAGGGGGTTTTGTGAGAAGGACTGGATGAATACTTGTAATTGCTTCGAATGCAATCCAGAAATAACAATACTGTTTTATTCCGACAAAATGATCTCGTGTATTGACAATTCCTGTTAAAAAAAACACTTTCCTTGCAGATGGAGTGTTAAACGCTATGTGGCACAGTGTATTTATTTCTGCCAACATTTCGAATTTGAGGAAAAGAAGACGCCTTTTCACTCTGATCGAGTCGCTAATACAGCCGAAAAGTCTATTAAGATGTCACATCTAGGCGCGAATGATGTTCATGACTGGCATGAGTCCAATTTATTTTGTCCATCCGTGTGACTCATAAACTCCCTTACACGGGAAGGGAGGGACTGTTTGAGCGCGGTGTAGTGAGAGGGCGATGACGTCATCGTTTTGAGTGTCTACAACGTCACAGAATTTGAGCTGATTTTTTTTTGGAGATTTACCGACTTGTCGGCTGATCGGTTTGATGGAATGTTGACAAGTTGAGGGATTAGTTGACCTCTATTTTCTCTTCTTAAAATTTGTTTTCTTATACTAGACTATTCGAAATCCTTTCACATCTTCAAAACAAATATGTGTCCGAAATAGGGATTTGTGGAAATAGTTTCTTTTCTTTATTATAATACTACACAGCATAAAATTTATGTTGAAAATTATTTAAATTCATTATTTATTATTATATAGAGTTATAACACCTCAAAGTTGTAAGTAAGGCAAGTGTTCTGACTTGCAATGTGACGTTAGTTCACACCACCGCCATACAACTGGAATTGTCAAACGTTGTCTTTTGAAAAAAGGCTACTACAAAGTAGAAGAGTATTTGAATGACAGGAACGTGTGGATCAGTGACTAGTGTGCTGCCTGTACCTACGTGTTTTATATTATTTTACAAATATATATGTAACACATTTTCTCAATCAATGTCAGAATTGGGCCTCGATGACGCATGTGAGTCATACAGTTAATTTAATTTACAAATACCTTTGCTTTATTATTATTATTATTATTTTTTAATAATTGATTTGAAATTTTTATTTTACAAACTAACTGTGTGTCTTAGTGCAAAATTAGTAATAAGTGTAGCTTTCATTTGTAAAAAAACTACTGAGTTTCTTGCCGGTATCTTCTCTTTAGTTATAGGTTCCGAACCGGAGGTAGCTTCATTTGCTTTATATAGAGACTATTCATAAGTATTACTAATGTAATCTATGTGAATAAAAAAATATTGACTTTTGACTCGACTTTTGACTTTGACTATTGAATAATCTGTTTTCCTGAGGTACACGGATATTTGGTTTAAACTGACTGTATATCTTAAATGTCTTAACCAGTTTTATATGTTTTTAATTGAATATATTTTTAATAATTTATCTTACTAAAATTATAGACGCGAAAGTTGGTAAATAATGGATGTATGGGTGTCTAGTTAGTTGTTACCATCCAATAACTACTGCATGGATTTTTATTATCCTTTTTTCAGGATGAGAAATGACGTAATGAATTAACATTTCGCTTACATTTTATACCAAAATATAGCGGGAAAAGTTGCAGGCAACAGTTAGTGATAAATAAATTAAAATCAAGAATTACGAATCATATTTATTTATTTATTTATTAAGTATTAAACAAAACAAGTAAATCACAAAACTGTTCACACAGTATGTCTGCGGTATCGGGGTGAATAAATAATACACATTCCCTATTTTAGCAATGGCCTGTTCTCAATGAGTTAAAAAATGTATTGACTTAAACAAAATGTTCGCTCTTTTTCACTGTGTTCGGTTAAGTGAAACAAAGCAAAACCAATCAGTTTAATTGTTAATCAACACATTGACCAATGGGGCGATCGTGTCGTAATTTAAAGCCGTGTAATCACTGAAAACAATTGGTCCAATCAGCGATAATTAGGGTTGCTTTACCTGCCGAAATTCTGCCGTCGGCCATCTTCGTAATCAGCTGGTTTAAAATTGATATTTTCACAGCAACAGAACCAATTTTGTAGACTGGCTCGATGGAACGATGGTTTTCGTATCTGGCTGTTGAAGCAATGGTTGTGGGTTCGATCCCCACCCAGAACAAACATATGTGTGATTAACATTTGGGTTTCGTATGTGTCCGGATGTTTATGTATGTATTTAAATATATAACATACATAATGTATGTATTGTAGTACCACAACAGTTTGATCTCGCACCCGTATCTTTCACCCTTTCGCTTAAATGTACCCTTTCGCCCCCTATCAGGATGGGTACCGTGACATGGGGTGAAGGGTACTTAAGGTATGACAAACAAAATATTATGGTTACCATAACCCAATTGTTCTGCTTACTTTGGGATCAGGTTAATGTAATATTTGATTTTGTGTGATATTTGTTATTGTACATGTTTATCTGAAGGCCCCCAGTGTGTCATACTCTCAAGTTGGAGACCCCATATTTTGTCTTAGACAGAGTAGAATGGAAAATATCTTTATTCATGGACCTTTACAAAAGCGCTGATGAATCGTCAGTACAGTTTATACCTAGTGATTTTTAATTATATGATTTTATGACTTATTTGGCTACGCGAAAGTTCAATGTGATAGTTACTGAAGTGTGCAGCCACTTATGTTGCTGACTCTACCAGGTGAAGTTATGTTTTAGGTTAGGTAAGCTTTGTGGCATGATAGAATGAAGCAAAGTGGTATTCTGTCCCATTCATATAATAAGAAACGGAAACTATAAATCGCCTTTTAGGTGCGCTTGATGCTGGTTTACAATCATAAGGCTTGTTTCTATTGATTAAAGCGTCTCATCCAGGACGTTTTCGTTGGTTTGATATTTTAGTTTCACTTTGAGTTTACTGTTAATCTGAATATAACACCGCCACACTAACGTCACAAGCGGTTAGACAAATGTCCTAATCACGAGGGTGTCCCCACGTGCGCCGGAGCGGCGGACATACATAAAATCCATTAGCGGAATGAGCGGCACCGCGCCGCGGATTCAATTACGTACAAGCGTGTCCCCAATTACAACTAACATTTGGCAAGCCTAGCGGTGACTAGACACGGGTGGGGAGGAGGGTGGGTGTAGTTGATGGGGTATATCAGGAATATATGTTGACCTCATTTCATTAAGTATAAACAATCACGTAAAAAAGTTTGTTATGTGACGCCAATGCTACAACGTGTCAAATGCTCAATTTAAAATAATTGAACGGGTCAAACGACCCCATTTTTTTTAGTAGTTAATACAAACTACTTACTGCCCGAAAATTTTTAAAATAAAACGCGAAAGTCTTAATGTTTATATTTAAAAGGTACAAAGTTAGAGGTTAGCGTGTGTAAGTGAAGAATTTTCCTTGTACTATGAGTAGCAGATGACGGTATATTTATGACTAATAAACGGCATCAAATTTTGTCTTTACATATTTGTATGTATCATTTGCCCTAATTTTTAATTTTATACATAAAAACAAGAAACTATTTACGGATAACATAATGAAATTATCAACGAAAGCTTGCTACACTTTTAACGACTGAAGATAAAGAAACAATTTTAATTATCAAAAATACATTACACGTTACAAATAAGTAAAACAAAAAAAAACAAAGATAAGTGTGTAACAGCATCATAATAATGTACCTTAAACCTTTTTGTGAAGAGTAAAAAAACTTTATTATTATAATAGATTTTTTTGCACAGAATAAATAGGATGAAATACTAGAATAACATATAGGATAATTATTATTCTAATAAAGCTAGTATCCTATAACGTATCCGACTGACAGTCACCCTAACCGTAGAGACGGTTACAGCGGAGGTATTTAGTACCCAATTAGGAGCGCGGACATCGCGCGCGCGTCATTAACACATTACCCGTCGCAATCTCGTCGCAGTCGGGTAAAGGGAGAATTATAATGTGTTCAATATTAATTTAGTTGAATTATGGATTCACAAATAACATATTTTTCACACCTCGCATATATACTGGCAAGATATTGATTGTTTTGGGCAAAGACTGAAAATGATATACTGAATAGCAATTTGGAAAGTCAATGTTTTGTCTCTGGTAAGCAGGCATAATTATTATTATTAATGTATTATTTGACTATCTCCGTAGAAGAAAGGCGACCAGCTCTGAGGTCACGGGTTCGATCCCCGGTCGGGTTAATATGGGAAACGAACATTTCTGTATATGTCTCGGGTCTGGGTGTTGTGGTACCGTCGTTGTTTCTGATTTCTGTAACACAAGTGCTTAAGCTACTTACCACAGAATCAGAACAATGTATATGATGTTATCCAATATTCATTTATTTATTATTTACTAGCGGTCCCGGCGAACTTCGTTTCGTCTTAGAGGATTTTACCGCTTTTCTGTTGAATTTTTTCTTGAATTTTCTTTGCTATAAACCTCACGGAGCCCGAGACCTTTCCAACGAATGCAAAACCGTGGAAATCGGTTCGTGCGTTCTGGAGTTATAGCGTCAGGGAGGAAACCCCGACTTTTTTATTTATTCATTATTTTTAAAGTTCGTTCATAAATCCTATATTTGTTTATAATTCGCATTACTATCCAGTAATAAATTATACGATGCCTAAGCTAAACCGTTCTCGACTCGCAGTCAGTTAGCGAAAAACGGATCGTCATTTTTGACACATTACCATTCGTAAAATATTGTAACTGGGCATTAGTTACTTTCGATTGTTTTTATAGTACTATACGCCGTACTAGCGAACTTTAAATATTAGAAACAGAAACCGAAACCGAAAGGCTAACGGTTGATACAGCAGAAAAATTTCATCGCCTACGATAACTTGCAGTTAGCTCAGTTGGTAAGAGCAGCACGCGCGATACGTGAAGGTCGTAAGTTCAATTCCCGCACCGCAAGGGGAGAAAATTTTTCTGTTTCTAATAATTAGTTACTTTATAAATGCAAAAGTAACTCTGTCTGTTACACTTTCCTGCTTAAACCTCTCAACCGACTCTGATGAAATTTGGTATAGGTATACGTTGAACCTCTAGAACGGACATAGGCTACTTTCTGTTTTGAAAACATGCAGTCGACGCGATCGAAATCGCGGGCTCAGCTAGTGAATAATAAATATAACATAGTTATGACTACACACCTCGCTCATATCTGTTCCAAAATAAAGATCAGCACGCGCCATTACGGCTCTTATTTACGACGAGCCGCGTACAGTACATTAATTCTATATTTATTTCCCCATCTCATTCCGTTTGATTCCGTACATTAATTTTGATGGGTGGGTATCGTCTCTATTAAAGAACAAAGGTGGTGATTATTTATGTGGTCTCGTTGCGATTTGTTTCCTTTTTTTACTGTTGTGGTGTTTAGGGCTTTTTTTCATTAGGAATGTTAGAGATCGGAGCTCTTTTGAACTAATCCAATCTATCAACGAAGAAAAGGTATTTAGGATGTCAGTTGTTACCCTGCTGACATTACAAACGCAAAAGGTTGTTATTCTTTCAGGCAAAAACGACGGTTTAAAAATTGAAAGAATGAACCGATTTTGATGTTGAGATTTAAGCGCATTCATTTTGTGCAGTTATTACGAAATAGTGACGTGAACACTGAACTCCATTGAACTTTGATCATACGATTTCATTTTGTTTTAAAAACCTAACAGACGGACAAAATAGAATCATTGTTTCCTTGCCGAGGCAACGTCTTTATTAACAAGATTCAATAGATTTGCTATTATATAATTTGTTTCCGGTTAAATAAAGACACCTAGGCCCCTGGAAATGAATTTGTGTGTGAAATACTGTGTGCGATTTAAAATGCCATACGTTTCAAAAGATATCGATGTTTGATAACTGCCATATAGCTTGGCCCTCTTAATTGTTAAGTAGCCAAGCATGCGTACCAGCAAGCCTAGCATGCGCCACGCGACTAAACTTTGGTGCGCTCCTAACGAACTTCAAAATTGATTGAAGTCAGTGTGACAACTGCTGATTGTCAGAAAATACGAGTGCGGTGTGCTTTCAGCCAATCAACAGTATCGAAACTTTTGTCGTTTCATGCGAGAAATTTGACGTATTGTGCATGCTAGGCGTGATGGATTCATTGCTCTCGAGTTCAAAAGAAAACTCTACTCAAAAACGTATCGTTTGATATCAATTGACAGGCTTTAAAAATATACTCTAATTATTATTCGCCCATGTCTTCCCTTATGCTTTAGTTCAAGTTCTTTTTTCAGTACAAAGTTCTGTTTAATATTTTTACTTAAATGGGTGTTCTACAAACTTTGTAGGTAAGTAACGCATGTACATCCGTCATAGCAGAACTACGATTGTTTTAGCGTCGCGGTATCGCTTAACTCATTTTTCGTAGTACACAGTCATTACTTTTTGTAGCGGTTTCCTATACGTTTATCGTAACACTATCTACAGAGTAACGCTGTCCCTCGAAGCAACATTATGTCTCTCGTAGCGAAGGTACATTTCTCGTAGCTCAGCATTATTTTGTAGCAAAGTGATCGTAGCGGTCGTAAACTGTGTATATCGGCAATCACTACATAGTATAAAATAAAGTCGCTTTTTCTGTCCCTATATTCCTATGTATGCTTAAATCTTTAAAACTATGCAACGAATTTTGATGCGTTTTTTTTTACAGATAGAGTGATTCAAGAGGAAGGTTTATATTTGCAATAAAGAATAGAAAAGCGAATATTTATTTAAATTACATCCGTGCGAAGCCGGGGCGGGTCGCGTGTTGTATAGATATGGGGTATTTATATTTAAAATATGAATGCATTTTTATGTACACACATAATATATTGATTTCAATGTAATGCATTTTCGCTTGCCGTATATTAACGTGTGATTAGATAAAAAAAAACGTAATTTTAGTGATAGACACACTTTATTGCACATAAAAATATTGAAATTGGTTTTTATATTTTTAATAAATAAATACTGGACAACATCACATGCATTGCTCTGATTCTGTGGTAAGTAGCTTAAGCACTTGAAATACAGATATCAGCAAAAGCGATCGCACCTCAATACCCACACCCGAGACAATATAGAAAAGTTCGACCTTATTGACCCGACCGGGGATCGAACCTGGTACCACGAGATGGCGCGACGCTAAAGTCTGGCCCGGTTGCTCGGCTACGGAGGTCGTCAAGCTAGATTATCTTCCAGACAACCTTTTGAATTTAGTTCTTTCTATTGCTATAAGAACCTAAGTACAGTACTGGAAGTTTCTAACGCATCGCCGAGCTTCAAACTTCTGTACGCCTCGCCTCATTTGAAGTGGGACATTGTACTGGCTCAGTACAAAAAGTGGCTACTCTTACAAACTTCAAGTTTTCAACTCGTGCCCACCTTATAATAGAAGAGTGGGCTATTTTGAACGAATAGTTTCAAGTAGTATGTCGTGTGGAGAAATATAGTATGCACGGTTCTTTACTTAGAAATGAGGTTATTTTGAAAGAAATTGACAAAATCTTTTACATCTAGAAGCACGGCGGTGCCCGTGCCGAGTCAAGCAAAAAAGCGGCTCGGTCGTACCATATCTTTCTCGAAGCAGTTCAGTTCAGTTTCAAGAGGTCTAGCCCACCTGATGTTAAGTGGAAATGAGGTCCTAGCTTAAGAACGACAAGTACAGCATAATAAATCTGTTACTGGACTTGTCGCCCTTAATGTGAAGGCTTGACCCCTGCTACTAATGTAGCACCCCCTAGGAGGAAACCTTATTCACACGCAGGAACACAACAACACATAAGTGATTGTTATTTGGCTGCGGTCTTTTGTAAGGTGGTGTATTATATTCTATAAAAATAAATTCTTGCATCTATTTTCAAGAATCAAATTAATTCAAATTGTGCTCCATAGATAATCTCATCGTCACGATTATAGGTTCCCAAGAGCACTAAAATAGGACGATTACAGTTTATTTTATCTGGCGATACTTAATGGAGGTCTGGGCTAAGATGTTTGATGGTAATCGTTGTTTTATAGGGTAATCCACGCCGATAATGGTCGGAGATGAAATTTAACTGTGCTTTAGAAATCTATCTGGAATATTGGACTGTTACAACAACAGCCTATACAGCTGTCGTCAACATTTTTTCTGCTGGGTCATATCATATGATTACGAGCTGCGAATACACTATAGAAACCGCAAAAAGAAAAAGTTAAAAAATTGGAACTAAATCCTATGATACCTCGGAGAAAAATACAATGTTTTTTTTTGCTCATTGATGATATTTTTAAAATATAAAGTAAACATATTGTTTCATTATATTTTTCCATCAGGTTTGAGCAGAGGCGTGTTAAGTCACTGTCAAGAAAAAAAATGCAAAGAAGTGATGTCTCGTGCTAAATTTTACCCTTTAAGGGAATTTTTGGTCACATGATAAAAGAAAAAAAAAACTCGTAATCAAACTGATGGTCCAAAGAGATGATTTTGGCATCAGTCAATAGATGATTTTCGGTTTAATTTTAAAAATTTGCGTTAATTACTCGTGCCCACGGCCCAAATATCGTACTTACTGGTATGTATGTATTTAAAAATATATTGTGATACTGCGGTTGATTCTGCTTTCTTTATAAGTGATTTTCCTTGGGATCAGACCAATATATAGAAAGAAAGAAAGAAGAAAACATTTATTGACTCAACTTTCAAACAAAAAACATAATCTGTTCTAAACATAAATGGATTGTTTATGAGACAAAAGGAAAAAAGCTCAGCTATTGCTGTCTCGAGAATGGATCCCGGGCAGCGCTGGTTTTTAGCTTATCCCTACCCTCGTGAGATGTTATTCGAGAGAATGTCGTGGCTGTTGAAGGCTGACAGTTGCATCAAATTAATAAATGTCTACTATTACAATAATAATTAAAAAGGAAAACTCAGATATGTATGATATGATATTGATATGATTGTCTTGGATTTCTTTATCAGGCATTTCAGTTTGCATTTTTATGCCTAATAGTACCGTTACAAGAAACAAAGCTTGTATCTTTGTTCTATGTAATAGAAACCTGAATATTCCCGAATCATTGGCGACCAGGGACCGCACCTGTGCCTACAGGGCAACCTACATTCCAGATTCAATAATACGGCTGTAAATAAGCGTTCCAATGCGTGCCTGGAATACAAAATACTTTGCAATGCAACAGTGGGGAGAAAACGTACAAATATCGACCTTGTAACCTCATGGAAAGTGATGAATTTTTTATGCGAAATTGAACTGTATTCACTTGGGACGAAGTTGTAATAGATTCTTTGGATTCGGTGCATTCAGTGTGTGTAAAACAGTCAGTTCTCTGATTTACTAGTTATTAATAATTTTACTAATTATATAGAAGATTATAGATATAAGAAAGATTTTCTTTCTTTCTCTTAACTAAATGCGAACTTGTATCCTTTATCAAAGTATATAAATAAAGCTAAGCATTTGTTGGTATTTACTTTGATTTCATATATTTATTTCTGTTTGTTTAAACCGTAAATACTTTATGGAAGTTTATACATTTATTTATTATTTAGGTATTTATTTATTTATTATAGTTTTATTTATTTTTAGGTATTTTTTATATTAATCTCGTTATGGTATTTATATTTTCTGTTAGTATTTTTCTCATTAAACACTTTGCACGGCCGTACCCGTTTCTCGATATCTTCTATTTCCTCTACCTTAAGTTTGTCTGGAAGAGATTGCTCTCTAGCAATAAGACCGGCTATATTGTACTTGAATATTTCTGTAAATTTTCTGTGCATTTAAGTGTATCTGTCTATCTATCTATTGATTTAATTAATATAGATAAAAATTTGGTTGTATTCATGTAATATGTTTGTTATTCTTTCACTGAAATACTACTCTGAACGGGTTTGGATGAAGCTTGATTGCTAAACAGATTAGATATCAGAATAACAGAGGGCAAACTCGACTTCGTTCGCGTTGTAACAAAGTAAAAAAGTATCCTATTTGTTTATTTTAAATCTTATTAATTTTTGTAGCGTAAAGTAATAAATTATACGAGGCGTAAGCTAGAATCGACCGACGGACGACTGGTGATAGCTGATATGGAAAGTAAATTTGAAATTAGAGTTAACGACTCGTAGTCGGGTGGGGAAAAAAGATACCTAAGTCTTATGAGAGATTACGAATCGTAAAATATTGGGCATTACTCAGTTAAGCGAACGTTTAATGTGACAAGGTACAGAGATTAATACAATAATGTGGACAGTACAATATAAAATTCGTCAACAGTTTTTGCGTAATCCGCTCATAATCTTACAACTATGTATATAACTTTTTAAATAACTCAAAAGCAGTGGTAATTTTTTGAAAATCTACTAGTAAGATATTTTTTTTTCATCTTTAAACTATAATTTACAAAAAATTAAAATCTTCTAAAATTGGGCCTTGTGGGATCGATCCCAAGACGCTGGCAGCATTACCTCGCTGAATAGCTAACGAAATACGCTGTGCGAGGTAAGTGCCAGCCCTGGGGTCGCCCGAAGAGTATGGACCAGTTTTTGCGTTGGTTTTATCTAAGTATAGAATAAACTTGTTTTATCAGCGAAAGGTAAAATCGAATATACGTCGGATGTGTCGCCTTTCGTATTGGATAAATAAAACGGAGAGTATCTTGTTGGAATTACAGTATTCCGTATTCGAGCAAGTCAAGGGCAATAAATGTGAAAAGTGAGGAAATAAGACGTCTTAACATAGTAACATTTTCATATTATCGATTTTTTTTATTTTTATAGTACTATACGCCGTGTTAGCGAACTTTAAATATTAGAAACAGAAACATTTTTAAGTATGTAATTCTAAACATATTCGGCAGAGGGCACTTACCGGAGGCTAACGGTTGATACAGCAGAAAAATTTCATCGCCTACAATAACTTGCGGTTAGATCAGTTGGAAGAGCAGTACGCGCGATACGTGAAGGTCGTGGGTTCGATTCCCGCACCGCAAGGGGTGATGAAATTTTTCTGTTACTAATATTTTCATATTATGTATTGTTTTTGGGACTTAATAGAACGTGCCTATTGAAGTAAGAGGTATAGCTTGGTTTCCTACGTGATAAAATTTACTTAAACACTGAATTACGACCTACGAAACTGAAAAAAAAATCCTCATAAAAAAGTGTGTTTTAAAATTGGTTTATTTTTACTATTTTTTTTATTAAAATTATCCCATATAAGTGAGGACACCATAGGAAATTAGTGATGCAGTATTGTTTGCTTTACAAATAGACAAATGTGTCCTCTATATAATATTAGTACAGATTATCTTAGCGTATCTTAAAATATAACTCTGTTTCTGTATATACATTTAATATTAGCAATCCGAAAGGTCCAGACGGTGTTTAAGTAAATCCCCGATTTGCCTCGTTGGTGATACACACATATGTATCATAGGGGAACCCACGTTCAAAGTTATGTTTACTAGTTAAGTTGTTATCAGATAATCACTTTCTCGTGTTTTATTGTATGTAAACCTCAACATGACACGTGCGATACTATTTGTCTCTACTTAAGAATAGAATATCTTTATTAATATCTTACAAAAACACCTATGAATCGTCAGTCAAATTCAGAACTCTACCGCCATTTGTGGAATGTTGGTAATGTCGAAAAGAATCGCCAAACAATTTGACAGTTACTCTTTTGTGAATACCATCTTAAATATTTACTTACCCCAATAACAGTATTTCTGAAAATGTGCCCTAATAACACTTAGCTCCAAAGTTTCCTCAGAACCCTCCGACCACATGACTCCAAATACATTAGTCCCAGTAATGGTATTACTGGAATTAACCTCCGTTAGGGTCTAAAAGGACAAAGCTTAGTCAGAAGGAAAACAAAAGAAAATGGCTGCCTAAGAAAATAATATGGCGGCTACTGTACGTACTTGGAATATTGCTGCTTGTAAGTTACGTAGTTGGGATTGTTTTTTTGTAATGTTAACCTTGCAGCCTGCCGCTGCTTCACACGCATACTATCAACATATTTAAATGTTTCTTGCTTGACGTTTTATAGCCTAAAGCCTTTCTTGATAAATGGACTGTCCAGCACAAAAAATATTTATCCATTCGAAGCTTTATATATTAGTATAGATGGCAGAAAGACATCTTGCGCATACTCACCACGAGAATTTTTTATAAAATATTGATAAAATTCAGTGCGCCCGCTGCTGATTGCCTGTAATGGGGGCTACCGCGCGTGAAAAATTCGCTAGATGACACTACGGGGGCGTGAGGTCCAACTGCTTCGTGATTGGTGATTAAGATGTCATGGTGACACATCTGACAAATGTCATGTCAAAAGTAACCAATCGTGTAGCAGTTGGACCTCACACACACGTAGTGACATCTAGAGGATTTTTCACGCGCGGTAGTCCCCATTAATATTGCGGTGTGCAATCAGTCAATAAACAGATTCGAAACTTTTGTCTTCTCAGTAGCGTTTGTGTTTCAATTTCGCGACATAGTTCACTTAATAACACGATATAATACGGGTTTTCAGTGTTTTATAATTTTCCAAGTATTCTACGGAGTCCAATGCTGTTTTCAGGTACAATCTGGTCAAGGTTTTGAACATTTCTGGGATATGTTAACGTTTTTATGTAATGGTGTAATGGATAAAGTCAAAAACCTTTTTTAATGTTGATTTCTTCTGTTTCAGGTATGTTGAACGCTTTATCATTGGACAGATATATAAATCCGCCTGTAAGTCTTTAACTTCAGTTATTATGTGAGTAATAAACAACGATAATAGGCATTTTACTCAGCACTCAATCGTCAAAGTGAATACAAACCGGTTAACAATCGAATCTTATGGCGAACAGCGAGAAACCGTAATATACAAATATATTAGACAGCATGAATACATATTGGTCTGATTATGTTGTAACGCAAGGCCATTATAGTAATTAGAAACAACGCCAGTATCACTTATACCCAGACCCGAGATAATTTGTAAATCCTCAAAAAGACTAACTGATAGGCGTAGTTAGCCTTTGAATTAGGAGATAATAATAAGAAATAAGTTTTTTAGTAACGGCTGAAAAAAATACAATAAGCTAAAGGCAAACTAGAAAATACTGATTCTCAGCACTTAAGAAGTGAGGTACGGCATTTAATAAATCTGGACGTCTACTGAAAGCTATAGTGGGCCATAAAACTGGCCGATGTGCTACAGGGCCGGTCGTATAAATACCATTACGGTCAAGTAATTACGGTGAGTTCTAAGGACATTGTAATCTGTACAAAACCTTCTGCTTTCAGCAATACATGAATATCCCACTTATACTACTTTAATGTTTGTTTATTTCTTAATTTAGCAAACAAAATAAGTTAGTTTGTAAAAAAGCAGATTCCCACGAAACTGTTCACACATTTTGTCTGCAAAATTAGGGTATAACATAAAATTTAATACAATGGAAATACATCCTTTCATGGTCGGTTTTACCCCTTTCTCCCCTGATATTAGAAACAAAAATAGCTTATATTTTAATCCAAATTTCGAGCTATATTTGTGCTAAATTTCATATCTCTGACTTCAAAAATAAACATTTTTCCATATAAACTTTCAAAGGTGGTATTACCCCCATCCCCCCTTTATCTATATCTATACTAATATTATAAAGAGGAAAGGTTTGATTGTTTGATTGTTTGTTTGTATGAATTGAATAGGCTCCGAAACTACTTGGCAGATTTGAAAAATCTTTCACCGGTGGGAAGCTACACTATCTACGGGTGACATAGGCTATATTATATTTTCAAAAAAATTAGGGATCCTTACTAAAACTTCAATAATGTAATTAAAGGTGAACTGAAAAATTCCTTACATCGCGTGCGCTGCGAAAACTATTGGTGATAGAACAAAGTCATGCATTACGACTTTGCAGAACTCATCATTATGTACAAAAAGTGTCGGGATAGCATATGACTAAATATTATAGTTATGTCACAATAAGCGGTTTTTTAATCTAAAAAAAATATTAATATGCCGCCTCTTTTAAAGGCTCTTTATTTGTACCTTGGTATTAATCCTTATCAAAATAAATTACTTTATATTCAAGATAGCTTCAATACCTTTATATAACTTTTTGAATTATTCAATTCGGACATTTAATTCGAAAGATATCATGAGTTTAATAATGCAAGTATTAGAAAAAAGTCGCTTGGTTGCCGCTCACCGCGCTCAGCTAGCCAGCATGCGATGTAGGCTCCAAGCGTCACTGGGGTAAGGGAGGAGTCAATGTAATAAAATAAATTGCAATATTTATATGTATAATACGTACATATTTTAGTACCTATTGCACCCGTGCGAAGCCGGGGCGGGTCGCTATATTAGATATAGCTAGAAGTGGTCTTGTATAAAAATAAAAATATATATCTATACTAATATTATAAAGAGGAAAGATTTGTATTTTTGTATGTTTGTAATGGATAGGCTCAAAAAGTACTGGGCCGATTTAAAAAAATCTTTCACCAATAGAATGCTACATTCTTCCAATTTGACATAGGCTACAAAATTAGGAATCCTTGGTAAAATTTGAAAAAAATCAACAGAAAAGCGGGAAAAATTCTCTAAGGTGAAACGAAGTTCGCCGGGACCGCTATTTTCTAATAAAAAGTAGCCTATGTCCGTTCTTGAGATTCAAGGTATACCTATACCAAATTTCATCAAAATCGGTTGAGGGTTTAAGCAGGAAAGCGTAACAGACAGACAGAGTTACTTTCGCATTTATAATATTAGTAAGGATAGTTTGGATGGATGGATTTAACGCAATATTTGCTGAATGGGTTTGGGTGTAATTTAATACAGGTCGGTTGTAGAGTTATTTATTGGACAGCATCAAATTCATTGCTCACATTCTGTGGTAAGTAGCTAAAGCTCTTGTGTTACAGAAATCAGAAATAACAATTTGTATCACTACACACAGATCCGGGACGATATAGAAAAGTTAGTTTTCCGTATTGACCCGACCGGGAAGTGAACCAGAGACCCTGTAGATGCCACAACGCTAAAGTTCAACCCCCTTGCCTCGGCTACGGAGATCGACAAATATATATATATGGCATACTTTTGCACACGACAGATTCAATTTCAGTTTTATGAGTTTTCAGTTGGCCATTTAAAATAATATTCATGCTTTGCTTATTATGACAGCAAAGAGATAATGCGTTTGAGTGTTGCACAAATGTTCGGGCGAGGACTACAAATTGCTTTGATCTAATTGGTGGAAATTGGCCTCCATGATCGAAATCAGTAGTTCGCCGCTTTATTTAGGAGATATTATTTCTTCTACTGGTTTCAGTTCTTTAAGACCTATTCATTTGTCCAAGTCCTAAACAAATATAGATACAACGGAGTCGCATTGAGGTTTCTTAAAGGGCGGCCGTGGTATAGTGAGTCTGGGTTTTTCAGCTTTTAGTCAACTTTGTTCTAGATTAGTTTGTTTGTTTTTTTTTGTTGGTAAGTATTTTGGTAGTTGAGAAGTATTTCTTTTACCGTTTAGATGGAGATATGTGTGAGCTCTGTACTAGTACGTTATTTGTTACAAGAAATCTTTCATTCTTCTGCTTTGCCATCGCCGTTTTGTTTTTATCGAGACTTATTGGGATGATTGTTTCATGGTTGCTTATGTACCAAATTAAGTATGAATGTCGTGACAAAAGTGATTAAAGGTTTTTTTATATGTTCGATGCATAATAAATACTGCTTTGTTTTTTACATGAATAAAAAGATTTCTGATTTCTGCTCGTACCGAAAAGCGGATAAGGGTTCTGAAAATAATACTCGAATCACTACAGCATAAATGTTTTCAGTTTTGTATTCTCAGATTTAATTGGCAATTATTCCAAATATATTTGAAGTATGAGTAATGTAAAATAAAACGATATTTGTAGTTAATTTCGGAATCAGTCGGCAACTCGATACAGCTTTTCAATGAAGGCTTATTTTGACGATGATGTAAATTACTTTTATAATAAAAATAATACTGGCTATTCGAGTGCGACTTTTTTCGCGTTATTTGAAGATACAAAGTATTCTTAATGTATCTAGATAGATAAGCTAGCTACTAAATTTCATGCAAAATCATTAATTAGTTTCTGCTTTTGAGATCGCAGGCTTAATTCACTCGATAAGAATGACGATTTTGATTTTCGTTTTCGTTGATTTCGTTCAGCCACTTACTATAATCCAAAGAGCTCTGATTTGCCTTCTAAAGATTGCAGGACTTAAACGGCAAATCGATTCAAAATAGTAACTAGACTCGTCAGACTCGGAAAATAATTAAACACTATGCCATCTAACTAAAGGTTTTGTGGAAGAGATTGCCGTCTAGCCGATAGACCGCCTAAATTGTACTTGAATATGTCTGTAAAACCAATTTCTGTGCTATATAGTGTATCTATCTATTGTATGAGGTAACCGATTATGTATTTCACATACAATCCAGCATTTCAAGAAAACATACAATTTCATGGAAAACTGATTACAAGTTAATCGAGTTGAGTTGGCTTCGTATTCTGTATGCCAAGGCCTAGAACTAAGCATTGAATATTTTACGATACACCGTACCGTTTGCTTTGTATAGTGTGTTTGAAATTTGAACGTTTGTAGTATTAACATAAGCTTTATAGTCGAATGCAGTTGTTTTAATGTTTGCTTCTGCTGAATAGTGGCTACCTACGGGTAAGTATTAGGTAGTATCGAGGTAGGTTAGTAGTTGAAGAGAGAGAAATGGCATGTGTCAGTAAAATGTATATGCAAATATTCAATATAACTTATTGGGCATTGATAGTAATCCATTGTTATATTTGAAAGCTGAAGAGTTTGTTTGTTTGACGCCGCCAATTTCAAAAACTTTTGCTTTGATTTGAAAAAAGATGTTTGTGTTGGATAATCCGATTATTGAGGAAGGTTTATTGGCTACATAATATCGAGCTACTACCAATGAGAGCGGAGAATCAGTGCTAAATGTGGAAAAACGAAGATAAATAAATGAAATTTCTCGCCATCTACTATTTCCTCTACCTTAAGGTTGTCTAGAAGAGATCGCTTTCTAGCGATAAGACCGCCTAAATTGTACTATAATCAATCTGTAAAACCTCTTTCTGTAAAGTTTTGTGCAATAAAGTATATCTATCTATGAATGCGTCAGACAACCACACCAATCACCTGGTCTCAAACTAAGGTTTTCTCTTGTACTATGAGTACCACACGACGGATACTAACTGGGGGCGTCATCCCAGCACACCCGGTAATAGTAAGGGTAAAAATCCGGCGCCGGGGCAGTAGTTTTCAAATAAAATAAGTAGCTTTTAATTACTCAATTCACTAGCTCGGTACTGATAAAAGGCAATTGTAATATTCGTAAAATTACTGAAATTCGTTTTTTTTTTATATAAATTTACCAAGAATTTTGATGTTGTAGAAAAAGAAATAAATAGATTTATGCACAACAGACAAACTGCCACTATGAAGGTCTAATTGCTTCAAACCACCATGCACAATTTAATTTAGTTGCCTTATGATCGTTTGTTTTGTAGTAAACGGGAAATAAATGAAAGCTAATTGTAAAAATATAGCATGCTAGCTGACCCGACAGACGAAGTCCTGTCTTAATGACGTCTATATAATGTTTTCTTTCATAGGAACCTTCTTCTGACGGTTAAAAACACAACATAAAAAAAGTTAAATTGGTCTAGCAATAGGTATTAGAATAGAATAGAATCATGTAAGCTTTACAAAAGCACTTATGAATCGTCTGTATAAATAAAATGTATTGAGATGCTACGGTAAGTATGTTAATTTCTTTAAATAAGTCTCTGAGAGAATCCCGTGATTTAAAACCATATATGGCGCGGATAGCCCTCTTTTGTTGTACAAAAATAGTTTGAATGTCAGCATGATTCATTTTTATATGTTTTTTTTTATATTGCACTTCAATATTGACCTCATCCCACCTGATGTTAAGTGGTAATGAGGTCCTATCTTAAGGGTGACAAGTACAGCATAATAAATCTGTTACTGGACTTGTCGCCCTTACCTTGAAGGCTTGACCCCTGCTACTAATGTAGCACCCCCCAGGAGCTCTGGAAACCTTACTCACACGCAGGAACACAACAACACAGAAGTGATTGTTATTTGGCTGCGGTCTTCTGTAAGGTGGAGGTATTTCACTAGTCGGGCTGCTCTAGTTCGAGCGATAAGTCGCTATGCCCTACCTCTCTTTAAATAATCTTATATATTAAGATAAGCCGAATTACTTTATAAAACACCTCTTAAACATTCGTCGCCTTCCATCGTTCAAATCTAACTGTCGCTCTTTACATTCGGATATTCATACGTACAGTTATCACTCATAAATTACATTCGGATACATCCGCTATCCCACAATAGTGAACGATGATCGTGTACACTCGGACCCAGAAATTTGAATGTAAATTCTCCCTGTTTTCCGTGCCAATGCATTCTCGGCAAATTACGCTTGCCTACAGTTCGGAGCAACAGGTGTTGGGAGTATTAAAACATTAAATAATACTCCAACTAATATGAAGTTTGCTCGATTCTCGGCCCGTTTATGAGCAGTTTGAACTATTACGCACGTGTGTTTGTTACTCTTTGGGTTAACGACTAACTTTGTTAATGCTTTATCAACTGAAGAAGTATAATAAATGAGATTTGTTTCATCAAGATCGGGGATCGATTTTTTTCATAGTCTGCTTTTTTTGTTGACTGACTTATTTTGGCGTCGTGGCATGTCTGGGGTCTCGGTTCGATTCCCGGTCGGATCAATATGAAGAACGAACTTTTTTATTTTGTTTCGGGTCTGGGTGTTGTGGCACTGTTTTTTTTTTCATTTATGCTTATCAAGTGCTTATCTTCTTATCAAAGAAATAGGGCAATGTATGTGAAGTTTTTTAATATTTATGTTTATTTTTTTGAGAATGCATATATATATTTTAAATATGATTCATAGACAAAAGATACCTAAACAATTGGAACCTTATGTAAATGTAATTGGCGTTTCTAGACGTAGAAACAATAGTTCAAGTGTGTGTGTTTTTGATACGTATTATTATCATTACCGTTTCGGTAAAAAAATATATTTAGCTATGCTTACTTCTTAAATAACAGCTAAAACAAAAAGTCGTATTGCACTTTATACATTTGTATTTTTTATCTGACTTCTGAAAATCGGACCTTAGTGTTGTCTTTATTTGTATGAATCAAATACAGTAATGTTTGAATTGATATGAATATTCAGAAAAAACAATGTGTACAATAGCTGTGCCGGAGGTGGGTTTAACCATTGCCTTATATAAAAAAAAACTTACTTAAAAACTCGGTTTCAGTAGCTTTGTCCTACTTGTGGATGAAACAACTTTTTTCCCGATGTCCACCAGTGGTTGTCAAATAATTGGTAACATCGGGAATAAAGACTTTTAAATATTTTTGACACTTCTAAGTATCCTAAGATTTCTCTCCAATATAATAATTAATACCATCAACAAATCCTAGCCATCTGAAGCCTATCTGAAAGCCTACTCTAAAACAAATACCCATCTCATTTACCCAAAGAACTGTTGAAAACTTCCAACGTTGTTTGTTCGGCAAATAAATTTCAATAACTATTAAACGAATTAATTCACGAGTTAAGTTTGAGAAGAGATGCCTCGTGTTTATTCATTGCCTTCGTAATGGTCGAGTTAATTAGGGTCGACTAGAAAATTATGCTATCAAGAGCTCATTTAACAGTTTGTTTGAAATCGCAGAACTATTGCATTTGATCGCGCGTTTTGAACGCTAAACACGGTTAACATATTCACAGCTCGTGTATTTTTGTTGTCGCCTTAATTTTATTACTAAAAAAAAGTAAAAAAATATTGCAGGTGGTTTTAAGAGAGGTAGGGCATAGCGATTTATCGCTCGAACTGGAGCAGCCCGACTGGTGAAATACCTCCACCTTACAGAAGACCGCAGCCAAATAACAATCACTTCGGTGTTGTTGTGTTTCTGCGTGTGAGTTAGGTTTCCAGAGCTCCTAGGGGGTGCTACATTAACAGCAGGGGCCAAGCCTTCAAGGTAAGGTTGACAAGTCCAGTAACAGATTTATTATGCTGTACTTGTCACCTTGTCACCCTTAGGCTAGGACCTCATTACCACTTAACATCAGGTGGGATGAGGTCAATCTTGAAGTGTACCTAATATAAAAAAAAAGGTGGTTTTCATTTGACTAACCACGTCTTATTTGTATTTTTATGGCCGTTCAATGATTTTGTAGATTCTCAGTCCCATAAAAATACAAAAACCTAATGTTCCGCTGCCCCCTTCCTCCGCCGCCGCGGCTTCCCACCCTCTCTATTCCCGTTTTTTCCACAAATTTCCACTGATTCTTCGCTCCTAGTGGTTTTAGTGTGACGCCAAATAGCCTAAAGCCTTCTTTGATAATGGACTACCCAACACAAAATATTATTTCGAATGAGATGAGATAAGCGTGTTCAAGCAAACAAACAAACTCTTTAGGTTTTTAATGTATCTATATATTTAAAAATCCATGTAACTTTTCATTGTACTTTTACAACTCAAGAACCTATCCAAACCATGTTTAGGCTTTGTTTGGACTATTTAGTAGATGGTTCATGTGAAGTTTGCTCAATATCGGTCGAGTGAACTTCAAACGCGAACGAAGTCACGGACAATGCTAGTTTAGATGTCTCTCGAGTTGGGTTATTATTTTTCTGGTTTAAGACATTTATTTTCTCAAAAGAATTACAATATTCATTTACATGAGAAATGTTACAACATCACAACAAATTGCGATATACAAACAAAGTGAAGAACATTAACAATTAACAAAAACAATAATAGGAGAAGGTAGGTACACAATTACAAATATAAATTCGACCGTTGGTTGTGAACACTTTTACCGACCGTGATCAATTATTTAATTCAATGAAATCTATTAATAAATCTAGAACATTAGACCGATGAGAGGCAGGCGCTATTAACGCTTTAAGTGCCAATTCAGTAAACGAGTACACGCGCGTCACTGGCCGCATCCAGCTTAACTGCCGTATTGTGGCGTGT
This sequence comes from Glyphodes pyloalis, assembly GCA_037074685.1. Lineage (NCBI taxonomy): Eukaryota > Metazoa > Arthropoda > Insecta > Lepidoptera > Crambidae > Glyphodes > Glyphodes pyloalis. The sequence goes on along the minus strand of JAYKKO010000020.1, from coordinate 10,332,551 downwards.
GACGTCACTAGACATTAGATATAAATCCTCTCGGAACGCAATATGGCCGCGTGAGGGATTCCGCGGAGGGTACGCGGAAGGACAATCCCGGTCGAACGGATTTATTGGTTTTAAGTTGTCATTTTTATTCAGCTCATTGGCTATAGCTATAGAATAAAAACTATATCTAATGACCTGAATAAGAGTAGCTTTAGCTATAACAAATGATCTGAATAAAAATGGCTCTAGCTGTAAAAATGAAGTCTATAAAAATAGCTATAGTCATAGCTATAGCAAATGAGCTGATTGTTGTAATAAATGAACTGTATAAAACAGGTCCGCAGTGGCGTACCTACAGGGTGGCAAGTCGGCAAAATGCCACGGGCCCCCAGCCAGAGGGGGCCCCAGGTAAAAGGAGAATCCCAATTCCCAAAAATATTTTTTACATCAAACTTTCCTACAGTGTGCACTGCATTTCTGGTATTTCCAACATTATTTTCTTTGAGAAGGGGGGGGGGGGGTTCGGATAATGGATTGATGAATTTGCCACGGGCCCCGAATGGTATAGTTACGCCACTGAGGTCCAGTCATAGTTATAGCAAATAAGCGCTTAACCGACTTTCAAAAAATGATGTTTTAATGTTTATTTTGAGTTCTATTTAATTGAGCATTAAAAAAATACTTACCTAACCTAAAGGTTGGGGACAAATTTAATAAGTGAGCCACTTTGGGCGACGTGTGGTAACTCAGTCAGTATTTCTGTCGCCCAAATGAATAAAAAAGGGCCTGTAAAATGATTTCTGTACGAGTATGCTTTCGGATAATTCCGCTAAATACCTACTAAGCAATTTTTAGTTTTTTTTTTGTTGGAAACTAGAATTTTAACGGTGGTACCATGATAGGAAATCAGGATCTGATGAGGTCATCCCAGATATAGAACAGAATAGAAAAACTATTTATTCATGTAACCTTTACAAAAGCACTTATGAATCGTCAGTACACATTAAGTATTCTACCGCCGTGTTCGGAATGTTGATCATGTCGAGAAGAACCGGCTAGAAACTCGACACTTACTCTTTTCAATGTAGCAATGTTTCCTTATAATTAATAATGTATACAAAGCTAGATTTCCAAGAATTAAAGTTATTCTAGACCCGTACATTTTTGTCATAAGCGAGGGGAAGTCAGTTATTTTTGCTAAAAATGTGTACACTGAATTACTTATACATCTTTCGTATAAACCTTACATATTTTCTAAAGCAATCAGAAAGTATGGCGGTACCACAACATCAAGACCGACACAATACAGAAAAGTTCGTTTTCCATAATCCCATTTCCCAACCGAGAATCGAACCCGGGACCCCAGAGATGACGTGATGCAAAAGTCTGACAAATTCGCCTCAGCTACGGCGGTCGTCAAAAGTGTTATATGTAACCTACTTTAATAAAGAAATGTATGATTGATTCCAAAGTCTATTCAGCCTACTACCCCAAAGTCCATATCTTCTGAAGTATCTGTTACCGCTTTTACTTTACAGTGCCCTCATATCAAGCTCGTATGACGTTCGGAAAGTACGCCGAGACAAAGATAATCCCCCCCGCCGCAGAGCGTACAACATTTGCACGTTATATTAAATTCTCTGAGGGTAAGAATGCCGCCGTTACAAGCATATCACAAAGGGAAGACGTACGTTATGGCTTAAACACGTACGGATTAGGGGGTATCAGAGTAATGCTGGGTTCCCGCGGTTTTGTTTACGATTTTAGTTCCTCCAGATGAATTGAGGGTGGTTTGTGTATGGGAGTGCTAGGTTATGTATGTTTTATATCTGGTTACTTGACAGATTTTTTTTATCTTTCTATAAACGAGTTTTTTTTTTAGTTTTTGTTTTTCATGACCTTGGTGATGGTCCTAAGTAAAATTATTTGATTGACATTACTAGTAAAAGTACTTTTAGAAAATTGGTAAAATACCCTATTTAATTGTTGGTATTTTTATGGCCAAAAGTATAATTACTAAATGTAGTTCTTTAAATATCTTATTTCCCAAATAAAGTAGATGACTATTTTTTTTCTATTTAGTTCAACAGTTGATACAAAGAAATAAAACACTCCATATTTCTAAGATACATTGCGTTTTAGCTAAGCGCGATGTCTCCTGTTTAGTTTTTACGAATTAATGACGTAAACGGAACTTTGATGCGCTGCATCATCATTATTTTTTTTTTGTGAAATCTAATAATTAAATAGATACATTTAGAATTGGAGTTATCCTATTATTCTAAATGTAAGGAACGTATGTTCTTTACTAAAAGTGTAAGTACTTCCGTCGAGCTAGGTGTTATCTGCTCGGGGACCAAGGCCCAACTACCATTTTTTTTTTTTTTTTTTTTTCCTACCTGACTTTCGATGATGGCTGCGAAGCCTTATCATCTTTACCGAGCTGTCGGGGGAGCGCTGATGGCTCTCACCCCTTTAATTTAAGTAACGACCGGAGGGCGCCCCCTAGCGGGGCTCGAACCTCGGCTCGGGCTGTTACTGGGACTTTGTACCCTAATGTACGTTTGGGGAGAAAAACGACCCGGCACGTGCCGGTAGCGTGAGAAGGACCCTACTGCTAAGGGAGGGCGCGGCGCTGGCCCCCGCCGGCGGGGGCGGAAAAGCGGACGGCGTGTTGTGTTTGATTGTGACGCGAGTTGTTCGGCCGTTGTCATGGCGACAGTGATTGGGTCGTCGGGGTCTAGGGGTACATGCCTAGGTCGACGTTTCCTACGGGGGACTACGAAAGGGAAGTAATTGCTAGCCGAAACCACAAGAGGATTCGGATGATGCGTAGCAGAGTCGAAATAACGCGTGCTACATTGCTTGAAGTACTGCGCTATAGTTGGCAGTCCCAAGTCAATGTGTAAATTGACGTTCCGCAGGTACCACGGGGCACCTGTGGCTTTGCGAATAAACTTATTCTGTACTGTTTGCAATCGCTTTATGTGCGTACGAGCCGCGTGCGCGAACACGACGCTAGCGTACGACATAATCGGGCGGATACAAGTTACGTAAATTCTCACCTTATTTCTAAGGGACAATTTACTTTTCTTGTTTAAGAGGCAGTGTAGTCTGCCTAGAGCGAACGCCGCTCGGTCCCTGACTGTTTTGATGTGACACTGAAATGTCAAACCTTTGTCTAATGTTACCCCGAGATAGCGAACTTTCCGTTTCCAAGGGATCGGTCGTTCGAACATGGTGATCGGGGGATGAGGGGGTGGGAAGGGCGCGTGTCGGCTGAAAATGACGGCCGCGCTCTTATCGGGATTTACTTCGATGCGCCATTTCCTAAACCACTCGCCCAGCGCGTCGGCGCACTTTTGGAGCGTACGGAGAATGGGCTCGATTTTATGTGACGTACAGTACATAGCTGTATCGTCCGCGAAAAGCGCGATATGCGCTCGTAGCGGAGAAGCTGTAAATGTAGGGCTAATGTATAGCGTAAACAGGATTGGGGAGAGCACAGAGCCTTGAGGGACTCCGGCGGTGAGGGGGTGGGGGGAGGATAGTACTCCCTCCATTCGATAGCGGAAAACGCGATTCGACAAAAAGTCTCGTATGATGAGCACGAGACGGTCCGGCACGTTTAGTTTGTACAGCTTAAATATTAAGCCGTCGTGCCAGACCTTGTCGAATGCTTTCGCCACATCGAAGAAAACTGCGCCCGTTTTGCGGGGGCGGCGACGGTTTAGGTTTTCAAGTACATGCTCGACAATGCGATGTACTTGTTGAACACAAGAGTGTTTGGCTCGGAAGCCGAATTGGGTATCGGGAATGAGCTTATGCTCATCTGAGAAATCTCTGAGCCTCGTATAAACGATACGCTCATAGAGTTTGCCTAATGTACATAGTAGGCTAATCGGTCTATAGCTGGAGGGCTCAGTTTTAGGTTTCCCGGGCTTGGGAATACCTATCACTATCGCCTCTTTCCACGATTGTGGGAAAATATTATTATCGAGTGCCGCATTGAAAATAGCGACAAGTAATGAAATGAGATGGGGCGGGAAGCGCTTAAGGACTTTATTAGTGATCCCATCACAGCCAGGGGCCTTGCGGGGATGGAGGTCCCTAATAATGGACTGAATTTCGTCGTTTGTGACCCGCTCAAGCGCGGGCGCGGTTGGCTGAAGGCCCACCCTGCGTTCGACCTCCGCCTCGACTGTTGCGAGGTGGTTTAGATCTACTGGCAGGGTGCTTGGTGAGCATTGAGACTCCAGGCTGTCGGCCAGACACTCTGACTTCTCCTCGTCATCGAAGGCGGGAGGGCCGTTTGGTCGGTTCAGTGGCGGGGTGGCCGCACTGTTGTCGGTTTTAAGCTTTCTAGCTAGTTGCCAGAAGGCGAGATGGTTGGGGTCCAGTTCGCCCAACAACTTATCCCACTGAGCTTCACGCAACTCTTGCATACGGCGCTTCACAGCACGCTGTAAAGCCCGCAGCTGAGCCCGATTCGTCTCAGTGGGGTAAGAGTCGTACGCCCTGACCGCGGCGTTTTTCTCCCTCAATAAGGCACGCGCATCCGCAGGCAGGTTCCAGCGGCGGTGAGCCGTCACTGGGACCCGCCGCGAACAGTCGCTAACGACGTTTTGCACGTGCCCCGTGAGAGAGTCGATCGCCGACAGTGTGTCCCCAACCGTAACTATTTGGTCCGGCCCAACTACCAATCTTGGTTTGTTGTATATATAGCTAGTGGCGACGAAAACTCTGACATCGCGATGTAGGATCGATGTTATTGATTGGCCATTCGTGCATTACGTATGGAGCGTTGTTTACTACGCCAATTCACCTGACACTGTATTTGTATCGACTTGTAGGTAATGTCGTAGGTCGGCACAGTATGCTTTTTTTTGATAGCAGTATCAATATTTTTAGTGGTTTTCATGGTCACCTATCTTTAGTTTCACTGCCTGGAAACTCCAATTAAAATGGAAAAGCACGCTTAAAGTTACTGTCCTAGAATGGAATCACCATTACTTTTATCCTACTAGAAATTTTAAGTACTTCAAAGCTTTTTAATAATTTCTTTTGCACTTACCGCAAACTTGGTTCTTTACAGCGTTTTAAGCTAAAAACTTAAATTTCTACATTAACGAAACCATTGTACTTTTGCCCACGTATTGAAGTACTTTAGTTCTTTCTAGAGTCACTAATATATCCTTCAAAGGAACCACATCTCTCTTGGCGACCCAAAAAATATGTTGTATTTCTGCCTGTTCTAGATTTTCTTTGTAAGCCTTTGAGGTATTATAATCCGTTTTGGTTTTTCAAACTATTCTATGTTAGTCTAGGATACTAAATGTTTGAAACAAACTTCTAAATTTAGTTCTGGCTTAAACTTTTTTGTATGCCGTTGTATAATTGTTTATTTTCCCATAACAAAAATATTTATTAATAAAATTAATTATAAAAACAAATATATAATAGTTATATTTCATTTTTTTTTACGCTAACCGTTGCCGACGTTATAAACTCTACTTAAATGCCTTGTATTAACCCTTCTTACAAGGTGGCCTTTAAGTAGGGTTTAAACTATTTTCATATTTAGAATATATCATTTGTTTGCTAGCGTTTTTTCTTGTTTTTTTTCATTAAGTCAGAAAATATGTGTTAGTGAGTGTGTTAAGAGTCCATGGTATTTTATTTCGCAAATACACCTAAGTAATTTTAACACAAGCTTTATAAAAATATTATTTTGATGTTCAGTAACCGATTGGATCCTTAAGCACTTTTCTAAAGTTTATTCTACCACTAGCGGTCCGTCGCTGCTTTACACGTGTTTTTCCACTAATTCTTCTCTCCTTTTGGTAGAAGCGTGATGCTATATATCCTAATACCTGCGTAGCCGAAAGGCAAGCGTGCCGGACGTTGCCGTCGCGCCGTCTCTGAGGTTCCGGGTTCGATCCCCGGTCGGGTCAATATGGGAAACGAACTTTTCTATATTGTCTCGGGTCTGGGTGTTGTGGTACAGACGTTGTTTCTGATTTCTGTAACACAAGTGCTTTAGCTACTTACAATCAGAGCAATGTATGTGATGTTGTACAATATTTATTTATTTATTATTTATTTAACATATAAGCTTTCCTTTATAAAAGGAGTATGCACAGCAAAAATTTTTCAATTTAAACGAGTATATCCTGGGATTGCGGCGTTCAAAAAAGCTTTCAGCATTATAATATTCAGTATAGATTAGGTTGGTCTGACTAGTATCATGTACAGTGAGCATCATTGGTTGTGTGCACCGCAGTACCTTGTCACGTTTAACCTGTCAAATTGAATTCGAGAAAAGGATGGTACGGCCCGTGCTGCTTTTTTTTTCTCGACTTGGCGGGGGTACTGCCGTGCCCCTTGATATGTTGTCAGATACTCTGTTAACTGAATGTGAGTTAACAAGACAAAACAGAAGTGTATCACGGCTTCAACGAAACTCAACAAAGATGTTTGGAAAGGATCTCCGAGCGAAAAACCCGCGAACTTGCCTCCATTAAGTAGTAAACAAAACTAACTTTAATTAATCAGAATATCTTAAATTAAAATAACCGCTCGCAGAACTCGTTAATTATAAAGCCGCGCTCACACGGCGCAGTTTGCAAGTTTCATAAGTTGCTTGGTGGAAACTTTGGCGCGATAAGATTGCAGCCAGTCGGTGGGAGGTGCAAACCTTTGCGGCGTTTTAGGGTTGTCAGTGCGGGATCTTAAATGTTTGTTTATATTCGACTAAAAAGATACTTTAAAAGATATGTTTTTTTTTGTTTTAAGTGACACTAGTTAGGTTTTAATCATGAAAGTTCAAAAAGAAATGCTGTTGATTGGATTTAGTTGAATATCTTTGTTATGTTTGTATTTATACCAAAGAAAGGCTGAAGAATTATGTACAAACTGTTCAGTTATCTATAGTAAACTTTAGAAACTAAAATTACGTATAGGTACTTTTAAACCGTAAATATATATATATGTAAATGACATCGTCGGCAACAGCTTATAATATACTTTATAGTAAGTATATAAAAGAAACAGATAAACTTAAATGGCTTCCGTTACGTCAACGTAGAAATACCAGGATACTCTGCCTGCTCTTCAATATTCTTCACAATCCATTGTCCCCATCCTATCTAACAAAACAATTTCAATATCTCTGTCAATCTCATGACCGATCTCTTCGCTCCTCAGACAACCTAAGCTTAAACATTCCTCGACATCAAAGTGACTTCTTCTCTAAGTCTTTCACTGTGCAAGCCGCTCGGCTTTGGAACTCTCTGCCCGCTGATATCCGACAATCCCTGACTAAGGGAATTTTTAAAAATAAAGTTCTTGAATACTTCTTCTCTCTCGCTAACAAGTAGGTAATGATAGTCATGAATTTGTCAATTGCTGAACCAATTTATTTATCTGTTGAATTTATAGTTATGTAGATATTTGTTTTTATATATAAATTATTAATATTATGTAAATCTAAGTATATCTTCATATTTTATATATTATTCTCTAATTAATTTATATAGTATGTGTATTATTATCGTATATTTAAAAGATACCGTAATGTTATTTTAAATGCTTAATTTATTGTTGTTTAAAATGATTTCTTTTTTTCTCCCATGTTACCGCACCCATATACAAACTATCTGCATGACCCAAGGGTTGACTGGTAGAGAATGCCCCTAGCATTAAGTCCACCTGTTGTACCTATTTGTGCAATAAAGTTTTTAAATAAATAAATAAATGTCCTTTTGCAGTGTGCTAACGAACTTAACATCAAAATCAAAACTAGTATTCGTTATTTAAAATTATGAACGTAGGTGTATACTATATTCGTCGGAAAGTGAGCATTTTTTGCTTAAAAATGATCATTTGTTTGTGATAGTTCAGCTGCAGCGACAACCCTGCCAGTTCTAATATTTAACTTGAAGTTTTATTGCTGACATTATCTGGTAAGTTCGCTCTTAGGCGGACAATCTCGTCCAAGGTAAAGGCTGCCTTTGAAACAATAACACTGGTGCAATCCTTTGTGATTAATGTTCTGTCCAAGGATCATTTACGCTTGATTTTGTATACATACAATTTACACACAAGATCAGTTAATTTATTTGCATTACATTTTTAAATAAGTTAACTGGTCCTATGACTGGTTAACGTTTGTACGCGATAACATATTTTTAATTTTTTACTGACTGACTACTGACGGCTACTTTGTTCACGTTATGCCGGGATTAAAAAGTTAATTTACTTTATTTTGGTATCTAAACTGTCTAGCTACCAAATTCACATCCCATTATTTAACACACATTGGGACGAATTATAAAATTTCGATATATCTGTAAAAAATAAAATAAGTAGTCTAAATATTTGTACGCGCATAAGTTCGGAAATAGTAGACACATTTGAATAAGTATAATATTTTTATTAGGAACAATGTAACAACCACTGGATGCCCAAATAAATGAATAAATAAAGTATATTTTTATTTGATTGAATAAGTATATTGATATTTACCGGGATTATTGGATTACCAAGTTAATTATAAAATTGTTAAGTTATCGTTATAAATATTGATCTGGTACATTTTCTGCGCCTATACAAATTTTATTTTGATAAGAATGAGGGTATTGCGTAAAACTTAATTATAATATTTTCAATTTATCTCTAAATTGCAATTAAAACGGAACTATGTTGCTGATATTCAAAGAATCTCAGTAATCTCACCCATGTTCAAACACAACTCAATCGCAAGAGTAATATTTACAAACCGTTTAAGCGTATTTATACTGTGTTTTGACGTTTGTGCCAAGATGGCGGCCCACGACAGCTGACTCGCCACGTGCGGTGCGGTAATTCAGTGAAGATGTTTGCGCTAACTCAGTAACTCAAAACGTAGCATTGTACCGTCTCTTGTAACTCAATAGTGCGCTATGGGTAACAAAATGGAACGTGTTGAGTTTGTAGTACTAGATCCGAGATAATTTAATTAACATTACTAGTCGCCATATTTTGATAGGCAACCTGGTATATAAAATAGGCAAACAAATTGAGTTTTTAGCATATACTCGATGTGTGCACTGGTTCTGCAGCCGGATCATAGACTATTGCAATTTAATGCGGAGGGAAGTGATTGAAAAAGCAGGGTTGGTGCATCGAGTGTCAAGCGATTGGTCTGAACTTAGTTTAGACCCGAACTGAGTATATACTTGATCATTGACTCCAAAGAATCCTTGCACATCATTCATCGCGAATTTATGGCAATTTTCCCGCGATATTGGTAGAAATCTTCGAACCCTTGTTTTCGTTACGCATAAAGACAGATGTGTTTGTGGCTAAACTTCTCCTAAACCTCTGTACCGAACTGGTGGTCCCCGGATGGTTTGAAAATATAAACGAACGGGCAAAAACCATTGTAATCGTGTTTTTAACTGATCCATCTTTCAAAATTATGTGCGCAAGCACATTTTGTATACCTGAGTTAACGCATCCGCTGAAGTAAACTGAGTTGGCGCAATTGCGCCGCGCAGCGCAATCTGATTACGTTCTAAACGTACGCGGGAGTTTGTAAATTGACGCCCATGTGAAATCGTTCGAGCTTGACATGCGGCTAGTGGAATTCTAAACAAAAACTCCCAAAGGGTAAAGCTTTGTTTACAAGAAAATTAATGGACTTAGCTCCTGTTAGAGGTTTGTAGAATATGTGGGATTTCCTAACCTAAGCTTTTTAAACTAAACAGATAGTTTATTATCTCCTTATTCTAACGTCTCCATTGTAACAAAATCTAGGAGTTAGGTTTGACTAGCGACTGAGATATTCATTTTGATTATTCCTTAGTTTAGTTACAACTAGAGTAATGAAATCATTGATTTAATAAGTTAAATAATAATTATCGAGCAACATCACATATATTGGTCCCATTCTATTGTAAGCGTCTTACGCACTTGTGTTACAAAAATCAAAAGCAATGACGGTTCCAAAACACCCAGACCCGACATAATACGGAAAAGTTCGTTTTACATGTAGACCTGACCCGGAATCGAACCTGAGCCCTCAAAGAGGGCGTGACGCTCGGTCCGATGAAATTATTAACTTCTGCAAATAGATTTATATTAAATTCCACTTAACGTTCTCCGGTTGAAACAATGGTACTGTGGTTTACCTAAGCAAAACTACTATACATATTTTTCAACGGTAAGTATCTTAAGCACTTGACAACGACGGTATCACAACACCCAGACCCGAGACAATATAGAAAAGTTCGTTTCCTATATTGACCCGACCGGTGATCGAACCCGGGACCTCAGAGATAGCGCGACGCCAACGTGCAGCTCGCTCGCCTATCGGCTACGGAGGTCGTCGCTTAAAATGTACGGCATAGCCTAGGATAAACGAGTTAGGCCTGAATTGATAAAAGGCCGGTAACATAAAACTAAATATTCTGACTTCACGCTTATCCGAAAGATGGAAGGTATCCAAGACTTGTAAAATTAATCCTCTTAAATGCTATCATCTGAGGTTCATCAAAGATATTTTGTTTGTATTAAAAGCGATGTAGGGTTAACGGCATTTAAACTGCGGGACATTTAAAGGACGAAATTATTTTCGTCTCAACAACGTTTCCTTTGAATTACGAATCTCGACGTTATTTATTGTCATATTTGTCGTCAACTAATTTAAGTTGAATATTAACGTCATTTATATAAATTTTTAAACCGACTTCTAAAAGGGACAAGGCTGTCAAATGCTAGATGATTTTTAGTTTAATTAGCAATTTGTTTTGGTTGCTTAAGGCAATTTTGGAGGTAGTACACTGCAAATTTAATATCATTTTGAAGGCAATAAACGAACATTTATAATTTTTCAATATCTATATTATTATATAAATAAATATTATTTTTAGGTTTTCATACTTTTTGTGTTGTTCTTCGTGTTTTATTTTTATATAGTAACTTTGACGTTTTGTTATTGAAACATTCGGACAGTAATCAGTTTTCGTAATGTTATTTGCGTTTTAATTAATTAATTATGATCAAGGACCTAAACTTTTACAGTTATGAAAAACAAATGCAATATCAATTCATGCGGGTGTCACGATGCTATTGACAGACAAAAACACGGACAGACACGTCAACTTTACAACGCCCCCCTTATTACCCCACTTTGGGGGTAAAAGCGTGCCGTTTCATTTGAATCCCGACAGCAGTTTTTAACCTATTAAACTCAGTGTTTTCTCGACAGCCATAAAAAGCTTATAACTCATCTGAATTCCTCCCATTGTTCTGAGTAGAAAAACTAAATTAGCCAATGCAGAACATTCGTCGTCTCTCAGTTTTAAGGGTTAGAGATCCGTAGCCAAATGGCAAAAATAGAACCCTTGTGTATTCGTCATGTCTTTTTGTCTGGCCGTCCGTGTGTCACAGCCACTTTTTTGCCAAAACTATAGAAATATTATGGGAACCGCATTAAGATTTTCATAAAAAAATAGTAATACATACTTAGAACTGATTATCATAAAACTTTTTCCATATTTTCACAGCGCACCTCATGTTCACTGTCTATGACATACGAACATCTTTTTTCTTTATTGTTTGTCATTGGTTTTAAATATGCCTAAGGCTCTTTTGTGTAATTTAACTTTTTTTTAATATAATTATTTTCCTTTACAAGTGTTTCTATTATTTTGCCAGAATGCAGTCCTTCAACGCGTAGAACACATACGTGTGAGGTAGCTATTGATAGGCAATCAAAAATTAAGGTTACTATTTATTTTTTAAAACTGAATAGTATGCGCGGGGATTCTTTCAAAGTGGTATAATGTGTGGTCCCAATGTAACTGATGAAATGTACATAATATATTTTTAAATTTAATTTTTAAATATCATACATCGTTCCCACAATAGGTATAGGTAACTATGATTCATCATCATCATTTCAGCCTGTTACTGTCCACTGCTGAACATAGGCCTCTCCAACCGATTTCCAGCGCGACCGGTCCATTGACACCTGCATCCAACGAGACCCAGCAATTTTTACTAGGTCGTCGGTCCATCTGGTAGGTGGCCGTCCCACACTGCGCTTGGTGGTACGTGGTCTCTACTCCAGAATATTTTTGCCCCATCGACCGTCCGATCTTCGTGCTATGTGGCCAGCCCCGTGCCACTTCAGCTTACTAATCCTGCGGGCTACGTCAGCAACTTTAGTTCGTCTACGTATCTCCTCATTCCTGATTCGGTCACGTAGAGAAATGCCAAGCATAGACCTCTCCATAGTTCGCTGAGCGACTTTGAGCCTTCTAAAAAGTTATTTTGTGAAGCACCACGTCTCAGAGCCGTAACTATAATTCAATCAATCCAAATTTAAAAAAAAAGATTAAACTTTGCCCTCTATTTCGGTATTCTACTCAATGGTACTGAACACGCGAGTCCGACTCGCGCTTTGCCGGTTTTTTTTGTTGTAAAGCACTTAGCGAATGAAATAAGGGTCCCGTATAATTATATTGGCGTTAAGGCGAACGTCCTTAGCTGGACGTGACTTTGTTACTGAGCTCTTATTCTTGGTTTCTATGTATCCATTAAAAGGGTAAGTTACCGAATTAAAATTACTAGTATATTACTCGGTTACGACGGGCGTAAGAAAAGGGGGTGTAACGATTTTGAACGTAATATATCTTTTGTGTATCTTTATTTATTTTATTTATAAACTTTATTGCCTAATAAAAAGTACAAAAGGTGGACTTAATGCTTAAAGTATTCTCTAGCAGTCAACCCTTAATGTATGTATGTTAGTTTTCTCACAATTTTTAAAAAATATGGTTGTTTACCATATAAGGTAACATTGCGAGAATTGTTATTGACTTACTGATAATACGCTGTGTCATCGTAAATCAAATTTAAGCCATAATAAACAAATTATTTAAAAATTAATTCCTTAACATTAAATGAAAAGCCTCATTACAAACCAACATTTCATTAAAATAAGCTGGTTCCCGCAGCCGAACCCGGGGCCGCAGAGATGGCAAGAGGTATGTAGGTATACACACCTCTTGCCATCTCTGCGGCCCCGGGTTCGATTCCCGGTGGGGTCTTTGGAAATGAACTTTTCTATATAGTCTCGGATCTGGGTGTTGTGGTACCGTCATTGTTTCTGATTTCTGTAACACAATTGCTTAAGCTACTAAACACAAAATTAGAGCGATTTGTGATGTCCCTTATTTATTAAAAAAAAACCCCACTACAGTCCACCGAATGTATCAGATGCATTCGTAAACTTACTATCCAATCCTTCATAGAGTTGTAAAGAAAGAAACTATTCCAGTATTAAACCAACGCATGAAATGTGATGTTATCATAAGGTATTCCTTTTTATTTCTCCCTTACATGGCAATCTTATTGTCTCGTACCAACATTCCCACAAGCAACTCTAATATGTCTGCAATGTTATCCGCCTATTTATTGCCTTATTCCCGTTATCCTTTAGGGGACAGGGGGGGGGGGGGGGAGACTCCATACTAAACCCGTTTCAACTCCTTGTAGTTATGGGAAATATTTCCTTTATTGAACTCCGTTTCTTATGGGAAATTAAATCATAGGATGATGTTTGTGTTTGTAATTCTTCGCTCAGTTTGAACAAGATATTAAATAAATTGTTTATAAACATTGGACAACATCACATAAATTGCTATGGTTGTGTAGTAAGTAGGTTTAGCACTTGTGTTGCAGAAATCAGAAACAACGACGGTACCACACCACCCAGACCCGAGACTATATAGGAAAGTTCGTTTCCATTTTGACCAGACCGGGGATCAAACCTGGGACGTCAGAGATGGCGCTACGCCAAAGTCCGGCCCGCTCGCCACTCGGCTACGGAGGTCGTCAAATAAAGGTCGAAATGCTAATGTTCATGTTGTTTGTTGCAGGTATGTTCTGGTGGTATTATGGTGTCAGCAAATGAAGGATACAGTCAGTAATACATACGTCATTACAAGAATCACTATTGTTGGCAAGAACCAAAAGGTATTTCTTGTAGTTCTTCCTAGTGATAATTATAAATTTGGCGAATTCGGCAGTTACGTTGTTCACAATTGAGGCGCTTCTTCGATTTCCATATTATGTAGAATATATTCTCTATTACCTAGACTATAAAATACTTTTCGCTTATGAAAAGTACTGTTTTACATTGGGTTTGCGGTTTCCTATACCACTCCAGCTGCAACCTGTTTTGATCATACATTTTAAACCCCCTACGCAAAAACGATAGACTGTTATGAGTTTGACCTTTCTGTCTGCCTCTCTCCCTCTGTGTGTGTGTTTTTGTATCTCCAGAACTGATCAACCGATATTAATTTTGATATTTTTGTGTGAAAGCTTAATTAGACGACAGTGTTCTAAGCTTTGTTTGATGAACATCGATCCAAGATGGCCGCCTACACAAAATGTCGGATTCCATATTTTGATACAACTCGCTTATTGTAGGTATCAAATAAAAGAGCTTGAGTATTACTTTGTCATATAACAAATTTCAAATCCTATAGGCGCTGCTATCTCTAACTGATTTATTGATTTAATTAAAAACTTTATTGCACAAATAAGAACAACAGGTGGACTTAATGCTAGGGGCATTCTCTACCAGTCAACCCTTGGGCATGCAGATAGTTTGTGTATGGGTGCGGTAACAGGGGAGAGAAAAAAAATGAAATCATTTTAAACAACAATAAATTAAGCATTAAAAATAACATTACGGTATCTTTTAAATATACGATAATAATACACATAGTATATAAATAATAAGAATATATATATATATATAAAATATGAAGGTATACTTAGATTTACATAATATTGTTAATTTATATATAAAACAAATATCTACATAACTATAAATTCAGAAGATAAATAAATTGGTTCATAATGGCGTTTTTTAAACCTTTCATTTTCAATTACTTGTGATACTTAGCAGACACGTAACTGTTTAAATAGGTATCAGTCAATATATTCAAAATTTTATTAAAAATATTTGCGGGACATATTAAATACTACATTATATTTATTACTTTTATCCAGAAATAACATGAACAAAGTCGCGGGAACCAGCTTGTGCATTCCTATAAGCAGCCTTCATAAACCGATTCAAATAAAAATAAAGCTCTCCTCCCTTTCCCTCCAGCATCTTCAGTAGTGTCAATGCATCAATGAGTGTACCCCCCTCCCAATGTCAGCTGTCACCTCTTAATTAAGAAAGGGCCCGTCCTTTTGTCCGCGTATTGTCTTACAGAGTACACTCATTAGCGACTAAGCCCTTCGGAATGGAAGGTTGGACCCTTTCGGGGTTACGTTACTTTATAGAAAAACGGTCAGGTTCCAACATTGCGGATTGGTAAATTACAGACTTAATGGGGAAAGGATTTGTGGCTTATGGCCTCCCTGACTATGGGTACAATACTTATTTATCGATATTGACTATTCAACAGTGTTTCCCAAACTTTGATTTGTTAAGGCTCCCCAAACTATTAATATTTTATAATTACACTCGTAACATGACACGTCGTCCGCTCTACCGTCGCAGTATTGTCATTTTCATGTTAAGGTGCTTTCTCAACAGGAGCATTCGCGTGTAATGTAACGTTGCAGACACGAGCATTACAACAGTGAAGGAGCAGAACCGAGCGTTACAATGCGCATCTTGTAATGATACAAGTCTAATTAATATTGCCGCACTCAGCACAATGACAGCTTCGTCTGACATTATGGAAACAACTAGATCAGGATGCTCGCAAATTCAACTAAATGTTCCATTACACGCGTACACTCGTCAGTCAGGGTGATATTATTGTAATGTAATGCTCAAAGTCGCATCTGTAAATTTAGATTACAAGCGAATGCTCCCGAGGGAACATTTTTAGTGGCACGTGCCAGACGCTTTTCTCTTCAAACGTATGTTAGGTTACCAAGTCCCAGTAGCAACCCGAGCTGAGGTTCGAGCCCCGTTATGGGGGTACTTTCCGGTTGTTGCTTAAATCACATAGCGGTGAGATCCTTCTGCGGCCCCCCAAACGTTTGGTGAAGATTATGAGGCTTTTGAACAATCATCAGTAGTCAGGTAAGAAGAACAAGAGAGAAAAAGAGAGGTATAGCGATTTATCGCTCGAACTGGAGCAGCCCGACTGGTAAAATACCTCCACCTCCATTTCTTACAGAAGACCGCAGCCAAATAACAATCACTTCGGTGTAGTTGTATTCCTGCGTGTGAGTAAGGTTGCCAGAGCTCCTGGGGGGTGCTACATTAGTAGCAGGGGTTAAGCCTTCAAGGTAAGAGCGACAAGTCCAGTAATAGATTTATTATGCTGTACTTGTCACCCTTAAGCTAGGACCTCATTCCCACTTAACATCAGGTGGGATGAGGTCAATCTTGAAGTTTAATATAAAAAAAAACAAAAACCTTGGAGATGATATATTTACGTTTCTAGCGGAGTATTTTATATACTCCGTTGTGGGGTGCGTAACATAGAATAACTTTATTAATAAAACCCCATAAGATTTCTTTGGTCATCTTTATTCAACACCACAGGCATAGCCCCCCGTGGTTATTCCTAAATTACAAACTCTGTAACACACAAACGTCCATAAAAAACAACGATTGAAATCTACGGACTTACAAACTTAATCCGGGAAAGTGCTCTACGATAAAATTTAACTGTTAAACTTTTTGACGTAATGCTTCTTAGCTGCTCTGAAGTATCTGATCACAAAACAAGATTTGTTTGCTTGATTGAATGTTGAGGGTCGTAAACCGGTTCATTAAGGGAGGAGGGACGCGATACTAAAAGTTAAGCTGTGCACGCTGCGGTCTGGTATTGGATGGGTCGCCGTTCCGATATTGTGCGTTAAGTTGTTCTTGTTTATATATAAGTCTTTCAGCGTCAAAGGCCATTTACTGGCTTGAGAACATCTCAGAGTCAAGACATTTTCCTTCAATCCAATGTTTGGATTCCAACATTGGATTCCAAACATTGGATTGAAGGAAAATGTCTTGACTCTGCGCTGGGCTCGCGGGATAAGTATAACCCTCAAATTCTCTCTCTGAGATCCCGGGTTCGATCCCCGGTCTGGTCAATATGGGAAACGAATGTATATACTGTCTCGGGTCTTGATGTTGTGGTACCGTCGTTGTTTCTGATTTCTGTAACACAAGTGCTTAAGCTACTTACCACAGAATCAGAGCAATGTATGTGATGTTGTCCAATATGTATTTATTTATTTGTCGAAATCTATCTACACTACTATTATAAAGAGTGTTGTGTTTTTGTATGTTTGTTATGAATTAACTCAAAAACTACCACGCAGATTGAACAAATATTTTACTATTGAAAAGCGACTTTCACCTATAGTAACAAACTATATTTATAACTAGAAAAGACTAAGTAAACGCATACGAAGTCGAGGGCGGCCGCTAGCGAGCGATTAAAAGAAACGAATGGGAAATGCAAAGACTTACAAAATAATTTCAGAAAGTTTTTTTTATACAAATCACTTTATTTTTTTCCATAAGAAGCTCGTTACCCTACGTTGATTGTCTGCCTCATTCATAGTCATGGGAATACCTGTCCATATTCCTTGGGCGTAATCAAATTTGGGGCTACTTTCTCTTTGGCAATTTCGCTCATTATTTTTCAAGAGAAGTTGGTAAGGATATGTCTGAGTTTATTGGATGTGAAATAAAGACTTTGGTCTGGTTCATTGTGAGCTGAGATAATGTGGGTTCGTCCTTACGTATATAGTAAATTTTTGATGTTATACTGATCTTATAAAGAAAGAGAAGAGATTTCCAATTTAATTTTTAACAAATTAACCACGGGATCGATTACTAAAAATCTTTAACCATTGGTTTTCTACATTACTTCTGAATGATATTATTACCAAAAGGGCATGCGGATAAATACGCGGGCAAAAGGTACATAATGCATGTGCATGTCATCATATTTTGCGCTAATACCTGCTATGTTGACTGGTAGAGAATGCCACTAACTGTTGTACATTTTTAACAACATATAATGAAATAAAAAAGCAAACGGATTGTCAAATTTTGACGACAAATTTTTTAAAGACAACCAGGTTTCCTAGACATTGACAAGTAGCATTTTTTTTTAACCCATATACAAACTATATGCATGACCCAAGGGTTTACTGGTAGAGAATGCCTCTAGCATTAAGTCCACCTGTTGTACTTATTTGTGCAATAAAGTTTTTAAATAAATACAATTTTTCTTTAATATTAGCGAAAGTTAGATTCGAGCTTAACCGCAAGCGAAGATTCGATATCCCCATATTAAAGTGCCACTTATCACCGAGTCCCAATCTCGATGTCCGGCCCTCTCGTCTCTCAGCAATGGAGGTCGCCAAAAAATAAAATAAAAATGTAATTTATCTAACAAGTGAAAAATGTACGTGAAAAATTTACAAAAAAAATTCGCTCGCATGAAACATGAAAAGCTAAGCCGACAATCATGTCGAGCAAATGCCATTTAATTTTATAACTTTTGACTGAAACTCGGTACAGAAAGTAAAGTAAAATGCGAGTTTTATCAGTTTCATTTTACGGATACGGAAAATATACGTTATTGCTGTTCAATAGAGGAGAAATTGGTTTGAACGTTAAGTTTATTTTCCATACCAAATGCGAGTTCGTTGTGAACACGACTCTAAATAAAGGGAATTAAGTCGGATGTTGTATGTTTACGGGATCAAGTAATAGGGTTCACAATACGTGTTCATGGTCTGAATTTTGATGAAGTAATCGCCGTAGACTTAACTGGGGCATGCGTTTGGCTGACTTCATCTAGATATTAAATACTTAATTAAATTAAATATTGGCGAAAAAGTTTTTTCTTTTTGCGCTACCTAGTATTACATAGGTACCTAGTATTTCTCTTATTGTTAATCTTTGTTCGTAGCTCCGTAGCAGATAACCTCATTTTGGGATCCGGGCTAGGAGCACGTGTGACTCAGTATTGTTTTGACGATCTCAGTGGTAAGGAACGCGCGAAAGCTCCCGGTTTCGATTCTCGGTCATGTCATTTTAGGACCCGTGCATTTCTAAATTGGCTCGGGTCTGGGTGTTATGGGTTGTTGCCTCATTGATGTATTGTTTCGACTGGTACTCTTAGTACAATTGAGAACTATACATAGTTTGGTACCAGTTGATTGGTGTGATGAACAAAATTGTCTTACTATGGTGCCGCTGTGAAAATATCAATCTTCCAACAAAAAAATGAAAATCGGTACATAAAATGACTGTACATACATACGTACAGTGAACAGGGCATAAAGGTAAACACTTTCAGTTCGATTTTATTTCTTACTAGCTGTGCCCGTGACTCTGTTCGCGTAAACAACATCTTTTCATGGTCGGTTTTACCCCTATCTCCACTAATATTCGAAACAAAGTAATCTAATTTCGAGCTATATTTGTGCCAAATTTCATATCTCTAACTTAAACATAAACATTTTCCCATATAAACTTTCAAAGGTGGTATTACCCCCATCCCCCCTTTATTGTCTAACAAAAAGTACCATACCGTTCTTGGTTCAACACATACCTATACCAAATTTCATCAAAATCGGTTGAGAGGTTTAAGCGGGAATGCCTAGCAGGCAGACAGAGTTACTTTCGCATTTATAATATTAGTTGGGATGTCAGCGACACAAGGTCTGTACAAAGTCCAAAGGTTGTAGGCTGACGTGCTTCCTATCGTAAACACTGCGAATATGGATTCTCCTATTCAAACAAATGACTACAACCGCTAAGCTGGCTGTTTCCAGGATATCATCAAATGCTGACTAGAATTTTACTCCGCATACCACGCCTCTGTCGTACAGCGATAAATCTATTCTATCAGTTTCTACTTGACTTTTATTGCTATAATATCGAAATGGAACGCTCTGCCGTCGGTGCTAAAGCTCGAAATGAAATGTGGTAGTTCGTGTGAGTTTTGTCGGATTCGTTTTAGAAAATAATTAATCGGTTAAAACTTAAAAAACTACATTTAGTGGCTTTCATTGTGTATATATATCTTTTACGCATCTGAGGTAATAAAATTTAACTGTTTAAAATAAAGAAAAAATAAGTATTCATGTTGCCAACATCCCAATAACATCCCCTTATCTTTAAATGATCCAGTTCCCTCAAAGAAAGTTTTTAAACGTATATAATTATTCCCGATAAATACCTGTCGCGTCATTAGAATAATTACAGTACATTATTATAGAATATTAAAGTAAAATAGTGATGTACAGTCTCGAGCAAAAACTGTTAGCCCTTTTGTTCTTATTATGTTGCAATAAGGTTTGTACATAATAGTTTGCGTGACTGTACTACGCACGTGTTCTCATGTACGGATAATGAGGGATACAAAATACAGGTTTCTTAGAATAATGAATTCGATGGGTTCGTTACAACGAAATATATATATATAAATATATATAAACGTCTAACAACAGCTCTTCAAGCTATTAATTACTGAAAGGGTTTTTAATATTGGGGATATAACTTTTTTCATAATAGTAAGATGACGAAATAAGCAAGAATCTCGACCAAACCAACCAAAATATCCCACCTGCCTTATAAGAGAGGTAGGGCGTAGAGCAGCCCGACTGGTGAAATACCTCCACCTTATAGAAGACCGCAGCCAAATAACAATCACTCCAGTATTATTATGTGCCTGCGTGTGAATAAGGCTTCCAGAGCTCCTGGGGGGTGCTACATTAGTAGCAGGGGTCAAGCCTTCAAGGTAACGGTGACAAGTCCAGTAACAGATTTATTAAGCTGTATTGGTCGCTCTTAAGCTAGGACCTCATTACCACTTAAAATCAGGTGGGATGAGGTCAATCTTGAAGTGTGATATACAAAAAAAACCTGCTATTGAACTGTAAGCTTTTCATTGGATTGCAATTTGGTTTTGCCATTTTATAATTTAGCCGTTGTAAAGTTTGATTTACTTACGCTTAGCTCAATAGGAAAAACAGCACGCTCGATACGTGAAAGTCTTGGATTCGAATCCTGCACCGAAACGGGAGATGCTTTTTTTTCTGTTTCTTTGAAACATCTTAGAGCACTGCCGGTGACTTTAGTTGTGTACTCTACGAATATTTTTATTTTGAGCTCGCCATATACTGATACTCCAAGCATGGATTTAGTTTTCGGTCGCCCGTGGAATGACTAAGCTTTCCGATAATACTCACTATTAACAATAGGTTTAATTCCTGTTTCCGTTATCGGGGCTTTAAGCAAAACCGCTGTGCTAATAGTACAATCTCGCCAACATCCCATTGACAGTGGTGACGCGGTCTGCTGGTATCGTACCGCGGTTAAATTTAGTCTGTATAACGTAAAATGGTCCAATTAGCGTTGAATCCATGGGGAGTGTATCTCCAATAATCTATTCCTAGTAATGCACAGTTAAAAATCGCCCTTATGTAATAAGCATAAGAACCAATATCGCATTGCAATTGTTCGCTGTGATTACCTATTGACTGTACGTACAGTGTTTACAAGTAAATAGTTCTGATTGCTCATTAATGTAACTATGACGACAAGTTCTTCGGAAATGTGTTTCTTGGTGTGGATTAGAATTAGGTATCGTTGAACTGATATGTTGGTCCTTCGAGCTGGATCGCTGAACAATTTGGTAGCGGTCAATTCCTTTAATGTAAAATACACTAAAGTTGAACTGAGATGCTTTCCCGAATGAAGTGGAAACATTTGTGTGCGTCAATATTTTTTTTTACATTAACCACCGTGATCAATAAACAAGACGTGCTTGTAAAAAAGTGGCAAATTAATTTTAACTCTTTATTATTTCAAGTTGAGTCGTCTTTAAAATGACAATACTCATACACCATTATTTGAATGGTAAAAAAACAACACATTCAATTCAGCGCTGTGGTTAATATTTTGTATAGAAAAGGTCGCCAGAAAGTAGTTACTTAGGAATATTTTAATAAGGAGCAAAAATAAATCACACAGTTTTCAACCAATAATCCCCGGAGTTGTGTTATGTTGATTACGTAATTATAAATCTGGTGGAATAGGTCATACTATATGTGGGACCAGTTCAGGTTGTTGAAGGGGTGTAAGGCTACTGACACTTACTTATTGGCAGATGTTCCGAAGCTGTCAAATGACCACTAACAGGGATTAATATCCTATTACCCTACATAAATAAAAGAGTAAGAGTTTCAGTATGGATCAAGGAATCAGTGTATAAACGGGAATAATACACGCACAAAGTTACCGCGGGCCGCTATTAAGTATTATACGAGTTAAAATTTAATCATAAAAACAGTTTTATAAATCGGTCGGTACGGTCACCCGTCAAATACCAAACCACTGCGTTTGTAGCTTAACTTATAGTTGCGTTTTCGATTCTCTGTCTCTACTCCGACAAAAAATATTGTTATCCTTAGGCAAATATACAAGTTCAGATAGTAAATCTTGAGAGTTGTAGTTTATGGGGACAGGAAAACAGAAAAGTGCTTTTCTACATAAGGGACAGATAATGTTACTTAGGCAAACAGTTTGACCCACTTATAAACTAACAAACAAACAAACTAGTTATGCTCGCGACTTTGTCCATGTGAAATTTATAATAGTACTAGCTGTGCCCGCGACTTCGTTCGCGTGGACTACATCCTTTCATGGTCGGTTTTACCCTTTTCTCCCCTAATATTCGAAACTAAAAGTAGTCTATATTTTAATCCAATTTTCGAGCTATATTTGTGCCAAATTTCATATCTCTAACTTCAAAAATAAATATTTTTCCATATAAACTTTCAAAGGTGGTAGTAATACCACTATTCTTTCTTTTTTATTTATATTTTCTTTTATCTTTATTTATATAATTTCTCTTTTAGAAAATATTAGATGGGGTTACCCCCATCCCCCCTTTATTTTCTAATAAATAGCCTATGTCCGTTCTTGAGATACAAGGTATACCTATACCAAATTTCATCAAAATCGGTTGAGAGGTTTAAGCAGGAAAGCGTAATAGACAGACAGACAGTCTTACTTTTACTCAGGGTTACTTTCGCATATAATATTAGTAGGGATGTCATCTATAACAACAAAATTAAATACATTTTCTATCAAATGTCACGAAAAGAAAGATTAAGACTATAAAGTCTCGTCAATATTGGTCCAAACGTTTTAAATAGTCAGAACAAATAGACAATTATAATCAAACCATTTTTGTTTAATATAAATAAATAATAAATGCTGGACTAATCACATACATTGGTCTGTTGTGTCGGTTTTTTAAATAGATGACGATTCGTAATGTGTCAAAAATGACTATCCGTTTTTCTAAAAGTCGTTAATTCTAATTTCAAATTTATATATATATCAGCTGTCATCAGTCGTCCGTCTGTCGTTTTTAGCTTACGCCTCGTATAATTTATTACTATTCGTAACTAGAACAGATATTTTTTCAAATATTGGAATATATAAGAGATTCATTGGGAACGTATAATACACATACATATATTATGGCACGTAGAGCTGAATAATTCGCCGGAAGCTGGGGCAATTCGCTAGTATTTACTAAAATATTAATACGGTTAAATTTTGGATTGTCATCTTAGGGTCTTGAATTTTATTCCCAGTTCGATCTAAGTATCTAAAAGTTTTTTTATCATAAAATTTATTAAAAACGTCGCTAAAAATAAACAAAATGGAGTTAGGTGAGCCAAAATTGTTTCAGTCCAAAACCACAGTTTTTTGTCGAACAAATATAAATAATTCTTAGCAAAAAAATAGACTTCTATTATTTCACTGGAATTTCATCATTAGATCTTAGTTTGCTTATCAAGGCACCACTCTTGGGATATCGTCTTTCCATTAAAAAAAGAATTATCAAAATCGGTTCATAAACGGCTAAGTTATTTATTTATTTAAAAACTTTATTTCACAAATAAATACAACAGGTGGACTTAATACTAGGGTCATTCTCTATTAGTCAACCCTTGGGTCACGCAGATAGTTTGTATATGGATAGTTTTTTGCATACACACGTAAGAAACATATATACCTAGGGTCGAAATGAGAAATCATCTCTTTTTTTTAAGTCAGCCAAAAGCACACACTCAACCCTTTTCTTACCGGCTTCGAAAAAGGAACAGACTCTCAAATACTCGGAATATGTTTCTTTGTGTTTGTCAGTTACAATGTTGTGACTTCGCTCCCGAACCGCGGATCTCCGAAAAGAAAACAGAGAGTAACAATAAGGAAACACAAGATGGCGGGTCGACGCCCCCCTTCCGCCGTTTTAACCCGCATTTGGGTAAGGTCGGACCGTTTAGTGATATTATGAGGCTCGTTATAATGCCTTGCGTTTGCGTTTTGTTTCTTTCCCGCTTATGAGACTATTTTATCTGTGCAATCTTAAATTTTGGGATTCACTTGATGGGGGATAACCCTCGATTGATTTTGGTTAGCTGGAAGAATTTCATTCCCTCTCTTTTAATGCATTAAAAAAAACTACAATTACTCAGAGAGTTAAAAGTTACAAAAATATCTATCAACTAACTGTCATATCAAAATATTCATACGCTTGTAAAACAATTCTCTTCCTTCATCTATACTAATAAAAACGAATCGCTGAAATGTGTCTCCGGTACTTACTAAACCGTATAACTTTGGAAACACTGGATCAATGATAGTTATTTTTCTGTTATGTTCGTAATTGTCAGAAAAACCCGGATTAACACGCATAGGATGACGTGGCGAGCCGCTAGTTTTTTTAATTTTTTTCTTTAATCTAAATTTAAATACCTTTTTCGTCCCCCCACTAATCAGCATAAAAAGACAAAGAGCCTTTTTAGTGATAAACATTCCACCTTTGTTGTCGTAATTCTTGAACATCAGACAAGTTGTGTCAACTTTTTTTATTCGCCAAACAAGATATACCAACTTATGGCGTTAATCCCTCTAGCCCAGTCATATTAGGGGTTTCACCTCGGAATGAAAGATAATAAGCTGTAAATTGGTATGAACCTTTGTTTTGTCATTCTAAATGTTGTCTCAAAAGTCACAAACGCTATCGTGTCCGCGTCTTGAGATATTCAAGGTCAAAGGTCACAAAAATCGGTTTTTCGCGAATATCTGGCTTCCTATTGCTTAACGCGCTACACGCGGACACGATAGCGTTTGTGACTTTTGAGACAACATTTAGAATGACAAAACAAAGGTTCATACCAATTTACAGCTTATTATCTTTCATTCCGAGGTTGACCCCATTTTTTACCTAATATGATTGGGCTACTCGGCCGGTGTAGTCGTTGTAAGTGAGCCCAAATCGGGTTCTGTTGATGGCGACATTTCGTCAACTCTGCCTTACTGTCGACTCGACTCGACTCGACTCGACTCGCGTCTACTGTTTGATTTGTCGCTTTAATCTGTCAGCGACTTGTTTAAGTGTGTTTAACTGTTAAATTGGTTACTTATTATTATAACTTAATATATTTTAACTATTGTCGCATTAACCACGATCAAGAGATCTACTGATTAAGATGACTATAAATAAAAATGAATCGCTGTTTGTTAGTCTTGCGAAAACTCCAGAAGGGATGGATCAATTTGGCTAATAATTCTGTTAAATAGATGTGGAAGTCCAGGGAAGGTTTAAAAGGTTAGAAAATTTGGTTTAAAAAGCGGTACAACGTTTTATTACAGCTTGTATTACATATAAACGAAATCCTGAAGACCGAATCCATAGACAAGAATATTATCATCGTCAAAATGTGTCGATATCCGTGCATCGCGCGCTACGACGCGCCGGCACCGACGCTGGTCGATGAATGGGTGCTCATTACGTCTCATTCTGATGTCAAAAGACGGGAAATTGCTGGCTGCTACCTTCAAAGGTGGCACACATACGCGGAGCACAATGTGGTAAATAAAGAATATCAGCTTAGATACTTTAATACCGTGTATCTAGCTATAATTTCCCATAAATATTAATTTTGTCTATTATTTCATATTATACATATATTTTAAGAGAGGTAGGGCATAGCCATTTTTTAGCTCGAACTGGAGCAGCCCGACTGGTGAAATACCTCCACCTTACAGAAGACCGCAGCCAAATAACAATCACTTCGGTGTAGTAAGGATACCAGAGCTCTTGAGGGGTGCTACATTAGTAGCAGGGGTCAAGCCTTCAAGGTGAGGCGACAAGTCCAGTAACAGATTTATTATGCTGTACTTGTCTAAGCTAGGACCTCATTACCACTTAACATCAGATGGGATGAGGTCAATCCTGAAGTGTAATATAAAAAAAATATATATAAATTGGACAACATCACATACAATGCTCTGATTCTATGGTAAGTAGCCTAAGCACTTGTGTTAAAGAAATCAGAAGCAACGACGATACCACAACACCCAGACCAAAGACAATATATATCGTTTTTCATATTGACCCGACCGAGGATTGAGCCCTCTGAGATAGAGCGACGCCAAAGTCCGGCCCACTTGCCTCTCGGCTACGGAGGTCGTCAATAAAAATAAAATATTAAAAACTTACGGAAAAATTTACTTACACGCTATTTCACTGTCCTCGACGTTATGGGAATAGAATAGGGATACCAGCGCTTGGAGATTGTTAAAAATAGTTAATGGTCTAGCTGTTGCACGCAACTTCGATTGTTTTGTATCGGAAAAAGGTGTATCTTTATACCTATCTTATATGATTTTCATCTCCCAGTAGGAAGCCTAGGCACTTGCTTCTAGACCCTGAAAATGACTATTCATGTCTCACACTGTTAGGATTTTTTTTTTATCAAGAACATTACTTGATTTTTGAAGAAAAGATTTTGATATCGTTCATGACAAAGTCAAAAGACACCATTTAGGCAAACGTGTATACGATCTTAGGCCTCATTTCTACGTCAAATGAAAGTAAGATCAAACCTAATCCTATTTTAGATAAAAAACTAAAAATACTTCTACATTCGAGATAACCCCCCTCGTCAATAATCTCAGCGGCTAAAAGTGCGGCGAAAGCAAATGAAAGCCAACGAATGACGCACAAGGGCGTATCGTTAAAGAGATAAAAGGGCCCGGGACTCGAACGAGGAAAGGGCAAATGAAGACCACTCGGCCGTAGGGACTCCAGCTTCGGCTGTGGGATTTGGGACAACATTTTTAGTTAGGTAATTAAAGTAAAATATAGTAAAATTAGGTAGGTAATCATAAACAACTTTAGATGGATGTTTTTAAAAGCCTTGAAAATGTAAAATTATAACATAATTTGGGCGGTCCTGCTGATAGAGAACCCTCATCATTACAAAGCAGTTGTAGTATACTGAAAACCTCTTATCTACATAATCTTAAATAATATCTACATTTGTTTAATAATATTTCATTTGTTAAAATAACACAAAAATATGTATTTCGAAAATCATAATGACAGTGTAAGTATTATCTAATTAGATTTGCACGTAAACTTGTTCTTGTCTTGGAAGATTATTGTTCCACATGTGGCAGTGAACCTTTCTCGAATATTTCGTAGTTTTGAAGACTTTTTGTGTGAAAAGGCCATCCAAATCATTATTTGTATTAGAGTAAGGATATAATGGATCCAAAATGCATAAATAATATTCGTTTCAGAGGATAAAGAAAGATATACATTTATTTCTTATTTATTGACTAAATATAAGAATACAAGATATTCAACTCACACACAGTATATTTTATGTTCAATTGGGTCTGCCACCTCAGCAAACGATTACAGAAGCGAATATACAGTTTTGAAACTAAAAATTAAAAATAAATTGTCCAGCCGAAAGTCGCTACATTTTATTGGAGTTTATTCGGTGAAATGTAGTAAAGAAATAAAAATATTAGCTACATAGCTCACTCGCAATATGCGGGCTTGGCAAAATCTTACCGCAATCAAGCTAGGGGTGGTAAAATACTGGATATGTACCCTAATTTAGACCGTGCCAAGTCGCCTTCTGTTTAACATAGACGACAGTTCGTTATTTTTTATTGCACCGTCCTAGAAATTATACTTATTAACTAGTAGGATTTAGTTCTGCTTTCGTTATATTGCATCCTTGGCTCGGATAGAGGATTTGGAGAGCACAGATACGTTGGTGTTTTTTATACAAAATAAGAAGAAATATTTGAGATTCAATTACTTTAGCTACAAAATTAGATCAGTAGTTTTTGCATGAAAGTATATTCGCTTATTTTCGCACAAAATGTTTACTTTTTATTTTTGTATTGTCCGTATTATTCTTTTTTTTTTGTGTTTTTTCTAAAATAGCTTCATATATATGTATGTGGCTTATCTTTATTGTTGTTCAAATATTGTGATGTCCTAAGCTTATATTTTTACTGTTTTTTTATTTTCGTTATTCTATGGAATCCGGATACTGGGTGAGATATTTATTTATTTTATAAACAAACAAAGAGCATTTTCTACCAGTTGACCCTTGGGTCGGGTCATGCAGATAGTTTGTTTATGGATGGTGATATATGGTGGGTAGTACGGAAACAATAAAAAAATACATAGATTACAAAAAAAAAATTAACGAAATATAATATACAATTTTAAAATTCATATAAGTATTTAGATTAATCTATATCTAAAACTATTCAAGTAGCTTGTGGGCAACTCTCATTATTATTTATTATAAAATAAAAACAAACATTGGCATACAAATAATAATGTGAGTGCCCACATCACCTCCACTTTATGGTTGTCGCGTATTATGTGGTGAGATAAATGACGAAAGTTCAACGAATAATTCAACGTTTATATTGTCACACTCTACAATTAGTCCACAATACAAAAGACGGCAAAAGCACAGAACACTAGAGGTTTGTAACGTTCACAGAGTTTATAGGAAGAAAAAGCGGCACAAAGATAGATAGAAGTAGAAGAATAGAAAAATATTTAAAAATACCCTTAGTCAGAAATTGCAGATAATATTCTGTCTTACCGTGACCTACGTTGTGTGGTCGCCGTACACAGGGTCGGTGTGTGGGCCTGTAATCCGTCTTCGAGCCCAGCGCCCTGACGGGATTACTTGCTTCTAACTAGATTTAGTTCCGACTGATGGCGGAACGTCCTGCGTAGCTCAGGTTTTATGGCTACTATAGTATTGTAGATCTAGGCATTGACCTTGTACCTATAAACTTCTCAAAGTGCTTAGTCCTCAGTATTCTACAACATTTTCTGTTCATTGGTAGAGTGTGCCGCTAGCATTAGGTTAGCAGTTATATATGTATAAATACAATAATCGTTAATTCCTACTATCATATCACTAGCGAAAAATATTTTTTTGTGAGCGAAAACTTTTGCTGTCAATAGATAACTATTAAAATTTGAGATCTTATCCAATTCTTTCATCCGTCTCTTATTTTTTTAATTTTTAGCCGACTTCTAAAAAAGGAGGTCCTTAGATCCTATTCATATATTTTTATGTGAGTTCGTCGTTTATGAACAGATTTTGATATTTTTTTTTAAATTTTCTAAGTATATTTTGGAAAAGTTCTAATTAAAAATCTTTAAGACCTGAAAAAAAAATGTCATTTTGGAGGTTTCACAAAAATACAGACATTTTTAAGAAAAATTAACTAAAAAAACTAAGAAAATTCTGAAATTGAAAAATAGCTCAAAAAATCAGTCCTTGATTAAAAGAGTCTGTCAACATTTGTTTGGTTTAAAAAGTACAAAGAACTATTGGTTTGGTTTCCTTGTTATAATGGAAAACTAAACCTCCGAATATTCGTCAACGTCTTAATTCCTCGCCCTTAGATTAGACAGAAATCCAAGTCTAGATTTAGACGGTGAAGATGGACTAACTGCGATGTGCAGAACATTTAATAGCATCATATAAAACAGATATGCGGTGCGGTTTACGTCTCGAAATACACCGTACTGTTGACTTTGTTGTTAGACTCCGTTGTAGTGTAGCTATTAAGCGATGTGACCTTGTCGGTGGTATAAGATTATTACATCGACCGATGGGGCTTAAAAGGTTATTGAGTGGAGACCACGTACCACCAAGCGCAGTGTGGGACGGCCACCTACCAGATGGACCGACGACCTAGTGGAAATTGCTGGGTCTTGTTTGATGCAGGTGGCAATGGACCGGTCGCGCTGGAAAACGGTTGGAGAGGCCTTTGTCCAGCAGTGGACAGGAACAGGCTGAAATGATGATGATGAATGATGATTACATCGACTACCTTGAATACAACCCGAAAACGGTTTCCATATCTAATCAAATTAGTAATAAGATTAGCTTTTTTTTGTAAAACAAACTACTGATTTTTGCCGGTATCTTCTCGGTAGTTACAGGTTCCGAACCGGAGGTTCATTTGTTTTATATAGAGACTGACTATTCATAAGTATTACTAATGTAATCTTTATGAATAAAAAATATTGACTTTGACTTTGAATATTAATATTGGACAATATTATTTACATTGCTCTAATTCTGTGGTAAGTTGCTAAAGCACTTGTGTTGATAAAATCAAAAACAAAGACGGTACAACAAAACATTCGGGTCTGGCCCGACCGGAAATCGAACCCGGAACTTCTGAGATGGCGCGAAGTTATTTCCAGTCCGCTCGACTAAAGTGTACCAATGCATTTATTAACATAGTTGCAATTTAACTGTAGGAGGATGCTAATCAGTTCCCACAGATTACAGTAAAGGCAACGAACAGTGGGACATTTTTGAGGTATCGTTAAATTTTAAGAAATATGGAACTTCGTATAAAGGTATTTTTGTGCAATTTATTTCTTTTTAGATAGGCTTTCGTTTGATCTCAATCTCGCTTGGTGGCATTACACCATAGCTTAAACCGTGGCTTGCCTAAAGGTTTCTGTTCAATTGGCCCTATTGATGTCCAACAGCGTCCCGAAAAAAAATGACCTCTGCTGGCAGTACCTTAGCCGTTCAAAAGCTTTTAAGTTACGTTTAAAGTTTTTAAATAAATAAACAACCACTTGAAGCATGAAGGAATTAGGAATAGGAATATACTAGTCTTTTCAGTGTGGTAAGTTTGTGGTGTATGTTTTTTTAAAACTTCTATTTAAAAGTTATGAGTCTACAAGCTTTTAAAACCAATTTCAAGCAGCATACATTGACTTCATACTGTCTTGCAAAGCATTCTAGCTATACGACATTCGTACCCGAGAGGTGAACGTGCTAAACTTATGATTTTTATGCCACCTCTGAGGCCTCAGATTTGATTCCCGATCGGGTCAATGTGTAAACGAACTTTTCTTTATTGCTTTGCTTATTTTTTTCTATTTTTCTGTTTAGTATCACAAGTGATTTAGCTTCTTATCACAGAATTGAGCAATGTACCATATGTGATTTTTTACAATTAATTCGCGGTCATTACTGATGTTTCTCACTGACGTTTATTTTGCTGTAAAGCTCTGCTATGTTACAGCAAAAGCTTGTGTTTTTAAGACAAACCTTGTTAGTTAACTCGTGGCTTAAAGGAGAATTTAAATTAAGCTTAGAATAATGAAGAAAAAGCTGTGAGTTGCTGGCTTAGGTCGGACAAAGTGTAGGTAATATTTGTTTTATTTTTGTTATTAGCTCTGGTTTTGTACGTAATATTACTTAATCAACTCCTCGGTAGGTTAGTGGTTATAGAAACGGAGTATGAGGATAGGGTCAAAAGTTTGATTACCGGGTGTTTGAACTTTTTTAATATAGCTCGGGTCTGAAATTACTAACCGATCGACAGTAGTTTTTCCAGATATTAAATTAAAGAGGAAAATATTAAAGAATAAAAAAAAAAATTTTGACGTTTTTTAACCGTCTGTTTTTTCTCTTGAAAGTAGTCGGACTGAAATTTTAAACATTTTGAAGCTTGAAGTTCCTAGTTTTCCGATTTCGCGATCAAATTTTTTTCCGGCAACATCTGCTCAGCCCTCAGATACAAACAATTGGCTACTTGACAGTGTTAACAATAAAATATGAAAAGTGTTAGATACGTTAGCTTATTAGTTAAGTAATCATTTTACATTTTTACTTTTTAATTAAAAGCATAGTTAGTATTTTATTTTTGCAAAATAAATTTTAGTTTTTTTATCTGTGGAACAAAAGAACCGAAACGGAAACCACCATTGCAATTCGGAAATGACAGCTGTCGGCGAAAATTATTTATTTTAATGTGGCGAAACAATGATTATTTTACCGATTAAATTGAATTATTGTGACTCTAATCGTATTAAGAATTTATTGAAACATTTTCCGTTTATCTTAATTAAGTCGTTCCTATGCGTATCGGTTCATTGTTTAGGACGTTGACGTCATAATTGCAGCAGTGACGCGACTAGGCGTTTTCGCGCACTTTTTAAATGTGTTACACAAAATCTTATTTTTCTCTGGTTATTTACATTTTTTCCAGATAAATTGAATTGCTTGGGATATAAAATGAACGGGCACACATTTTATAATACTTTTTCAAAAATTGTCAAGTAGCCAATTTTCCAACTCAACCACTATATAGTAGTACATATGTACCGGATTACTTGTTTATTCAGCTTGAATTTGATTTTTTAAAAAGTTCAATACGAATACTTCGCGCTGAAATATCGAATTTTGAATGGAAAATGATATTTTTGTCTCATCAATATCTCAACAACCTTTGATCGCACAAGTTCTTCTGTGCAGGATCCCACAAACGATACTACAGACAGACAGACAAGTCAAGTATATAACATCCAGACGCTTTTGAATTGACAATCAACGATCTCCGTAGCTGAGCGTTGCGGCCATTACTGAGGTCCCGGGTTCGATCCCCGGTCGGGTCAATTTGGAAAACGAACTTTTCTATATTATCTCGGTATTGTGGTACCGTCGTTGTTTCTGATAACTGTAGCCAAGTGCTTAAGCTACTACCATAGAATCAGAGCTATGTATGTGATGTTGTCCAATATTTGTTTTTTTTTATTTATTTGAGCCGGGGCTTAAAACCGTAAACACGTCATAAATCCTGTACCGATTTTGTATTTTCTTAAATTTGTTGCTTTTAACCATCAGAACGTAAGCCTCGTGTTAAAAATAAATCCCATTTCATCCGTATTAACGTTTCAAAACAAAACACGGTAATACCCCGACTCGCCCCCTCCCCCCCAAAACAGATTACGGGCCAAATTGCGAAAGGGGTTTTAATAAAAGATATAAAAATTAGGTGGAAGCTGTAAATTTTTTTGTTAACGACCTCGCGTACTTGATGTCACGACTTTTTTTGCGAGTATAAGTCGACTGATTAATTTTGGGTGTTCTTTCATTATGCATTTGTAGGGTTAACGAGGTACGTAGGATAATCGTGACTTCCATTGATAATTGCACATGCTTTCATCACAACCTTTTTGGAGTTTAACGTTAAAGGAGATGACTACGAATTTCAATTACATTTTTCAGGACAGGTTTTGTTTGAATGTGTTTTTTACCGATTTTATTTTAGATTTAAGTGTTAATTCAATTAACAGTAAATTTACTTTAAATACATCACGAACTATGTTGCCTTTAATTTATTTATAATCCTTCATAGCACATTTAAGTAGTTATACCAGAATTCTAGACTATAGGTCGCTGAAATAAAATACGTGTTAATTCGACAACGCTCTGCATTGGAGTAAGAATGTGAAACGACATTGAATGAATGGTTGATTGAGTGAATGAATGTACGTTGAATGGACTTTCTAAACACGCGAGATTGAGTCCATTAAAAAAAAAGATGGATTTTTGTTTACAAACCAATATAGACACAACATATGTTTTTTTCTGGCGTAGATCAGAGTTCAGGCAAATTATATATGAAGGTTTTTTTTTATTTTAATATTAATTGTTACCTATGTTTTAGTGCTTCAAAGTTGTAAGTTAGATAAAGATTCGACTAGTAATATGATGTTAGTAGGTATAAACAAATACCGAACACCTTTTTCAGTCTTTTCACGAAAGAATTGCGTTTAAATTTGCTGTTTTTTGCATAGGGTGTTATTATGCTTATTGTATTCGTGCGATCAAGTTTAACACAAACCAATTAAACGTCAGTTTAATTACAATCCAATCCGTGATAAACCGTAATTACGTTTCGCTTACACGGAATTATGATTTTTGCAGTCAGCTCGTGTGTTCAAGCAACATCAGCTCTTAGGGGACGGACAACACGGTCTTATATAGGCATGCGTTATTCCCGTGAAACTAATTAATAGTTGATGACGTGTTGCCGTCGATAGTGACGTCATAATTTCACGCTCGCCGTCTCCGTTCTAATTACCGAAGTGTCGTTATACTGCTGATGAAGTTGCGATCTACATGACACGATGCTGTACCTGCCGTTATGAAACTAGCGAAATATGCATTTTCTTATTGATGGAGTTACGAGCTTCGGGTTCGTGACGATTAAAAACTGCTGGTGTAAATTAAGCAAAATGAAAAATTTTGAAAAAAACCCACGTTTCATCTCAAATCTCATCGAAAAAGAATAAAATAACTCAAAATCCCTAACTCAATCTAATTATTATGTAACGATTTATTATAATAGCTGTAAAAATACTTTCTAAAAAACAGTAGATATCTCGAGAAATCGGTAATAGATATATGTACTTTACCTAAACAATGAATATCGATGTTTACAGTTTTTTCCTAACGTGTTTCTCGAATATATACTTAAATGTAGCGATAATAATTTAACCACAATATCCGTCGAAGAACATGAACTCATCAAACACAAACCCGTTATTGAAAACCACATCAAAATCGGATCATTAGTTTAGAAAATAGGTGGGAACATTACTTTGCACAAACACACACACAAACAAACATCTCTCGCCCTAAACGCATATACCTGCTCCGTTCCGTCGTGGGGAAAATAATACCACAAGTTACGCTTTAATTGATGTACACTAATAACAACTTAAACACACTAATTATAAAAACAATCGCTCTTAAGTCGCACTTGCAGATCGCTTTCGATATAGTTTAAGGCTTTAGCGTTCCATTTGAAACATTTTTAACTAATTTACATTTTTAATTTTTAACTTAAACGTGTCAAAACGCGACACCAATTTTATTTAGTATAGCTGACTCACGAGAGTCAGCTCGTGAGCACGGTTGGTGCAACCTAACCGAAACGTCGGGCAGTAAGTATTTTATACTTAAGTAAGTAACTACTAAAGTAAGTACAAATCAACACAAATACGGCGTCAGCAGAGTTGGCATAGTAAACAACGCTCCATACGTAATGCACGATTAGCCAATCTATAACATCGCGATGTCAGAGTTTTCGTCGCCACTAACTATATATACAAACCAAGATTGGTAGTTGGTCCTTGGTCCCCGAACAGATAACACCTAGCTCGACGGAAGTTGGTACTTCCACGTTTAGTAAAGGATATACGTTCCTGACATAGAAACAGCTGGTAGGTTCGGTTAGCCACACAAGTGTTTACCATGAATGGCTTTATGTAGAAACTACTTATCAATATGAGGGTGGTACCTTTAACTAATAGCACCTGTATCAATATTTATGTCTGTCGTTGTTTTAACAGTTGTTGATTTTTGTATTAGAATTGATATATCATTGTTTTATGACTAATTCAGAAAATGGTTAAAAAACATATAAAAACAGAACTTGTATGTCTAAGGATGTGTGAATAAAAGACGCTTGACGTCTTTTGTTGTAGTTATAGGGAGCAGTAAACAACATAAACATACATTGCTCTTATTTTGTGGTAAGTAGCTAAAACACTTGATTTACAGAAATCAGAATTAATGGCGGTACCACAACCCCCAGACCCGAGACCTCTTAGATGGTTTGAACTACGGAGGTCGTTGCTTACAGTTGCATATCAAACAATGAAAATAAATAAATAAATATTGGACGACATCACATATGTTGCTCTGATTCTCTGGTAAGTAGCTAAAGTAATTGTATTATAGAAATCAGAAACAACGACGGTATCATAACACCCAGACCAGAGACAATACAGTAAGTAAAGTTCGTTTCCCATATTGATTCGACCGGGGATCGAACCCGGGACCTCAGAGACGGCGCAACGACAACGCCCGGCGCGCCTCGCCAACGTCCGGCGCGCCTCGCCAGCGTCCGGTGCGCCTCGCCTCTTGGCTACCGAGGTCGTCGTCGATATTGGTCCGACTGAGAATCGAACCCGGGATCTTTTAGATGGCGTGACTGTGGGCTACGGAGGTCGTTACTGTAAGTTGGATATACAATGATAATAATATGAATATAACGTTTCTAGCGTAACCCGGAGCGATGAAAACGATGTGACCGACCTATACCGCAATGTTAATGTCACAGAAATATATCACGGCGAATCCGGCCTAGGGCGTGTCCTCCTTCCCTCCCATTAGCGAGGTCCAGGCGATGTCGTAGATAATTGTATGTTCACACACTCACATATATTTGTTAGCTTTGTTATACGATGTAAATTAATTTAAAAAAAATACAATCATCTAATCACATCAATCAACTGGTCTCAAACAGAATTCTTACGGAACCTTACTTGGAACGAAAACCCAGACTAAAGCCAATTTAGTTAAAAAATAGTTCGTTTGCTAAATGGACATGATCGGGAATCGAAAAAGACCCATTTTTTTATTTTGCACTTCCAGATTGACCTCATTCTACCTGATGTTAAGTGGTATGAGGTACTAGCTTAAGGGCTGCCGCCCTATACAGCATAATAAAGATGTTACTAGACTTGTCGCCCTTACCTTGAAGGCTTGACCCCTGCTACTAATGTAGCACCCCCCAGGAGCTATGGAAACCTTATTCACACGCAAGAACACAGCAAAACCGTAGTGATTGTTATTTGGCTGTCAGGTGGAGGTATTTCACCAGTCAGTCAGTTTTGTGCATCCTGAACAAGCATAGTCTCTGTCATGTATGTCACCTAAGTGTCTTCTAGCCGTGGACGCCACCTGTGAGGGTGTTAACAAAACGTAATCTCTATTAACCTTTTATAAGGCTCTGCCCACTATATGACCACCTTATCATGAACCTTACATATTTGAATTAAGGTCCAAACCAATAAACAACTGAAACATACTCAGCCGCATAAAGGGTTAATATTATGAAGCTGAACTGTATGTTTGTTTGAATCCGCTAATCTCAGGAACTCCTGTGTCGAATTGAAAATATATTATTGTGTTTGTTAGTCTGTTTAGCGAGCAAGGCTTTAGGCTATATACTCTCACTGTGCGAATAATATGAACGTAGAATCGGTAGGACGACCTCGGTGGCGCAGTGGCTGATGTAGGCGGCCAAAGCGCGAAAGGTCTCCGTTCGATTCCTGGTCAGGTCAATTTGGAAAACGGAAAACTACTTTTCTAAATTGACTT
Organism: Glyphodes pyloalis; assembly: GCA_037074685.1. NCBI lineage: Eukaryota > Metazoa > Arthropoda > Insecta > Lepidoptera > Crambidae > Glyphodes > Glyphodes pyloalis. The sequence goes on along the minus strand of JAYKKO010000020.1, from coordinate 10,295,162 downwards.
AGGTGTGGGTGTACTAGGATGACGCCTCCACTTAGTATCCGTCGTCTGGTACTCATAGTACAAGGGGAAACCTTAGTTTGAGACCAGATGATTGGTTTGATTGTCTGGCGCATTTATTTATTTATTTTATGAAAATCGGGGATAGTATGCGTGCTAAGCTGCGCGATTAGTCATAAATAATTCCGCAAATATGAATATGAAACAAAGCAAATCGCAGAAGGCATTCGAGCGGCAAAGTCTGCTGTCTCCTAAGCCAATTAAGCCGCGACTCGATTTAGTAAGATCAAACTGAAATTGCCGGGGAAATGAATAATACATGCGATTATTATTGGAGAGCAAATAATGGACCAGCGTATTAAGGGCAGTAGAGAAACTTCAATGGAAATGTTTTCGTGTTACCTGATGTTTTAAACCAGTAGTTTTAGTAACCCCTATGGAAACACGATGGAGTGTGGAAAGTTTGACGTGTCTGTTTGTATTTATGTCTATGGTATCTTAGCTGCCAAATCAAATCGGATTAAGCTTTATTTGGAGCCAAATTGAAATTGTCAAAAATAGCCTGTTATGATGCAGTTGGATATAACGCGTACGTATTACCTAGCGGATCTTTCTATGTGTCAGCAATTTATCTATGGTCTAAAAAAACTGATTCTGGTAACTTGGTACTGATTCATTATGTAGAGAGGTACTCCGAAGATCGCGAGATGGACCTGGATTTTTTCTTGGTCATACACTCAGATATTTGCATTTCTGAATTGGAAATTAAACTACCCACACGGGCAATACTAAAGTGGCAATGGCCATAGCTTTTGGATAATGAAATCGTCCCTACCGATTTTGGTCACGGCTACCTATCTCCTTAAAATCGACCAATTACGCAGGACTTGTTTTACAGTGGCCGAATGTGGGCGTAACACACTAGTGCACTTTTTAAATGAATTTATATACCCTGCCTGCATTTAGGTGATCGATCTGTAAATAGAAACAGCATGCAGACTTGTAGTAATATATACCTCTGATTTTAACATACAGCAAGAGGTGAATACTATGTTTTTTCGTTTGATTTTGTTAACATTGAGCACGTTTTATACACGCGGTATACGTATTATATGCGTTGTTCATCACTATACTGACATCCTCGAAATACTGTGACCCATCTAACTACTGACTGGTCGCTCCCAAACGGCCCCAGTTTTGTTTAATGTTAAAACAAATAAAATAATCCGACGGCTCTACCCCTTAACAAGTCTACTTTAAACCGTTCCTTATTTGAATTTCGCGCCCGAATGGCGTCTTACGCCAATCTCATCCGAGGACACCTCTCATTTTAATATCGACCTTATGTTCTCAACGTGTAAACTCATTTCAGCATGTACAAAGTGATATAAAATTCACAATATCAACTTTATAACGAACGAGATAGAGTTCAAAGTGGACATTAGCTCGGGGGAGTATTAGCAAAGTACATTGTATAATCATTTCGTTGGCATTTTCAGCTTTATCCCCTACTGTGTAAGGAGCAAATACGTTTGTGTAAAAGTTTATTAGTGGAGAAGAGTTTAATTTTAACTCGGATGCTAATACGGGGAATGCGTGTGTTTTGATGTCCGTTTGTCTGTACTTTGAAATAAGTCGTTTATTTTCCAATGGATAGTTGCTATAATATTTACTGCATCGTGATTTGGTCGTAAACAAATTGTAAACATGATTGTCGGTTGCCATTCACTCGAATTTAGTGGAATGATTGAAATGTGTGTCTGGTAAACGATTTCTTGTGGAAGCATTTGGTTGAGTGATTTGAGATTAGTTTTCAGATGTGAAGTGGTGTTTGATTTTGGAATGTAGTATTTGGAGTGATTGCACAAATCGAATTATTGAACATGATGATGATGATATCAATCATTTGATTTGTGCAATTAATTTAATCCTACTATATCATACTAATATTATAAAGAGGAAAGATTTGTACCTATTTTAGGATCTAACTAAATTAGATTTGAGTCTGAATAACGTTCGTCGTTTCACTGAAGATCTTGTCTTTTTGAGGTCCGGAGTTGGTGAAACGCGGAGCGTTTCAGTTATTGAACTAACTGTTAAATGGTGCACTCTGGCTCCTGCATTATTCTTGTGGCGATAACAATAGAAATAATTTAAAAATTATACTGCAATATAACACGAAGACACAAATATTTATATTTGAAAGAAAAACTATTCAAATAATCCTAGGGGATGCAACATTAATAGCAGGGGTCAAGACTTCAAGATAAAGGCGACAATACAGTAATTGTTATGCTGTACTTGTCGCTCTTAAACTAAGACCTCATAACCTCTTAACATCAGGTGGGATAACGTCAATCTTGAAGTGCATTATAAAGACCTCATTACCTCATAACATCAGGTGGCATAAGGTCAATCTTGAAGTGCATTATAAAATAAACATTTATTCAGTTAAAGGCTAGAAGGCCTCTCCAATATTTTCTTGCCCCAAAGCCTCATAGATCTCTCAATGAGGCACTGTCGGTTGCCACACCCTTGAACACAGTATATGACTGAATTCGTTTGTGGTTTACAAGTATTGTCTGCGCTACGCGTGTACCGTCGCCCCGCCTTGCCTTGTCGCGTTTTACGGCGATGAATATTCATACGCGAACGGCTTATTACGTTTGTTTAGCGACACGCTGAATTGTTTGTACCCGGCGAATTAGTTCAGAGGGCGCCACGCACCGTAGACTTTGTATTATTGGATTATTTCATAGAAATTGGGCTGCGGGGATTCGTGATTGCGTGCTCTTGGTTCGGAGTAAATAAGACTGAGATATTGGACAACATAACATCACATACGGTGGTGGTAAGTAGCTTAAGCACTTCAAAGCGATGGTACGACAACACCCAAATCCGAGATAATAAAGAAAAGTTTGCATCCCATATTGACCCGATTGGGAATCAAACCCTGGGCTTCCGAGATAGCGCGACACCAAAGTCCGGTCTTCCAGCCTGTTTAACAGACAACATCACATACAGATACCTGATATCTTAGTAAGTAGCTTAAATACATTTATAAACACCCAGACTCGGAACAAACACAACGCTTTGTCATTGGTTCAAGTTCAAGTACAACGCACAAAGATCGAACCAACGGTGTCATAAGCCTAAGCTCGTTATTACTAGACAGATAACATATTTTTATTACATGCATCATGTTGAACCCGGGACAGGAACTCAGGCCACTGAGATCGTAATACTACGCTCAACCACTAAACCGTCGTCGCATAGTAATAGTCTTCACATTTACCTACAATGCCAGTGATATTCAGTTCGTCAACTGATGCATAATTACCTTATAGATCAATGTCTCGGAACTTCCGTTCGTCCGTCACTCATACATTAGGGCTGCCAATTCCTGCTGTGGTAGTTATGGGTCTCCTGTTTTCCTATGGTGCCGTCACTAGTCGATGAAAAGGTGGAGGGTTTAGCGAACTACGGACCGGGGAAGTGCCACACACGCCACTTTCGTCCCCACTGCAGCGGTGTTGTACGTAAAGGTGTTTTCCCCGTTTCAAATTGCAATTAAAAAAGAGCTGCCAATTAAAAATGTAAACAAATCGTTTCGACAGTCCTTAAATTCTTGTATCATCTAGTTAGACAGAACAAACACAAAAAGTTGTCCTCGGTGGTAAACGAATACACAACCTTTGGTTTACCAACCAGGAGCGCTATACTACTGTTCCATCTAACCAACCACAGTTACTAAACTCATTGAAAGTATTGAATCTACTTAATTTTATATTTTTTCATAGTGTTTCACCCTGCACTAGCGAACTACAATAATGATTATAATGATGTGTTTTTTTTTAACAAAAACTTCAGTTTTACCAACATATAACGAAACAGTAACATAAAAAGGCTTTTTCGCAGAACGTCTACTTCGCAAAATGTCTACCAGTCACAAAATGTACCTTTCTCATAATGTCCCTTTCGAAAAATGTCTCTTTCGCACAATGTCGCTTTAGCAAGTGGTCGCTTTCGCATAATGTCTCTTTCGCAGAATGTCGCTTTAGCAAATGGTCGCTAGCGCATAATGTCTCTTTCGCAGATTGCCTCTTGTCGCGATAGAGACAGAATAAAAAATCTATTTTTGTACAGAAAATCCTTGATCTTAAAACACTTAGTTAGCAGTATAATACTTCGATGAAACAAATAATTTGGAAGAGCAGCACGCGCGATACGTGAAGGTCGTGGTTTCAAACCCCTAACCGTAACGGAAGATATTTTTTTCCGTTTCTTTTAAAATATTTAATGAATGTACTACCATTTCGCAAGTCAACCCTAGGTGTTACCTCCGTACGCTGAATGCAAACCGTAGTATGATTTATTCGTTGTGACATATAATTGCGTTTAACGTCACTTGCACCTGATTTATAGCGATAGGATTGGTCGGGCTGTAAAAGTGTTAATGACCTAGGTCATGATGTCCAGATCAAATATGATTCCGGATCAATTGAAACTAATTAGTAAATAGGAGGGCAAAAACATTTTTTAAAGAAACTGTAATGATAGCGTTTAACAGTCTTACTTTCAACGCACCCATAATGCATGACCAAAAGGTTGACTTCTAGAGAATGCTTGCATTTTTTCTGCAATAAAGTTTATAAATAAATAATTTAAATACAGTTTCTCGCGACTTGCAACGAACGCTTGTGCCAAAAAGGAGCGCATATATGTTCTTAAAACGAGTTTATACGCGCGTATAAAACTAGTCTGAAACCACTAATATTTCCACCACCCCAGTAAACCAGTATACAAGTTAAGATATGAGTAACAAACCCATTGTAAATTGTATGACGTACAATGGTACGCGTTAATAATGTCAAGTTATTTTCAGGTGCTTAAAATAATAAGACTGTAAGCTTCCAAAGTTGTGTGCCAATTTCCGGCAAGTTAACGACTTGGCTTAATGTCAATTTTAATAGGATTATGAATGACCGACACCTAATATAATTTTGAGGTTCGTTTATGAGTTGTATCTTAATAGCAAACAGGTGTTTTTACCTAGAATCTACTAAATTTCTTTAACGAAGCGACTTTGCGTGAAAATTGCTTGAAGTTTTAGATACAACCGCGTTGTATCTAAAACGCTTGGATGCTCTAAAGCTGTACAAGGAATATATGCACACGTATCAGGGCATAAATTAGTCTGATGCTAATTTCATTAAATTCATATTTAAATTTCTGGAGAACCGATTAAGAGATCCCGCGGGGTTCGAACCCACAATATCCTCTGTAACTGGACAGAAGCAATTCAAATATTAAAATACTACTTATAAACCGCGAGTCTTTCTAATATTATAAACATGAATGTATGTAACAATATAACATACTATGGATGTTTAGATGTATGTTCATTACTCTTTCACGCAAAAAGAACTAAGTGTATCTTGATGACATGCGATAGGAAGGTAGATGTAACACCACATTACTATACAGGATACTTTTTATCCCGAAGTAACATAAAACGCAGCCAAATAACACTCACTTGGGTGTTGTTGTGTTCCTGCGTGTGAGATAAGTTTCCAGAGCTCCTGTAGGTGTGCTACATTAGTAGCAGGTGTCAAGCCTAGGATCTTATTACCACTTAACATCAGGTGGAATGAGGTCTCTAAGTGCAATATAAAAAACGTGAGAAAAAGTTATTCTAACGTTCTGTCTCTCTTCTTTCCAGAGTAATGGCAACAACTACATGTCGAGCGAGCCGCGCCGCAAACGCGAGCTGCCGGCTCGGCCCAACCATATCCTGCTGTACACCATCATCAACCCCGCCTACCCCATCACTGTGGTGAGTACCATACCATAATATATCTCTACTAATCCCTACTAATATTATAAATGCGAAAGTAACTCTATCTGTCTGTGACACTTTCCCGTTTAAAAATCTCAACCGATTTTGATGAAATTTGGTACAGTTTGAACCTCAAGAATGAGGCTACTTTTTGTTAGAAAATTCTTACCGTTTTAACGTTCCCTAAACGAAAATTAGCTTAAGCGGCCTTGCCACTCTCGAGTTTTAGCGAGACAAATAAACAGTAATTGATATCTATTCTATATGAAGATTATTTGTCCCTGCGATTGACGTGGTGCCTATTTCTTTTTCCCCATTTAATTTGCCATTTAAAATGTAATTTAAACTTGGACGATCAAAACAAAATTCTGATCCGACCTCATTAAGCTTAAGTTCGGCCCACTTCCCTTTTGTCATTCAGTCCAGTCAGCCTATATAGTTAGAAACGGGCCCACCATTTGAATCTATCGAGAGCACATATATGTACATATATTTCGTCTAGAAATACGATGTATATCGTATTTCTAGATGATCCTCAATCCTTGCGTTCATATTCAACTCTTTTAGTTAAGTGCTCTTCATCCCTTAAACACCCCTATTTAGGGTAGAACGAAGTGTGCACAGGGTTACAGAGCCTACGGCATAAAATGGCAGGGGGGAATAATTGAGTCATCAATTGCAGCCCTTTGAGTGGATCACTGACTACATTGCAAGGGTGGGGAAACCTATCGTTTTAAAATGCTAACGTTTGCTTTTTCAAGGGGCAATGGTACAAAATCGACGCAACAATATGCCCAAAGCGCAAGAAATATGAGTAAAATAGAATTTCATTATCTTTATTCATGTAAGCTTTACAAAAGCACTAATGAATCGTCAGCAGGGTTTGCATACCGAGCCCGTTGGTGCGAAAACTATGCCACGGAAGTCCCCTTACATAAAATACCCGGTGGATGTCTAATGCTCTGTTCCAATATTTGCAAAGCGATCCGGTCTAGTTATGCATAGTTATAAATAATACGAGGCGTAAGCTAAAAAAGACCGAATGACACTTGATATGGAAAGTAAATCAGAGATTAGAATTAATGGCTCGTAGAAAAACGGATAGTCATTTTTGATACATTAGGAAGCGTAAAATATTGGACCCGGGCACCGGGCCCGGTTTGCGAACTCTAATCGTCATTGCAAATTCAGTATTCTACCGCCGCTTTCGGAATGTAGATCATGTCGAGAAGAACCGGCAAGATGCAGATATAAATGCTTGATACACGTCGGACGAGCGCAAGTCTTGGGTGTTCAGTCCTTGTTCTAAAAAAATTCACTGTGTCTGAGCTACAACCAATCAAAATAAGAATGATGATTTCGAGTTTCGGTAAGGACGTTTCGGACGCTAAGCCGTTTGTTCTTACAATGATTCCTTATAGCTTACTTTCCCTTGAAAAGATGGTTGAGGCCAGAGGTCAACTGACAGTTTAAAGTGGACAGGGTCTGCCCAGAGACGGGAGTAAGGTCTGCTCCCTGGGAATCCCACACATACTGTAGTCACCCTTGACAGCGTTAGAGTGAGCAAAGCCATGTTGCAAAAAAAGGTTAAATGGCAATCGCTCTTATGTTATCAATAAACAGACTCGTCAAAATAGGATCATGTCTTCAAGGGATTTAATGGACGCAACCAGGATACAAGCTAGTTGGAAGAATAGTACACTCCATTTCTCCGATTCCTGCAGCAAAAAAGTTCCGGAATTCCCTATCAAAGTTTGGTCTTTCGCACACATCTTCGATTCCTTGAGCGACTTTTCCCATTCCTAACTTTGACCGCCCTCTCTCTCTTGCCGTCTTTTAATACCCAATAAACATTTTTCCTGCTCACAATTTGACGTCAGCTTACTTTAAACATTCGCGGACCTGTTGCGGCGACATTCCGTACGCTAGGCGACGTCGCTCGCGTCATTACATCGCACGATTGGTTTCGTTCGCAACTTTCCTCCGGGGCAACTATTGAAAGGCGAAACTTATTCGAGACGATATTTCTGCAGGAAAGTTTATCCGTAATCGACTTCTGTGTTGTATATCGGTGTGATGTTAATGGATGGTGGTATTTATGTTGAATGGCTTTGAAGGTCGGGTTGATGATTAATGTGGAGTTGTGTTTGTCTGTGCTTTTTGTTTGATTTTGCTAGTTCTTTTTTGGGAATTTAGTGTTGCATTATTTTCTAAAGAAATAGTACATTTTCATCTACCCTTGCGGCGTGGTATTTGAACACATTAGCTTCACGTATTCGGCCCTTCCAACTGACATTTTCAATCATTTCTTCAACAAATTTACCACGGGCCGATAATTATGTAGTTCTAAACTCATACGGTAGAGGACTCTTGGTTAAGGCTAAGAAGTTAATATAACATAAAAATTAACCACCTACGATAACTTGCGGTTAGCTCAGTTGTATTTAAAAAACTTTAAAACGAAAACAATGAAATTGTTAAAATATTCTAATAAATATGTGTGTAATGAAGCTACATTATAATTAGTTTGCCATTATGCCTTAAGTAAGACGTGTTTTATTTTCACCTGAATCAAAACTGCAAGTTTATTGTAGGCCTCGCCATTTAAAAACATTTTATTTTGATACCGCACTATTTGGTCGATGAAAAATTTTTAGATCCTTGGATATCGTTTTTCCAAATGAATGCGATTAAAAGCACACCAATCGGATGTGCATTTTGGACTTTGCACTGTTTTTTTAGACTTGTCTTGGGAATAATAACTAATTAGGCACTTCCAGTGTTTACTTGATGAACTGTCGACCATATTCGAAAGCTCAGACTATTTAACTGGACTTGGAATTGCCCTTAAGTCAAAAGAAAACTTAACTAGTCCATTTCTTGACTAGATTCAGTATCAAAAAATATGATAAAGCTATGTCCTTAACTCATGTTCTTCCACCGGGAACACAAAGGAAACCAACCAATGAATTCAAAGCATTCCCGAGGCGTCCTGGCGCGTGCCAAGTCGTGGACCTGTTGCGCCCTTCCTTAATATATTCGTTTCATCTGTGGTCAGGATAAATGAGAGGTGGCGTTGTTTGGTGTCTTGACCTTATGACAGGTGTGTACTTTTTAATAGCAACTGGACTTCTGTTGCGAAGTGTGTTTCTGCTTTCGCGTAGGTATTATCGCGTATTATGATCTTTATTCGGGATATAGATAACACGGGTTGTTCGGTGCTTTATAGCTTTCCAAAGATTCCGTGAACGTGGACATTCTATGAAAGAAGGAAAGAAGGTACATTTATTGACCATTGTTAAGGACAATTGAAAGGTACATAATAGATCATTGACCCTCAAAAAGGCGCTTAGTGAACTTTTACAGTAGGAGTGTAAAAATTTAAATGCTTATGAATTTTGCTCTTGTGGCCATTTTGCGAGATTGCAATTTGTGTCAAAAAGTAAATTGACATGAAAAGAATCGCAACGTCTTAATTGAACAAAACTACCACGCTTTTAATTGAAAAAGGGCATCAGTTCCAAGTCGTCTTAAAGTCGCCGTAATCGTCCGATATCCCCATTAACCCAACGACATATCCCAACTTGAAGTATCCCATAACAGTGACCGCAGACCATCAGATTTTCCCCATTACAATTACACATTCCAGTATGTTGGAGGGGAGGTATTGGGGAGGGGGGTTAAAGTTAGCGCTTCGAGCGTTGTGCGCAGCGGAAAACAATTTTAAGTTGTCATGAGCGGCGTACGTCAGATTACACGCGCTATGTAACTCAGTTGAGTCAGCGATAAAAGTTTGGGGTTCGGTTCGAGAGGATGTGGTATGTGTGCTAGCGGATATATTACATCAATGATAGTTTTAGAAAAGTAGGTAACCGTAAATTTGTTTCATACGATAACAGTTTATTCGGCCTCCGGGGCCGAGAGGTCAATGGGCCGTGTCTAAACCTATCAAAACCGAACTTTTCTTTGCACGTTGTCTCTGGTCTGGGTGTGGTAGTGTTATTTCTGATATCTGTGACATAAGTGCATTAGCTACTTAACATTGAAGCACAGAAATGGATCTGTTGTTAAATGGATAGAAATATATACTTTATTGCAGAAATTTGTTTTAAAGACACTTTATAAATACAATTTTGGCAGTCTTATTACAGTCCAATACATAATGTTTTTTTTTATTATTTTAGTGCGCAACAAGTGGTCTTAAGTCACATGCAGGAATACCAGACACAAAACAAAATCAATTATGTTTGGTACGATTAATACAATACTCCTGACGTCTCCACCACTCAACGTTTGGGTAGTGCAGAAAGTTTGATTATGGGTGCGTTTTGAGCTGTTTTACATTTTACTTTTTTTTTACTTAGCCTATAAACTGTCCCACTGCTGGGCAAAGGCCTCCCCCATTCCCCCATACACTTCCATCGCTCTCAATCAGGTGCCAAGTCTTGCCAACCTTGAGAAAAACGGTCCAGGTCAAAATGCGTTGGCGTGACATTTTACTTATGTACTTATATTGAATTTTCACGAGATACACGAGTTTTTAAGATATATAATCGGGTAGTACAGCCAGTCATAGCCAAACGTGTGATGACAGTTGTCTTTAATTTTTTGAAAGTCATAATCAATAGTTAAATGCTCTCCGCTTCCAGTGAAGCCACGGTCCATAGCAAAGTTGTAACTGCCCAGCATATCGCGCGTTTGGACTCCCGGCTCAGACCCGGACTTACTTCACTGTTAATAGCTCACTTTACTTACTTGTGCACTTAAATTGCATGTGTTTTAGTTTCAAGGAGTTTAGTTCAGGGGTGCAGTTTGGGACACCGATAAGAGCAATGAGACGTGTAGTACTTTAAAGATGGAATCCGGTTGGTATTGCCAGTGGTAGTAGATTCGAAACCCACCCAAGGCAAACATTTGATTAACTGTTGTGTTTACTGTGTGAGGTGTTTGAAGAAAAAAAAATTGTTTTTTCACTCACCTGGTTTCTTTTATTAGCACATATGCTATTTTATTTTTCATCATATTTAATTACCAAACACCATTTCCATGACACAAGTGTTTCTTTTCCCTAGAAATTAAATCTATAACATACACTAGCCGTTGCCCGCGACTTCGGTCACTGTTTTAGAGATGTGAGGTCTGTTTAGCTACCAAATTCTATTAAAATCCATTTGTGTGAAAGAGTAATAAATATTTCTACTTCTAACTTTCACTTATTAATAATTGTGTAATTGCTGTTTACTTACTTATATGTTTGTTTCAAAACGATTCATATGTACCTACTACTGATGTAATATACATAAATAAAATTTATTGATTGATTGGTATATAATACAAATACATAATACGTCGTGTAAAAGTGTTAGTTAGCCCTTAAGCTAGGAACTCATTACCACTTAACATCAGGTGGGATGAGGTCAATCTTGAAGTGCGTTACAAAAAAAAAAGATCCATGTAGATATTTTTTATGCCTTTATATGTATGACAATATGGTATCGTTTTCAAACAAAAAATAGGTAACCATTATGAATTTCGTATTTTTACTTACACTACCAAAAAGGGTAGAGATTTCCAAACCAAAGAAATCATAAGCATATCTAGTATGTATACTAGACATTCGATTTATGTATCGATAAAATATCACCCCATAGTTACTTTCATCCTCAATGTTCGACCGATTTCGATATATCACGCAACGTCTTTATCTCGATTCCCCAGGGGACTGTTTATTTTTTCGAGACTCGATGCCTGACCGATATTTTCAAGAAATCGGTACATGGAGAATATATAATACTTCGGCTACTGATTTACCAAACATTGACGTTAAATTTTGGCATCAGAGCGATTAGAAAGGTTTTTTTTATTTTTAAAGCATTTTTTATTATAATTAGATATCTGATCATGTCTTCAGTAGATCAACAATTTCAAGTAAAGTATGATAAAAATGATTGGCTCCCCCATCGTTACTCTATGTATAGTTATAATCATAAGTTTATATACACCTTGTCACATTAAATATCTGCATAACGGAGTAAGTCAGTTAGACAGTTCGTTTAATGTGACAAGGTACTGAGTCGCTTGCAAGCTAAAGACGACTCTCACTCGACCCCTGCTACTAATGTAGCACCCCCCACGAGCTCTGAAATCCTTACTTACACGCTGTATAGACAAAACCACGTCAGCCTACTAACTTTGGATTTTGTACCGCCGTAAAAAAAAAATATTTATTTATATATTGGCTCGCGCGACCCTTATGTCTTGCTTATAAGAGTTAATATTGAATTGCAAGTGTGTTAACGTTGACGTGTTGTCTTTGCAAAAAAATCGAAACGTTCAAGTGGATATTATGAATTAGAAAAGTATTTAAATGACAAAAAAGTTTGGACCTCTTTAAGTGTGTACACTAGATCTTATGCTCCGTAGTATGCATGATTTTATATTTTCATAAAAAAAGTGCGCCAGACAACCACACCAATCACCTGGTCTCAAACTAAGGTTTTCCCTTGTACTATGAGTACCAGACAACGGATACTAACTGGGGGCGTCATCCCGGCACACTCAAACTCAAATCAGTTTAGAAAAGTTCGTTTGCCAATTTGACCTAACCGGGGATCGAACCCGGGACCTTAGCCACTGCGCTACCGAGGAAATTACTAACGAGGAACTTATTTTATATTTTAATTTTTGAAAAGAAAAAGTAACTATAATTTCTTGTCGATTATCGACATTTCAAACACGGCACTAGTTTTGCTTCAATCTGACAATTCATAAATGCTTTAGTAAAAGTGAAAACACAAACAAAGACATCTTCTATTCTTTTCTGTCGTCGCATAATTTCCCACGTCACCTATCGTCGCGTTTTTTCTCGAAAGCTCGTCGACGTATGCACTCAAAATTTGAAGAGTATTTCCGGGAATAGTTTCCCTGAATCCAATTAAGGGAAGCACGGAGGATCATTTCCCTAAGGACCTTTTAGGGCGGGACGGCTGGACCGAAAACCGCGTAGGCATAAATATCCTCTGTGTGCGAGATCGTGTCGCGATATCGTTTGATGTTCCGATCCGTGCCGACTGTGTGAAAAAGTCGAAAATGTATTGGATTGCACTCTGGCATACCTATTTTACTATTTTGGATTTTTTGAAGAAAGCGTTTAGTAAATGAGTTCAAATGTAAGATAATATCTGATGACTGCGACAGACGGTAGACACGTTTTTAATATCTTTTAATACAGTTTGTTCATTTTCAGTTAATTCAGGTTTACTTTGAGAGTATCAGGCCGCGACTTGGTCCGGTTGGAACGTATTTGATATAATTACTTCATATCAATAATTATTTTTTTTTTAATATAAGTATACTTAGTTAGCAGATATACTATCTTAGTCTATATGTCAATTAAATCAATTACATCGATAGTATTTCTTCAAAACATTATATCGATACTATGTATCTATGATATCGATTATATTTTAAACTAGCTGTCCCGGCGAACTTCGTAACGCCTATTTTTTTAGTTTCTAACCTTTTAAACCTACCCTGGACCTCCACAATTATTTCAGAACCAAGATTAGCCAAATCGGTCTAGCTGTTCTCGAGTTTTAGCGAGACTAACGAACAGCGATTCATTTTTATATAAGATGACTTTGCATTATTGTAAGCGATTCACATTGATTAGCGTATAGTAAAGATAGGAATTGAAATAATCGATTTTATCGAGCGATCCTATTGTTAGTCCAAACGATTTTTGGATTACTTGGGCCTCTTTGACACCATATATCAATAATTCGATGCAGAATCGATTATAAGGCGAAACATGAGTACCTAGTTTTTCATATTCCATCTATGTAGGTAACTATTTTGTAATGTGATGTGCAATAAACGATTGATTGATTAATTCATATGGCTACTACTGACCAGCAACTCCCACTCTCAGCCTTATCACCCCCAATAGAAGAGCGACGATGCACGCGCGATACGTGAAGGTCTCGCGTTCGAGCCACATTTTTCTGTGTCTTTAAAATATATAAAAGTTCGTTAGTACGGTTTGAAGCACTATAATTTTTTTTTATCATTACTTACCATCAGGTGAGACTAAAAAAAATAGACAGCACATATCCGTAAGTCCATCAATCATCTCAATCACCGGTTACTACGGCAACGGTGACAATTTTTCGGCCGACGAAGTTCAAGGGATTACTTTTAACTTTTCTCATCTCACTTCGTCTGTACTTATTACTTGGATCATCCATCACGTGCGAGTGGATTATTGATCTGTTCTCATTTCTGGCTTTTTTTCACTTCGCTCCGTCCTCTTACCGGCTACGAGTCGAACTAAGTTCGAATATTTCAACGATATTGTCTCTAGGGACAGTCGATATTTGGAAACATCGAACTTACAGTGTCGATGGACGATTATATCGACTAAAAACATCGATAAAACTAAAAACATCGATGTTGTCTGGCCTCTGATTAGGTTTAACGTCTAGCATCGAAATATAAGCTGAGACCAAAGTCTTAGTGCGCCTTAGCATGGAGATAAACGTAACTGAACACTATCAAAGCGGCCACCAACATATGGCAGACAACGATGTGCGTAGCTTAACTTTTGTATCGTTTGCGTTGCGTTGCTACTACGCTACAGGCTCATTATTCAACCCATACAACAAACGTAACTCCGAAAATCACTTTACGAAACTTCTTTCGTCGGAGTGTCGTCGTAACCGAACGCCTCATATAATTTGCACAAATCCGAATCCAATTTGTGCCCTTCGTACTAACTCTACAACGTGTTTGTAGATAATTTTACGATCATCCGAAACGCATAAAAGTGTTCGAAACTCCCGTAACTTATAATGCGTGTTTGATGGATGCGGGAGTGAGTCGAAACTGAGTTTGCTTGCCGTAACTTTATGTGCGTAACTGGTTGTTGTAAGTTAGACGTGTCTGACTGTGCGTGTGTTTGTAACTACCGATCTAATGAGGCAATTTTAATTTATAACCGCTAACGCAAAAAGGACGGGATTAGCTTTGACGTTTTTATCTGTCTGTGAGTGTGGTCTTAACTGCCGAACTGATGAACCAATTTTGACATTTAACTCCCACTGCAAAAACAATGGGGTTCAATTTGACGTGTCTGCCTGTCTCTGTGTGTGTGACTTTACTATCTATGGCATCATAGATCTCGAACGGATGAAACTACTGTGATGCGTTTTTTTATTTTTTAGACTTTTCTAGCTTATTATACTAAAACGGTACAGGGAAATACTTATTGTGGTTTGTGGGTAAGGTATCATACCTTAACTACGGTTCAGCACACCAATTTTTTTTTGACCAAGAAAATCAAAGATTATACTAATGCGTGTTCACGTTGTAGTTAGCGTAAGAGAGGTTAAAACTTACCCGTTTGATATTGGCAAGGCATTGTTTAATTTGCTGCAGTTATATCCAGTTCAGTGTAAGATGGCCACACGTTCTGTTTATAGGGGACGGGATACGAGACTGTATTGATTGTTGTATTTGGGTTAAGTCTAATACACTGTGGAAAAATAATACGTATGTGAAAAATGTGAATTCTTAGATTTATTTTTTCATGTTAAAAAAATCTTATATTTTCTCATTTCAAACAATAGATTTAAAAATAATATATTTGGTGTTTAATTTTAACATGAGTTAACATTTAATTAAATACATCTGTTTTAATGTTTTTCTAAGTTAAACAAACACATGCGTTATATGCCATCTAGTCGTATATGAATCAAATAAATTAAAACATAAAAAAGTTATTTTAGTTGCAGTAGAAAAGTTCTTGTGAGACTCGTATAGAAAATAACGTTAAACGAGTTCTTAACTACAGTTAACATTTTTCTTACGGTCGAAATCACGTCAAGACTACTACGCTTTGGTCTTTTTACCGGTCTTATGTCGAGGGTATAAAGACCAAAATCGAACTGCAAGTGTTTACCTTGATGTGCTGTTCACTGTGTTACTACAACAACCTATTACATTCGTATTTGTTTTACCAATAAATCTTTCGATGCCATGTCACTCAGTTTCCTTTAAAGTCGTATATCCCACAATCGTTTTATACTATGTGGGCCCCCTATTCAACCCCGGGCAGGAAGTTTCGCCAACTTGTGGAGGGAAAAAGTAAATCTTTGCACGCCACTATCGCCTTTGACGACAAAATGAAAGTGCCGATCCGAGTTCAACTTAACAGATTTAAGTTTTACAAAAGCTTCACTGAAGTTACTTACACGAGTTTCTTTTACTTTGTGACAGAGGTATGTGGGTCACCAATGGGCTGCCTAGGCCGTTTGTTAAACGCCTTCATTCAATTAAAAGGCTGGAGAAAACTAGCAAATAAATGAGCGCAATGTTTAACAACTTTGCTGAATCTCATGTAATCATTTTTTAAATAGATACATAAATATTGGACAACATCACATACATTGCTCTGATCATGTGGTAAGTAGCTTAAGCACTTGTGTTACAGAAATCAGAAACAACGAAGGTACCACAACTACTAGACCCGAGACAACATAGAAAAGTTCGTTTCCCATATTGACCTGACCGGGAGTCGGAAACCGAGATCTTTCGCGCTTTGGCCGCCTACTTTAGCCACTGCACCACCGAGGTCGTCACCGAGGTTGTCGTCGCTTTATAATATTAGTAAAGATGTAATTTACATGAATAAAACGAAACCTCACTCTCATTCGTGGTTCTTCGCAATTGTAGCATTTGTTAGCTGCGTTAACAGCCTCGTAATCATTAGAGGGACCCCACACTAGCGTCTTTCGAGCGTCAGCGTCTTGCCGCGTCGACGTTGTTTGGGCGTTGCGTCGACGCGGCGCCCGCCAAGCGTCGGCGCGGCGTTTGAGCGGCGCTTGCGCTGGGCGTCCTTCGCACATCGCGTTCGAGCGTCGCGCCGCGCTGATGTCATGTACAGTCATTTCGAAAATGGAAATGTAAGATTTGAACGCACAATATAATGTTTTATATTGCAGTGATAAATTAATGCTTTCAACTTGTAAAGGAAAAAATATATTTTACCTATTTGACACATGGCACGAAAAGGCAACTTTAGCATTTATTTTCTCGAAAACTAAAAGTACTTAATTGAAAATGGGTTTCTTCGGCAATATGAGCTAGTATTTTAAGCTACATCCATATTTGCTATCAGCTAAAAAGTCTTCTGCCTACTGATTCTAAAACACGGGCGGGCCGAAACAATTGAGTTGATCATTGTACTGTTGTCAAAATAAACGCTGCGGCAGGCGTCGGGCCGGCGCGGCGCCTGTGGAGCGCAGTCCTGGCGTTCGTCATTTCGACCGCGCCGCGGCGCAAGCGTTGCGTCGGCGCCGCATCGACGTTGCGTCGACGTCGCGTCGGCGTTGCGTCGACGTCGACGCTCAAAGAACGCTAGTGTGGGGTTACGCTTAATAGAGGCTCCCTTTATGCTGGAGACGCTTCTCGGAGATTAGCCTGTGTGCACAGGAGCCTGTAGGCTTTTGAGGATCGTTTGGCAGTCGGTGAACATGACAATTGGTTGCGAAACACTAAATGGTGTAACGGCTTTGGCTTCTGTAGCGTTTGCGTGGGATGAACTTTTAATTAATACAATTGTATGAAAACATTGCTAATGTAGTTGGTTGATAAAATTAAACCAGCACTTCATCTGTTTGAAAACAAAGTAGCTTCTTGATATCTGTCACTGTTGAAGCTTATTTTGCTTTTTTCGTAGGTATTATTACTACTGTAGAATCTGTTTGTTTAATATGAATGTACTTGCGGTCCCGGCGAACTTCGTTTCTCACGGAGCCCGAGAACTTTCCAACGAATGCAAAACCGTGGAAATCGGTTCGTGCGTTCTGGAGTTCTGGAAGGAAAACCCGACTTATTTTTATATAGCAGATATTCATTTTAATAATACGTACATGCGTTTACGTACGTACTCTAATAATAGTTGAAGTATGTTCATTATTAGCAGTTTAACTATTGCTTATTCTTATATAAAGTTCATCCACCACTATATTTATCACTCAAATCTCTAGACTGCTGGATAATCGTACTGAGAATTTAGTCTGCCTTTTCCATTTCGTTTTATATACATGTGTTTAATATTTAGTACGTATGTATATTTTATATATATAATATTCAATTGGTAATACCGGTGGAATTTGAAAATATTGTTTCGTTTTAATTCTAAAATTAAGTTCTTAGTGACATAGGATGCTTCATATAAAAACGAATTGCTTGCGTTTATAGAATTATGAATTTGTTAAGTGTAACACTTTATCCTTTCTTAATATCATCTCATATACGTAAGTTTACATTTTATTAATAAAATGCACGGTGATGAATACTTTCATATCACTTAACCTCTCGTCAAGCAAGTCAACAGTTTGACGTGTTGAAACATGGCCGTCATAAAACGTAACTTAACGCAATTTCGCCGGAAAGTGTTTTGCCAGAGGAGGCGAGATAAATTTTATTCTTATGAGTGCTTAAGGAGTTTCACGGCCGTCTGTTTGCGAATAACTCTGATGATACTGGGTATATTGTCTGGTTTTATTGATTTCTTCTTTGGGTATGAAAATTAATAAATAATAAATAAATAAATATTGCACAACATCACATACATTGCTCTGATTCTGTGGTAAGTGGCTTAAGCACTTGTTTTACAGAAATCAGAAACAACGACGGTACCACGACACCCAGGCCCGAGACAATATAGGAAAGTTCGTTTCCCATATTGACACTACCCCGGTAGTGTCAATCGAACCCGGAACGTTGGTAGCGACGCCAAAGTCCGGCACGCTCACCTCTCTTCTACGGAGGTCGTCAATACACACAAATACAAATGACATATGAAAATGATACATGCTGACCCCGGACGGACAAGAGAAACCAGAACTAGGCAATCAATCAATTAAATATTTCTTTATTCAAGTAGGTTACATGTAACACTTTTGAATCGTCATTGAATACAATGTAAAGTGATTCTAATGCCGGTTCGGAACCTATATCTACCGAGAAGACACCGGTAAGAAACTCAGCAGATTAATTGCATGTACAATGGATAATAGCCTAGGTCTTATCTAAAGGCTTAACTTATCTTCCAAAGCATGGAATAGTCATCCTTATTGAACAATTAGGTGATTCAAACAATGCTCTAACTGGGCTGGAAAATATCATAGAGTAAAAGTGTTTTCGGGATTTGAACCCACGACCTCCAGGTTTTTGAGCTTAACGTTTTATCGGAGGCGGTTATTCATCAATTTCATTAGTTTAAGCTTACTTTTGAAAATATTATCCCTTCAATGAAACACCGGCTCAAACTAGCCAATAGCAGATGAACTTCCTCAACTCTGTAAGTGCTTGTTAAATTTTCACCCATGGCTACACTCGCCTGCGCCATGGTACTGTGAAACGTGATCGTAGTATATTAAGGGATGCTGAAGTTAAGGCTCATGTATCCCGGCTAGAAATATGAGTGACTTCTTCGCCGCCGATCTTGTCCGCGACTTATGCCCGGTTCCAACAGAAATAGAATAGGATAGAAAATGTCTTTAATTATAGAAATATTAATATTAATAAATAAATATTAATATTGGACAACATCACATACATTGCTCTGATTTTGTGGTAAGTAGCTAAAGCACTTGTGTTACAGAAATCAGAAACAACGACGGTACCACAAAACCCAGCCCCGAGACAATACAGAAAAGTTCGTTTCCCATATTGACCCGACCGGGGATCGAACCCGGAACCTCAGAGATGACACGACGCCAAAGTCCGGCACGCTCGCCTCTCGGCTACGGAGGGCGTCAAAATTATTTATTACTAGCTGAGCCCGCGACTTCGTTCGCGTGGACATCCTTTCATGGTCGGTTTTACCCCTTTCTCCCCTAATATTCGAAACAAAAAGTAGTCTATATTTTAATCCAAGTTTCGAGCTATATTTGTGCCAAATCTCATATCTCTAACTTCAAAAATAATCATTTTTCCATATAAACTTTCAAAGCCCACACCCCCTTATTTTCTAATTAAAAGTAGCCTATGTCCATTCTTGAGATTCAACGCATACCTATACCAAATTTCATCAAAATCGGTTGAGAGGTTTAAGCAGGAAAGCGTAACAGACGGACAGACAGAGTTACTTTCGCATTTATAATATTAGTAGGGATTAGTTATTCATTACCCATATTTTCCATCGGCGTTTCAGACTTCAATAGCTCTTATTCCACGAGAAACTATAACATTTGTTGTAAAGCTATTGTTGAGTTGTAAGTTGTGTGAGAGATTATTATTTGTGTTTCAAACTCGTGTACGTATGTATTGTGCCTATTTAAATGGTATTTCAATTGATGACGTATTGGTTTTAATCAATAAGTTTGTTGATTTGTTGAACAATGATTATAAGGTTACATACAATTGAAATGTTGAGACCATTTACTACAATTTTAAGGTATCAATTCTGTAACTGGTTTTATATAAAATGGCCATATCGCTTTACTGCCATTCATTTTCATATTACTATGTTGAAAATTCTCCAAAGGTATTTATTAGTCACTTTGTTGAGAATTATAATTGTGAAGTGTGAACTGATCACAAACTTATTAAAACGTTAGTAAAACTTATTTAATCCTAGCAACGTTTTGGTTTCTTTTTTTTATTTCCTAAAAATATCATAATAATATGTTATATATGATACCTGACTGAGATATATATAGATAGATATCTGCGGGGCCTTTGCCGGAATTAGCATAATTTGGTAAATATAGAGACGATTCATACGCGTTACTGATATATATGAATAAAAAGATTTTACTATTAACTTTCTTCTAGTTTTGGGCTTATTTACCAAAAATCCGTATTACAAAATAGTTTTTTTTATTCCATTTACGCTTGTATATATTATGCCTAAGCGTAGACTACATAAAATAGATAATTCATTTGTTGTTTTAAGCATAAAAATGTTTAATAAACTCCCTCAAGTTATTGTTGAGATACCTTTGTACAAATTTAAGACATTTGTCAAACGTTGTCTTTTGAAAAAAGGCTACTACAAAGTAGAAGAGTATGTGAATGACAAGAACGTGTGGATCAATAACAAGTCTGCGCGCCTGTACTTACGTGTTTTATAGTATTTTAAAAATATATAACGCATTTTCTCAATCAATGTCAGAATTGGGCCTCGATGACGCATGTAAGTCATATAGTTAATTTAATTTAATTCACTCAATCAATCAATAATTGATTTTAAATTTTTATTTTACAATTGACAAACTAACTGTGTGTCTTAGTGTTATTAGTAATAGTGTAGCTTTCATTTGTAAAAAAAAACTACTGAGTTTCTTGCCGGTATCTTCTCTTTTGTTATAGGTTCCGAACCGGAGGTAGCTTCATTTGCTTTATATAGAGACTATTCATAAGTATTACTAATGTAATCTATGTGAATAAAAAATATTGACTTTGACTTTGCAACATCAAAAAGCAAAAAAACAAATCTACAACTTCAAGTTTTGCTTTTATTTGCACTTGCAGTTTCGAGTCATCAATCTTAGCTTAGGCTAGAGCCGGGGCGAAACTTAAGCCATTTGTCAGCGGCTAGACTTACAGTGTATCGACTACGGCAGGCTGATGTGTGCATTGGAGAGCGTCATTAAGGTGCAATTTGGCGTAAATATTTATATTTTAAACCCGACGCAAAATGACGAGTTTTTTTATAAACTTGGCGTGTCTGTCTGTCCGTGGTATCTTGTCGGTCCCAAACGGATGACCGATTTTGTTTTTGTTTTAGGTAAATTGTCGGTAATTTTCTTGTATATTTTTTATGGATATCGGTCCAAGATGGCCGCCACAAAATATCGGTCAATATTAAATATATAAGACTGCCTCAATATAGGTATCGAAGAAAAGGCTAGATATTGCCCCCGCCGTTGACGATTTGTCTTTTGAAATATCCCAAATGTGACGTTATTTTAATAAGACCATTGAAGTCTTAGAATATGGCTGGTGTATGACACGCCACGCGTTTTCATCCCATTGAAACTGTTGTGTTTAAACTCTAAAAGCCTTCCCACAGTTTGCAGCTGCTTTCGTTATAGCTAAAACTCCAACCTATATGAACTTGAGTCCGGGAAATAGGTGGCAAGCAACGCGAACGTAGTATGATTTCGTAAATAAACCAACTGTCAATATACAAAATAGGCCGCCCATAAGAGCTTGAGCTATTCGTGAAAAGCTTATGATTTTAAACTAGTTGCTGGCGCTCTCGAACAGAGCGTAAAAGGTACTTTTGCTTATCATTTGTGCAGTTGTTTGCATATCAAATGTTTTACAAAATCTGCTTTGATTGGTTTATTCTGCTGATCCTACTAATATTTTAAATTTGAGATTTTTTTTACGAGTATGAATATGATAGGTAGTATTTTATGCAAAAACGATAAATCAACCACATTTATCGTCAAGTACGTACAGAGATTACAAACTAATAAATATGTAGAATACTTTTTAACTCGAAACGAAGTCACTGACAACTGGTAGTATAATTAATCAAAAGTTTGACTGTTAATCAGAAAAACAAAAATGAATGGTTTAAAAACTTTTGATAGATTGATATTATTGCATGTTCGATTTGAATTTATTCATAATGTATACATATTATTTGTACACTTGCGACTTATTCATATTTATAACAAAAACAAACAAATTGAAATCGAATCATCTGATCTGATGCTAGTAAAAGAAACACTAACAGACAGAGACACTTACAAAACTGGCGTGAATAATGTTTGGGAAGCGCTCTTCCATACTGTACTATTATTTTAACTGTACTAATACAAAATGTGTCGTACACTGAATGTGGTCGCCGTAGGATTAAGGCGGGCACTAACTCGGACGGTGCTGTGGTTACGGCAAAAGCGCCCTAATTTGTTTGAGATTCAGTGTGTACAGTCAAAGGCACATACTATATACACTTTTGGTTTTGTATCGCTAATATATATAATATATATATATATATATATATATATATATATATAATAATAGGTAGCTGCCTGTGACGTCACAATCTTAGTTATCACCATGCTGAGTTTTAAAATTGCATTTTAAAGATAATTTCCAAAAAATAAATATTGCCCATCTATACTAACATAACGTCAACGCGCGTGCAATACCGCGTATGTAGCATTTGTCATAAAGATTAAATTTGTCTGTTATTTCATATTATTTCAATCCAAATTAGATCTTACGGGTAAATGTACTTACGCAGAATTGCACGCGCGTCGACGATAAGTAAAGTAAGCTTGGTTTGTTTGTTTGTTCTAATCTCCGGAACCATTGGTTCTATTTAAAGATTATTTTTGTGTTATATAGGCCGTTATTGAGGAAGGCTATATAATATTACGCTTCGACCAAATCGAGTGACAAATCAGTTAAAAATGTGGAAAAAACGAGGATGGAAGTATATTTCGTGTTTTTCGGATGATATACACAAATCGGGTTTGCGATCACCAATCCGCATTTGGCAAGTGTGGTGATAAAGCCATTACCCGTTGATGTATCGATTTAGTTCTTATGCGTACGACATAAAAGTGGTGCAGAGTCCAAATTGTGTAGTCTGCCGTGCTTTTGTCTGTACATTTTGTCATTCACACACAGCATATGCAAGCAGGCGCCCGTAGATGTACAACTAGCGCTAGTAGCACTCTATCGACGATATCGGATTACCGTTGAATGAATAGGAAACGGTACAAAGGGAAATGGGTGTAGCTTGATGACGCTTTTGGAACGGAGAAGCTGGATACAAGATGGTGACAATATTGAGCATTTTGACAATCCGTTTTGAGACAGTGCAAAACGTTTGTCGTTTATGTCTGTTTTGGGATATCGGGTTTCTGTCATTAAGATTTGGAATGTGATTAACATAAACTTCATTGAAAAGTAATAAAGTTCAAATTAATTCTACATATTAGTTAGAAATACCATCCCTGGACTTCAAAAAACATTAAAAAAAGAATTGCCAATATTGGTCCTGGCGTTGTTGAGTTATGCGCTTACCAACACATTTTGGAATTCATTTTTATAATATAGACTGTTGAACTGAAGATGATTTATGTGGTAAAAACTGACCTGGTCATATTTTATACCTCACCTCTCCTCAATTAAAATAAAATTTGAAAAGAAACTTTATATTTCGTAGATACTTAAATTAATTATTAATGATTTTGTAATCTCTTCCTAAGCACGGATTATTCAGTTTGCATGCACGCAACTTCTAGCCAGTATCTTCAGCTAATATCATACCCTGATAAATCTACACCCACCACATCTCACATTAGACACATCCCCCCTTCCCCCCACATCCTGGTAACACGCAAAGGCCCGAGATAACTCCGGCTCCGGACATCCGGAGATAAACTCTCAATATCGACAGACTAACGCCTCACTGTCGCAGATGAAGGTCCCTTAATGTTTGTGTAAGGACCCCTAATACACACTTGAGTTTATCTGACGGTTAAGATTCCAAAATGACGCCTGATGACTAGTAAACGGTGTTGATGATAGAAAAAAATTGCGTAAAGCGAACGAAAAAGAAGATAAACCATCGTCATATTGACGATCTTCGTAACCGAGCGGTGATTTGACTTTGAAGATGCGCTGTATCTGATGTCCCAGGTTATATTACCAGGTAAGAATGGAAAATTTACTTTGTTGTATCGGGTCTGAGTGTTATGGTGCCGTCGTTGTTTCTGATTTCGAGTTTCTGGCCGGTTCTTCTCGACATGATCAACATTCCGAAAACGACGGTAGAATACTTGTACTGACGATTCATAAGTGCTTTTGTAAAGCTTACATGAATAAAGATGTTTTCTATTATATTCTGTAACACAAGTGTAGGTACTTTACTTGCTACAGAGTTAGAACAATGTATGTGATGTTGTCCAATATTTATTTCTATTTATTTGAGAAGTGTTGTGTTACTCTGGTGGATAAGATTCAGCCTCAGCATTTGATACATCGGTCCATAGAGGTCGCTGCAGCGCTGGTATACTGGCCGTACCTTGAGTGAGAGACGATTAAGCCTTAATAGATAATAATAAGTAGACAAGGGCCGAGTACTTAGTTTTTACTTTGTACTCTGCGTACTTGGCAGGTTTTTTGTTCATTGTACTCTGCTTTATTAACTCTGTTTCAGAAAAAGCAATAGGTATATTTAGGTAAATGCTCGGTTGAAAAAATTTAAATTAAATGTTCGTTAAATTATTGCATTTTTAATAATAAGTGGGTCTCAAAAGAAAATGCCGAATTAAGAAAGCCTTGAGAGAAAATAATTGCCTTTGACAAAGTTCTGCCGACCGTCTAGTTTGAACTAAAATCTAGGCAGACTGAAGTCTTACGTGTAGGCTGAAGCCCTAACTAAGGGCACTGAGTGTTTATCGGACAATAAGTCGAGGGGACGAACATTTTATAACAAGATTGTAATTAAAAAAGAAAATTGTGAAAAATAAGGTTTTTTTTACTTTGTTGCTACTATACTCTGTAGCAAGTAACTTAAGCACTTGTGCTACTATACTGTAATGAACATAAAATTAACTATCACTATATAAATTAAAAAAAATAAAAGTATTAAATACATATTTTAATTAAACAAAGGTGGTCCCCGTGATAAGGTACCTACCCAAAATGCTGGCTGCATTACCTCGCTGAATGGCGATTGAGAGACGCTGGGCAAAGTAGTTTGATATTAATAATATATACAATTTAATGATTGAATTTCAAAACTTCTACTAATGTTGTAAATGAGAAGGGTTGTGTAAAAATGTAAAGATATCTGGATGTATTTTTGTTCCTCTTTCACATAAAAACTGCTAAGTGGATTTGGTTGAATGTGGTAGAATTATACCTCCGTATGACTGACGACCGATATTACATCATTAGCCAAGAGGCGAGCGTGCTAGACGTTCACGTCGCGCCATCTCTGAGGTCCCGGGTTCGATGCCCGGTCGGTACAATATGGAAAACGAACTTTTGTATATTGCTTTGGGTCTGGGTGTTGTAGTACCGTCGTTGTTTTTTATTTTAGTTTTTGCTACTTACTTTGCGCAAGCATTTTACCCTAGAATCATAGCAACGTATGAATTTTTATCCGAATACAATTATTAAATGATAAAAGTTTAGCAATGTTTCCCAAACGCCGTCGCTATTACGCTCCGAGCACGTGATAATAACGAAATTTTCTTATTGTAACTTTGTTTATAGAGAAATGTTCGTAAATAAATCGTCCGCTGAATATGTTGATGATTACATTACTATCATATGTTTACAAACATATTGATTGAGCCAAAACATAAATTATATCTGTTCAGTTTTCTGCTCCATTTGGATAATGGGCCATATTCATAATATTATCATCTGCTTCAATCTTGGTAACCAATGTAAAGTGAATGAGCTAATATGAATCTTATTCTTTAAGCGTAAGAATCTAAATGCAGGAGCTGAATAGTAAGAACAAATTTCGTTTGAAATTTGAACCTTAATGCTTCGGCTTTAGCTTTTCAATGTTCAAGTTGCAGGTTCATGGTGTTTTCGCCAATTTGAATAAAGCCTAATCGTTTTGATATTGGTGTTTAAGGTACAAACAAAAGCACTTCAGGCTGCACTTTTTGATATTTTAACCGTCCTTATGTCATGCTTATAAGATCTGATATTGAACTGCAAGTATTTTTACTGACGTGCTGTTGAAGGTAGGTATTTCGTCAGGCTCATCATACAGATATTTCTTACTACGGATTCCGGTTTTGTGTAGTAAAATGTACTGTATTTAATTGTTTTAATTTGATTGCAAGCAAATAAAATTGCAAATGGCAGACCTGCTTAATACCATGCGGCAACTGATTAAACAAGCAGTAAAATTAAAAATACGTTAGTAAATAATACTTTAATTTTATATAATTAAAGAAATGTATCGTTGTTTTAATATAAATTAAAATTAGTTTTAAACAACATATATGGTTACAATATCTTCGATTTCAAAACTCAAAAATCTAACATACAGCCTACAAGCGATGTTTAAATTTGAGTTTAAAAACATATTTCATATGATGTATGCGATTGTGTATGAAAACGTGCGTATAGAATGTTGTTTAACAAATTTGCCTAAATTTGCAAAAAATATGAAATTTAATCATTAAACTCAAAAGCTGTTCGTAAAAACCAGCCAGTTCGTCATAAACACGATATCGCGAATCAACTGCGACACACAATCTCATCTAGGAAATTCATCTCTACATTAGAAATTCACTGCACCCCAACATTATCATTTCAAATGTGAACCTTAGCGCTTTGACATAAGGTGTTACGTTTTACGTGATTGCGGTTCTGCATCCTTGTCTAATGCAAACTTTGCTCATTTGGACCGCACGTTAGAGTAATTTTAACTAAACATTGATATCTAACGGCTGACCAACGTAAGTTTTAGTTAAGTTATATATGTACGTGTTGCTTTGATGTTACTTTTGAAGTCTATATAAACGACAAAAATGTTTGGGCTTGATAGAGTTATTTATGTACATAGGTACATGCTGTATTGCTTGTATGTTTTTTTTATTTATGTTTCCCTACTTGTAAATTTTGGAAAGAGCAACTATCAAGTTTCTCGCCGGTTCTTCTCGATAGCATCAACATTCATCAAAAAATGTTTCTGTTTCTAATATTTAGAGTTCGCTAGTACGGCGTATAGTACTATAAAAATAATAAAATCGATTAAGATGCCAAGTGTCTTCGATTCCGTGGTTTTCAAACATTTCTGCAACGAATTTACCACGGGCCGATAAGTATGTAGTTCTGAACATATTCGGCAGAAGGCACTTACCGAAAGGCTAACGGTTGATACAGCAGAAAAATTTCATCGCCTACAATAACTTGCGGTTAGCTCAGTTGGTAAGAGCAGCACGCGCTATACGTGAAGGTCGTGGGTTCAATTCCCGCACCGCAAGGGGAGATAAAATTTTTCTGTTTCTAATATTTAGAGTTCGCTAGTACGGCGTATAGTACTATAAAAATAATAAAATCGATAATTCGTGTGATGAATATTTGTGTTTATTCTGTGTCTGGGCGTTTGTAAATATATTTAAGTATATATTGTTGAGTAGGTATACAAACTCTGCATTACCCAATGGTTGACTGGTAGAGAATGTCCCTAGCATTATGTCCACCCATTGTACATTTTTGTGTAATAAAGTTTTGGTTCCGTTAATGCCGGATTCTTCATTAACCTTGCTTACGCTAATTACTTTCGGAATCAGAAATATTTTGATTTTTTTATTTTATTTATGAATTGTCTATATAAACCAAATGAAGCTACCTCTGGTTCGGAACCTATAATAATTACAAAGTATTTACCGGCAAGAAACACTGTAATTCTTCATACAAAAAAGCTGAAAGTTTATATCTAATTTTATTGGTACCAGAAATAATGGGTAGTCTGTGAATTACAAAATAATAACTAATTCAAGGAAAAAGACCATTATAATTAACCGTGGATCAGATGTATATGTGATGTTGCCTAGTTATTTATTTATTTATTACTTAAAATATTAATTTGGTCGCTCGTCAGTTTAATAGGAAACTTGAGGTTAGTACTATTTCAGCTCCCGACTAAATAGTACCTAGCTTAGGATGTTTTTAATATCGTGCGGATTTCATCACTCACTCGGGATTTCACGCATTACATCACATACTTGTATGAAAAGGACACTTGCGGGTGTCAAGCACGCGGAGCAATCTCCCGTGCGTAATGAAATCCACACGATATTAAAAACAGCCTCAGGCATATTAATTCAAGAGAGGTGGGGCATAGCGATTTATCGCTCGAACTGGAGCAGCCCGACTGGTGAAATACCTCCACCTTACAGAAGACCGCAGTCAAATAACAATCACTTCTGTGTTGTTGAGTTCCTGCGTGTGAGTAAGGTTTCCAGAGCTCCTGGGGGTTGCTACATTAGTAGTAGGGGTTTAGCCCTCAAGGTAAGGGCGACAAGTCCAGTAACAGCTTTATTATGCTCTACTTGTCGCCCTTAAGCTAGGACCTCATTTCCACTTAACATCAGGTGGGATGAGGTCAGTCTTGAAGTGCAATATGAAAAAAAAAAATTGTTCCTACTATAATATGATATATTGTACTAAAACCTTTCTCTTCAATCAATCAGTCTATTAAAATGACCTCACCAAATACTGTTGCCTTGTTTCAAACATTTAAGCATGTATACAGATAGATAGCGGGAACGGAATTTGTTGTAATAGTTACTATGTAGTGATCAATTATCCTGCTAAAATTCCTCTCAGATATCAAAACACATTAGTCGCTTTCCTAAGTCCCCTATTCATAGCCCCCACCTCGTCTGTGTCACAAATCACCGTCGCCGATAAGCTGTGCCATATCTGGCATGAACTAAAATATGTTCTGAACTCTGATGCTATCGGAGACATTACGGTGTATCATCCATCCAAAGGTATCAGCCATCACGTGAGAACACCTTATTGCATTAAAGTCCTGGACCTATTTTTGGAATGCACATTCCTTAGGTGGATATAGAAAACGTTATCTTATTGCTTTTTGTTGATAATTAAGTTATTTGTGTTCTATGTTTTAAGAATAATCCAATATAACAGTGTGTCTGTTTTCCTTAAGGTGATAATTGTGTGCTTCTGTTGAAAGAGATGGTTTTCCCTAATTCCGTACATTAAATGAGACTGCTCTGATTAGAAAAAAAACAAGTTGTTTCTTCAATGAATAAACTTAATGATTATTTAATGTACCACACATTTGCCCACGTAATTTTAAGCCCCTAGTATAAATCAGCACATAAATGCTTTCTAAGAGTTTAAATACATGATTTTGTATTGGTCACAGGCTTATATGCCACATACTCTGATACTGTAATCCGTGTGGAACACATCGTGTCTATCTTCTATTCACAGACACCAGGCACTTGAATATCAAAATCACCGCTCCGCATTCACACTCGCCTGATACGAGGTGCCATATCTGGCACTAGATACACAATTTATTTACAGGCAGTCAGAAAGCTAAGTTATATCGGCTTTATTTAGCATACAGATATACAGAGTATTACTGTAGCGTAAGAATTTATTTAATTAGGATAACATAGTTATGCCTGATCTCGCGACCAACAAAATGGATGTACAAATATTCGTCACACGTATTTTTCTTTCAGGCGGGGATCGAACGCACTTACCCTTGGATAGTATCACAGTCAAATTTACCCTAAGATTTACTGGGGTTAAGGTGGAGGTTATAGATAAGAATTTTTAAATGTATTTTACTCGTACTATGTACCTTATAGTACTGTCGTTTCGCCCATATTATTATCATGATTTCATTGGATTCTTGAGAAAACGTTTCTTCCTATCGGCCATCGGTTGCTCGTGCTACACGTCCCGCTTGATGACACTTTTGCAAATCATAGAGCTGTGTTTGTTACTTTGCGTCCGCTATTTCCTAGTTTCCATACTGCATTAATATTAAACTGTGCCCATATCTGGCACTAAACGGCCCATATCTGACGGATGATCCGTTTGTGTGCGGCCTGGCTCGGCGAGATAGACTGCCCCTAATGTTAGTGGCCTTTAGTGAGGAATCGGCGTTAAGTACCAATATTGTTAATGGGTTATAGCGGTCTTTACTGTCTTATGGTACGTTATATATGTGCATTGGTAGGTGTTTTTACCTACTTGACCATTGATAATGGCTTGAAGCCATAGTAAAGCGGTAGGCTCTCGCCGCTAAAAGAATGAATGATACTAAAAATAACTTTATTATACGTAAAATATATAAGGTGTTTTTAATCTATATTGAATATTTTGATCTGAAAATATATAGGTTTTGGATTTGATTGACCATCTAATCTATCTAAAACGAAATAGCTGTAGCTCGCGCATTCGTTCGCGTTACGGTCCTTGAACGTAATATTGCTATTTAAACTGAAAAATTTTTACTGAAAAATTATTATTTAATAGTTCAGTGTCTTCCGTCGCTACAATTAAGCCGTAATCAGTTCATTTTATATCAATAATAAATTTATTCACTTATTTTATCATATTTAATTTCATTTCTGTTTGTTTCAGGTAAGTGAATTCACATTCTACTGCTGGGCACAGGTCTCATCCCACGGACACCACTTTTATCATTAGGGACTCCCCCTCCCTCCTCCGAGTCGCTAAGAGCAGTTACGGTTATATATCGATTTTTTTCTTTCTTTTATAGTAGCTCAGTATATTGGCGGAGTAGTGTTGCCCAAATTCAGTCTTGGTCTTGCTGTCTTGGTCTTGTTCTTGCGTTTTTGCAAGACCAAGACCAAGAACAAGACCGCGTATTTTTAGCAAGACCAAGACCAAGACTGACCGTGCAAGACTTGAGCAAGAACAAGACATAGCCTGCAAGACTCTTGCGTCTTGCAGCTAGGACTTAGCGCTATTTCACGGAGTAGTTAGGTGTAACTGTTCGGTGTATAGGTAGGTACGCTTAGGAATTCTATGAGACGCAAAAAACTGTATCAAAGAATATGAAAAACTGGACTGGCATTACGACTAATACCATAAACATAGCGAATAAAAAAATATCTATTAAAATCAAACTGAGTGCATGCATAGTTATGTTTTAACCATCAGCACTTTGATAATGCGGCATCAAAGGTTTTGTACTTACTTCTCAAAGAAATTTGCCGCTTTTCGGAAGTACATGGTTATGATACACGCGCCGGCGGCCTCTTTTGAAATCTAAAACAATCGTTGCCGCCGCGCCGAAATCATAACATTTGACACTATTTGATTGCCGCCACAGGGCGTAGGTAATTGCAAGACTTGCAAGACTCTTGCTGCAAGACCAAGACCAAGACCAAGACTGGGAGCGCAAGACCAAGACCAAGACCAGGTGTATTGGCGCAAGACCAAGACCAAGACTGGCTAAGTCTCGTCTTGTTCTTGCATTTGGGCAACACTACCTCCCAGCCTGTTGGTAAAAGAGGAACCCACATCGCGATGACAACGGACTTGATACCGTAGTATCCTATCCATACTGGCCCGCAAGATGTTTCTTCACGCTCCTTTTGAAAGAATCCATGTAAAAGGAAGGAGGGAACCCATGAGCCAGCAACGAGTTCACTTCTTAATGGTGCGGCAGAGATAAGAGGTACCAAACTTTTTGGTTCGCGATTCGCAAAATATCGACGGTGAAGCGATGACATCGTTCGCCGGCTCTTGTGTTTCTATGAAGGAAAGGGGTGGGCGGAATAAGGGAAATTAACAAGTCGATTAATAAGTGAACTGACCTTGGTTTGTTTATAAATAGATCGAATACCTTGTTGTGACTCCCACGCCGAAGCATTCTCTTACAAATTTTTAATCCAAATCGCGTGGGTAGTGCCTTCTTTTAATATTAGAAATAGCACTTCCGCTAAAAGCTTCAGTTTTATTGCAAATCCTGAATGTTTACTTTGAAAGGAAATAATTGAAAATTCAATGAAGTAATTTTATTATGCCTAGCAAGATTTATATTAGCTATAAAATGTTGGCATACCGAACGTAGTATGCTAAAGTGATTGCATTAATTGGATGGAATTACGTTCAGGGTTACTTTCTAAGAAATTTTATTTTTATCCAATTACATAAGGTTGACCTCACAATATGTGTGTCTGTTTATAAATATGACAGCATAGCACTTTGTACGAGTGAACCGATTTAGATGAGTTTTTTTTATTTAAGAGCAGATTGTTTAGTGAATCTTCGACAAGTTTTTAAAATCGATTCAGCCTATTCAAAGTCTTTTTATTAGGTATGGCATAGATTTTAGTCGACCAGGAAGGAGTATTTGCCTCGTTGGTAGGTTAAATTAACTTTAACAAAACGACCATGAAACATTTAAACGGATTTTCGTTGCTTTTTTTTTATTTAATTTTGTGTATTTACAACGTGAGGTCAAAAATCTGATTTTAGAGTTGCAGATCGGGTAAGTATACAAATAACAAGGGGTTTTTAAGTCTGGGTTTAATTTTAAACTACTTGTGCAAGTATAGAAGTTATATGAATTACCAAAATTAAATATGTATTTAATCTTACATAACAAGTAATCAGTCTTGCTGGACTTGTAGAAATTATAAATTAAAATCGGGATTTACCATCCCTATCGGGTACAAATCGGGACGCGTCCCCATACCACTGAAAATCGGGACACCTGGCAACACTACTTAGTTTAATCAATGTTCCACTGGGCCAATCTTATGAAGGCATCACGATTGCTGCTGCGTATGTCAGCCCTGACGCACAGTGCAACATTTGCAAGCTTGTTACCACAAATAGACTGGTTTTATGGCGTATTAAACGTTTACTGGCGCCCAGAGTTCTGATAGAGCTGTCGAAGTATGAACTTTGGATTTACTCCAGCCCTCCAGCGGTTAGTAGTCGATTGGCACGAAATTAATTCGCCCGGACATGCGAATCGTCCCCTTTCAATAAAAATATTTATTGGTAGGCGTTCGCGCGTTAGATTATGACTGTCTGGACTGACCCAGTGCAACTGTTATAAATAAATAAAATAAAAAAAATCCATTCCTGTTCACTCCATAAACGACAAGTTATTCTTACAGTTAAAGAACTTGATTACATATGAAGAAGACAAGAACAATTTTGTGGCAAGTGTGGTAGGAAGGTTATTTGTTAAGTGTGGATGTGATGTGTATGTGTACGTAACGGTGTTTATAAATATCTCATTATTAAAAATACCAAATGTACTGTATCTACATTTCAAAAACGATAAACGATTGAGTAATAGATTACATGCATCGTCAAAATTTATATCAACCAAAATTGAAGCTACCGCCGGAAAATTCGGCGACTCAGTAGTTATTGTAATCTTTCTTTACTATATCAAGGACTAGAGAAAGGTTAAACCTATGGTGTGAAAATTTATTTATTTTTACTTACTATTGAACCATCAGTAATGTTATAATTTATGGATTTTCGTTCTTTATTTTATTATATTTTCACAAGCCAATAGGTCCCGTCGACGCTCTACTAAATCCCAGATTAGCATTATCGACTACCCTAGTGTATTATTACTGGTGTGAGGGGGCGCATTGTTGCTGGAATTGTCGTAAAGTCTAAAGTGGTAAGTTAATGTATACAGAATTGACCTGAATTAATAAATAAATATTGGACAACATAATATAGGTATAATGCCTAACGTAATTAATTCTGTGGTAAGTAGTTAAAGCACTTGTGTTACAAAAACCAGTAACAACGATTGTACCCCAACACCCAGACTTGAGAAAGTCTTTTTTCGATATTGACTCAAACGGATATCGAAACCGGGACCGTAACCCTTGACGCTATGCCAAAGTCCGGCTCGCATGCTTACTGGCTATGGGCGTCGACAAATAATAATATAATGTTGTAAAACATTTAATTTATTACTTTGAAATAATCACATTTTCCATTAAAAATGGAATTTCTCTTGCTGTATATTAACGTGTATATCAAAAGAAATCTGCTATTAGATATTATTGCAAGTAATTTAGTGCCTATTAAATAACTCAATAAAATACAAAACCAATAAAAGGAAAACAGAAATGCAATTTGTTAATTTAAAAAAAACAACTCTCATATCCCGAATTAATGACAGCACGTCACAAGAATGATTCACGGACAACGATAAAAAAATTTAACGACATGTTAAAAAGGATCGTTAAAAATAATTTTAACGGGATCTTTATGATTTCCCGTCGTTACTTTTAAGTGACATAAAGTGAGAGTATACGGTACCGTCGTTTGAAGATATTACACGAACATATTCTGTTGATATGGTTCAGAATTTCTAGTTTTCATGCAGTTATGTCAAGTGTAGCGAAGAATACAGTAATCAAACTGTTTTATAATGACACTTAAATATCTATAATATTTATTAACTTTATTGTTAGTGAGTTGAACAACAACTTGACCCGATACATAGTGGTCTGCCCCCATACAAGCGGTCGGTCATACTATTATTGAAAGATCGAATACCGTAAACTAAAAATCGATTAAGATGCCAGGTGTCTTCGATTCCGTGGTTTTCAAACATTTCTGCAACGAATGTACCACGGGCCGATAAGTATGTAGTTCTAAACATATTCGGCAGAGGGCACTTACCGAAAGGCTAACGGTTGATACAGCAGAAAAATTTCATCGCCTACAATAACTTGCGGTTAGCTCAGTTGGTAAGAGCAGCACGCGCGATACGTGAAAGTCGTGGGTTCAATTCCCGCACCGCAAGGGGAGATAAAATTTTTCTGTTTCTAATATTTAAAGTTCGCTAGTACGGCGTATAGTACTATAAAAATAATAAAATCGATTAAGATGCCAGGTGTCTTCGATTCCGTGGTTTTCAAACATTTCTGCAACGAATGTACCACGGGCCGATAAGTATGTAGTTCTAAACATATTCGGCAGAGGGCACTTACCGAAAGGCTAACGGTTGATACAGCAGAAAAATTTCATCGCCTACAATAACTTGCGGTTAGCTCAGTTGGTAAGAGCAGCACGCGCGATACGTGAAGGTCGTGGGTTCAATTCCCGCACCGCAAGGGGAGATAAAATTTTTCTGTTTCTAATATTAGAAGGAAAATAAATTTACGTCGTAAAATAAAAGGTGCGTTTCTTTAACTTTG
Source organism: Glyphodes pyloalis (assembly GCA_037074685.1). Lineage (NCBI taxonomy): Eukaryota > Metazoa > Arthropoda > Insecta > Lepidoptera > Crambidae > Glyphodes > Glyphodes pyloalis. Next base: position 10,259,603 of record JAYKKO010000020.1, on the reverse strand, counting down.
GGATATCCGCAACATTTATGTCATAGACTGATCATAGACATAGTTGCTTAGCGACAGTGAACGTGAAAAATAACAGAAGGAAAATAAATTTACGTCGTAAAATAAAAGGTGCGTTTCTTTAACTTTGGGATATCCGCAACATTTAGCGCCACTGGATGGTCGGGGTTATGAAAGATACGCTGAGAAGAGTTTTGGGTAGAGCTTCGGTAACGTTAGTTGAGTTACAGACAGTTTTATGCGACTGCGAAGCCACAATAAACGACAGACCACTCACATACATAGCCAATGATCATGATGACCTCAAACCACTCACACCCGCTATGTTTATCAGACCCATAATGGAGCATGAGGTTCCAGAAATAGACGAAATTGACAGAAGATCACTCAATGTGAGGGCAAAATATTGTCTAACGTTGCGTGAAATCTTTAGACGCCGTTTTAGAAATGAATACGTAAGTAACTTGATTCACAAGGGTAGACGGTTTCCTGTGAGGGAACTTAAAGTAGGTGATGTTGTCTTGTTGGAAGTAGGAAATGAAAAGCGCATATGATGGCCACTGGCTCTTGTCACAGAGGTGTATTCAGGAGCTGATGGCTATTGTAGGGTGGTAAAGGTCAGAACTGCTTCGGGCGAAAAAATTAGACCTGTCCAAAAACTTTTCCCTTTAGAAATACAGACAAAAGACGAACTATATGTGTCTCCGACTGACCAACGACTAACTACACGATCTGGTAGAGTAGTAAAACCGCCAGTTCGGTTTGGCGACATTACCTCATAAAGGTCTACTTTAGACCTCCCGGTCCTTCCCTCCCCGGAGGATGTCATAGACTGATCATAGACATAGTTGCTTAGCGACAGTGAACGTGAAAAATAACAGAAGGAAAATAAATTTACGTCGTAAAATAAAAGGTGCGTTTCTTTAACTTTGGGATATCCGCAACAATAGTAGATAAAATTAACGAACGTCAGTAATGTCTTTAACAAAATCATATAGTGGTTTTTGCATTGAAGAGTAAGAAACGCCCATTTTGTTTTTATAATATAAGCAGGATATTTTATAATCGATTTTATTATTTTTATAGTACTAAACGCCGTACTAGCGAACTTTAAATATTAGAAACAGAAAAATTTTATCGGCCCTTGCAAGGGGAGATAATTTTTTTCTGTTTCTAATATTTAAGGATATTTTATAGTTTAAAAAAAAGTAATTGCCGATTTCGCCACTTTGCCTCGACGGCGTTAACTTTCCGAGCTCTGAGGCAGAATAATGTTTGATATGTCTTATCTTTCCAATAAAGCTTACGGCGAATAAGGCAATGTTTTATTCGAGTCCATAATGTCATGAAACGTTTAATTGCAAATGCGGATGAGGAGATAATTCTAAAGCCGAAACGTCATTTTCGGCTGAAAGTCTATTCGCGGCCGGACACTAGTCGATACAAGTCTATTTCTGTTTCAAACGGAACGTTATTGTGTTCCTTGATCTATTTTAGTGGACTAATTGTTCCGTGGTCAATTAAGATTCGGAACAGATTTGGAAACAGATGTGGGTCGTATTTCGGTCCGAATAGACTAATTCCTCGTACGTTGCATTGCTTTTATCAAATGGATGGCTTGCATTTAATAAATAGGTCGCACGTGTTTATGTCATAAATATTGGTATTGGAGATTATGATACTAATTTCAGTAAATTGTGGACTATTCAGTTTCAATAGGGATTCACTTGAAAAAAAATTTAATGTGAGCGGATTGTTTAACATAACTCTTCAAATGCTATCATTGGAGGTCTAAAAATGTTTCTCATACTTTTAAAAAGTGACCATCAATATTAATATTATAAATGCGAAAGTGTATATGTGTGGCTGTTTGTTTGTTTGTCTTTTACGGCGCGACCAATTTATGTGGTTTTTTTAAGTGGTGATAGTTGAAGACATGGAAAGTGACATACGCTATTTTTTGTCTCTTTCTGACCCGTCATTTTCCTAAATTGGGAAGTTTCATGGAGCATCACACGATTTTCAAGGTAGAAAGCTAAAAATAATTCAACTGGAGGTATTTGTGAGTAGTAAAAAACACGCATTTTTTAATCTAGTCCTAACCCCTCAAAAGATGGGGTAAAATTATACTTGGGACTTTTCGCAGATTTCAAGGTTTTATCCGAGTGGATAAGTAACATTGGGTAGCATTATAAATATACGAAGCTATATTCGCGGAGAATGGAAATCTAAAAATGATTAATCACTGAAATTTATAATATCACTAATGAAACACTTTGTTTTCACTAATATTTGTTTATACTAACGATCGAAAAAAAATGCTTTTCTATTTATCACAGCAACAGGAAAGCAAAAATTTTGCCAGAAAACAAAACGTTAATGAGACTATGAAATGAGAAAATAATTATTTGTCTGTCATCATTTCAGTATGATATTCGTTGCCTTCCGAATATTAACTAAGCCGTGTAATTTTCTTGTGATCTATTTTAGTGAACTAATTTAAGTTCAATTAAGATTAGAAATTGTTTTCAATTGTTGGACGATGGGTAACAGATGGTCATATCTCAAACTCTTGATATATTGACTGTGTTTCTAACTGAAAATAGAACATTTTGGTTGTTTATATGTTTGGTATTTAATAAAAATCATTAAAAATACGATTTGTTAATGTTATATATATTTTCGGGTCGGAACCAATATCTACAGAGAAGCTACCGGTAAGAAACTCGGTAGTTTTTTTTACAAACGACATCTATACTTATAACTTATTTGTTAATGCATACATTTAGTTTGTCGATTGTAAAATAAATACATATTAAAAATCAATTAAGTTAAAAAATTTACTGTTAACTGTAAGTTATATTAACTGTAGGACTTAATACATTGTATGATTTAATACAACAATTCTATCGATATATTATAATATAATATTAGTCTTTGTTAATTTATTATCGTGATACTATCGATATTGTTACTAATTTTCTGGGTCAACTATCGATAGTTTGGAAACTCTAATATCGGCTCATACAAATTCATGGAAATTCACAATAACAAATACCATTAAAACTTAAAAAAGTGTTATTCTGTATTGTATTCAATGACGCACTAAAGAACAAAAAAATAATATCCAATACATTTAATTTCACCCGGAATCCATTATGAAATTTAATACACCTCTCTGCAATATCACCGGTAATCAATTAAAAATGGATTGTGTCGCGCGAAAATAAAATGGACACGCATAAACTGCCTATCAATAAATCATTTGCGCTTTAATTACGTTATAAATTACTTTAAAATTTAAAGTGAGTAATTAACCGCTTTGCGTTCGAATATATGTGTGAAATAAATCTATCGCAATGAAGAATTTAATGAATTTTAATCCTTAATGAGGCAAGGAAAGGCAAGGCATGGAGTATCGAAATTTTACATTTGTTTTCACCGGTAAATCTAGGTCAATAGGTTCAATTTCAATTCATAATTTTCCCATTGCCCGAGTAAGGCGAGCGGGCCGGATTTTGCCGACGCGCCATCTTTGGGTTCGATTACCGGCCGTGTCAATATCGAAAATGAACTGTTCTATATCGTCTCGGGTCTGGGTGTTGTGCCGTCCTCGTTTCTGATTTCTGTATCACAACTGCTTCTTACCACAGTACAAGAGCAATGAAGCAATGTTGTGCTAAAACAAGGCAACCGGGCTAATGGGCCGGGTCCTCATCAGCCAATAGTATTTCTGGTCTCCTAATAGGCACGTTCATTTGAGGGCTCGAATCAAGAGTCACAACAACCAAGGGACGAATTCTTATAACCATAATTGCTTACAGAAACAAAAACATTAGCCATTCCTCGCGTTCCGGGCCAGTTGTTTAATTCCGACTTTAAAACAATTATACCGGGGCACCAGGGGAGGGGATGCGAATTTTATAACAAGAGTAATTGCGCATCCGTACAGAGAAATGAGTTTAATTAAACCCTACTGTAAAACGGGGCAAGGCGACAGGGAAACCGCCACCGTCTACCAGAAGAAACTCACGAAATAATGAGCCTGGTCTAACGATGTAAGCGGAAGCGGATGTGAAAAATGAATATACGTTTGAAAATGTAGTTACGATTTTGGCGCATTTTTTATATGAAACTTGTCATTCTACTAATATTATACATGAGAATGGATGTTTGGATATTTGTTACTCTTTGACATAAAAACTGCTGATCTGACTTGGAAAAAAGATCGTTCGGAAGAGAGATGAAATAATAGATTAACAAATAAGATCTTTTTTATACCGAAATAATGCAGGCGAAATCGCGGGCAACATCTAGTATTGTATAATATTACTCAAGCCCTTTTATTTGGCTGCCCTCTTCAATCGATTTTCATCAAACATAGTTAAAAACACCCCGACTTATTCACTTCTGAAACAAAAAAAACTGAATCATGTTTCATCCGTTCGGGAGCTACGATGGCACCGATAGACTCACACAGACAGAAAAAAATAGTAATTTTGTGTTGTTGAGAAGTAGGAAATCATCCTTTAATGTATCAAGTGTGCATCTGTTACGATTTGTAGTATACAGTTTGAGATGGTTATTTAATTTTTAAAGCACTCAAAGTTGTGCATGAAAATGTCTGCCTATTCAATAGACAAATAGATGATAGACAGATAATTACAGAAATGGGTTTGCAAATAACTACCGCAACATATTTTTCGGACCTAATCTATAATACATTTCTGCTTTTAACGCACACCGTAGACCATAACCCAACCATTATCAAGCTTAAGTTGGAAGAAAGCAATTAGTTACCGGCTGCAAACATTCAGACGAGTTAGCCGCGAGCCCAGGTGCCATTGATGGAACGCTCTGATCGAGGTGCAGCACTGTGTTTGTTTATCAACAACTAGCGATACGCCCTTGTTTGCTAGGAAACAAGACTTACTTTGGTACGGCAGCAGCAAGCAGTAGTTCTAAAAGTGACTGCTACCTTTGGTTTCGTAAGGATGCAAAGTAAAATTATGTTTATTTCATTTCGTGTTAATTTATTTGATCTATGACTGAGGATCATGACGGTACACTTTTGCATATGAAAATATAAATAAGTTTCCGAAACGCGTATAACTTCAGAATTACTGCATTGAATTTAATAACTACTTTTTTGTTACGGCCGCGGATAAGGCTTTTTTCAATTTACCGGGGCCTTTCATACGTACATAGGTACTTTAAACAATCTTAGAAAAAAAAATAACAAAGTTCATATCATATTTATAAAACAAAATCCTGTGGTTAAATATATTTTAATTAATCACTTCAGAAACTTTACTCCACTGAAACAATGACTTCAAAAGTAACATGGAATAAAATACACATTTTTCTATTATCTGTTAATTAGTGTGAAATACATTTTTTCACCAAAGAAGTAAATAATGAACAAACATGTAAACAAAATGAAATCATTATTTAAGACTGCCATGTGAATACATCGTTTCCATTATCCGTGATAAAAGTCTCACTTCCCCGTTTTAATAGCGAAATAATTGTAAGCGAATCTCCCGCAAATCCGCATCGGAATCCGAAGCGGAATTCGTTCGTAATGAATTGGAAGTGACAATCAATGCGAATCTGTGGGCGATTGTTTTAAAAGATTACAATTTAATTATTCAACGACTGGTACATTAAAAAGCGGGATGAGTGCGAGCCTTGTATTTCGGAACCGAATTTATGTAAAAAAGGTTATTTTATGTAAAAATTAACTGTAAATAATATCGTTATTTTTGTTATTTTTTTATGATTTAAACAAGAATAATATATCTTGCATAGTGCTTCAGCTGCGAATTTTAATACACTCTTAAGGAACACAAAAAAACCGGCCAAGTGCGAATCGGACTCGCCCATGAAGCGTTCTGTAGCAGTAAGTAGAAATTAATTGTAGTTGATTCAATTAAAGGTCAATTGAGGCTTACGATTAATGACATTTTAAAAAACTTCTTAAAAAATTTCCTGAAAACTGTAAAAAGAAGCGATGACGAGCTAAATTTTAACGCAATATATCGTAGTGATGTTTGGTTTAAATGATAGAAGATATAATATATTTCTTGGTAATCTAGCTGTAGTACGGACTAAATAGGTAATTTAGTTGGCACATTAAATTATTTATCTTATTATGATAAATTGGTTTCTATAATATTAAGACATATGACTCAGGATTCCTCATCAGATCTTGACCTGAATAAAAGCCTCCTCCTCCCATACACAAACTAAACAAGCATAGACATACGTGATAGACAAACATTACAAAGATGAACAAGGCTAGTGAATCGGGATCTTCCTCTATTTTTTGAAGTCGGTAAGAAACGAATCGCAAACGCGAAACAAATCTTCGAAAGATTCGAAATTTATTAACTGGCTCCTTCCACGAAAGACCCGAGGTAACTCATTGATAAAATGAAATATGAAAATCCGCACTAAGTAATTCTGAGTGGTTTTCCCAGCTCGATTTCCTTGTCATCTCCTAGGGGGGCGGTTGGAGCCCAAGTAGGGGGTAGGGGGGAGGGCTAAGGCAGGTGATACGTAGGGATGAACGGAGTTAGTAATTTTCACATGGTTTTGTGTGGCTATGAAATTATGCGAACGACCTTGTTTGATGTTTATAACTCAGCAAGTTTATAACATTTTCCTGGAATTAATAAACATTGTTGCGTAATTTGTAACGACCTAGCGAATTTCGTTCGTGTTTTCGGGCTCTGAGTTCGATCCGCTATGGGCGTAGCATACAATTATGAGCTACCAGAAAGACAACTAATTATACATATTTGACACGTACAGTAAAGCCACGGTTCTCAAAAACTGAGCTCACCGCCTTGTTCACTAAACACCCAGACTCTACGCTAACCTACTTGTTGACGCTTGTGTTCCACAATAAATGCCAAGTTTTTCAAAATTTGGGCTTTAAGTATGCTTAGATAAAAATTAAACACTACGTATTAAGTGCATGTATCTACTTACTTAATACCGAATTAGAACCCAAGCGTGGGCCTGGTAACCTAATAATATCAAAGTTTCCTACAGTTGTTGATTAGTATTATGTGTAATCAGTTTAGTTATTTTAAAGCACACATATTTTGTAAGTAATAATACCTAAAATGTAAGAAAATAAATAATTATGTTTATTATTATTGATTTATTTAAGTTCTGAAACCAAACCTCTCTCTTTATTGACTATCTATTTGGCACAGTGGCTGAGTTTATTAGAGTTTGGGAGCACTATGCTGATGGACCTAATTACTGTATCGTCTGGTCATGATAATAGAAGAAAAAACAATTATTCGAGAACGAAGAAGTTGAATGGCGTGGTTGCTTGGCGTATTTATTTCTGTTTTAAGAGCAAATAAAAAGTCTTAATTAGCATTTTATGCACAATCACAAAAAAAGCTGTATTATTCCTCCCGCCAGTTTAGTGGCCCGACTGCGAATCCTTAACACGCGAGCTCAGTCGCGTAATGGCCGCTTAATAGCTTCCGTTAAATAAAGTTATTATTAACGGGCTTTTGTACTCTTGTTAACGGGACTGTCTCATTGTTACGCAACATTATGGTCACTCTTATGTACATAAATCAACAAAACGTTTAATTTAGATATTTTGCTAACGTAACTTTCGTTATACAGGGTTATTTCTAGAACATCAAAAATCTCGCAGGATTATATTAATTATATAAAGACTTGTGTTTTTGGGCTTTGTCAAATTGGGCTGATTGTCGTAGCATAACATTTATTTGATATATTTTGAATCAACATATTTTTTCGCATTTTTTACGTTTAAGACAACATTAACAAGAAGGGGTTTGAACTATTAATTTTTAAATGATATTATAAATTTAATAATTATAAAATCGATAGTTCGTATATACCTACTTAATATAAAACGTGAAAATGGAAAATAGTTAAAATCAGTGTCAGGTTTGTTCTAGATTGACTTTAAATATTCGGCAAAAAATAAAGTATTTCTTTTTTTGTTTCAGGTAAGTTGGACAATGTGGGACAAGATTGAAATTTACAAAGTCTACGTGGCTTCCATCTGGGTATAAGAAACTATTCAGGTATAGGCATATGCACCCATCTTACGTATAGCAAATATCTATATATAAAAAAAACTTTTAAGATTTATAAAAAAATCGATCATATTAGAAACCGAATATTGAATTAAAGTATTTTTGATGGAATCAGTAAGGTAACGAATACTTGCATTTTTAAAAAGTCGCTTTAAAATTGACTCGGATTTGAAAATCCAGAACCGCAAAAGCTACAGTAATAAGCGTTTCCTTTACAATACCATTGTTTCACAAATTAAGTTATGAACTTGTATTAAAAGAAACCCAGTGGAAAAGTTGGGACCGCGCCGCCTCACATTTTTATTTAATAACGCTGAAAATAAAAGAGCTACGCAATTTGTCGGAACTTGGTCGTCGCTCTGTCGAGCGCCTTTGCCAAAGCCTCCAGTAGGGTGGACAAGCGTGGCGGTTTTTTGCGGACATACAATTTTTAAAATGTAAGTCGCGTGTTTTTTATCAATTATATCTGTATTTTTTAAATTGCCCTTCTGGAGGTCTAAAGTAAGTTGCTAAATGATTGAAATATAAATATATGAAAAATCCCAAAATCATTTATACTAAAATGTTTGTATTCATTTTCAATTTGCATGCATTCAGATTAATAAAGTTTTTGCGTCAAGTCGTGTTACGAGTATCCATTAAAATTTAAGTACTTTAGTATTTTTACTTGAGAGTTAGATTATAATAAAAAAATTGTAAACAGTCTGGTCCTCAACTCAACTTTAACATCATAATTGCTTAACAAAATTATTGAAACGGAGTGTTAATTAGAATGTCCCAAATTACCGACGGATTTTTAGCCACCCCACCCCCTAGAGTAATGAAGCAGTTACCGTGTGCAACCATCCCAGCACTGTATTTAATAACAGACACTCTACGGCCATCAGAGTCGTTTAGTCCATGAGTTGCAGTATGAGTCGAGGGAGGCAATCACCACTTTGTATGTCCTTAGCTTTACATAAATGTTGCTCATACATTCATGCATAGTGTCACTACATTGTTCAAGATATTAAGATTTGGAAATTGTGACGAAATTAGTAAATAAATATCAGGTATCATCACATATTTACGTTGACCTTATCTGTGGTATGGGACCAACGGCGATAAAGGATACAAGAAAACTTTGTTATATCACCCATTTTGATTTTTAAATGCTATGTTAAAATGATCTAGAACGAAAAATTAGTTAGTGTGTTAATAAGTAAAATTATGGTTTTTATTATTCCTTCTGTGTTAATTGCATAGGAAATCTATGAAGGAATCGTATTTTGATAGTTAAATATATAAATTAAGCACTCTTGTGAAACGCGGCGCGCACAACGCTTGCACGCGGCGTTCGCGTTGCTCGCACGCTCGAGGAACGCGATCGCTCAATGCACCATAATGCTTCTCCACCTGAGCTATTTGTAAGTTGTAGGGTTTAATAAGTTTTAAACTATCGTCGGATATTAGTCCTTCCGTCCACGGCATAACGGCGATGCAAAGTGTATGGAGCGACTATACGTAACGATTATTTCACAAATCCTAACGTAATTTGAAGACACTTTGGTACGCAGACATTAATAAAAGTTGCTAATAAAACACACCTGATACAGGGCGGATTATTTATCTTGGCTCGTGTCCTAATTAAAATTATCGCCAAGCTCCTTGCGACAAGAAATTTAATTTTAAACCCCTTTTGAGGTAGCGGGTTTAGAATACGAGCGTCGAGTTCGAAAAACATCTGTTGATGCGATCAATTAATTATCTTATTATAATTATTATAAATGCGACAATTTGTAAGAATGTATAGGTGTCTGGATATATGTTTGTTTCGATTGGAGGTATCTAAAGTGTCAACGTGAAATATTCCTTTATTATCACACATTTATACATTTTATTACTAAATTATTATATTTTGCATAAGAGTTTAGGTTTCATCTTTTTTTTGGTATTTCAACTCAGTGTATTACCTCCTCCCAGCCTGATGGTAAGCAAGAGAGGAACCCACATTGCGATGACAACGGATTTGATACCGAAATATCCTATCCGTTAGCATCGCCATACTGACCCGCGAGGTGTTTCTTTACGCTCCTTTTAAAGGAATCCATGTCAATGAAAGGAGGTAACACATGAGCCGGCAACGATTTCTTAATGGTGCGGCAAAGATATGAGTTACCAATCTTTTTGGTTTGCAACGGAATATTTTTCACGGTGAAGCAATGACGTCGTTCATCTTAAATAATTTGCTTACGTACGTTGATAAAGTAGAGCAGCGTTTGGCCAGTGGACGAACTCTGTTCTAGTTATTGTCTGCCCACATCGCTGTCCGTCTAATCAGGCAGTGTGTCTCGGCAACCAAAGCATGACTTTCGTCGAGACACGCCGGAACTCGCCTCGAGTTTTATTAGTTTACTTTGTAGCGTCTTCTTACACGGCGGGCTTCGTGTGGGGAATATGAAAAATATTTCGTTCATGCATACAAATATACAGGCCTATCCACAAGTAATACTTGAACAAATTGCCGCCCGTCGATTAGTGTGAAACTTTTCGAAAAATTCTTATCGCATACCTCGCACTAGGAGAGGACAAATGCCGACGGTGCCGTGGCTGTTATAAGATAATCTATGTTCCCATTTTACAAGGCGATGACAGTTGTGGGGGGCTTTAGTGGGTAGTTCCTTCTCTAAAGAGCGGGGAAGTCCCACACACGCCGCTGCCTTCCCAACGCAGCGGTACGGTGCGACAATGCATTTCAGTCTTAAAACTAATATCTTAACCTTAACTGTGCATCGAAGAAAGAAAGAAATACGTTTACAAATTTAAAAATAAAACACTAAAATATATAAATCACGAAATCTTTAATCGAAGTAAATAAGCGTTAAATCTGCATCACTTGAGAATACTGAGAAATTTCCCAATCTCGTAGGATCGAATTCGCCTACACGCGAAATTCGACCGACAGACGTCACACGTCACAGTGACATGCGTGTCAAATTTGACACTCGACGTTTGTATTTTTGGACGGATATTGTGAGCCAACATTGCTAGGGTTAGCAGATTTTATTTTAACAATAGTGCTCTATTGTTAAAGTAAGATTTGCCGCATCGGAGTACCAGGAACACAGGACTCTCTAGGAGGTCTTACCTCCGAATCTTCTCAAAGAGTGCTATTCGAAAATGCCAGTTCCGTTGTTTACTTTTGATCGCAGAGATGAGACAGCTTTTGCATTAATGTTTTGCCAGATTTATTGTGACAAGAAACTTGTTGACAATTACAGACCTATATCTGTCCTGCCTGCGCTTTCCAAAATTCTAGAGCGTATCATAAACAAAAGACTAGTTGATTATCTCGAGACCAACAACCTTCTTTCACCTTTCCAGTATGGTTTTCGTAGGAAAAAGTCCACCGATGATGCCGTTCATGACCTAGTTCACTCCATCATTTCTTCTTTGGATGAGAAGAAAAAATGTCTTGTGCTCTTCTTAGATCTAGCCAAGGCATTCGACACGGTCTCGATTTCCCGTCTCATAAACAAGTTAGAATGGCTCGGTATTAGAGGACTCCCACTCGAACTGCTTAAAGACTATTTATCAAATCGGACACAGAGAGTCAAAATCAACCACTGGATAAGTGAAGAAGCTAAGGTTACCCACGGCGTCCCCCAGGGCAGTATTATCGGGCCGACCTTATTTCTGATCTACATAGATGATCTATGCAGAATGGAGTTTCTTCAGGGTAAAGTTTTTACATTTGCCGATGATACTGCCCTCTTTTTCCATGGTAATTCCTGGTTTAACGCCTTTGACCACGCTCAGTTGGGTTTTGACAAAATCAACAATTGGCTTAAATGCAATATGCTCACCTTGAACGTCCTTAAGACAAAATATATGGCATTCACCCTGAAAAATAATGCAGCCCCATCAACTACCCTTAACATTGCCGCTCACCACTGCGACCCACTTTCTGCCACAACCTCTTGCTCTTGTCCCTCACTAGAAAGAGTAAACTGCATCAGATACCTTGGAGTCGTATTGGACCAGTCCCTTACATTCAAGCCCCACATTGATCTGACGGCGGCTAGACTACGTAAGCTCATCTATGTATTTAGAACACTCCGTTACATTGCCGACCGTCCAATTATCAAAGCGGTTTACTACGCACTAGCCCACTCCCTCCTGGAATACTGCATTACCATTTGGGGTGGTGCCGCCAAAACCCACGTCTTAGCTGTCGAGAGAGCTCAACGCGTCCTTCTCAAAGTAGCCGCGCGACTACCGTACCGATACTCCACTGTCAATCTATATAGGGACTGGGACTTGCTCACAGTACGGCAAACTTTTATCCTTAGAATAACCCTCAAAAAACACTCTCAGTTACCCTATACTCCCGAACTCCTCAAGGACAAGCGTAGGAAAGACAAAGTCTGTGCCGTACCTAGTGTAAACCTTGCAACTGCGCGTAACTTCTTTGGTTTCTTGGGCCCATATATTTACAACAAAATTAGCGGCTTTCATCAAATCTATTCTCTCACAAAAGTAGGTTGTAGACACATGGTCTCCTCATACCTGAAGACTCTCGATTATGACGAAACCGAAAAACTCTTACGTCCATTAAAATAGACATCCTCTCTTACTTGCTACACAATTAATCACCTTACATCTCTCCCATCCCCATCACTACACACACCCACAAATACTCACATACCTATACACTCATATACACACTACACACACAAAACTCCACTACTATATACAACTCTGTAAATCCTTTTTTATTATTTCTTTTTCATTACTTTGCTTATTATTATTTTTTTCTTTTTTTATTATTTCCTTGCTTACTATATTGTTCCTCTCCGTCTTATTACTGGTAGACATATGGTGCGGTCTGAGGGTGTGGCCTGGTGACCTGTAGCACAGGTTTTACTGGAAACCTATTTCAGGCACCAGCCCCTCACTAATTAGGCTACAGCTCATGTACCCCTGTGATTTGTAACAATAATCTAAGTTACCTTATTCATGTACCTAACTGTGAAGGGAAATAAATGATTTATGATATGATATATTATGATATTGCGTTGAGGTACTAGGACAGCATAATGCGCAAGGAGGTCCCATATCAGCAGGTTCTTAATAATTGCCTTTCCAATATCAACTGTTTCGTTACGGACGTCAAGCTTTAGTCGTTGTGCTTACCGGACTTGGCGCTTGAAGGTACTAGGACTGCATATTTCCGCCTGGCGCCGTGGCTGTTGTGGTTTCCACCGTTTTTCCCATGGCGCCAACCAAAGGCGATGAGAGCGTGGGGGGGGGTTTTAGTTCGGGTAGTCCCTGCCCCTTCTGGGCGGGGGAGTCCCACACACGCCGCTGTCGTCCGCACGACAGCGGTACGGTGCGCAAATGCATTCTACCCCCCTCAAAAAAAAAATGGCTTGATCACAACCCTGTGAAGGGCGATTTTCGTGGAATATTTTGAAATGTGTCCGGCGAAAACTTGCCGATTCGTCACCGATGTACGGTCAGCACATCACGGTAGATACACAATTGCAGTTCAATATTAGTTCTTATACCCATTACATAAGGGCGACCGGATGTCTAAAATCTGTTGTACGAAGAAATTGACGAGCTGAAAACAATTTACCATTTGCGAGTTTTTTGTTTGTATTTTTAGGTTTGTTTGCGTTTCAGAATTGTCTTGTTTTCATTTTCTATGTATGTTTTATTGTTTTACATCCAGACTTTTATACGTAAATAACATGTGTGATGATGTGTAAATCTTGAGTTTAATTGCATTCAGCATCATCATGATCTACTAATGCCGGGTTCCAATATTATACGATTCGTAATGTGAAATGACTATCCGTTTTGCTCCAACCGACTACGAGTCGTTAATTCTTATTTTAAATTTGCTTTCCATATCAGCTGTCATCAATCGTCTGTCGGTCGTTTTTTAGCTTACGCCTCGTATGATTTATTACTATCCGTAACTAGAAAGGATTGTTTGTGTTATTGGAACCGAGCATAAGTCGTGCATGCGGGGCGAATGTGGCGATGGTTCGGAAGAAATACTGGATGGGTGACCTATTGTAGGATTTTAAAGAAACAGAAAAATTTCATCTCCCCTTGCGGTGCGGGAAACCACGACTTTCACGTATCGTGCATGCTGCTCTTTCAACTGAGCTGACGGCACCGATTTTTTTCTGTTGTATCAACGTCTTAGCCTCCGGTAAGTTGGAAGAGCAGCACGCGCGATACGTGGAGGTCGTGGGTTTGAGCAGCCCCGCACCGCAAGGGGAGATGCATTTTTTCTGTTGTATCAACGTCTTAGCCTCCGGTAAGTTGGAAGAGCAGCACGCGCGATACGTGAAGGTCGTGGGTTTGAGCAGCCCCGCACCGCAAGGGGAGATGCATTTTTTCTGTTGTATCAACGTCTTAGCCTCCGGTAAGTTGGAAGAGCAGCACGCGCGATACGTGAAGGTCGTGGGTTTGAGCAGCCCCGCACCGCAAGGGGAGATGCATTTTTTCTGTTGTATCAACGTCTTAGCCTCCGGTAAGTTGGAAGAGCAGCACGCGCGATACGTGAAGGTCGTGGGTTTGAGCAGCCCCGCACCGCAAGGGGAGATGCATTTTTTCTGTTTCTTTAAAAATATTCAATATTAACTAGTGCGGCGTAAAGCATTATATAAAAAGTTAAAATATTTATTTACAATTTTTCAAAAAATCCAAAACATGATAAATAGATATACTTTATTGCACTAAAACTTTATAAAAATAGGTTTTACAGATTGATTAAAATATTATTTAGGTGGTCTTATCGCTAGAAAGCGATCTCTTCCAGACATCCTCAAGGTATTAGAAACAGATTTTTTTTTATCTCCCCTTGCTTTAAAAATCTTCCGTTTCTAATATTTAAAGTTCGCTAGTACGGCGTAAAGTACTATAAAAATAATAAAACCTTAAGGTAGAGGAAATAGTAGATGGCGAGAAATGGTTACGCCCGTGCAACATAAATACAGTTTGTAATATAACATACATTTCGTGGGTTCTAATCTTGGACGCCGAGATTACATATAGGCACTTCACCATCTACCTCGACTATAAAAGCAAAAACCATATTGAAGTAACATTAAATTAATATTTTTACTTTTCGGCACTTACTCAAAAAGCTGATGAAGTACGTTCTTGCCTTAATTTTGCAACTAAAAGAATGAATTCTCAAACAATTAAACAATGCGCCCTTCGCCCTTACCCCATAACCAGTTAATGACTTTCCACTTTCCGTCATTATACCGTGGCCTGGTCATAATGTGGGGAGAAATATCTCAGTTTAAGAGCGAAATGGTTTTAATAGTTACGCCGTTTAAATAAGACTTTATTATGAATGTTTGCAATTGTTGATGGTATTTTTTCAAGTTTTATTATGAAGAAGCGCCCGCCCTCGACTTCGTACGGGGTGGACTTACGTCCGGATCCAATATTTGAAAACGAATCGTACTTGTTACGGATAGTAATAAATTATACGAGGCGTATGTTAAAAACGACCGACTGATGACAGCTGATATGGAAAGTACCTAAATTTGAAATGAAAATTAACAACTCGTAGAATCGGTTTGGTTTGTCATTTTTGACACATTACGAATCGTAAAACAATGGAACCGAGCATAAGTATTTTATAGCAATTAACATAGCTTATGTTAGCGTGAATGTTATCATATTATCGTAATGTATAAATGTGTTAATTATTGTCATTTTATAATTTTATTTCGCCGTAATTGTGTTTTTTGTGCATGCTGTGTTTGCATTTAATTGTTTACGGCCTTAGTGAATATTTGCATGAATAAATATCTTAATTTCAAAGTATAATTGGAAGATCAAAATCACGTCAGAATACACACTGTGTTCTTTGTGCCGCTGTTATGTCGCCGGCATAAGAACTAAAATCGAACTGATCGATAAGTATGTAGTTCTGAACATATTCGGCAGAGGGCACTTACCGAAGGCTAACGGGTTGATACTGCAGAAAATTTTTATCACCTACGATAACTTTCGGTTAGCTCAGTTGGAAGAGCAGCACGCGCGGTTCGTGAAGGTCGTGGGTTTGAGTCCCGCACCGCGAGGGAGATGAAATTTTTCTGTTTCTTTAAAATTTTTAAAGTTTGCTAGTACGGCTTCACGCCGCAAACTAAAAAAAATAAAAATCGGAGACCGAATCGTGTTGTTTACTTTGATGTACTCTTTATCGTGCCTTTCATCTATTCGATTACTTTTTAACACGCTTTTATTAGCTCGGGTTGTATGTATCTATGTATGTAACGGAATCTTTGAATCTTAATTTGACCCACTTCCCGGTCTTTGATTAAGATGAAATTTTGCACACGCTCTGAGTTCTGATGACAATACATGACTAGCTAAGAAACGTCATTACAAATCCAATATGGCGGCCTCCCCAAGATGGCGAACTGACTGTTTGAAATGCACTTCCATGATATGGGTATCAAAAGAAAGGGTTTGCTGTCAGGAATACAAAAAAAATAGTCACGTGATTCAAATCCAATATGGCGGGCGTCCAAGATAACGGACAGGCTATTTGAAATGCACCCCTATGATATGGGTATTAAATGAAAGGGTTTGCTGAATGGGATACGAAAAAGAATTATATAATTATTGATACATGAGAAAACTAAAAAGTAGAAAATAAAAATAATAGTTTAAAAAACTAAAAAACACGCTTTTATGTTATCTTTACTCTTTTTGGACAAAACGCTCCACGCTTTCTTTCTTAGATGTCTGAATTATTTTGTAATTTTTAGTGCGAGCTAAAAGCGTGTTTTTTAGTTTTTTAAACTATTATTTTTATTAAATCATTGACTACTCTTATATGGTGTCGGGGCTGTTAATGATGTGTTTGTCACGACGCTTAATAGGCGTGAACACAATACTTTGATCTGCCGACCGTTACTCCCACGCGACAACTTAACATCTCAGGGTTGCCAGTATTATTTACTAAAAGGATGATTTGAACGGAATGGCATAATCATAATCATTTATTCATTCATAAACATAGGTAAATTTATACAGTGGTGTTACGGTTAGAATTAATTATATGCACAGCTATGTTTCGCCTTATTGGCATGAGAACAACAATTTTTAAATTAATGTTATGTATATATCCCCATCAATTAAAATTATATAAAACAATAATAATCAGTACATATAAAGTAATATTATAAAACTAAGAGTTTGTTTGAACGCGCTTATCTTAGGCACTTCTGGTTTTAATTGGTAAAAGATTTGTGTTTAATAGTCTTCCTCGATAGATATAGGCTTTTAACATCGCGCTGCGACCAATAAGAGCGAAGAATCAGTGGAAAATGTGAAAAAAATTACATGAGTATAAAAGCTGTTTGTTAGGGTTCTGCTACCTAAGGGTAAAACTCTAAGCTCTAACTAAGGGTGTTTTGTCTGAACAGGATGTATATCATGAACCGTGTAAGTTAGACAGTTCAAATACTAACAAATAAAATGAAAATTTTAGAGACTTTCAAAATATTTTGATTTTTTTTTGACACGCTTGGTACATTCACGGAAGGCATTAAGCCATACAACATCATGCTGCAATCAATAGGATCAAATAATTAGTGGTAAGTGTGAAAAAACGGGGATGAAATGCGTGCGAAGACGTGGCGGACCGCTAGTTAGTTACATATACAGTTTGAAAATCATATAATTATAATGGGGGGCCATACAGAAAACGAGTAATTTTTGTTGTTTTATACTATTGGTACGGAAACTTTTTTGCGCGAGCCTGACACGAACTTGGCGGTTTTTTACTTTCTTTGCCAGCCGCGTCCCGTCACGGTAACGACGAGTCCATCACCGGAGCGGATTGGAAATGTCACTCAGCCTTTTAATGGAGTGAGGCGGCCTTTGTTCCCATGTTTAATTGCATTTTTTAATTTAGAACCGCTCATTTGACTCCCCTGGAGATGGTTTTAATGAATACGAAAAGAAGTGCGAAGCCAAGTTCTGAGTGTTTGAATATTTATATTAGAAACTGCCTTAAGAGTTTTTTTTTAAATACGGATAATGTTTGAATTTTAGACGTTGCTTTTATAATTAACTTATGACGCACGAGTGCTCTCTTGATACTAATATTTTTTTTGGCTTTTCAGTAATGTTGCTTATCAATAAATAAATAAATATTAAAAAATAAATAAATATACTACATCACATATTTCTCTGACTCTATTGTAACTAGCTGAAGCACTTGTGTTACAGAAATCCGAAACAACGATTGTACCACAACACCCAGACTCGAGACAGTATAGAAAATTCGTTTCCCATTTGGACCCGACTGGGGATCGAACTCGGGACGTCAGAAATGGCGCGGACCCACAGTCCGGCCCAGTTGACTCTCAGCTACGGAGGTCAAGCCAAAAAGAGGAAAAGCCAAAAGTGCATTAGTATGTACATTGCATCCGTGCAAACTGGGAAGTGTAGCTAGTTAAAATAAGTGTTGCTTAAATAACAACACTGATTTACGGATTCCTCGTTCGTCTTCCATAAAAATTAACAACCGATTTGTTAGTAACAGCGCGCCCTTAACGATATTTTCCACTTAATATACAGATCGTGACGCTATCTCTTTCCTCAAACATGTGTAAGAGCGAGACGGCACGTCGCAGGAGAGCTTTATGGCCCATTTATGCGTTAGAAATTTGTTTAAAGCGTTATATTAAAGACTAGGACGTGTGAGTTCGCAAACAAGCATTCGTGACGAGAATAAAGATAGTCTTTGCTTCTAACCTTATATAAGGATGGGAAAGACTGTAAAGGTACTTATAATTTACCGGTAAGCTGTTATTACGTGAATTGTTCGTTGTATGTTGCCCTGTAATCATTGCCATAAAAGTTGGTTTTTTATGTTTGCTTCAGTAAAAGCTTTTACACACGCGTAGTGTTTTTTTAAAGTAAGCAAGAAGTCTGCTTTCACCAACTTCGTGTTTGAATAGACGTAATGTTTGATGTTCTATGGCTTGCCAAGGATTCTGTGGAGGTCAATGATCGTTCCTTATTACCGTTCATGAAAGTGCTAAGTCCGTTGAAAAAACGGTCACATATTTAATAAGTGATGTCTTTTTTAAGTAGTAATGAATCATTATGTATTTTACCTTTTAGGCACCTTATAATTTTGTTTTTTCGAACATAGCTCGGGTACGGGATTAGTTTGCGAATACCAATCAGCAACTTACCGTGGGACTGAAAAATCAGTATTATTATCTTGAATTAATATTCTGCATTTAAAATCCAGCTTATTCTTAACATTATCTTCATTAAATATGGTTTTACGCCATATTCCATCTCAACACATCATAGAAATGTTATTAGAATATCGGTATGATACAAAACCGATAAATCCACCGGTACACGAAATCAATTCCCAGCCCTAATTTAATCGTGATTCCTCAGCGTGCGGGAATTTCACCAGATTTTTTTCGGAATTTTCACTTACATCCTCCCTTAGAAGCCAATAAGTACTCCTTAATAATGGTTCTCGTCGATAACGAGACTGATTTATAGTAGGCTAGTGATGTGCCCTCGATCAATGTTGGAAGGAAGATATATCTATCTTGTCGTAGATTAGTGTATTGGAGGATATTATTTAAAGATTTTGTTTTTTTTTGTGCAAAATCTGACAGTTATGTTGGTAACTCGTCTGGTATACTTGCTTGGTTATTTATTGTTTTTTTTTAACTTTCATCCTTTATCCGTTGATGGTTTATGCCACCATATTCACTTAAGTCCAAAACCAATGAAAAATATTTTTGATTCTACTGTTTAAAAGGTTTAATTAGAAGAGATTTCTAATAGCTAATAATAGTGTATCAAAAATCCACCTAATTATTTTAATTACTCAATCAATCAACAGAAATTCCGTTCTGATTCAAAAAAAGTATTGCAACCGTGGCACAAGCAATATCTTTCATTACCGTTTTTATTCATAGAAATGCAAAACAAAAAAAAACGTTCATAAGCCCAATAAGAGTTGGAAGCGAATCAACCTCTCGTCTCGAGTGCCATCGAAAGGCTGCATAATATCACTCGATTCGTTTCTGATCGATTGCTCTCGGTGTGCGAGTGAGACAGCAAATATTTGCTCGGCTATGAGCTAAAGCTTATTAAATGGGGATAGATCGCAATCGGTACCGGCAAACAGTGTGGTCCGTTGACGTAAATGGTGCTTTGGTACGGTGGCCAACTTTTGGTTTTTGGTGGGATTTATTGAGGACTTTTTTTTTCATTTTTTTTTAAACTTAGATTTCGTTTTTTGCTTTATAAACGTTTTACTCTACTAACCTCGTTATTATATATTTTCTATTACCTATCTTTCTGGTTGTTTGGGTCTTACGACTTTAAGGGAGGCTGTTGTCCATATTGTTTAGTTTTCGTCTTAGTATGCTTGAATAAAAGAGTGTGATGTATCTGTAGCGGCATCAGGCATGTTAGCGGATGCGGAGGTTGACGAGTTCCGTACCATTATTGAACATCCGCGACTGTCTTATACTATATCATTTTACAAGAGTGTAGATAGGACAGATTTAATAAGATTAGAGTTGATGCGATCCACGTATATTAATAGATACACTCGACTAGAAAAAATGTTTAACGCTCTATGCAAATGTATTGGATAAAATTCTGCAACCGGTTTATCACAGCGGTGATGATTTGAATAACATTTTACGATCTGTAATATGTCAAGAATGACTATCCGTTTTTCTCCAACCGACTACTAGTCGTTAATACCGTTCCATAATTTACTTTCCATATCAGCTGTCACCAGTCGCCATCGGTCGTTTTTAGCTAACGCCTTGAATAATTTATTACTATCCGTAACTTAAACGTGTCGTTTTTCTAATATTGGAACCGGGCATAACACGGTAATATTAATAACCTGATTGATATTTCGCTTTTTGATGTCACCCTATCGTACCGGAGATTTGTTTACACAGTGCCCTGTTCATAGGCGCGTGTTCTGATTTTCAAATTACCACATCTTAAGGAAAACTATGTGAAGAGATAAACATATTTTTTGAATTATTGGGTCCGTTGTCGCTTCTATAAGGGCACATATATCCGTCACATATATTTCTCAGCTGTTTAGAGTTCCGTACCTAAATGGTAAAACGGGACCCTATTACTAAGACTTCGCTGTCTGTCTGTCCGTCCGTCCGTCTGTCTGTCACCGGCTGTATCTCGAGAACCGTGATAGCTTCGGTCATAGTCGGGTCTCAGTGTGTTTACGCTAGTATTTCGTAAAAATTGTACGAAGAAGTGACGTCGCGTTGAATTTGAAACTTAGTTAGTTTTAGTATATGTAAAATATATTATTTTTTTTGTATTACATTTCAAGATTGAACCTGTGTTAAGTGGCAAAGAGGTCCTAGCTTAAGGGCGATAAATGCAGCATAATAAATGTGTTATTGGACTTGTCGCTCTTACCTTGAAGGCTTGACCCCTGCTACTAATGTAGGATCGCCCAAAAGCTCTGGAAACCTTACTCAATCTAAATACGTGCCTGCACTCTGTAACCGGGCACGAATTCTCTTAGTAAACTAAAAGAAAAATTATGTGTCTTAAATTTTTGGTAATCGCATTGCCCACCAATGCGATTACTATTACTAGATATACTATTATATTATTACTAGATAATACAGAAATTCCAAGTCTTCTATTCCCGTCAAAATACATACACACAATGATACCCAGTATCGTATAACACGTCCACTTTCACCCGAGCGAACCGAGCGTGAACTCCGTTCACGGCGCGCCGACACGCGATTTCCGCCTGTATGTCTGTTACGGTAGGGTTGGCAATCACGTAGGAATAACGGGAAGATTCTGGGTGTTAGTTTTAGTTAGGGGACGAATCGCTTTAACCTTTGACAGGCCTGTTAGGCGTGTAATAAGAGATGCGTTTTGAAACCAAAGGGTAATAATGTTTGTAGTAAAAAAAATACGATTCTTACCATCTAATCAAAATTTGCACCATTAATACTAATGTTTTCAATATCAAAGAAACGTTTTGAACCCAAAATTATTTTATTAAATTAAAATAATCTTTTTTTAAATGAAGCCCTGTGTTAACTATAAATATAATGAACTCACGACCCGTTGCGGCTCCATACACTTTTATTCTACGTTTTCTACTGATTCTTCGTTCCTATCGGTCGCAGAGTGATGCTATATAGCCTTCCTTGATAAATGGACTACGCAATATAAAAACATTTTTTTTTAAGTCGAATCAGCATTTCCTGAGATTAGTGCGCTCAAATAAACAAAACTTTTCAGCTTTATAATATTGGTAAAGTTTCTATACTAATATAGACGCAAACTCCTTGTGACATAATTAGTATTGTCTTAAATAGTAATATTTAAAGAAATATGGGTTTAATAAACCTGTGAATAGAATTTGAATGAATTATATTTGCTTATATTTGCTAAAATAGGTACTATTAATTTTAGAAAAAAAAATTGCGATTTTTAACGGATAATTTTTTAAATTCGTCAAACTTGAATATTATTTAGCTGAAAACTACTGTAAAATGTTTTATAGTCTGCACTTTTGGGCCTTATACATATATTTTTTAGAAGTCTCCCAACCCTATGATTTTCGCGTGCAGAAACAAATCAACGATTTTGAGCTTGAGGTATTAATATTAGAAATATAAAAGACTGCGTTATATTGAAAATAATAATTGCAATTCTACATTTGAACTTCCAATATAATTTTCCTAGTTGTCGCCCAACCCTATAATATTTGCGTGCAGAAACAAATTAACACATCAGAGTTTTGACGCTTGTGATGTCGATGCAGGTACATTTCGAATTGCACAGAACGCTCTCGATCACCCTTTTTGCCAATTAAAAGTCATATTAGGCCAAGCATGCGCAATACGTCAAAATTTCTCGCAAGAGACGACAAAAGTTTTTATATCGTTTATTGGATGATGATTGGATGAGCACACCGTACTCGTAATTTCAGCCAATCATCAATTGACGCATTGATTTTAACATTTCTTAAGAGCGCGATAAAAAAGATTCGCGTGGCGCATGCAAAGCCTGATTGTGAATCATATAGTTGGAACTTATTAAATAGCTTATACCCGCGACTTTGCTCATATTATTTAAGTATCTTATATGGTATTCTAATTTCTTCTGCCTAGCCCCCAAATTTCAATCCAATCTATTAAGTAGTTTTTGTTTGAACATGTACCAACCGTAATTTAAACATACTTTCACGTTGACGAGTTTAGTATTTGCTCGTTTTAAAGCACAGTCAGGTGTCAAATTTGTTACCACGTGACAAGTTACATGATTTTTCAAGATTCTAATTTCACACTCTTAGCCGTTAGGTTGGAATTATACTTAAAACACACAAATCATTTTATAACACATTACTATCAAATGTACGTAAAAACTTAAGTCCATTAAATTAAAAAAAAATATCAAAAGACAACATTTTCCCTTTGACTACTTTTCATCGAATTTTATGCAAACTAGAATATATTTTAAATTGTAGCCGCAATTTAATTACGCCTCTTATCTTAGAAAACAAATGGAAGATTTTTCTCCTCTCCTTAACTGCCATCATCCGAAAGTACAAATGAAAATATAGCAGACCAAATGTTTCGGATTTAGAACCGCCCTTATATCCTGCGAATAAGAACGAATATCAAATAGCAACTGTTTACCTTGACGTGCTGTTGACTGTACAAGCTTCAAGCAAGACTGCAATAGCGTTGGGCGCATCAAAAGCCCGAAGGCGAGACCTGATTCACCCTGCGTAGCCGACGTACAATATAAATGGTCATATAGTCAGGGTGATAAGACGGAATGGCCGAAACGCAAGACAGTATAGAAAGAAATATTTTTTTTGATCTTAACAGTATACTTTAAATAAAATACAACACACACAGAACATTTTATGATCAATTGGATTTCGCGTAACCGATTGATGTCACGAAAACAATCATAAAATCATGCGCACGTGAAGCAAGTTCCACTGCTTAGCACAGGCCTTGTCGGAATTATTTAAAAAAATATCGTGCTTATCAAAACGTATAAGAAGCAGACTTAAACCTCGTAGCATTCTCTACCAGACAACTCCGCGGGCTCGGATATGTTAGGTTCTGTAAGGTCTGTTCTTCTTAAATAAATTAAGGTTCGGCAAATGACTGTTGGATCGCAAACGATTTAAATTAAAATAATTTATGCCACGCACAATGCGGACTTTAATTGGATGGTTGATCTGGTCTATAACAAATTAAATTATAATATTATCTTGTTGAAAAAAGTCAATAACATTTTTCTATAAATTTATATACGTAAAAATGTGACGTACCTCTTTACGTACTTTCGTACTGGGTAATGTTTAGATTGGGTAGAAACCCTAATCCATTGCCAGAGGGCAGCTCGTGATAATAAACAGCCCTTCCTTGTTTAGAATGCGCTCCACTCGCCTTATTAGAAGTTAGGCACCTTGTTACTTATGGTATGGCACTTATTTTTTTGTACGTGCTAGAATGTTGTTTGGGTATTTTTTAATATTTGTGTTGTATTGATGAATACCGTTACTAACTACACAATTGAACTGACTGTAAAGTATAATGAAGGCCTCCGTAACCGAAATGTGAGCGGACAAGACTTTGCCAACACGCTATCTCGGAGGTTCTAGGTTCGACTCCCGTTAGAGTTCGAGAAAGTTTTTCATATTGTCTCGGGTCTGGGTGTTTTGTGTACCGTCATTTGTTTCTGTTACATAAGTGTATAGCTATTTATTTTAACTTCGATATTCATTTTCGAACCCGTACTTTTTTTTAAATGGAAAATGTAATCATGATTCAAATCTTTATTTAAGAGATAACCAATGAGAATTGTTACACCTTACTTATTAATAATTTCTTCGCCACAATTTTAAATATATACGTTGAAAGAAACACTACAATGTTACAAAGTGTACTTAAATAAATGAAAGGTTATAAACGAGATTTAATCTTGATACCAGCTAAGTCTAACGAGTTGGTGCAAACGATCCAGCTCGTGATGTTTCAAGTAACGAGATAAATACGACCATGTTGAGTGCTGATCTTTTGAGGGAATTGTTTAATTAGACAGACGGTTTTACAGTTTCGTTATTTGGAGCAAGCAATTTCTTTCGCAAATATTATTAGCTTAAGACATTTGCTTGTTTTGCTTGTAGTTTTAACGCTTGTTGTAATGGAGATACTACAAATCTTAATTATGAAAGGGTTTAAATATTTAAATTGTAATCTTATTTGTAAAAAAGTTTATTGTAAATTTGTGTGACTAAATCATATAGTTTTAGTAAGTAATGGAGAACAAAAAATATTAATTTTACCGTATGCTAAGTATGTTTTTCCTACTGAACATATTTTTTTCTTTGTATCTTCGATCCTTTTTGTTTAATCTGTTTAGTGAAATAAGTTTAAGTTTGCCTTTTTCATAATATGATTAATGTGTTTGAATTCTTTTTGGATTATATATATCATTATGTATTATCAATAAACTAGAGATGGCGACTATTATATTTATCGATCACAGATCGCCGTACTACTACCTAGTATAAACCGCTTTGGAAATTTAATTCCATCCAAAACCATTAGGTGCCGTTAGTGGAACGCAACCCGTAATCGAACCCACAGCGGCTGAGAATCTCGCAACAAGCCACTCGGACTTAATAACCACATTACCCAAGTCATCTTGTTTACGGGTGCTCTTAAAACGAGGAAAAATACAAACGCAACACTGTACATTGGGTAGGGGGTCCGTAAAACCGTAATTTAATGGATATTGAAGATTTCAGCGGAGAATTTTAAATTGTGTCTTTGTTTTCCTTTTTTTTCTGCGTCACGAAAAGTCAGAAGATTAAGTCCCGTATTCGAAAATGGTTTGAAGTATGATTTGGGTGTTTAAGAAAATGTCCGGCGGGGTTTTGCGAGCTCTCAGTCTTTACCTTTTAGGTTTCTGGAACAAATTTACATGATTATTTTTATATCTTTAATGAATCTGAGTAAAATTTTGATATGCATTTTTTTAAACCATTCGGTCAAAAATTGCTTGTTAATAACAATAATTTTTACTTACGACCAATGCACTGATTCCAAACGAATTCCTTGAAACTAAGAGTATCAGACGACGAATACTAACTGGGGATGGGACGAGAAATAGGGGACTCAGGTTTTCGGGATTTAGAAAATGTTGTCACCCTACAAATCTCTTGGGAACGACAACAAATAATGGACGTTATCCAGATGTAGACATAGTCTCATCACTTTTCTAAACTGGACTTTTGCAGTAATCATGAATTGCACAAAATAAGTATATACTTTTAGGATATCCTCGCTTTATCAAATATTAAATAAAAATCAAAGGTAACATTTAATCTCCTCTCGCACACTCATATGCGTGATGTTCTTTATCTTTGTAGTATTAAGTGGTTGTAAATATGTATTGCTATGCCTGATCTTTCAGTTTGTATTTTCATCTGTAATTTTTCTGTTAAAAATACTTTAAAAAGTCTTCCTTCAAAAACGCGGCCCACTCATTAAGGGGAAATCGCCGAAAATATAACAAATTTACGGAAATAATATTCTTTGCAGTGCTGTATTTATGCAACTATAACATGATAGCTTGTGTTAATCAACAATTTAGCTTTAAAAATAAAGCATGGCTAACCTATGGGCCCCGTGGGCTGAAGCCGTAATCGCCGAAAAAAATTACAAGTTCAAGCTTTAAAGAGAGGATAATCTGGCCAGAGCTAGAAATAGGCTAGTGTTACGTCGGTGCAGTAAACGGTAGTTTGTGTTTTCAACCGTAATTTTGCAATAAAAATCCTCAAAAATCCAATTAAAAAAATGAACCAGGGCCATCCTACTGGCCCCGTGGGTCGTAGGCGTAATCGCCGAAAATATTTACAAGTTCACGCTTTGAGGAGTCCGCAAACAGGGTCGGTTTACACTGCACGATTGGATCGGCGTGGGACGTTGATTGTGACCGACGCGTCTGAGGGTATGCAAATAGCAAAAGAACCTTTTGTGGCGCGCACGGTACCCCCTGATGAATAAGAAGGGTTGTAGGATGTCCGGCATGAATGATTCGAATGAATCCGGTATGAATCGAATACACATACATATATTTCCGTAACCGTAACGATCGGATATCCGAAATAAAATAAGATCCGTAGCCGTAACCGAATCCGATATAAACGTTTCAGACAGTTTCGGATAGGGCGGAGTCTGACTATATAGTGTTTAGTAAATTCAATTTTTTGTGGCTAGTTTTTGTATAAGACGTAATCTTCTTATATATAAAAATGAATCGCTGTTCTTTAGTCTCGCTAAAACTCGAGAACAGCTAGACTGATTTGGCTAATCTTGGTCCTGAAATAATTGTGGAGGTCCAGGGAAGGTTTAAAAGGTTATAAACTAAAAAAATAGGTGTTGCGAAGTTCGCCGGGACAGTTAGTTATATATAAAATCGAGTAGCTGTAAAAAACCTACAAGGTACACTTAACGTCAAATCACTTATATTCGTATTTGTATTTCATATCTACACTTCCATTAAAATCTGATATCCATAACCGATACTATCGGATAATCCGAAATAATTTCATATCCGTAACCGTAACCGAAACCGATATAATATTATACATATATCCGTATCCGAAATTATATATCCATAACATCCCTGATATATTTGTCGTGTTAAGGGTCGTTAATTTTCATAGCCTTGTGGGCGTATTAACGGGTTATGCCAGTAAAGGAGAACACTTTCTGACGACGTGTTCACTGCTCGACGATCGTAAGTAAAGTGAGCGACCGCGATCGTCGCTACGCCGTAGATTCTATCAAACGCCCTATTGGTGGCGCTAGTGTTGCTATTTCCGACATATTTATGTATAGGATTGGATAAAAATTGTCGACGTAGTGTGGGCGTGTAATGCGAAAGTACCTGAATGACCGAATTGATAAGTATTTTTATGAAAACGCGGACAAAGAGATGTTATCTAATAATGAAACTACGCTTGATCTACTTTTCGCCTCCTAAACATACTAACTTTCATGACAATCGGTTAAGCAGTTGCCGAGATTAGGAGAATAGTTCGGTTAGGTCGGTTATTCGATGATAAAGTAAAAGAGTTGCAATTAGAAAATGATTTTATTTATTATAGAGAGTTTTTGATTTTCACTACTACAGAGTAAATAGGACTAACATTGCCTTACGCGTTTTGGTCTAATTACACGCGAAATTTGAAAAGTTAATTTTGACATGCGTTTTCGTGTACTTCTTGATTGAATGAAAAAAAATCTAGTGGTTTGCAATATGGAATCTATTTCAGATACCGAAATTGAATACCGATAAAGGCAACTTATAATATATTAAGGCTCTTAAAAGATTAAGGCAATTCATCTCTTCAAGCACTCAACGTCACTCCTCATAATAAAATACATTTATTCCTTCTCATAATCTACAAACTGTTTGCTCTGATGACTAAACGAGCTCGCCATACAAAAATATTAAGTGATTATTCAACGACACTCTTGCAAAATAATAATTCAAAGGAACTTCTTCACTATTTACCTAGTTAAAGCGTAGTACGGCGAACGTTTCTCAGACTACCCTCAACGTCTGCACTCGAATGGGAGCCGTCTCAGTGTGTCTTGTATCTGAAGTCGGAATTGCATTTGCGGTTTCGTTGCTGCGATATTTCTGGAGGATGTAGGGTTGGCAGATTGCGGATTTAGAAGTGATGCGATTTTTTTTCGGGTATGTGGATAATCTTTTCTGTGCTGTCAAGGTAAACATTTACAGGTAGAGTACAGCATAATAAATCTGTTACTCGACTTGTCGCCCTTACCTTGAAGGCTTGACCCCTGTTACTAATGTAGCACCCCCCAGGAGCTCTGGAAACCTTACTCACACGCAGGAACACAACAACACAGAAGTGATTGTTATTTGGCTGCGGTCTTTTGTACGGCGGAGGTATTTAACCATTTGGGCTGCTCCAGTTCGAGCGATAAATAGCTATGCTCTACCTCTCTTAAAAGTTCTTATGCGCACGACATAAAGACGATGCAAAGTCCAAAGTGTTTATAGTCTGACGTGCGTTTAATTGATCTTAAGACTGATTGCTTCGTCCCAATAACTTAATTCGATTCGCTTACTAAGAAACATTAATAAAATTGGAATCGCAAACTTTGTTAAAAGTGAATTTTTTGCAGTCGATTAATTTTGAAATGGTGTCAAAATGATATCTGATTAGTCCCTCGAGATTGATAACCAAAAATATAATATAAAAACGTTTTTCTTTTATCATGCAACCAAAAATTTACTAAGATACATTGCGTTTAACCTAACGTCACTTCTTAGTTTTGTTTTTACAAAGCAGTGACGTTACCACAAGCCCTCTTTTTAGCGTTGATGCGTTTTATAACCATTCGTTATTATTTCATGGTTGAAGCAAAAATAAATTTTCAGAAAATCGTGAAAATGTAACTGAGTGACTAAATATTACTGACTTTTGGTTTTATGTATAACGAGATACAGATTAGAAATTTTTCGCGAATATTTATCGAATTTACTCGTAAATCGATTCGACAGCCCTACGTCAGATAGCGTCAACCTTTTGAGTTATTGTGGGAGTCGATTTTGAGAATCTCGTCGGTTCATCTTTTGTGGGGGGCAGGCGAAGTTTAAATGTGATCTAGGTTTGGAGTTTTGTGTTAAGAATGCTTTTGTGAACTTTGATAGCTGTAAATCTTTGGTTCTTAGAGTTTTGAGGATGCAAATCAAAGTTTTATGCTATCGTTTATCTTTCCGGATTGAACATAGACTTTTAAAATAAATTTGTTGATAAAACGTTTATTGGTACCAAAAGACACGCATACAATTGCTGATACATTAAAAAAAACATAATTTTGATTTACCGAAGTAGTAAGACCTTGTTGAATCTGTAACACTCTTAGCATGGTCACCCATCCAATACTGGATGATAAATTGTATAAATAGATATCGATGATCTAGAGGCTTAGGTACCGAATTACGAACTCGAGGTCCTGGATTCGATTACGGAGTCGAGATTAGATACTTCTAGTATTATAAATACTAAAGTTTGTATGTATATATGGATTCCTGATGTATGTTTGTAATTCTTACATGCAAAAATTAATTTACATAACGCAAAAGTGATTTTAAGTAGGTTAATTCCAAAACAACTGTTAAGTATGTACATAAACTCGCAGTTAGCTCAGTTGGAAGAGCATGCGATACGTGAAGGTCGTGGGTTCGGATACCACACCGCAAGAGAAAATGAAATTTTTCTGTTTCTTTGAAATATTGAAGTTCTATTTTTCTGTTGACATTACCGGCACCTCATTAAGAGACCCCTTTCAAAGGCCATCCCGTGTTCGTTAGAACAATGTTGTTTTTCAATACCTTGAGTGCTTTTCTAGTACCGAACACTTAGATACTCTTAGCGACATGGCACATTCGCTCTTTTGTCTTGAGGAATAAAGCCTGAAGTGGTCAGCTACGATTGTATTTTTTGGAGAACACGATATTTTTACGGTTGAAGTACAGAACGATAAGAGTAATATAAATGTTTAAATGAAGACTTCAAGTTTTCTGACTTGCTTTTGTTACTTCGGTCACGTTACTGTGGAATATATATATATAAAATTTAACAATGAAATCCCATCCAAATATAGTTATTAGTTGACTAACATACATTCATTTAAACGTATTTTTACAATATTGAATAAATTAAGTAGAGAAAATGAAATTACTCTGTTGATCGTTGTGTGTGTTA
Source organism: Glyphodes pyloalis (assembly GCA_037074685.1). Lineage (NCBI taxonomy): Eukaryota > Metazoa > Arthropoda > Insecta > Lepidoptera > Crambidae > Glyphodes > Glyphodes pyloalis. The sequence continues at coordinate 10,228,640 of JAYKKO010000020.1, read as the reverse complement.
AAATAATAATAATTGATTTGTCTAAGTCTCGTGCACCAATATGTATACAATCTCATTGTAAAACAAACCTTATGGTAACGTCATAAGAGCTCAAGCGTTCACATTTGATTTCTTTCGGCCACAGTTACATAAAATATTATCAAGACAAGTAGCTGATGTGCACGTAACGTGGACACGTTTGCAGGGGAAATAAAACCTCGCCGGTGATCACCATCAAGGCAATGAGGTCCACCGGGGGGTTTTAGTGGGTATTCCTGCCCGCATAAGGACAGGGAGTCCCACACACGCCGTCACCTCCCTCGGGTGACGGTACGGTGAGTCAATGCAATTCCCTCCGAAAAAGAAGGGGAAATAAAACCTAGTGTTTAAAGTTAAATTGTCTGCGGGTTTCATATTCTTTTAGAAACAGGTAGTTACAAAATTTGGTATTTACCTCCGAACAAAGATTTGACTGATTAGTAGGCAATCATATTAACAGTAGGTACACTTATTTTCTTTCGTTTAAGGGAAACTGTAAAGATTTGGCGGGAACTTTTTTACCGATTGTACCCACCAGTACCGGTACCAACAGTTGGGCGGGACTCGGAACGTGCGATACCATCAGAACACAATATGGCTTCCGACTTGATTAATTCCGCTGATAGAGACTGGTGACATGTTTACACAGCAATGAGCTTATGGGGAAACCTTGCTGATTTATATACAGCCTTCCCGTTTGGTAGATAAGGAGTTTTTACAACTTAGGATTTATTATGACGACCGTAGCTGAGAGGCGAGCGGGGCAGACTTCGGCGTCGCGCCTTCTGAGGTCCCGGGTTCGATCCCCGGTTAGGTCAACGTGGGAAATTAACTTTTCGATATTGTGTCTGGTCTAGTTAAATTTTTGTTTGCATGATTTGAGAAAACATATGTCTTATATTTTGACAGAAATGTGAATAAAAATTGTATCACAAGTTTCATGCACCGCCGTGATATTTTCGGCTCAAATATGAGGTTAACTTATTTAGAATACCTCTAGGTTATGCCTAAATTGTACTTTAATTTGTCTCCAAAACCAATTCCTAGAAAGTTTTGTGTAATAACATATCTCTGTACAGTATGCTATTGTGTATGGTTTTAAGTCAATAAATAAATTATTATTATTATTTTTTTTTTTAACATTTATTTTCTCCATTCAAGATGGGTATTCTACCTATGACGCGGACCTTAGTCAAGCGCAATAGGGTGTAGTGGTGTTGATCCAGATGATAAAAATTTCCGTGTTATCCTGCAGGTGTTTAAAATTGTTGCTTTTTGTAATTTAAATATTATTGCTGGGGGAAGTTCAAGAGCTTCAATACTTCGGTTGAGGAGGTCAGGTATTACCCCAGTGGTCGAGATGACTATTGGTATAATGTAGACACTTTGTGCGTGCCACTGCGTTTTTATTTCAATGGCTAAATCTCGATATTTCGAGATTTTTTCGGATACTGTGGATTGAAGATTATGAGTGTTGGGTATGGCAATGTCTATTAAAAATACTTTTTGTTGGAGTTTATCATGTATAGTTATGTCGGGTCTGTTGTAATGAATTGTTTTATCTGTAAGAATTGTTCGATCCCAATAAATCTTTATCTGACTATTGTTGAGAATGGTTTTTGGTGTATATTTGTAGTAAGGTTCCTTTGTTGGGATAAAGTGGTGTTTATATGCTATATATTGGTGTATAATGGAGGCGACTTGATCATGTCTGTGCTTGTAATCCGATTGAACGAATGATTTACATGCACCAGTAACATGTTGTATAGTCTCAGGAGCGCTGTTGCAAAACCTACAGGTATCAAATTGCAATTCTTTGGTGATGTATTTGCGGTAGTTGCGGGTAGCTATAACCTGATCTTGTATTGCAAGCATAAAAGCTTCCGTCTCTGGGAAGAGCTCGCCTCTCGTCAGCCACGCGTTCGACTTGTCTGTGTCGACGAATGGTTGGCTGAGATCGGCTTTATGTCTTCCGTGGAGCACTTTATTTGCCCAGTTTTGAATTTTGTCATGTTTAGTGGTAATGGATTCATTTGGTTGAGTAGAAGTTTCATGTAAGTTTAACGGTGTAAGTTTTTTATCTATTGTTGATACTAATTGGTGAAGACGAGAATTAACAGATTTGTTATGAAAAAAAGTCCGGAGAGTGGATATTTGTTTATTGTGTAAGCTTACAATGTCGATCATACCCCGTCCACCTTCGCTACGCGGAAGAGTTAGCCTTTGAGTACAAGTTTTGGGATGATGTTTTCTATACTTGGTCAAAGTTGTGTTAATAATGCGTTGTAGTTTTACTAAGTCTGTTTGTGACCATAATATTATTCCAAACGAATACGTTAGAATTGGTATAGCGTATGTGTTTATGGCCTTAATGATATTTCTAGAGTTTAAATGAGTTTTGAGTATTTGGTGGAGTCTGCGTGAGAATTTCTGCTTTAGTTCTATTTTTGTTTGTTTTTGATGTATTTTCCTAGCTTGGTGGAACCCTAGGTATTTATAGGTTGAATTTTCATCCATTGGTGTAATTTGTTCTCCAGTTTCAAGTGTATAGGTATTTTTCTCAAGCTTACCTCGATTAACAGAATGAACACTGCATTTGTCGATGCCAAATTGCATATGGATATCTTTAGAAAACTGCTGGGTTATGTCTGTCAATTTAAAAAGATCTTCCTTAGTAGTAGCGTATAATTTTATGTCGTCCATATACATGAGATGAGATAGTTGATATACACCTTTGCCAGCTTTTAAAGGGTATCCAGTATTTGATTTGTTAAGTAAAGTTGATAATGGGTTGAGGGCTAAACAGAACCAAAGAGGGCTTAGTGCATCTCCTTGGAAAATACCGCGTTGAATACGAATCGGTTCAGTAGACAATGAGGTGCTGTTTTGTTTTATATTCAAAGTGGTTTGCCAATGTTGCATTGTGCTATTTAAAAAAGTTACTATTTTGGGATTTATCTTATACAGTTTTAAAACATTTAATAGCCAACTGTGTGGGACTGAGTCAAATGCCTTTTGATAATCAATGTACATAGTATGGATATTCTTCCTCTTTCTAAAGGCTTCTTTCATTGCTATGGCGTCTATGGTTAACTGTTCTTTGCACCCTTGACTAAATTTTCTGCAACCTTTTTGCTCTTCTGCTATGATATCATTGTTAGATAAATGTTTATAGATGACTTCAGATAAACACGCTGTCATTATTTTATATATTGTTTGTAAGCAGGTTATTGGCCGATAATTGGCTGGATTTTTAGTGTCTCTGCTTTTAGGGATCATGTATGTTATTCCTTGTGTTATGAAATCGGGTATTGTGTTTGGATTTTCTATAAAATTATTTATATGATTATGTAAATATGGATACAAGCAAGTAAATTTTTTGTACCAATAATTTTGTATCTGGTCTGTTCCTGGAGCTTTCCAGTTATGACTACGTCTAATGACGTCTATGAACGTTTCTGCAGCTATAAATTCAAATTCCATTTCTGAAATAGTATGGAGTTTCCCAAGATCTCCTAACCATTTACTATTGGTGTTATGTTGGACTGGGTTTTCCCAGATATTGGCCCAAAACTGTCTTAAATTCTCTACGGTTGGGGTCTCTGTTGTAAGTATACTGTTATTGTCGTTACTGTTATTATTATTAAGGTGTCTATAAAACTGTTTTTCATTAGAATTAAATATAGCGTTTTCTACTTTTCTTTTTGTACATTTAAGATATCTTTTTAATCTACTAGAGGTTGCAATCAATTTTTGTTTTAAAGTGTCTAAAAAGTGTTCTAATTCTGAGTTAGGATTCTCGTATGTTGCATGTATACTATATTTATTTCTAATGTACTCCACCGTATTGATAACTTTCTGGCTTCTGTTTCCCTGCATATACTGTGTTAGTCTTCCTGTTTCAAATCTCAGCTTCTCTATTTTACTTTCAAGCCTTCTTTGCCATTTCGGTTTATCCTGTTTTTTAGCTGTTATGTTTCCATTGTCTCTAATTTTGGAACCGTTGCATATAGCTGCAGTAACTGCTGCAGAGTAAATGATGGTTTGGACCGTGAGGAAATCTTGATCTATATTTAAATATTTTGGAAGTATACTTTTATTTATATAATCGACTATCAGGGCGAACTTTTTTGAAGTCCTTTGTTTAGGAATTCGTGGACGAGATGTAGGATTAGTGTCTATGAATTGTTCTAGGACCTCTTTAAATTTATTGCCGATATATGATGGATCTATGGGCTCAGCCATACAAAGATTGTGGTTTTTCCCTTTATCGTTCGTTAAATTTGTGTCCCTAGTGTTATGTTGTGTATTATTGTGGAGTGTATCTATGCTACTGTGTTGTGATTGGGGTTGTGGTAAATCTACGATGTTTTGTTGCGCGTCGTTTTGTGTACTATATTGTTGGGTGTCAGTGATGATATTATGTGTATTACTGTTTATATGCATTTGTGTATCCTTTAACTTTTCAGCTATTTCGTGCTTAATTTGATTAATACGATCTTCATCGATGTATTTGTTTTTAATTATTACTCTTCTTTGATCTGAGATTCTTTGTTCGGATATGAGTGATAGATCAGGGTAGTGTTGAATGAAACGTTCATGTAATCTTTGTCTATATGTTGTCATGTTTGTTTCCATTTCAGTGACTTCAAAATAGCAACGGAGTATTGTTTCGTTCATTTCGATTGTCCATTGCATTCTTTCACCAGGTTTTGGAATAAGATTTTGAGCGGGTGTAATTTGAAGCTGTTCAGTTACTTGTTGTCTGATGTCGTCTAAAGCTTTCTGTGATAGTAATTTGTTGTTTACTATCGCCCTACGTTGATCTCCAATCCGTTGTTTTGAGGCTCCAACAGATGGAAACTCTTGGGAGAATTTTTCGTGCAAAATGCCTAAGTAACCACGTTGGGTATTCTGTTCTAAATTGGTAATAGTAAGATATGTACGCCATATGAACTTATTCATTTCTTCAGACCATTTCTTTCGCGTACTTGTAGTGCTGGCAGTGGGTACAGGTTGAGTGGCGGATACCTCCTGTACAACATCTACCGACACGGGGGATACTGTGGTAGAGCGGGATGAAAATCTAGTAGTAAAGGAATTAGAGGATGAGTTTGGTGACGGGAATAAACTATGGATGGAAGATAGTGGTGATGGTGGGTTTGTCAGGTTTTCGGCAGTAACATCTTCGGGTACATGCCCAGCGAGTGCCCGCCTGCTCAGCTCCTCGCCACCGACGGTTCGCATGCTGTAACACCCAGCGTCGGCTCCAGGTGTGCCCCGGCGATCACCCCCGGGAAGCGGCATTATACATAACTTTCTATTACGAAGCTCCATATTAATGGGTGGTTGCCATTGCCCTGTTTGTCATCTGCATAGTCATTATGTTGCAAATGTCCGCCCCCCACGTGGCTTAGGTGGTCAAGCGTGGACGTAAGGTTGGGCTTTAGGGGGCTTATTATTATTATTATTATTAATACAAATAAATAAAAGAATCAAATGTTTCCTCTTTATAAAATTAGTCTAGGCAAACCCATACTTTCGAATTGAGAACCGACTATATCTTGTCGGTTCAAACCAGTTTCCACCCTATCCTAATAAATTCCGCTGCAGATAGGGTAACCAAACCATTTGCAAAGGGATGATTTTTTCCTGGTTGTAACGGAAAGGAACATAAATTTCAGTGAACCTCTCTCGGAAAAGAACGTGGATGATAGGTTTGTGTAAAGGTAACATAATCGCTCATAGCTGTACCTCTTATATTATTTCTGACTACCTTCCTCCAATAAAGAGTTTGTTATATGTAAATAAAGATAATAAGTCAAAGTCATAGTCAATCTTTTTTATTCATATAGATTACATCAGTATTACTTATGAATAGTCTTTATGCAAAACAAATGAAGCTACCTCCAGTTTGGAACCTATAACTACAGAGAAGATACCGCCAAAAAAGTCAGTAGTTTTTTTTTTACAAATGAAAGGTAAACTTATTACTAATTTTGCACTAAGACACACAGTTAGTGTGTCAATTGTAAAAAATATATAATCAATTATTTAAAAAGAAAAGTTTTCTGTAAATTTAATTTAATTTGTCTTGATGACCATTAAGACTTTAATCTCACCCAAGCTTTTAATATGCCATCCGAAGCACGGATATGCTCTTATATTATTCACAAAAATAAGTTGGAATGGTCACCCATCCGTTACAGGACCGCGGCGTGCGTAGCTTGACTTTTGGTACCAGCGAACCGCATGGAACCCTCGTCCATATCGAACCCACGTTTGATCCGAATGCAATTCTCCAGTATTTGTACTGTCTTCATTTCTGTCTGTGTGTGAAGGTGAGGTCCTATACAAACAGGACCGTGTGGCCTGAGCCGAATCAACAAGTACACAACAATACCTACACTTTCATTATCTGTGAACCTTTTGGCACAGTGTAAATAACTACAGTGAGGTAACGCGCAAACTTACCGTTTTATTAGTGTATGGCCTTGGACACAGTATATGTGACTACAGAAACGTAACACGCAAACCGGTATTTTTATATTATATAGCTATGCCCGCAACTTCGTTCGCGTGGACTACAGGGTTTTTTTCGCAATTAAGGTTAGCCTATGTTCTTTCTCAGGGTCTTTAGATTGTCTGTGCCAAATTTCATCAAAATCGGTTGAGAGGTTTAAGCGGGAAAGCGTAACAGACAGACAGAGTTACTTTCGCATTTATAATATTAGTATGGATAGTTATAAAGATAGGAGTAATTTGTATTCCAAGAACATTTGCTGCGACCCAATGTTTGATTACCCATTTTAATTGCATAAAACAGTATTTTTATTTTTTTTAAACTGTGTCACGCATAGCGTGTGGCACGCCATGGCTCGTTTACAACGTAAAGGTAAACATGTCTTGCTGTCGTCGTCTTTATTATTACAATGTACAAACGACAGCACTTCAAGGTAAACACTTGCAGCTCGATGTAAGATCTTATGTGTCCGACATAAGAGCGATGCAAAGTCCAAAGTGTATGTAGTATGAGGTGCTTTTACCAAGAGTTGAGACGTATAATAATACATCTAATATAATAAACGCTAAAGTTTGTGAGAATGTATGGATGTGTGGATGTATGTGTTAGTATTTCACGAAAAAACCTACCGACCAGATTTGTTTCCAGCGATGGCTGGCACATACGTCATGCTTGTGAACAGGTGCCACCTTTGGGGACTGGTCTGCTCCAGCTTACCTCTCGAAAGTAAAAACTTACTTTAGTACTTATTTGTTTCATCACTCATCAAAACCAGCAATACCAGCGCTGTAGCGGTGTTAGAAATAATGCCGTTGCAGCAATTGCTGAGGTGGAACCCAATTGACCATAAATTATTTGTGCATGTTAATTAAGTAGGTTATATATATATTTTTTTAGTTTGGTCAATAAATGTATTTCTTTCTTTCTTTCTTTTTTTCAAAACCAAAACTATATGACTTGGTCCAAAGTGAGCTACACATAGCAATAAGTTAGATACTGATACTGTAAATGATCTGCTGAGTTTCTTACCGGTGTCTTCTCGGTAGATATAGATTCCGAACCGGAAGTAGAATCACTTTGCATTGTATTCAATGACGATTCAAAAGTGTTATATGTAACCTACTTGAATAAAGAAATATTTGAGTTTGTTTGAAATTTCGTAAGAAGAGAGACTGCATACTAAATTAACATTATATTTAGTATCCGGTCATGAGTACGGACACTAAACTAAACGCAAGCGCGCCACCAAGCGGTTCGTCCGCGCAACTATGATTTCCGGTGCGCGCTTCAACAGAGTCGTGACGTTGGATTCGGACTGGACGGAGCTCACTTCCAATCGAGCTGCCAAGGAGAGAAGATGTCGTCACGGAACTGTTCGCCTAGTACCTTGATTTTGTAAGCAGTGAACAGTTGTAATAAAATTCAGTGCTATACTACCAAGTATTTCTCATTGCACGATACACACAAACACCCACATTAGATCACATTTTCCACCCGATCCTACATATAAGATACTTATTATACCGAAATAACTTGGTTGAAGAAAAAATGAAGCAATACACACTTATAGTATGTAAGTAATAAATATGTGTTGCAGAAATTAGGAGCAGCGATGATACCCCAACACCTAGACTCGAGAATGAAGAAATGTACATTGACCTGTTCTGGAATCAAACCCGGGACCTCGGGTGCGACGCTAAATTGTCTTATGTCCGGCCTGCTCGGTCCGGAGGTCGTCATTTATTTGGCATTTGCCATTGCAACCGTGCGATGTCGGGCAAATATACTAGCTTATTACTGTATCTATGTATAGACGGAACATGTCTTACTGTTATTTCGATTACCTACATTAGATTTATGGTTACTACAGCCGAAAGGGTCCAAGGTCATTGTGTAAGGTCCCTTTGTATAGTACGAACCGTGACGGATCTCTTTGGGTCGGAGGTCAGACGGTGTTAGTTACGGAGTCACGCCTCGGATGGGTGACCGGTGTAAGTGAATAATTTATCATTAGCACACAGCCTGAGGAAAAAATAGCGCCGTGATTTTATTCATTGTAACCCTTCGATCAAAGATTTTATAAGATGCACAGTTGCGACTTAAAAATGGCGACGGGAAAATAAGGCATCACACAGTATTAAGCCTTGTTTCATTCTCATTCGATTCCTGGCCGCGCGCTTGACATAACGTCAAGTATAATTTATTTTCATACTTATCTAAGTTACGTAAGGTTTCAATTAGATTGGATTACTGAATGATTCACACACTTTGGCCTTTTTGCAACGCTTCTGTTAATATAGACACGTATTACATCCAGTGGTGAAATATTCTTAATATGTTTGTATTTTGCAAATATCAAATGAGTAAAGTGTACTATGATACTTGCAATATACTAGACTCTAGAGTATCTAACCTCTCTAGGTACCAAATTCTGTCCCAAATCGATTTGGTAGTTTTCCGTAAAAGAGTAATAATACGTACATCTATACGTTGTTACAATTTTCCTACTTTATATTCTTAGGCAGATATTTTAAATAAAATAGTTAATCTATACTAAAAAGTATAATTATTTGGTAAGATATATTTCTACTTTTTTATTTATTTTAATCTTATTTCCTTTTTCTAGCATACTCAACTCAAACTCAAATATTTCTTTATTTAAGTAGATTTTTTAATAACACTTTTGAATCGTCATTGAATACAATGCAAAGTGATTCTACTTCCGATTCGTAACCTATATCTAGCGAGAAGACACCGGTAAGAAACTCAGTAGATTTGTTACAGTAGCAGTATCTAACTTATTGCTATGTGTAGCTCACTTTGGACCAAGTTATATAGTTTTGTTTTGATGAGTGATGAAACAATTAAGTACTGAAGTAAGTATTTACATTCGAGAGGTAAGCTGGAGCAAACCAGTCCCCTGGCGCCTGGTCACAACCATGACGTATGTGCTAGCTATCGCTTCACTCAACCATATTGAAGGGAATGTAACGACCGCCACATAGCGCCACTATATACCTTCCGATAACTTAAACATTTACCTTAATATTACTGCCAAGAGAAAACTCGACATAATTCCGTACATTGGAATGGATTCTGTGTAAGAAACCCGAATAATCCCGATCTTACAAAAACACGCCCTGTCACTCTATTCTAATACTACGTGATATATGGCCATACGACGATTATGTATGCAACAAGTGACCAAACGTCTGCGCGTGCTGAGACAAACAAACATGGCCGCTAGGCAGGGTTGCCACTGACTTAGTATTTGTCAGTATTAGTGACTATTTAAGTAAATACGACAATTTCAACGACCTCGGTGGCGCAGTGGCTAAAATGGTCCCCCACATCGCAAACAATTTAGGAATCGTTGTTTTTTAAATGGAATTAAGTCTGCGTGACATAGTTTACGACGCTTGAATTGTGTGGGTAGTTAAAGCACCTGTGATTCAGAAATCAGAAACATCGACGGTAGGTACCATAACACCCATACCAATAAAGAAAAGCTCGTTTCCCACATTGATTTGACCGGGGGTCAAACCCGGGATCTTAGAGATGGCGTGACGCCAGTCCTGCCGGGTATGGAGGTTGTCGAATAAATATTATTGACTAGCTGTTCCGACGAACGCAGTCCTCTGTCTTAACGACGACTTTTTAATTAGAAATGGTTTTCGCCCACGACGACAATAGTATTCCTAAATTTCCTAATTTTCCGGGCAATTTTTTTCTTTGATAAGAACCTTCTCCTGACTATAATGAATACAACAAAAAAAGATAGTCAAAACCGTTCACGCGTGACGGCGTGACCAAGGGAAATTGGGATTCATTTTTATATATTAAAAATATTATTAAGACATAATGTTCAAAGTTGGTAACCCTATCCAAAACTTCTGTCGGCGAATAGAATAATCCTTTGATGTGTGGTTATGACGTGACAGCGACCTAGACCGGCGTGGAGGGAAAGAACTATAATTGAGATAAATATATTCAGGGCAGAGGAATATGTTTGTAACCTCTGCAAAAGCGGGAGACATTTTGTTTACTGAACCTTATATTCTACTAGCGAACCGGCGTACTTTTACCGAATTTCCAAATAACCTACAAAACATTAAAAATAAAATGTTTTTTTTAAATTTTATATATAACATACAGCTTATATAACCTACAAGCGGCCGTTCAACCTACAAACATCGTACGCGTGGACTTAGTATTTTCTTGAAATAAATATTGGTGATGGTCGGTTTGACCCTTATCTCCTCTAATATTGAAAACAAAATGTTGTACATAATTAAATCCAAGTTTCGAGCTGTATTTATGCCAAATTTTATATCTCTAACTTAAAAAAATAACATGTCGAAAATAAACATGAAAGGGCGGTATTACCCCCATCCCCCCTTATTGCAAAACAAAATGTACCCTATGTCCGTTCCAAAGGTTCAACGTATACCTATACAAACAGACAAACAGGCAGACAGACAAAACTGTAACTGTACATATATTCATATGCATGTAGTAAAAAGCGGTTATTTTAATATTACAAACACATTCTCATTAAGAACTTTAACTTTTCCTCATTGCATTGACGGAACCTATCGAGTTCCGATCTCAATATATTATTCGATCCACCCAACAAATAATCTCGGTTTCCGAATACAAAAATAACTCGAGACATCGATACCTAATTACATTCCATACTCGTTCGGGATCCCGTTCCGAGCTGTTTCACCGTTCAACAAACGCATTGATTTATTTGTTGATCTAATGGAGCGGCAGCGGGTTTTGTCTTTCAAAGCGGGCGTGATGCGTGTTGAAGGGAGTTTACACTAGTGAAAATACGTCGATTTAATACTTTATGGAAATTTATTTATTTATGTTATTATTTTTTATGTATTTTTTTGTATTAATTACGTTACGGCATTTATATTTTTTTCATATGTACTACCCGTTTTTAGATATCTACCATTTCCTCTACCTAAAGGTTGTCTAGAAGAGATTGCTTTCTAACAATAAGACCGAAACAATAAATTGTACCGCGAATTGAATGTATATGTAAAACCAATTTCTGTAATTTTTTCTGTGCAATAAATTGTGTCTATCGGCACAATATAAAGTGCCGTATTATTTATTTATTAAACACAACAAATAAGTTTATAAAATAGTAAGTCCAAAAAAAAACTGTTCACACAGTTCGTCTGCGGGATCAGTGTTTAACATAAATATTAACATAATTGTGCCATGGATTTTATTTTTAAAAATAATAGATAGATACGCTTTATTGCACAGAAAAATATACAAAAATTGGTTTTACAGACAAAATCAAGTACAGTTTAGGCTGTCTTTTTGCTAAAAGGCAATCTCTTACAGACAACCTTTAGGTATAAAATAGTATATATCGAGAAACGGGCACGGTCGTGCTAAATATTTATTGAGAAAATATTATCAGAAAACATAAATACCATAACGCGATAATATTGTTTTAATTGTGTTAATTTTATTTGTCTTTTGTCGTTATCCTACTTATTAGCCACTCGCCGCGGCTTTCAACATTTTCGACTGATTCTTCGCTCTTATTGGTTGGTGCGTGAAGTTATGTATCTTAAAGCCTTCCTCGATAAATGGTCTATCCAACCAAAAAACATTTTTTCGATTCGATCACAGTTCCTGAGATAAGCGCGCTCAAACAATCAAAGCTAAAGATAGCTTTATTGGCGAAAGATTGTTTGATTCTATAATTACAGGTTTATGTTAAAGAATCCGAAAAACAAAATTCATCTCCCTATACATCACAAATTATTTTATTTTAAACTAGCGGCCCCGGCTAACTTTGTTTCGCCTTAGAGGACTTTCCCGCTTTTCTGTTGAAAATTTTCCTAAATTTTCTTTAATATAAACCTCACGGAGCCCGAGACCTTTCCAACGAATGCAAAACCGTGGAAATCGGTTCGTGCGTTTTGGAGTTATAGCGTCAGGGAGGAAAACCCGACTTATTTTTATATAGTAGATGACACTTTTCTGTTGGTTTAAAATATTAATGGTAAACGAAGTTTAATATATTATCTTTCGCATCTTAGACGCACCTTAGGCGGCAATCAAATGGCTTTATTAAGGGCGCCGCGTGATTTTGCAATTGTAAACGCTCCCTTAAATACCAGTACCTAGCTAACGCACTGCGTATTTATTTTTAAGAAATACGAATCGGTTAACCTATCTTTCAATCAACGTATAAATAAATCATAAGCGATTAATCTTACGAACTAAATATTTATTTTCAATATTGTTTTTATTTTTTTATTTAGTTTGTGTGTGTTTTTGCTGGTTACCTAATTGTGGACTTTGTATGAAATAAAGATACTTGCTTCACATAAAGGATATTTTTCTATATTTTTTTATAAAAAAGGGCTTCAACAGAACAGATGATTATTTAAATAATAAAAATGTATGGATCTAGTATAGGTATTCCCTTCAATTCTTGAAAATCTATCTTTGTATATTTAATTTATTACTACTAGCTTATGGAAACATCGTAATTATAAAGAGTAAGTGTCGAGTTTCTTGCCGGTTCTTCTCGACATGATCAACATTCCGAACACGGCTGTAGAATACTGAAATTGTACTGACGATTCTTAAGTGCTTTTGTAAAGCTTATATGATAATAATAAATAAAAAAAATTAAAATATAATGTCTTCAACAAACCATATGCACTTAGAATAAAAAAATCCTTTTAGGCTTTAATTGCCTGTGCCAGGGGACACTGATAATCTTGATATGTATCAAGATTATCAGTGTAAAAGTATGTACTTTCTATCCTTTTCTTTTTTTGCAATCGCATCAATGTAATAGATAAGAAAGAAAGAAAACACATTTATTGACCACTTGACAGCACAACACGACAAACAAAATTAAAACAAAAACAAAAAACAAAAAGAAGTACAGGAAAAAGTAAAACAGAACAAACATGAAGTAGGTAATTAAAAAAGAAAAAAAACAAAGAAAAATCAAATGGGAAAGTTTTCAACTAGGCCACACCTCAGCTGTATGCTGCAGCGACGCAAGGCTGCTGCAGCGATAACTAAACTTACATTGATATCATCATAATACTCAAATCGGGATCATAGACGAAACGGACTCCAGGTTTTTAAGGATGCAAAACCTGGATAACCGCTCGAAGAAAGAGGAGTCATAATTTTTTTTTAAGGTTTTTTAAATGGTCCTATGTGAAGTGATTTCAAACTTGATTTACCTTTTGCTCTCACATAATGTAGTAAACCAGTATAGATGTAATTGGAAATGGCATTTAATGGCAGCGGGAGGCAATTTGTGAGGAAATTACGCCTAACCGCCGAACCTCACGCAGTCAGGCCACGTTAGAAAGAAGCAGTGAGGGACCTTGAATAGAGATTTGAAAATGTAATAAATTAAATTGATAAATATGTTTTTATTTATTTGTATATTTATTTATTTATTTGGTACACCAACAGGTTACATACAAGCATTGAATAAATGAAGTAGGATTGAAAGTTGCATCTAGTATGCAACCCAATTACAAGTGAACACAACATTAACTTAAAAATAACAGATTTAGATGATAAGTTTAGAGTTCCGTGCGAGTTATATCTATACTAATATTATAAAGAGTAACGATTTGTACCTATTTTTGTATGTTTGTAATGAATAGGCTCAAAAAGTACTGGGCCGATTTAAAAAAATCTTTCACCAATAGAATGCTACATTCTTCCAATTTGACATAGGCTATAAAATTAGGGATCCTTGGTAAAATTTGAAAATTTCAACAGAAAAGCGAGAAAAATTATCTTAGGCGAAACGATATTATTAAGTTCTCTAGTTCTAAATATTGTAAAGATTAGGATAACTACTGATCTTCTGGCCGGATTATTCTCGGTAGGATTAGGTTCCGAACCGGCTGTAACTTCAATTTTCGTTTATATTCATTTTGACGATGCATAAGTGTTACTTGTAACCAACATGAATAAATGAATCGATTATGATTAATATTTCTTTATTCAAATATGTTACATGTACACTCTTAAATCGTCATTAAATACAATGCAAAGTGATTCTACTGCTGGATCTGAACCTATATCTACCGTGAAGACACCGGTAAGTAAATCAGCAGCTCAGTTACAGTAGCAGTATCTAACTTATTGCTATCTGTAGACTACTTTGAACAAATGAAACTGGGAATGAAACGTTCCCTTTTTGACCATAAATCGCTATCCGACATCTGATCAGAGATATTTTGTTTTTGGGAGTTCACCACCTGATCAGAGAGTTATTCTTTTGATAACATATGTTATGGAAACTAGAGTCAACTGTAAATCTCCGTTGATCATATTAAAAATATTCTTAAATACTGCCATCAAGATTTTTGTAAATCCACAGTTCCTTCATTAGCATTATATTTCTAAGGCTATTGGTTTTTAGAGGTACGAGTACCTTATCAGAAAGTTAGACGTTTTATCACATAATATGTTATGGAAACTAGAGTCAACGGTGAATTTACGTTGATCATACAAAAAATATGCTTATTAATTTTCTGTGTGTGAAGAAAGTTCCTTCCTTAGCATTCCATATCTTAGGTATTGAGCAAAATGCATTACGATTTTTTGTAAAGCCATGAATTATGGGCTTCTCTACACTGTGGCACCGAAGCCAGCAAGCGAATGCGGTCTCACGCTTAATTACATTAGAGATTTGCATCTAACACACCGACGGCAGATTTATTACTTGCTAATAGTTTTAAGTTTAATATATTATCTTTGTTTAAGAGGATAATGAATTTATTATCTCTGCTGGCGGTGAATTATGTTTTTGATATACAGTGGGAAACTAGCTAGCAAACCCAGTCTTGCTAGTGAAGCAAATTTTTTGTGTTCGCTTTAATTGAACTCTACTAATAAATACATTTGTTAATGTCTGTTTGTAATATGAAAGTGACGGGTTTTCTTACAAATGCAAAATGAACTTATGTAAACTCGGAACTGTACTGATTTTTAGATAATTACTTTTTTTTGTATCAAAAAAGGCGGTCATTGAAAAGACGTATCCTTTCTCGGTTTCCAAAGAATTCGTGTATTAAATTTCATTTGATTTTGGTGAGTATTTTTGGCGTGAAGGATTGATACATAGATAGACTGATGGAAACATAGACGGGCAGAGTTAAATTTTGCACTTGTAATTATTGTAACGAAGTGAAGATTAAACATCTGTTGGCACAATTGGCACAAGTATAGTACAATAGTTACAAATGTTCTGAGTTTTCATTCATATAACTGACCGGTTTCAAAGACTACCTATGACCCCTGGCTGACTGTACTAAGAAGTGGGGGAGGTTGACTCCCAGGTAACTAATTACTGAAAACCTATCTAGCAGCCATCAGGCCAGGCCGATCTAACTATCGCTCCGAGTCGCCCGCAATCTTGTTATAGAGTTTGGGCCAGTGATGTGCTGATGTCGATTTTTCATCGATGATTTTTTAAAAAATGATTTTTTATAAATAAATATTGGATAACATTACGTTGCTTTGATATTGTGGTAATAAGCTAAAGCACTTGTGTTACACAAATGAAAAACCATGACGGTACCATAACACCCAGATCTGAGACAATATAGAAAAGTTCGTTTTCCATATTGTTCATTTTAGCTCTTGCAAGATTACAGGATTGGACGGAATATGGAACTCAAAGTAAAACCACATTTTAGAGATTTCGATATGATGAGTTTCAGTACTTAAATGTACACTTTTTTCTACTTATTATATATAAGACTAACGGCCCGCCGTGGCTACGCATCCATATTCATTTGTTACAGAAAATGTGAATGAAGATACTTTATCCGATTTTGTTTTCACACAAACCAACTACGAAATAAATAAATAAATATTGGACAACATCACATACATTGCTCTGATTCTATGGTAAGTAGCTAAAGCACTTGTGTTACATCAATCAGAAACAACGACGGTACCACAACACCCAGACCCGAGACAATACAGAAAAGTTCGTTTCCTATATTGACCCGACCGGGGATCGAACCCGGAACCACAGAGATGAAATAGTCCAAAGTAAGGCTAAATATTTTGGTTTAGATAGTTCAGACAATCTCGTGTGTTTTATCGATTATATGACACTATTTCGACAACACTAGTGCTGCGCACGTAGTTTTAACGTCTAGCGAACTATATTGTCGATGTCGAGAATGTCCCAACTTGAAAGTGTGCGGTCTGGCTCGCCTTCGTTATCATAGGCGTTTGATTAAATTATCTTTTAGGTAATAATTTAAAATATATGACAATAAAATACATTCAACCTACATACTTTTCTCTCCTGGACACAGGCCTAAGGCCTAAACTCAACCGTGAGATATGTAAATGAATAATTATCAGAAAATACTATTGACCTGTCTGACCTGTTACATGTTACTGTAACTAATCTGCTGAGTTTCTAGGCGTTGTCTACACGGATGTACATTCCGAACCACATACCTGTTACTTATTGTATCACGATATATCCTACCGGATATTAATATCTTGGCAATATCATTAACTGTCACCAAATGTATGAGAGCGGCGGATATGGAGCGAGTAGGCAGGTAATAAAAAGTCCTTTACTTGTAAGGTGCCCACACAATGCGAATAGTAAGGAACGTCCGCTGTCTACAACCAATCAAATAAAATATATGACAAAGTTTTTAAAATAAATTTTAGGACTTTCGCGTTCCATTTTAAACATTTAAAATAATTTAACGGGTCAAAACGCGACACCATTTTTATTTAGTAGTAAATATGAACTACTTACTGCCCGACGCCACGAGCTCGTGACTACGGTTGGTGCAACCTAAACCCGTTAAATTATTTTAAGGGTTTTAAAAATTGTATTTCCGGAATAAAAGTTAGTGTGTGCTCACTTAATATTAAACTAATTTATATCTATCACACGTTCTTCGGCGATGCCCTAATGGGCAACATGATGTACTGGAATTAATTAAAATACTTTTGTAAGAAATAAACCACATTCATGAAAGCAATAAACATACTAAATAATATTAGGTGTCGATCACACGTCGATAATTTCGTCGGTCTAGTGGTCTTAGTTCAGGCTTATAATCCAGGAATTCTGGATTCAATTTCCAAGCTGAGCAAATATTTCTTCTGTGATCACCAACCCGCATTTGACAGGTCTCGTGATTGATTCAATATATATTTTTTTAATGTAATGGTGCTGGATTTAATGATGAAGATCTTAGCCCTGGAGTACAACGTTAAAACGGCCTATATTCTTTGCACGGCAGTGCATGTTCCAGTTTTTCATATATCGGACCGTAATTCAAGGACGTAAGATTAAAATTACGGTTGTCATATAGTACATTATAAGGAGTTCAGGAAAACATGCTGTGAACTTCGATCAAAGATTTGGTAGAGGCAAAGAAGCGATCCGCGGTACCGGAAAAACGAGGCTTCAAACATATTAAGCCTTCTTTTTATATAGATACGAATAAACTTTGTCATAATATTTTACAAAGTAGGCATATTAGTACGATCAACAGCTAGAGTCAGTCTAAACACTTGCAGTTGCGGTACAAAGTCTTTAAGTGTGTAGTGATCATTTTGCCTGTACATATTGATGTGACAAGTATCCTGTGAATCAGTCTTGTTTATTTCCGCGACAGTGGTAGCCCTACACCGCCGAAGGGCAGCCAATACCAGTCCTCAACGCGACCCTTGTCAGCGGACTTTATGTTAGGGGAGCCCTTTTGTTGCCCAGCTATCCAGACGAATATCAATCTGGGAGATAGGGATTTGCAGTACTTACATGTTGGTGACGGGTTTGAAACTAATTACTAATGTGGTATGGTTCTTATCCTAAGGCGTATTGGATTATGAGCTCCGAACACGGCGATGGAATACTTGATATGTACTGACGATTCATAAGTGCATCCTGAACGAGCCATGGGTTGACTGGTAGAGAATGACCCTAGAATTAAGTCTACCTGTTGTACTTTCCTGTGCAATAAAGGTTTTGATAAAAATTAAAAATTATGAAAGTGCTTTTTTAAAGCTTAAATATGCATAAATATATTTTCTGTTCTATTCTGATTCACCAGATACAGAATTTAAGACTTTCGCGTTCTATTTTAAACATTTAAAATAAGTTAACGTGTCAAATCGCGACATTTATCCAAAACGACTAGAAGACAATTCCGGATACTGTCAGTGTAGTGTGTCGAAGTGACTTCAATAACATTTTGTTATGTAAGAATGTGAGGGTGGATGAAGATTTCGTGAGAACCTTCTCCTGACAATAATAACACAACAAAAAAAAAATTGGTACAGCCGTTCACGCGTGATGGCGTGACCAAGGGAAATAGGGATTCATTTTTATATATTAAGAAGAAGATATAGATAGATAAGGCGTTGCAACCCACTCTTAAGTAGTGGTCTGGTAGTACGAAGCTTGCGATGTTATACAATACAAAAATATATGTATTTTGGAATTGTTAACAATCTTCAAGCATCAAAAGTAGTATATCAATGGTTTAATATCTATGTTTTTTAAATCTATTTTATTTCATTTTGCATATAATAACGTTTAAGTTTAGTCTATTTTCCCGAGCTATGATTTAAAGTCATCTAGTACCAACATAGCTAGCATATCGAAGCCGGGAGATGATTTTTATTGTCACCATATTCACTTCATTTGGTTACCCATGCAATACCGTAGTGTGTGTTGCAATCAATCAATCAAATCTTTTATTCATATAGATTACATGAGTAATAGAATAGAATATGTCTTTATTCATGTAAACTTTTACAAAAGCATTTATGAATCGTCAAGTCAAGTAAACTACTGCCGTGTTCGGAATGTTGATTCTAACGAGAAGAACCAGCAAGAAACTCGATAGTTACTCTTTTCAAAACTGACACATAATAAGGTAGGTATAAACCATGCAAAAGAAAAATATGTATTAACAATATGGCTTATGTCTAATGTACATATTTAATGCTATCAAGTCCAAACATCTTCGTCGTTAATATTATAATACTTATTAATCGTCTCTATACAATACAAATGAAGCTACCTCCGTTGCTTAGCTTCTATACCGCTGGTACCGCTCCGCCATTGTTAGACGACCACCGTAGCCGAGAGGCGAGCGTGCCGGACTTTGGCGTCGCGCCATCTCTGAGGTTCCGGGTTCGATCTCCGGTCGGGTCAATATGGGAAACAAACTTTTCTATATTGTCTCGTGTCTGGGTGTTGTGGTACCGTCGTTGTTTCTGATTTCTGTAACACAAGTGCTTAAGCTACTTACCACAAAATCAGAGCAATGAATGTGATGTTGTCCAATATTTATTTATATATTTATTTATTTAGATGGAGATACAAAAATACCATTTACATAGAAAAGTTATGCTAACCGTAGTTGGTATAGAGTGTTGCGATCATTTTAATCCGACGCGCGAGTCGGATTTTAATTAAACATTCGCGATTAATTGGCGTCATATTGCCCGTTCGTAATTTTGATATTTGATAGAGCAGTTCTAGGTTTCGTTTGGTGTAGTTGTTGTTGAATATTGCTATACTTTTCATGTATCAGCCTAATTAAAGTATCATTACAAAATCAATCCTCCATCATTGAAAAAAAATGGTGTCTGTGTTCATATTCTTAAGCTAAAATGATGATGGTACTGAAGTAGGTAAAGCACTTGTATAATGTGGTACTGCAATGATACTTAATTAAACTTTCAAAAACGTGTAGAAACAAATGTCGCTCACAATCCTGTCAAAAATAAATTTAACCATGTGTTTTTTTTTTCAGGTATGTTAGCTGATCAGTGCAAATGAAGTGCAGTTGTAAGGTAGAAATATAAGTTTAAGACGAAGGAAAGGCATTATTTACTCATTTGATCATGTCAGTACAGTATTATTTAATTCTAATTACACTGACGGAAATACTAAAGTATTTAAGAAACAAGAAAAAGAGCAAAGTTGTCTGTAATGCCTATATCTATAGATACAGCTTTAACACAAATAAAAGACCTAAAGTTGATCAAGGAAAGAAAATAACACATATGCATCCGCCTATAAATGTTATATTTTCAAGTTCTCTAGTCCTTTACCTATATTGTAAAGATAAGGATAACTATTACGTTTTTTAAATTATTTAACGGGTCATAAACGAGTCAGCTCGTGAGCGTAACCGAAACGTCGGGTAGTAAGTAGTTCGTATTAACTACTAAATAAAAATGTTGTCGCGTTTTGACCCGTTAAATTGTTTTAAATATTTAAAAAGGAAAGCGAAAGTTTAAAAATGTATGTTAAACTATTACGTTTTTTGCCAGATTATTTTCGGTAGGATAAAACTCCGAACCGGCTGTAGCTACAATTTTGTTTTATATTCATTTTGACTATGCATAAGTGTTACTTGTAACTAACATGAATACATACATTGTTTATGATTATTTGATTTAAAATCTAAAACAGTAAATCAGATCGCCTATGATTTTCCTTTATTTTCTATCAATTTTCACCTCGTTGCAGAATAAAAAAAAACTTGCACGTGAAATTGTTTGATGTGTACTTCGCTGTCGTCTATTAAAGTAAAAAAGATAGTTTTGCTTAATTATATGTAAGGTTTAATTAAATTGGTATGGAGATAATCAAATATTCAAGAATTTATTTCAGTTTCTTCATAACGAATCTAACACTTCTTCACTAACTTACCATCTATTGTCAGATGTAGACGGTGAGAATAATAAACTTTATGAAACTATTTCTTCGTTAATTGACTTTGCCTCATCTCGCCTTAACTTAATTATAAATCTTGAGTGAAATAAGTTTCATTGCTTATAGTGCGTACTTAAACTTATCTTCGTAGTTTTATGATTTAAAGTTAAATTGAGCGTTTGATGAATTACATTTGAACTGAAATCTCACCAGTCATCTGTGACCACAGTACAGTACAGTAACAGTAAAGCAATATATTGCTTCGGTAGGTAGTTGTTGCTCATAATCAATTCATTTATTCATGTTGTTTACAAGTAACACTAATGTAGCGTCAAAATGAATGCAAACAAAAATTAAAGCCACAGCCGGTGCGGAACCTAATCCTACCGAGAAGAATGAACAAGAAACTCAGTAGTAATCTTTATCTTTTTGTGCCCTGGTGGTATCAATGTAAGCCACTAAGCCTAGCCAGTATGGTTGATCATTGGTAAGTACAAAAACTAGTCATATACGATTTTGCACTTTCACAAAATCTATCTGCAGGTTTGGTCTTTATTATGTGTTTTAAAATCGCAATCACTACATAGTATAATACAAAGTGGCCTTGCGCTATCTCTACCTAAGTATGCTTAAATCTTTATAACTACCCTGTGATTATGATTGAGTGATGATAGTATTTATTTTCTTTATATATATTTAGTACAAAAAAAGCCGAAAAATATACACTGCCCGAACGAACCGTAGCTAACGACAGGTAGCTAGTAAAGATGAAAATTCTCGTAAAAAGGTTTTTTTTTGCAAAACTGTGCTTTAGTAAAATAATCCCTTATTAATATTACAGATTGTATTTACACTCGAATATTTAAGATTGTATATACACTCTTATATTATTTAAGACACTGCTGGGCATGTAAAATACCTCATTAAGCGAGCTAACTTAAAGTGAAGTTAAGTGAGATACTTAAGTCGGTTTAAATATGTACTTTGTGACACTTCACTGCCTTCTCACTCCACTGCGCAGCTTGAATCTTATGTTCAAAGGTGCTTTAGTTTCAGCACCAAACTTCGCTCGAGAAGGGTTCTTTATATCTCATATCTTTTTGCATATGTCACGACGCGTCTCGGGATGATATGTATGTTTTTGGAGCTGTGATGAAAGCGAAGCTCACAAAGCGATGCTCAAAGTATAACCGGGGGATATTTTGCAAGAAAGGTATGGTCTTAGTGTTAGCGATTATAGTGTGAGGGTGTGAGGGACACACATGTAACGCCACGCATATCTCTACTTCTCTACTAATATTATAAAGCTGAGGAGTTTCTTCGTTTGAACCAGTGAACGGAAAAAACATGGAAAAATATCCGTTATGCTAACTTCATTAAAATATCGGCACCACAACACACAAGCAATATAGAAATAAGTATCGACACTTGAAAAAAAACCTTAAGGCCAAAGGCGTTTAGATCGACAAATAGACAGGGTTCGTTTGTTACATAATTTCATAGAATGGGATTAAATAAACGATGTGATTGGTCCGCGCCTGTAACTCACTGCGTCCTTCGCTAGTTCACTTTTTTAAACCACGCCCACCGTGCCTTACTTTTTGTGGTGCAATATACTAACTGTAGAAATGCTTCTATAGTTTTTTCGTTCACTAGTTGTAATATTTTGAAGTTTGAAATCTTACTACCTAGAACTAAGCAATTTACAAACTCCCTATTTTTTTTGTCAAAATTTACTGAGTAATATGTAATTTAGTAAAATATAGCGTTAATAAAAATTGTTATCTTTTACTGCCATTTTATATTTTCTTCAGGCTAATAGTGTTATTATCATCCTATTAAATAAATTCAAAGAAAATACATTACTGTGTTCAAGGAATCCATTAGACCTGCCTGTTGAATTGTAAATCTTTTTCCTCTATAACTTTTCGACTTAATTCTAAGAAAAATGAGTCGAATACGTACTGGAATATTTTGACTGATTAGTATTTAAGAACACTGTTCACAGCTCAACACAAGATATCTAGATTAAAATATTCAGATAGATGGGTAGTTCTGAACTCTGAGATAGCTGAAACCAGCTATCTCAACGACAATATCTGTCGTTTATTTGTTACACAAACCTTTTTAGATACAATGATATGTCTATTGGCGAATTAATTAATGATCAAAATGTTCGCAAATCAAAATGGCGGCGATATATCTCGCTGACCATAACGTCACGTTTAGATTGTACTGTGAAGTGGACTGCTAAGTACCGGTTAGCTAATCTTAATGTCATGGCAAACTGAACTATATCCTCGGTACCCTTTTGGGAAAAAGGTGTATGTGCATGTATGTTGTACACGTGGTACCGTCGTTGTTTCTGATTTCTGTAACACAGGTGCTTTAGCTACTTACCGAATCAGAGCAATGTATGTGTTGTCCAATATTTATTTATTTATTATTTATTTATTTATTTGCACATAAAGCAAACGCGGCTCCGCTGATACTAGAACCCCGACATAAGCATTTACCGCGAAGCTAAAAGATTGTGGCGCAAAGAAGCCCCGGTCGCTTCCATGGGCGTATGAGGAGTTGCAAATGCATTCCAAACATTTGGCAAACGTCGCTGCAACATGTTGCGTCGTGTGGCCAATGTTTGGGGAGCTTGATTCCAATGGTTTGACGATCTTCGTAGCAGAGAGGCGAGCAGGCTGGACTTTGGTTCCGTGTTCGATCCTCGGTCGGGAAACGAATATCTATATATTGTCTCGGGTCTGGGTGTTGTAGTACCGTTTTTGTTTTTGGTTTCTGTAACACAAGTGCTTAAGTTACTTACCATAGAATCAGAGCAATGTCAAATATATGTAAAATATATATTTATTAAATGTTTAGGTGTAGCCAATATTTGTCAAACATGTCTCGTATGGGCATTAACAATGAGGATTTGACCGCCGACCGCTGCACTGGGTTAGTCGTGTATGATATAACCTTTATTTAATATTGCTAAAATATGTAATATATTTTCATGTGTAATATAATTCGTAGAGTAATGCTGCATTTAAAAAATTAAAATCCTTTCTCAAAATCCTTTTGTAAAAATGTTAACAAACCGGCTGTAACTAAAACGATGTTAATCACCCAGATCTCCCCTTGCACAATTAGCGACATCTGTAATTGGGTGATAACTAAAAAAAGGGCTCAGGGAGGAAAAGAACGGTTAAGATAACAATCTGGTCAGGCGCGTTAACATTGCACACCGACGATAATTTGACGTGCCGTATAAAAATAGTTTGAATATTCTTATGCCCGATTCCAATATTTGAAAAACAGTATTAACGACTCGTGGTCGGTTGAAGAAAAACGGATAGTTCTTTTTGACATATTACGAATCGTATTATATTGGAACCAGGCAACAAATAAAAGTGACTTGTCTGCTAATGTCCCATCGAAATAATGCCCCTGTGAATAAAATCTATTTTGTCTAGAAAATTACATCACTTCCAAGATGATTGTATTTTTCTTATTAAAGATTGTACTTTTAAAATGTCTATTGTTTACAATCTGTCAACATATCTTCAACAACTCTCTTGTCTGCTACCTCTTTAATATATTTTACCTCAAGTTTTCACAATTTCCTATAGCCGCTATTATAATAATGATATTTAGTAGTGGTACTAATATTAAAGCTAATGAGTTTTACGTTTGTGTAAACGCGCTTATAACAGAATCTACTGCTTAGAATTTATAAATATTTTGTGATATATAATTTATGTTATTTCAGCTAAGAAAACGGTGGTTCTTTTCACCATTTCATTTTGCCGTTTCATTATTATAATCTGACGACTTTTTCGCGCGTCCAATGGAAACGGATTCGAGTTATAATGACGTGACGAATAATACTCAAGGGTGGATAATAATGAAATTCCCTATCTTTTTCCTTAGCTAATGTTTCTTATTGTTTGTTTTCTTAAGAGAATATTTGTTCTTTGTCACGCTATTTTCACGCTCGTGTCTATTAATGAGTTCCTATTAAAAACTTTCAAGAGTGTTTTTAATCGGCTGTTAAAATAATTATATGGTACGGTTTAAGCTTGGTTGAATTCGTTTTTTTCCGAAAGAGGAGACATTTTCTTTGTAACCTTATTAACAATTAACTTTTAGTTAATTCCTATCAATGAAGTGTGAACATTTTTAGAACACTAGCCGCTATTTCATACGAGTAAGTAATTTTATAATGGGGGATGTTTTAAGCCCAAAAGGGGGTAGCTTTCTAAAGATACATATTAAATTCACCTTTACACTATCTATAGAGGATACATTTTAGTTTTCAAGTCTCTTACTTCTAAAACCCAGGAATTTTATACAAACATCCAACCCTAGTTTTACCACGTTTTGTGTTCTCCTCCACAGTTTCGTAAAGTCCTTTTCATATCCTCATATCGACAATCTGTAATGAACGTACCTGTCAAATTCACGTTTATTCGCGTTTCTTAGATTTCATGATTGATAAGTAAGTTAGCGAGTGGTATTTCCCGAAATATATATAAAATATTAACACACATATATCCAATTTCATATATTTATAATATAACTGTTATTCGATGATTTGCCATAGGGCGTTTTATGCTATGTGAAATTTGCTTATGTTCTTTTTCTGGTTCAATACTATTTTTGTACCAAATTTCTTTGAAATCGGTTCAGTAGTTGGCGTCAGTGCCAGACTGGCAGACAGACAGACGTAGTAGCATTTATAAAATTATTGAAGAAACATTTTTTAAGTTTTTAGTCGAAGCAAAATATTTTTATTACTATAAATTTAATCATCCGTCTTGTACTAATTATCTTGACGCAATAAGGAACTCTAAGCCAGCAATGCATGAATTTGCGACTTGAGCAAACTGTTTTAAGACGGTCCGAACTAGTTCCGAAGTTATGTCTAGATGCACTACAAACTGGTGCCGCGGATATCTCGCAAACGATTGTTTTAATAAGTGAACAGTTAGCAACTCGCCTAGTTTCGGGAACTTGGATTAATTTTAAGCTGCGTTGCCTCTGTGTTGTTCAATTTGCGCGTTTGAGATTCGCAACATTTCACGAGATTGCTCGATTTCGGCAACTGTTGAGGATTCAACTTGTTAGGTCATTAATTCTTTTCTGAATTTTGATTGGGCTTTCTGAATCAAAAGGTGTTTTGTGTCAATTCTATCTAATTTTGTTACTTGATTAATTATTATTATAATTAGCTCGAAATTTATGTGTACGTAATCTTGTTTATACGTTTTGTTGTTAGGGTCATTAAATATATTCCTTTCTTGCATTCTGAATAAAATATATACAGAAATCAGAAACAATTGAGGTACCACATCACCCAGACCTGAGACAATATATTAAAGTTAGTTTTTTCTAATATTGATCTGACCTGGGATCGAACGCGGTATCTCAGGCGCGACGCCAAAGTTAGGCTCGCTCCCCTCTCGGCTATGGAGGTCGTCAATCTTTTACTGAAATGATTTATGCCCAAATATTGTATATTTAAAACGATCCGTTTTCGTTACGGATAGTAATAAATTACACGGGCCGTAAGGTAGCTTAACACGACCGACAGACGACTGATGACTGCTGATATGGAAAGTAAATTTGAAATTAGAATTGGCGACTCGTAAAAAAACGGATAGTCATTTTTGACACATTACGAATCGTGAAATATTGGAACCGGGCATTAATTCACCTCAGGAATTAAGCAATAGCAAAGCGCAAGTGAGCTTAAGTAAGGTATCTAACACTAAAATCACTTTAGTCAAGCTGCGTACGGATTAAATGGCGTTCGGGCGTGACTCTAATGATAAATAGGTCCTGAATTAATTTAGCTCCGAGGGATGAACAACAAGAGGGCCCAATGGAATAATAAGTTATATTAATGTTATTGCTTCAGATTACTTGAACGAGGCGTAGATTTACGAATTTGATTCTTGTTTAATCTTTTGAGATTAGGTTACGGGGATTGTTGTGTGGAAGATAATTTGGCGGAGATTCGTTTTTCGGGTTTATTGGTTTTTTTTTCATATTAAGTACTATTTAAGTATGACCTCATCCCATCTGATGTTAAGTGGAAATGAGCTCCGACAAGTACAGCATAATAAATATGTTACTGGACTTGTCGCCCTTACCATGAAGGCTTGACCCCTGCTACTAATGTAGCGCCCCCAGGAGCTCTGGTAACCTTACTCACACAACAACACCGGAGTGATTGTTATTCGGCTGCGGTCTTCTGTAAGGTATGTCACCAGTCGGGCTGCTCCAGTTCGAGCGCTATATCGTTTTAAAGTATTTTAATTATTAAACACTTTATAATGAAACATTAGATTGAATAGACCCTAGTACCTTGTCACGTTAAAACTCCTTGTAACTAAGTACGTCAGTTGGACGTTTAACTTAAAGTGACAAGGTACTGATTTGTGTACAAACTAAAGCGGCAAGTATAACGAGTATTTTTTTTTTATTTTAATTGTATAATGATTGAATAAAATGTTTGGTTTAATTGTGTGATAAGTTTTTTTATTTTTATTTAAAAACTTTATTGCACAAAATAAAAAGTACAAAAAGCGGACTTAATTCTAGAAGCATTCTCTACCAGTCAACCGTTGGGTCATGCAGATAGTTCGTTTATGGGTGCGGTAACAGTAAAAATGTGAGTATAGATTACAACAAAAAATAATAATAATAATAAATAGCAACAAATTAAACACCAGAATAGAATACATAGGTACATGGTAAATAAATATAATAATAAAACAAAATAAAATAATATATACATCTATCTAATAACAACAATATATAACCAGTGAATACATATAGAAAACCAGTGAATACATAAAGAAAAAAGTTTAAGTAAGCCGAAAGTGGAATTATATAAAAAAGCCAGTTTGTTTAAATACTGTTGATATAAAACTGTTTTACGTGCCTTCTTTTAGGTATTACTATTCAGTTTACCCGCGATTTCTGTCACGATAAATAGTATCCTATAGGTATGATAGTCTAGTATGTCAGCTCTCTTTCTGCCAAATTTTAGCCAAATTTGTTTCGTAGTTTTTGCGTGAAAGAGTAACAAAGATTCGTCTATACATCTATTACTCTATAGATGCGAAATTAGTAGGTTCTAGTATTCTACACGTACCGTACAGTATGTATTACATGTACATATAACATACAAAAAAATGTAAAAAATAAATATACTACTTTACATTGTTCGAAAGACTTACTTTAATTTATTTTTGTTAATCTTTAAACAATCAAAGATAAACTTCTTGATAAAATCTAATCAGTCGGCTTTTACTTTGCAAGGAGTGTTTTTAATCAATGTCGTGTATCAGGTTACGTTTTTGTTATTGTTTATTTGGTTTTTGAAGTATAGTCTTATCGTTGTCTTTGATCTTTTCTTATCCTTAAACTTTTGTTCAGATTCAAGATGTTTATTATTACTCAAAAATTAATGAAAAAATTGAATTACAAGATATTGAGAAATCATTTTAAGATGGCTGGCACAAGCATGAAGTGCTTGTGAACAGGTGCCACCTTTGGGGACTGGTCTGCTCCAGCTTACCTCTCGAAAGTAAATACTTACTTGAGTACTTAATTGTTTCATCACTTCGTAACAAAACTATATGACTTGGTCCAAAGTGAGCTACAAATAGCAATAAGTTAGATACTGCTGCTGTAACTGATCTGCTGAGTTTCTTACCGGTGTCTTCTCGGTAGATATAGGTTTCGAACCGGAAGTAGAATCACTTTGCATTGTATTCAATGACGATTCAAAAGTAAATATGTAACCTACTTGAATAAAGAAATATTTAAGTTTGAGTGAGTGTCAAGTAGTAATAATTGATGTATCAAGTTCATTATTATCTTCAATTCTAAATTGTAGTCTTACAAGGTCATGGATCCATAATATCTATTCAGATGCTACGAGCGGCACGAACAGGACGTGAGTTCGAATCCAACACAGCAAGGGGAGATTAAAAACTTTACTGTTTCTCTGAAAGGTAATAGGGTTTTGATATTAGCGTTTGTATCAGGCAGCGTGTTAATGCAAACGGTAAATCTGCATCCGAAGTGCTTATCGCGGCGCCGTTACTAGCTTGAATCACGGCTAATGACGAGTTATTGCATTAACAGCTACCTGCATTATGCATCGTGCGCTAGACAAATTGTTTGAGAGCCAAAGTACACTTTTAAAGGCACTTTTGTTAGACTGTGCCTACCATCATGCCGTTTTGATACCGTTGATTGGTTAATAGCACACCGCAACGGTTTTCTCCGACTGACTACGAGTCGGTAATTCTAATTTTAAATTATTTTTTTATTAATTTCAGTTTTAATATTTTTTAAGTTAGTTATAGTTTACTTTAAGTTCCCTTAAGTTTATTTGTTCTTACTGTGTTACTTATTACTGTTCTTATTGGAAATAAATAAATTCGCAGAAAAAAAAAATATTTTCCATATTAGCTCAGTCGTCCATCAGTCGGTTTTAGCTTACGTCTCGTAAAATTTACGACTAAACGTAACTAGAACAGATCGATCTTCAAATATTGGAAACGGGTATAACAACAACGGGCCAACAAGTTTCCTATTTGTCCCCTAAAGGTATTTCATAGCGATACCCGCCACTGATACATCTAATTACCGATATCGCACCCGACGGACAAAAGATAATTACAACGCGTAATAGTAGGTAATTAATTATCTACGGGCCCCCGGGAGCCCGAACGAGGATATCGACCGTGCGTGTGGGGTTTTTAGGACCCCCAAAGCTTTTTGGGGTTAAGTATTGTATGAACGGTCGAAAGCACGCCACTACACACTTTGTATTTTGTGCCGCCTTTATGTCGCGGGTATAAGAACCAATATTGAATTGCAAGTGCTTACCTTGCTGTGCGTATACCGTATGCTTTAATTAATGAGATTATTCTATTATACATTTTTTTAACATTAGTTTTAAAAATTAAAGTATTATTTAGGTGGACTGTAAAGAAAAGGTCGGTTTTGGTAGATATATATACGTATATGTATATGGTAAGTCGGAAAGTAAAATTATGTAGCGACTGTAAAAAAAAATACACTATTTCCACTGGTTCTTTGCTCCGATTGGTCGCAGTGAAATGTTATTGTTATAACATATTATATCCTTGATAAATGGACTACCCAAAACAAAAAAAAAGAAAATCAATTTGATTAAGTATACAGTATACAGTAGCTATACAGTATATGTATAGAATATATAAAAATTCCCAAGGTATTGACGTGAATATTTATTCAATTTTGTAATACGAATATTTTAATTTCGAAAACAAAAGTAGTAAATAAATAAATCAATCATGAACGTGAATTGTTTGCACTATAAGAGAAGAAGAAGTTGCAAACATGAAGAAGAAGTTTAATGGTTTTACATTTAGTGAAACACTGAATAAAATTGTAAATATCAGAAACGGATCACTGTTCTCCTTGAGAGACAGAAACTTCAACGTAAAATAACTCTATTATTGTAATTTATTGTACAGACAAAAGCACTTTACATAACACACTTTGTACTTTGTGCCCCTTATGCCATGAGCATTAGATACCAATATAGAATAGCAAGTGTTTATCTTGTCATGCTGTCGACTGTATTAGCTCAAAAAATAAAGGTTCTTTACCACTGCATCCTTCGTATATGAAATTTTTAATGCTACAAAAACGCGTATAGTATCTGGTGACTATAAATAACCCCCAAATGAATCAATTTTAGTACTGAGAAAATATAAATGTTTTATAACCCTATTTGTGAAAAAAGTTGAGTCAACCCTTAATTTAATATTTCACCACACTAAAAATGACAAACAATCCGACCTAAATACAAAATTAGGTCCTATCCCTTGGGAGACGTGTATTCCACATGTCAAGGCTAGGGTCGCGAAGAAAGTATCGATACTTTGCCGTGTCGAGTACTTTACCTTTCGATACCGATACTTTTGTACTCGATACTTAGCATCCGATACTTTTACTAATAAGTAAATAAATAAATAAATGCGCCAGGCAATAACACCAATCACCAGGTCTCAAACTAAGGTTTCCCTTGTACTATCAGCACCAGACGACGGATACTAATTGGGGGCGTCATCCCAGCACACCCACACCCAAGTCAATTAAGAAAAGTTCGTTTTCCAAATTGGCCCGACCGGGAATGAACCCCGGGACCTTTCGCGCTTTGGTCGCCTACCTTAGCCACTGCGCCACCGAGGTAGTCTGTACTGTATACTGTAGTGATCATTAAGGAATCTCAGAAATTACACATTTAAAACTTGCAATCTTACAATTATGGCAATACTCCAACCCAATAATGAAACATTATCAAACTTGAAATGTTCCGTTTATGGTTTAGTTCTGGCCGAACTAATATTCAGCTGAAAAAGACGGTTTTATCGACAGGACTATCGATACTATCGATTAAACTGTTTTTCACGGAGAAAAAACAATCGATACTATTTATGTTTTACATTTACGAGTAATAATAATGTTGTATTGCCTGATTCTAAGCTATACCGGTACCGATACTACTTATGCGGCGTCAACAACTTTATCGATAGTGAGAATTAGGCTATAAGAAAAGTACTCAAAACATCGATACTTGAGTATCGATATTTTTATAAATACGATACTTACACATGAGTACAGTATCGACACTTTCTTTTCGATACCGTGTCCCTAGTCAAGACAGGTAGGGCAGGTAGAGTGAAATTTTAAATTATGCCCTGTTGTGAAGCGCCTTAGGGGAAATAACGTTTGGATGGGTACCGGCCGAGGGTTCAAGTATTAGAGGATCGTGTTTTTGATTAAAATGGATAGATAGATATACTTTATTGCATAGAACATCTACAGATAATTATTTTACAGATACATCAGAGTATAGTTTAGGCGGTCTTATCGCTAGAAAGTCAAAGAAAAGAAAAATCTCTTACCATGCGCACTATCCCAGTTGTTTCCACATGTTTTCGCTTCTATTTGCCGCAGCGTCATGTTAAATTGCCTTCCTCGATAAATGGGCTACTCACAAGACACAAAATGAAATGGACAGACATATACTTTATCGCATAGAGCACATACAGAAATTGATTTAAAAGACATAATAGTGAAGCTTTGGCGGTCATATTGCGTGAAATCTCTACCAAACACTTCCAGGTAGAGGAAATACTGATGATATATATTTTTTTATTACTTTTATTATTTTGCTTTCGGTCTTTTGAAATCCTATTTATTAAAAACGTGTGGGGGCAATCAAATTAATAGCTCATAGTCATCAAAATTAACACAGTTTGTGTCCTATCTGTACCAAGCAAAGGTTCGATCCGCGCGATTTTTTTTTTCAAAACAAATGTAAAACTATTTTTTATGAAAAAAGAAACGGGATCAAAATTGTTTTAATTATGCACTGAAAAAATGTACATGAACACCGAAATCATGAATAATATTGTGATGTTTGAAAATATTATATGGTCGCAAAATGACAATGGTTATAGAAGTTGACATGAAGGTTTCAAGTTAACTGTGAATTCTAAAAAGGGATTGCAAAGACATATTCACAGAACAACCCTCAGTATAAAGGGTGTACCTGATTGAGCAAAGGTCTCAACGGCATTAAAACTGGCTTCTGAACATTACAGGCGTGTCCTTTGATGAGTACTTAAAGGGCTTCTAATACTTTCAAGCAGAAGTCGTGATTAGACTTGATGACGACTTCCATAGCCGAGAGGCGAGCGGGCCCGACTTTGGCGTCCTGCCATCTCTGAGGTCCCGGGTTCGATCCCCGGTCGGCTCAATGGGAAACGAATTTTTCTATGTTGTCCCGAGTCTAGGTGTTGTGGTACCGTCTTTGTTTTTGATTTCTATGATACAAGTTAAGCTACTTACCACAGAATCAGAGCTGTGTATGTGATGTTGTCTGTTATAATATTAGAATCACCAAGTATCTGCATAAGGACATTGCCCGGACTTGCTTTACTGTTTCTTATTTCGACAGTCGCTTACAGATTTTGGGTATACAATCAATTTCAAAACATAAACCAACACTGGGGTCAAAGAAACGTTTTCCTAACATAATGACTACCAAAAGACAAATACTAACCGGGCGCATCAACTTAGGACATAGGAGGGGCTGTGTAGCTCCAAGCAAATTTACAAAATAATTTAACCAGACCAAGAGTCGAACCCGAAACTTCTCGCGATTGCTGAACAAACTTAATCACTTACAGTTATTTTTATTTAAATGTTTTTATTTTATTTATTTCAATAACTATATACTTTTATTGTTTTTTTTTCGAACTGACAAACTAACTGTATGTCTTGGTGCAAAATTAGTAATAAGTATAGCTTTTTAATTGTAAAAAAAACTACTGAGTTTCTTGCCGGTATCTTCTCGGTATTTATAGGTTCCGAACCGGAGGTAGCTTCATTTGCATTGTATAGAGACGATTCATAAGTATTACAAATGTAATCTACATGAATAAAAAATATTGACTTTGACTTTGACTTTGACTGCGCCATCGAGGTCACAACACAAACAGAACGGCATTTCTTCAGCCGATCCGAGTGATCGCTGACCCACCTCGCTGATATCACGCTACAGTTAATATTCGGGCCGGGACTTGAGTCCCTAGAGTAGAAAAGTTACCAGTGAGGAAGCTAAAGGCACAGTCGCTGTTAGTTGCTGTTATACGTAGGTCCAGGCTGTATCAAAATTAGCACTATATTACTAGCGACCTGCAGCGGCTTCGCACACGTACTATACCCGTTTTTTTCACATTTTCCTCTGATTATTCGTTGCAGCGTGATGTTATATGTACAGCCCTCATCGGTAAATACTAACCAACACACAAATTATTTTCCTATTCGAACCAGTAGTTCTGTGATACAAACTCTTCACCTTTATAATATTAGTATGGATGATGATTAAAATGTCTTTCTTGTTATAAAGAAAACATGCTTCACAACGGTGAGTAGTTGAAGAGTTCTTACAAAATACATAAATAAAATACAAAATCCTTCTGCCACAATTACTTCAACTTCGATAAAACTGAACTTTCATACAAAAGTACCTACCATCAAACTACCATCCCCTATTTCAACCTGAAAAGTAGTTTATTTCTAAATGTACTTTATTAATACCATCACTATCTAGAGTATACACCTCTTTAGGGGTGTCAGTTTTTAGCGGATCTGTCTACACTTCATAAGGATCATTTCTGCCTAAATTATAGTTTGTATATGTTATAATTGACTGGCCGTACTCCACCACGGTAGGCCTAGTTTTTTATTGGTTCATAGATGTGTGTAAGGGAAGCAATTTTACTGTCTAATGTAGAATTTAAGACTTTCGCGTTCCATTTTAAATGATTACTTTCAGATGTGCTCAAGCCAAATTAAATAATGGACATCATATTGATCTGATACTATGGTAAATAGCTAAATCACTTGTTTTACAAATTGACCAATCGTTCGACGCCATCTATGTTTCCCGATCAATAGAAGACAGCTGGTCGCTCCGAGCCTACATTGTCAGTAATCCGGAGAGCACAAGCACCTACAAATGTTAAACTTACCTCACTGCTGCACTACAGTCGGACTATGTCAGTAGGAACACGAGTCGCAGGGTTCATTTCACTCGGAGGTTGCTTAGTGATCTGGTCTCCTGTCTTGTGACGTCAGCAATCAGCCATGTTGAACATTTTACGTATAAACGTAACAGTCTATGTGTGATGCGGAAGAACGAACTGCTCATTCCACCTTTTTTATTTTTCGGTTTAAAAATATACTTAATAAAGTGTTTTTTTAATCAAACGCACAGTAACTACTTTTGTAACATAAATAAACTTCATCTTTTTTATTAGAGTTCCATTATTTAAAAAATATATATTAATATTATTGCATGGCATTGAGTTCTATTAGTTTAAATACCAAAACTACCCTGATCCTTATCTTATGGGTTAACTGTAGTGTTGCGCCATTTAAAAAGTTGAGCCTAATGTTCGGTGTACGAATGCCGAAACTAAGCTTCAACCAATGTACTTAAAGGTTCATCGGAACCTACCTAGAGTGAAAAACGGTTTTTAAATACGTGTAATAATAGCTTAAGTGCTGATTTATCATCATCAATCAGCTCTACCTGCTTCATAAAACCTTAAAATACTAAATATAAAATATTAATAAAGTTATTTACAAAAAAAGTATATAATGTTACCGTCGCGATATTAAATAGTAAAATTTTTGGTTTTTAATAAAGCATACTTATGAAACCTATGTTATCTTTACTAAAAAGTTACAAATATACATGCACCGATTTATGAACAAATCAACAATTAGTTTAGTTTAATTCTGAGCGAAAAAAGTATCTAGTTCGTATTAATGATTTTGGCTGAAGTTCGAATGTGATCGAAATTCAACATATTCGGCTGTCTTTCGTCGAAATTCGAAAAAAAATGGCCTATATTCGTATGTACCGTGATATAGATCTGAACGAAATTCGAAAAAGTCTGCCGATGTTCGGCTCCGCCGAATACTCGACCAATTCAAGTACGTCTCTAGTTAATTTGAAATGCGGTCTAAAATACGACACGGGCGAGTCTCCGAGAGTCGATAAATAACAGAAAATTTTGTCGTATCGGCGTCGACGCTCTTCGCCATACAGCGAGAGGAACTGTCTCACTGGGAGACTCGGGCCAGTGGGCAAATACACTTCGAGATTGACGTCATCCCACCTCATGTCAATTGGTAATGAGGTCCTAGCTTAAAGGCGATAAGTACAGCATTATAAATCTGTTACTGGACTTGTCGCCTGTACCTTGAAGGCTTGACCCCAGCTACTAATGGAGCACCCCCCAGGAGCTCTGGGAACCTTACTCACACGCAGGAACACAACAACACAGAAGTGATTGTTATTTGGCTGAGGTCTTCTGTGGAGGTAGTTCAGCAGTCGGGCTGATTCAGTTAGAGCGATAAATCGCTATGCCCTACCTCTCTTCATAGCTAAACTTATAACTAAGTTTGCACCAAGATATATAGTTAGTAGTTAGGTGTCCCGGTGATGCGGAGCCGTGACAGTTCGCGTGTCAACAGTCACGCGATGGTGTCTGCCCGTGCTAAGCTCTTGTCTCTGAACTGAACGCGACTGATTGAAGGGAAAGAAAGAAAAACAAGATTTTAAAATAA
The DNA here is from genome assembly GCA_037074685.1 of Glyphodes pyloalis. NCBI lineage: Eukaryota > Metazoa > Arthropoda > Insecta > Lepidoptera > Crambidae > Glyphodes > Glyphodes pyloalis. The sequence continues at coordinate 10,192,134 of JAYKKO010000020.1, read as the reverse complement.
CATACATCACATTATTTATCGAGGGGGACATGCCTGCCGCACCGTCACTCCCTGCGGGTAACAGAGAGTGATGTGTCGGGCTCGCACCGACTAAAACCCCCTCGATGGCAATCGTGAGCAGCTGTGGAAGATTCGGGATCCCTTGCGGATTCTACACAAGCTCCCCCACAGCTAAAACCTACCGCTAAGCGGCCCTCCTCGCCATGCGCGGCTGGAACATGTCAGGCCATCTGATACGCTCCACCTCCTCGGGACCGAGGTAACGGGCGCCAGGCTTGCCCCACGCCTAGCATCTCCGGTCCCATCAAACGGATCTGCTATGCAGCTCCGCTGCCTACCGCCACTGCGGACACCTGAGACTCTTACTCCAGCTCTCTCCGACAGCCACAGTGTTATTGAGCCCACCCCATTGCTACATGATGCGGAACCCAGCGAGGGGGAGGGAGGAGGGGAACAACATCACATGCATTGACTTAATCCTGGCTTTTCATCCATTACAGAACCCTGGCTCTGTTACATTTTATGATGGTATTTTTTTTTGTTGACAGTCTACACATAATAAAAGGAAAGATTTTTAGTTTTTGTGTGTATTTTTGTAATGTACTTAAAAACCGATTTCACATTTTTTTTATTCTTTTTTAAAGTACGTCGCGAATACGTGGACGCCATTTGTTACCAGCTTATTTTAACACAGCAAATATAAATAAGCCTTATACAAATAGCCTCAGACGAAGCATTTGCAAAACTCTTGCCGTTTTTATTATTGTCGAGAACATTCGTTCTCTGAATGTCTGCTACAGATATGACGTCACGAGATTTACACTTGGGGACAAGGAAATGAGTACACGAGTGCTTTGATTATATTTTATTTGTATGGCTAGAATTCATAATAATGATTTAGTTTGATGTTTGAAATCTACTTTGCACATTTTTAATTTTAAAGTTGTAAATACATGGAGTTACTAAATGTATAAAAATCCTTATGGCGTGTGTGTGTGGTGTTTTTTTTGCATGGGTGGTTGGTGAATGGTTTTGACAATTCCATATTTTTTTTTTTTTTTAAGACATTATCAAATAATTTGCAAAATCTGCTGGCATTATGCCCTTAAGATACTATTATGTCGGTGAGCTATCTAATCTGTGACCTGTTTTAGTTTGAGTGCTCTCTTATTTGTATTTCATGGAGATTGGGTTTGTGATTTTTTTTAAACTTATTTTGGAACATTATTTTTCATTATAATTGTTTCGATTACAGGATCTTGTTAAATGGTTTCAGTAACTTTTAATCTTTAGAACAGGGTCAGGGGCACATGGTGTGTAAAATATTTTTTTTTTCAAATGAATGTTTACGGTCCATCTGAAGTTTAAGTATTTTCTTGAACTAACTAATGGTTAAAAATATATTGACATTTCCCATTTGAAATACTGAAATATTTCATTGGTTTTCTAGTACTTATGTGAGATATTTTTTTATTTGTCGCTAAGATTAGAAGTTCTTCTGTGAAGAAATGTGTTTAAGATTCCTAAATTACCCATATATTCCTCCCTTATTTTTTTTAAAAACAGTTGTGATAACGGCTAACCAATTTTCTTATATTTTTTTTCATTATCGCGTGTAATAGTGTTTTTTTCGTTCATTAATCGCGTATAATTATAACATTTCAAACAACATACTTAAATTCAAGATATGTATCCAAAGTCACCAATGGTGATGCCATGCATACGCTTACTCTTGGCTTAGTTATGGTATCATTCTTTGGGGAAATAGTACGAATGTAGCCGATCTGTTTATCCTCCAGAAAAAATGTATCAGAATAATTACGAACATCGGTGGCATGTATTCCTGCAAACCTCTCTTTATAAAACTAAAAATTCTGACTTCGATGTACATACTGGAAATTTCTTAAAAATAACCCTAATATATTTAAAAATGCTAAATGGAAAGGAAAAAATACGCCTAGATTAAATAAAAAATATAAATTAAAATTACCAAATAGCCGCATGGCAATGTTTAATTCCAGTACCTATTTCAGTGCAATAAAAATATATAATAAGTTGCCTATTGAAATAAGAATGGAACCAAACACAAAAGTTTTCTTAAAAAAATTAAAAGAAATGTTAATAAAGAAATGTTACTACAACCTCAATGAATATTTAAATGAAAAATATAATTAAAATAGAACTATTATTATTATTTCCTATATAAATTAATAAATACACGTATCAAAATAATATATGATAAAATTATGTAATATTATGCATGCTCATCCATTACGCTTTCATCCTAATTAGGCTATGCCCAAATGGGTAACATGATGTACTGTAAATATTTGAATAATATCTGTAATTTACATTCATGAACGCAATAAATACTTTGACTTTGACTTTGACATGATGTTTGTAAGTATTACAGTGCACAAATAACCCAGGGACATAACAAACTCAAATATGTAAAAACGTTTGCGTTCGTCTTGGTTTTTAACTAACAGCCCTGGGTTCTACATGTTTAACATGCTTATCTTGTACCACGCCTCCAAATTAATCATATTATGCCTTTTAGTATGGAAGTAAAGATTCTAAAAATCTTGTCTTTACCATCATCCTAAAACGGCATGGTCGTTGACGCACCACCTGCTACAATTGCGCCGGTGTCAGGCATTCCGTTTACGATTATATTCGTACTTATGATCCCTTCGGAGCGTTATAGCGCTATAAACCCCCCCATTGTCTAATAAATTGTTTTATAGGGGCAATAACCGCAATGATATATTTACAAAACAAGATTAATTCGACCTTTTTACTGTTTCGCGAGAAATTTGTGGTGTTTTATTTGCAATATATGTATCGGCACGCTGGTTTTAGAAGTATTTACGGGGACTGCTATAAACTTGTTAAATCATCTTTTGAGCGGTAAGACATCTAATCGGTAATTAATTTAAGAAGTCGTTTTTATTTTTTCGGTACCTTATCAAAACCCGAAACACAATTAATTTACTTGTGTAGGTTAAAAGTAACACTAATGCATCATCATAAATATTATTAAATAATAAAAATTAAAGACAATTTAAAAAATAGAACTGATAGCCGTCGAGAAGGATCCAATAAAATACTTTTTAGATATCCTTATACTAACGGAATAGGACTACATATAACTTAAAAAAGAATGTCATCGTTTTTTTGTCCCAATAGTATTCCATTGTGATATTTTATTTTTCGTCGCCTTGTTCCAAAGTGTAACGCCAATAACATTCGCTGACTCATAAAACGGAATGCGGCAAAAGCCTTCCACGTCATAACGTTACCACAATATGACGTAACGTTAACGATGACGCGTTCCGGTCACTGTCGTAAACGGTTACGATCGTGTTACCGTTTGTCATTGGAAGTGGAAAGAGATCTTGCGTTAATTTTTATTTACTTTTCTTAAAAAATTAAAATATTTTGAAGCTTTTTGACAAAATTTTTTTGATTTTATTTGTTTCCTCTTCATTGTTGAAAGTATGAATGGCATGTTTAATTTTCTACTAGTCACCTATTAGTGATATGAGCCCAACGCTTTAACCATTACACCACGAAGTCAAACAATTATTACCAACTTTGTAAAATAAAGCTTAAAGGATCGACAGTTAAATTACAAACTATAGTTAAATGAACGAGTGCGCCAAGAAATTAAGACTCTTATTCCACTTGTTTAGGATTTATTTTTGAAAACTTTGTTTTTAGCTATTGCTAACGTTGTTACAAATATTTGCGGGTAAAATTTCAACCTAATCTGTTCAGTGGATTGAGTCGTAGGATCAGTCAGTAAGAGAGCCATTAATTACATCGATAATATTGTTGTTTACAAACTATAACCACAATTGATTTTCTATTATGTCTGGTTTTCTAGGTCTCACGACTTTAACAGTAACGGACGATTTGACAGCTGTCAAAACGACTGTGTCCTATTTTTTTTATTTAATATTAAGGCTGTGCAACTGACCCTTAAACCCGTAAAACTTAACGCAACACAACATTACAAAATTTGACGTAACGTTAACGGTTACGGCCATGTTACTGGTCAGCGGTCGTTGGAGGTGGGCCGCAGTGTAATCTTGTTTGTGAACGTTTGAATGGATCTTACGTTTGTTTTTAAGGTTCCGTACATCAATGATGGAACTCATTGGCACTTACTTGTCCTTTTTTTATATTTCATTTCAAGATTGACCTCATCCCACCTGATGTTAAGTGGTAATGAGGTTTTGGCTTTAAGGCGACAAGTACTGGATAATAAATCAGTTACTGAACTTGTCACCCTCACCTTGAAGGCTTGACCCCTGCTACTAATGTAGCACCCCCCAAGAGCTCTGGAAACCTTACTCACACGCAGGAACACAACAACACAGAAGTGATTGTTATTCAGCTGCAGTCTTCTTTAAGGTGGAGGTATTTCACCAGTCGGGCTGCTCCAGTTCGAGCGATAAATCGCTAAGCCCCCTAAAATTGGTTTATAAGTCCGTTTGTTAAATTATCCAAATATATGGGACACGTATTTTTGCATTATCCCCTAATAAAATAAAACGGCGCTACATTTGACTGTCGCAGAGTGGGTACATTAGAATATAATAGAAAACATCTTTATTCTTGTAAACTTGGCAAAAGCACTTATGAATCGTCAGTACAAATTAAGTATTCTACCGCCGTGTTCGGAATGTTGATCATAGATAGATAGATATACTTTATTGCACAAAACTTTACAGAAATAGGTTTTACAGATTGAGTATAGTACAATTTAGGCGGTCTTATCACTAGAAAGCGATCTCTTCCAGACAACCTTAAGGTAGAGGAAATAGTAGATGGTGAGAAATGATCATGTCGAGAAGAACCGGCAAGAAACTCGACACTTACTCTTTTTAATGTAACAATGTTTCTTTATGCTAGGTACTTAAATAAAATATACAAAGCTAGATTTCCGAGAGTTAAAGTTATTCTAGACCAATACAATTTCGTCAATTAAATACTCATGAACATTGTAGTTGAGTTACCACCTTGGAAACACTAAAGATGCAATAAAAATATTGAGTATTGAGTATAGCCCTTTTTTATTTAAAAATGAGACATTTATTGCCCACCATGGACGTATCGGGTCCCACCCCGAACTGGCATCGCTTTATCTTTTTATTTATTTAGCACATTAAATACTAGGGTGTGTAATTTTTTTTTAATAACTATTTAACAAACTAAAAACAAGTGTTAACTTAACCCAACAATGCCAGGAGCAATTATGATGGCGTAGGGGATCGAGTCGAATCGCTAATTGCGCATCCCCCCCCCCCCACCATTGCGCAGAGATTACCGAGGCGAGGTTAGTACGCGCGCGAAGCTGCGGTGGGTCGCTAGATGGTTATAAAATTAAAGGCAAGGAAAGGAGTCATGGACCGTTATAAAATAGTTCAGTTTTTCTTCTGAGCTACGGAACCCTACTAAATAATCTCACTTACAGATGTCAATGCAAACTCTCAAATCAAGCAAATCTAGGAAACGCAATTTAAATTAAATAATCCAATTATCTTGAAGGTGTCGAAATTCACGACCATTAACACTCGAAACGTTAACGGGAAAAATAATAATCTATCTTCTTCCCACTAAGTCAAGGGGTCCCCCCCCCCCCCCCACACCTCTAATCATTATCTTCTCTCGCCTGGGGCGAGACCGGAAAAAACCGGATATTTCTGGCTTCCACTTGCTAAAGCGGGAAACCAGATAAGTCAAATTTCGAGAAAGTTAGATAATTCAATTGTTTGATAAAAATTAGAGGTGAGCAACGTTTGAGGAATGAGAGATGGTTATAAATTAATTGAAAAATTATGGTGGAATTTTAGTTGAATACGATTTGTATATAATTTAAATTTTAATCATATTTTATGTAGGATATATCAAATTGTGTCTGAATAGGTATTTGATGTTTCCTTTTAAAACGCTGTGTAATCTTGCTACATATAATACCAATTCTATGAACATCTAAATGACGGCTAGAAATCCTCATAACGTAGAAAAATTGCAAAGACGCATACCTTTATTAGCTTGTATTGCTCGCTTTGATTTTAGCTCATTCAAATATTTACTTTTTTTACTACTAGACTACCTATTGCACGTAAAACCAATGTGTTCTAAATGTAATACCTAATTGATATTCTTTATAAAAAATAAAGAGATATTTTACAAAATCGGTTTGCGATCAGGGGTTTATGAATATAGTGCTATTTTTGAAAATAGTGCTGGACGGTTTTTGGACTTCCTGGAGAAATGAATTATAATAATAATTACGAACACAAATATATTTTTCGATTCGAATCAATAAACGAACATGCTCTTCTTTTCTGCTTTATGATATGAGTATATTATTTATTTACGACTTACGTGCATTTTCTTTCCGACTGAGCCCCGCGGCCGTACTGATAACGAAACCGGCCGCTAAATGAAATGTCCGATATTGATTTATGGCCGCAACTTGCTGCCTGAAGCCAATTAATATCTTTTGTGGCCGGAAAAAATGTATGGGACGTCGCGATATGGGCAATAGTCATTCTGCTTTTTTGGTATTTGTTACTTACTAGCTTTTGACCGCGGCGTCGCTTTCACAAGCATCATTAAAAGCGATTTTTGTTAAGGTTTGCTGATTTTTTAGTTTGTTGCACTTACGTATATGGTTCACTGGTAGAGTATGCCACTGCCAAAGCATTAAGTCTACACTTTTGTATTTATGTATGTTTGTTTTCAATTATGGACTAGGAATTCTATTAAAATAATGTTTTCTTGAAAAATAATTAGTCTTATTATATTCACTTGCATATACTTTTACAATGAGGTAAGAGAACACACAACGTTCGTGTTGCAAGTGTTAAATTTTCTTATTAATTCAATAGTTTGTATGTGCATTAATAAATTTGGAGTTAAATGTAGCTTGATTTGTAACCCTAGCATTACATCATGAAAATAAAGCTAAAAAGGACATTGTAATTAGATTTTCCCGCACCGTTTATAATAAAACATCAAAGGATTGTATAATTTCCTGCACGCGAAAAGTAGCAATAAATTTATTGAAATCATCATGGCGTAATTAAATACTCTTTCCGCTCACTTTCACCCGTTCAAATTCATACCGTATTCCGTTTGACATACGCTCTGTAATCTTTTGACACGTGCGTGTCAGCTCCATAGGTTTTTTGTGCAGAACTGTGGCTGTTATTGCTGGGCACTAAGGTGTGTTTTGGCTTGTGCATTCAGAATGTTGTGTTTGCGTGGATTTTAATGAAATACGTGGGAAGAAGAGCGCTAAGTGAAAGTTTACCGTTTGCGGAAAAACCGCACGTTTGATGTGTGGTGTAAGTCATAAGAGGGGGAGGGTGTGTGGAGGAAATTGGTGTATCAACAATAATACCTGAGGTTACGGAGGCATCCTAGCTACTCTCTGCACTAATCCACACGTATTAGTGGCTCGCTTTATCTGTTTAATCTATACTAATATTAAAAAGGTGAAGATAGATAGATAAATATACTTTATTGCACAAAAACTTTACAGAAATAGGTTTTACAGATAGATTATAGTACAATTTAGGCGGTCTTATCGCTAGAAAGCGATCTCTTTCAGACAACCTTAAGGTAGAGGAAATAGTAGATGGCGAGAAATGGGCCGTGCAACATAAATACAGTTTTAATTTTAGAATTATATTCATAGTATAACCTGGTAAACATACATAAACTCATAAATATATAACATAATAAATTATTAATAAATAAACATTTTTATTATGAATGGTTGTTTGAACGCCCTAATCTCAAGAAGTACTAGTTCGAATTAAAATATTATTTTTGAATTGGATAGTCCATGTTTTGAGAAAGGCTTTAGGCTTTACGCGACCAATTGGAACGAAGAATCAGTTGAAAATTTGTAAAATACGTGGAGTACGCTTGCGAATCCACGGCGGGACGCTAAAATAAAAAATGCGATAAACAGCAGGGACCGAAAACGGTGTCTCTAAATATTTTGATTCAGATTTTTGATAGACTTGTTGCCGAAAACCTTATCAAATCGGTAACCCTATTATTAGCTTACCCAATCGATTTACGTACCAATGAATTGCGGTAAGCACTTACATAACTAAAACTACCCTTTCATAAGCCAATAAAGGCAATGATTGGGTTATCTTTTAATGGGGTTACCCAGTATGGTTAACTTTTACATGGGGTTTTCCAGTCCTTGATTTTGACTACCAGATGACGGATACTAATTGAAGTCATCGTCGTCTTAATCAAATCGGGAAAACGGAAATGCTGGATTTTTATATGCAAATAGCGGACCCGACAGACTTCGTCCTGTCAAAAAGATTTCGAATGTGGCTTGACGTTATATTTTTAATTTTGTACTGGAAAAAGAAAAGAGCTGTCTTTAGTAACTGAGTTTTCCCCGCAATTATCTGCAATTATCCTTAGACTTCAACGAACATTTTAAAAAATTAATTGTCAAATTTGGTTCAAGCGTTTCCGAGTTATGCGCTTACCAACACATTTTGTAATGTCTAAGTAATAAATGTTTCTTTCTTTTGCGATTCATTTTTATATAATAGATAAAGTTTTGAATACTTAATAAATCCTGAAATCTACATATTTAAATTTTTTTCCCACGCTAAAAGTTTAACGCTTTCAACTTAAGGTTATCTGTTTTTGTTTATCCCGCTAACGCTTCTCCCTTGGACCACACTCCTCTATCGCTCAGCTGTCGGGAGTGTGCGATTATTTTTTTGCCTCGCATTACGCAAACTGCGATTGTAACTACACCAATTAATAGTTTTTCTTTATTATCCGTTCCCGTAACAGTTGCCACGGCGACTTTCCTTCTTGTTGTGATGTTGATTTCTGTCTTGGAAACTATAAACACGGGTGTTTTTGTGTTTTAATTAATACATAAATATTGGACAACATCACATACATTGCTCTGATTCTATGGTATGTAGCTAAAGCACTTGTGTTACAGAAATCAGAAACAACGACGGTACCACAACACCCAGACCCGAGACAATATAGAAAAGTTTTGAAATCATCAATCATTTTGTAGTTAATTTATTTATTTATTTAAATAAATAAATTAAATTATAAATATAATGAGTACCAGAAAAGAAGCGGTGTTGACATCTTTTCAGATAGCCTTTATAAATTTAAAAAATATTTACTAGATTATTTTAAAAGGTAATTAACTTTGTCTGAAATTAATTACCTCACATTTGCAAGTCGTGGCAGCCTGTAAATAAATCTGCACTTAGACTTTATTTCAAGTTTGTATGTAATGTTATTTTTTAGTGTAAGATTTGTTGGTTGTCCTAAATAAATAAATAAATAAATAAATAAATAAATACTTTATTGCACTAATAAATACAACAGGTGGACTTAATGCTAGGGGCCTCTCTACTTGTGGTTGGTCAGGTTGATCCGATTTCCCACAGCACCACCACTTAGGCGATGAGGTCCACCGGGGGGTTTTAGTGGGTAGTCCTGCCGTTGTAAGGGCAGGGAGTCCCACACACGCCGTCACCTCCCTCAGGTGACGGTACGGTGCGTCAAAGCATTTCCCCTCGTCAGAAAAAAATGGGGCATTCTCTACTAGTTAACCCTTGGGTCATGCAGATAGTTTGTATATGGGTGCGGTAATAGTAAAGAAGTGAAATAACTAGTACTAAGATATATTAACTAGTACTATGATAAAAAATAAAGCATATTAAACAACAATTAATTAAGCATTAAAAATAATATAACGGTATCTATTAAATATACAATAATAAAGTTAATGCGAATAACGTCTCAAAGTTAGACGCACTTTGAATTATCATATTAAAGTAACTCCGCATAATGGGTTAGGAATCACGCGGACGTGGGGGGGCTGGGTCGGATTAACTATCACCGTTGTTCCTAGTTTCCATATCTTAAGAGCTTATATTGGTTAAATTTAAAACCCCGTAGTCCACGTGAACGAAGTCACAGTCATAGCTAGCCTTAGTTAAAGTAGAACACTTTATTTCTCCTACAAGGGGTTTAAACTTTCAAGTTTTCAAGAGTTGACATCACAGCGATTCAGCAAACAAGTAAAGTCGCGGGTCTATGCTAATGCGTCGTAATGGAGGTCCTTTAATATCTTCGGCCGTGAGCTATCTTTAAACAATAATTAATTCAAGGCACGAAACACAACTCGGTGCTATTAATTACAGTCTTAGAATAGTGTAATGCATTTATTTCCTCCGGACATTGTTGTTCAATTGAAGATACTTAAAATCAAATTCTTTATTCATGTCACAAATGTAACAAAAGACCGCAGCCAAATAACAATCACTTCTGTGTTGTTGTGTTTCTGCGTGTGAGTAAGGTTTACAGAGCTCCTGGGAGGTGCTACATTAGTAGCTAGGGTCAAGCCTTCAAGGTAAGGGCGACAAGAACAGTAACATATTTATTATGCTCTACTTGTCGCCCTTAAGCTAGGACCTCATTACCGCTTAACATCAGGTGGGATGGGGTCAATCTTGAAGTGCAATATAAAAAAATAAGAAAGTGTTTCGTGAGCGAAATCCCAATTACGCCGCCGACTCACACTTGACTGGTTTTATGTCTACACCCAAACGTCGCTATATCGCTAAAAACGTTCGAGTAACTGGCACCTGGCTTCGGTCCGTTTGACTAGAATAGTCCCCTTCCCGCTGATCTTACTATGGAACCCGAACGAAGACGACACGAAAATACGGAAAATATCGCACACGTATACCTTTGGTAAATAAACAAATAATAGACAACAATGATTATATTGCCTTGTCGGAAACGAGAAAGCTGACTAGCTTGCTGGGGCGCAAAGCCAGCAGATTGGCCCAGAGCCATTCTGTGGCATTTCAAAGAACCAGGCTATGCAACTACTAAAAGAAAAACTAAAAGTCGAGTCGGAAAAATACTGGATAAATCAACCAGGCTTAGAACACTCAAAATCATTCATAGTTGGCTACTCGGGTAAATGGACCGAAGAACTGCTACAACTTAGCAGGCCTAGGGCCAGTGCGCTAGTTAGTAGAGCCTTGACACTGCAAACTAAAAAGCCACCAGTTTCATATGAAGACTCTGATGAATGCAGATTTTGCAAGGAAGAAAAGGAAACACCTCTTCACCTCTTGTGTGACTATGAATCTCTGATCCACAAACGAAGCATATACTTAGGTTAGGACGACATATAGCCCAACCGGATGAATTAAAAAACTCTGAAAGACAGGAAAATACTAGACTTTCTAGAATCGACCCGGCTAAAGGAGTTACTCTAAACTAGTGGCGAGTCACAATATATCTGACAGGTCGCAGTGACCACAGTTCACTAGAACTGCATAGCCCCAAGTACCCTAATAATAATATATTGCCGTGATCCTAAAGATGACGACCTCCGTAGCCGAGAGGCGAGCGAGCCGGACTTTGGCGTGGCGCCATCTCTGAGGACGCGGGTTCGATTCCCGGTCGGATCAATATACGAAACGAACTTTTCTACATTATTTAGGGTCTGGGTGTTGTGATACCGCGGTCGTTGTTTATGATTTCTGTAACACTAGTGCTTAAGCAACTTACCACAGAATTAGGGCAATGTATGTGATGTTATCTCATATATTATATTCTGAATATTCGTACGAAACTCGATTCCGTAGTAGAGCCTTGGTTCAACTCCCGTAGGACTAGTCTCATTTTATTTCAATGTATTCTCTTTCTCTCTGACGATTTGTTTTAATTTGGCTGAAACTCGCCTCGTCTGATAAGTGGAAAAAAAAATGGGTTTAATTTGCTTGATTTTGAATCAATTCCTTAGTTACTAGTTTAATAGCTTCGATGTTCTATGATGTGGAAGATATATTAGATTTACATGAAGAAGGTTTAATTCCGGGGGGCAATCAGAATTCGAGGAATATTTTATCATACATACTATAAAGGTTCGGCTTGCGGTTTATTAAAAAGTTAGTCTGTTTACACTTTGGTGGTGCCAGGGGGGAGGCACTTGCCACTGATCCTCTCATTCTCGTACTTCAAGAAATATAAAAAAAAAATTAGCGAAATCTATTCATGTTATCCAGATTTGTGCTTAGAACATTCAGAGATTCCTTTCTGTGTTACTGATTATATACAGATTATTAGATTTTACTTAAGGGCGTACAAAATATTATTCTTAAAAGCATTTTGAAGGTTAGTCTAATCCAGTTTGATGGCATTAACATAAAATCAGTAGGAGGCTCTTTATTCAAATGAAATAAAATCGCGTAATAGATAAAGAATCAACAACATCTAAGGATCGAGATTTAGGGACATTGCTCTAATTCTGTGGTAATTTGCTAAAGCACTTGTGTTACAGATATCAGAAACAACGACGGTACCACAACACCCAGACCGGAGACAATATAGAAAAGTTCGTTTCCCATATTGACCCGACCGGAGATCGTACCCGGGCCCTCAGTGATAGATAACGCGACGCCAAAGTGCGCCACGTTCGCCTCTCGGCTAAATTGACAGTCAAATGGAGTAACTACATCTCTTTTTGAAGTCGGTTAGATATTGTATACCTGTATATCATTGCCCAGCAGGTGACCGTTCGGAGCTGGTTGACGTTCAATCACGTCTTGTGACGTCACGGTATCTCGGCGTCACACGCCGCTAAGGCGCTTACCGCTCGTCTTGTACAGGGTTGTCGCTGCAAATTATTTCAATTAAAAATATCGTACAACATCACCTATATCAGACTTGTCCAAACCACGGCCCGCAGTCCATCTATTTGCGGTGTGTTTTTTTATATTTTATTATATTTCTTCGTACTATTTTTATAGCAAACAATAAATTAAAAATATATATGTATTGCTTGCTCGTATGAATAATCGAACTTATTCAGTGCCAAGCGCTTGAATATTCAGTAATTTGAATTGGCCTTGGATCATAATATTTGTTTCAGATAGCCATGGTCTATATGATAAATTTGCCTAAATCGTTTTAGTCTGTCTGTATGATTATCCAAAAAGCATGTATTTTTGCATTTTCTACGTAATAATTTTTATGTTTTTTATAATGTACAAGCGAACTTTAAAAGCTTCTTTAAAATATTTAAAGATATCTTGTCCACTATAAAAAAACGAACGTATGTGATTTTGTATCATTTTCACGTCTATTTTTAAAGCAAAGGAACAATTTTTATCGGAAAAGTCACAAACAAACTGGACCCTTCATTAATTTCTGGACAATCCTTCTAAAGGAGTCAACCCTAGCAGGTGCGATAAGCCCTGCAAGTTAGTACAGTCTGCGGCAGTAGGTTTTTCATCCCCTTCGCCCCTGATAAGGGGTGGCTTTGCTTTTATGAGTTTATGGAATGGAAATTATTTACATTGCGCTTCTTCGTTTATGTCGAAACAAATTTATTGTTTAACATGTTAGGTAGAAATAGATGCCGCCATAAGTCGCATCTTGAATGGTCCGAAAATTCCGAAATGAATGATTAACGTTCCCGAATGTTGAACGATGGGTCGTGGGTTCGAATCCCGTCACTGAAAAACATTAATGCGATTAACGTTTAAAACAATACAAATTATTCTTCTTTATAATAGTACTAGTAGCCGCCGGCGACTTCGTACGCGTGGCCTTAAGTCTTTTATAAGGGCATAAATGAATTATTTATAGTCTAGGGAGCCTTAACAAAACAAAGGTTGGGAAACCCTGCCATGGAAGAACACACAAGAAATAAACATAAACTTGCTATTGCAAACCTTAGGTTTCGTAAAACCAGAAGAACCTTCGTTGGTTAATCCAAAAAAAAAAATTAAAGTTACCGCAATGTATTATTGACTTACCAATGCATTTATTTAGGGTCCATATTCGACCTCGACGACCTCGGTGGCGCAGTGGCTAAGGTAGGCGGCCAAAGCGCGAAAGGTCCCGGGTTCGATTCCCGGTCGGGTCAGTTTGGAAAACGAACTTTTCTAAATTGACTTAGGTCTGGGTGTGCTGGGATGACGCCCCCAGTTAGTGTCCGTTGTCTGGTGCTCATAGTACAAGGGAAAACTTTAGTTTGAGACCAGCTGATTGGTGTGATTGTCTGGAGCATTTATTAATTTATTTTATTTATTTAATCATGTTTAATGAAAAAATGGTACACATTTGATGAATATTTTTACGATAAAAAAATATGGACATGATAGTCTGATCGTTCATACTCCATAGTTCTAAGATCTCTAGTTCTAAATATTGTAAAGATTGCAACTACTGAGTTTTAAACATTAAAAATAATTTAACGGGTCAAAACGCGACACCATTTTTATCACCGGTTCGTGCAACCTAACCGAAACGTTGGACAGTAATTAGTTCGTATTAACTGCTAAATAAAAATGGTGTCGCGTTTTGACCCGTTAAATTATTTTTAATTTTTAAAATGGAACGCGAAAATCTTAAAGTTTAAACTACTGAGTTTCTTGCCGGATTATTCTCGGTAGGGTTAGGTTCTAAACCAGCTGTAGCTTCATATTTGGTTTCTATTCATTTTGACGATGCATAAGTGTTACTTGTAACCAACATGAATAAATTAATGGATGATGATGATAGAGAGTGTTGATGGTTAGAAAGTGAATAAAAGGGGATAAAAGATTTTCTTCTCGTCGAAAAGTTAACTTGTCTCTGTTACCGAAAGTTCTGCAAAAAGATTGTCCCCGACTCGTTGAGTGGTCCCGGCGGTGTTGCCGTCTTCCCACTAATTGACTTAAATGCTCTTTGTTTCAGGTAAGTTTGTCCGTCTGTGACATTATCTGGGGGGGAGCAAGGTTTGATCGAGATTATGTTGAAAGGGTTTCGGCGTGTTTCTGTGAGTATATACTTATATATTACTCTGCTTGTTCATTCGTTTAGATGATGAAAGATTTTTTTTTTGTTTAATTTTTTAATATACGGGCTAACAACAAATGTTACACTAAAAAATAACATTACGTACAAAATTGAAATATATTACTGACTAAAGTAAGTAAACTTGAGTACTAGTTAATATATCTTAGTACTAGTTATTCATGCACTTTCTCCAATATTACCGCACCCATACTATCTGCATGACCCAAGGGTTGACTGGTAGAGAATGTCCCTAGCATTAAGTCCAGCTGTTGTACTTATTTGTGCAACAAAGTTTTTGAAAGAAAATATAGTCCTATACGCGGTTATATTTGAAGAACGGATAGTAATCAATTTTACGAGGCGTAATCTAAAACTTTTTTTTTTTTTTTATATTGCACTTCAAGATTGACCTCATCCCACCTGATGTTAAGTGGTAATGAGGTCCCAGCTTAAGGGTGACAAGTACAGCATAATAAATCTGTTACTGGACTTGTCGCCCTTACCTTGAAGGCTTGACCCCTGCTACTGATGTAGCACCCCCAAGGAGCTCTGGAAACCTTACTCACACGGAGGAACGCAACAACACAGAAGTGATTGTTATTTGGCAGCGATAAAACCTTTCCAGACTAGTAGTCAGTTGGAGAAAAAATGATAGCCGGAGTAGTTCCTCGTCTTCTCAGTAGGTTATAAGGTTCCGAGGGTTTTGATTAAGCTTACGACTGCTTTGACATCCAAACATACGGCCCGTAAGTTGTCACCGTAACCAAAGTGAATCAACCAGTTTACAATCATACAAGGCATATCATTATATATAAGAAACAGAAAAATTGGATACACAGAACTGATAACTTGCGGTTAGCTCAGTTGGAAGAGCAGCACGCGCGATACGTGAAGGTCGTGGGTTCGAATACCGCACCGCAAGGAGAGATAAAAAAATTATGTTTCTAATATTTAAAGTTCGCTTGTACGGCGTGAAGTACTATAAAAATAAAAAAGGCATATCATTGCTATTGCAGAGGTATAAAATTCTAATCCACCGTCGCTTATAACTAGACGGGGAAGCGAACCGGGCGCCGCGCAGATATCCGCACGCGCCATTAGTAGATTGAGCGGTGCCATTGTTCCACGGACATATTGTGTTGTCGGTCTGTGGTACAAGTGATAAGAAATAGGCGGTATTCATATTTTTTATTCAGAACTTTTTTTAGATTTTGAGAAACTTATTAATATATATTGAATTATGAATGTATCGGTCCGCTGTGTGCCAGAGTACTATCACGGTGAATTTCCATCTTTTTTTTACAAACCTTGTTCTGACATAATGGATAACAAAAAAAGAATGATCCAATTTGATTTAATACAAAATCTTTTTTTAAATGTTTTTTAATACTTGAATAAGTAGTAAAACTAACGATGCATATCTAACGAACACTTTCTTTAAAGTGTTCGTAACTTGCCTCATATAAAAATGTTAAATTTGATAAATGACAGTTTCAAAATAAAAGTCTTTATTAAATTACAAAACTTACTAACTTGAATTAGAAATGACGTAAAATAATTTTAATCCTAACTTGTTTGCTGAGAGGGTTTATTGGAACTCATTCGTGGTCCGTACGTAAAATGAAATGTGCGTATGTTTGCCTTCGCTTGTACCTTGAACCACCTCTCGTCGTAGACTGAATTGAAAATAAAGGACAGTATCAGTGATCACAGCGGGCACGAGGCGTATCTTAACGTTTTTAATATTGATGAGAGTCATTGCATTGATGGGGTCCGTAGCTCTGACTGTGTGTGTATTTCTTACCTAGCACAAAAGCATCAGTACATCTTATACGTTCCACAGATGGATGATCTAGTGGTTTAAGTGTTCTGTTATGATTCTTGCTGTCCTGGGTTCGAATATCGGTTCGAGCAAAGTATAGTAGTAAGCTCGGTTTTATGTTACTAGCTTAATCCCCACGCTAGCTAATTACAGGTTAATGGCACACTAATCGGAGTTACGTTCGAAAAATCTGAAACATACTGATTTCGACCTAGGAAATCTAGAATTAGGTTAAAACCTTCAATACTTAAACAAACAAAATAAAACTTATGAAAGAGAAAGTGCACATGTACTTTTTGGCACCATTGCGTTATATGTTCATGAGAACCCTGATCCAACTGTGTGAACAGTGTTGTGGAACTCTATTCTTACACTTCCTTGATTTGGAAAAGGTAAATAAATAAAATAAATAAACCACCAGTCTATGGAAAAGATATTAAGTTCCGTACTTTCAGATAGAAAAAGCGCTCTTATTCGATCATGTCAAAAAGGTTGCAAATCTACAAACACGCTTCAAGGATTATAAAATCATAAGCACGATTTGCGTCTAAATATTAAGATAAAACAGTTTTTATCGTCAACCTTATCACATAATTTGAATGTTGCCTTTACTCCTGATAAACCGCCAGTCGGTACTTCATCAGCGGTACCTGATACACGCGATGGATTTTACTGGAAAAGTTGTCCTCATTACCGGAGCGAGCGGTGCTGTGGGAGTCCCGACTACAAAATTATTTGCCACCTTAAACGCTTCACTGGTTTTGGTGAGCAAAAATGAAGAAAAACTAAAAGGATTAATAGAATATTGTATTGCCAAAAAAGAAGTCAAGCCTTATGCACTTAAAATTGACTTGACTTTGGAAGGTAGCTGCGAAGAAGTAATACAAAGAACACTCGAAAGATATGGAAGATTAGATGTCCTGGTCAACTGTGCAGGGAGATTGTCACTAAATTCCATGTTCGATGAAAACACAGCTAGTTTCGACGAGCTCTTCAAAATAAACCTTCAAGTGCCGTACAAGCTGACGCACTGTGCTTTGCCTTATCTTGTTCAAACAAGAGGCAACGTTGTCAATTTGAAAGCAGCGAAATGCGATGTCGGTAAGCCTGGGTATTTGAACATATCTGTCGTCAATTCTGCTGTAGAAACTTTCACGAAAGCGGCAGCTCTAGACGTCATGGACGCTGGTGTAAGGATCAATGCTATCAACGTCAGCTTGATTGAGACAGACCTGTCTGATGATTTTGCTTGTGAGGAAATGGAAAACGATTGCGCTTTTGTTGTCTATGAAAGTCAACGTGAAGTTAAAATTCTAGAACCGGAGAAAGTTGCCAGGATGATAGCAGTGGTTGCGAGCGGTAGATATCGTAGTTTGAGTGGTGCTAATATTTACAACATCTAGGCGAAAGATGTGTTTACTTGAAGAACCCGCACCGCGAGGGAGATGACATTTTTCTGTTTCTTTAAAATATTTAAAGTTTGCTAAGCACTATAAAAAATGTTACAATGTGTTATTGAAGAAGGATGTGTTATTTAACTTGTAAGTTTATGGATCTACGAATAATAATGTTTTATTTTTGTTTTAATAACCTAAATAATACAAAATAATTATTAAAAAAATAAAACTTATTTTGTATTATTTTCGTTTTGATATGATACAGATTGGAATAGAAATTAACTCAAATGATTTAATAGGAATAATAAATCTTTAGATAATAGGTGTAGATAATAAAATGTATAAAAATTGCTTAAGCTAAGGTGAACGACCTGGGTAAAAATGTGAACGAAAACGTGAATGGAGGAAAGTGTCTGATGTACATACCTTTCTGTATATTGAAATTGGTCCTCTTCATTATTTTTAAGTCTTGGAACGTGAAAATTAAATGAGAGTGTTTCAATTACGTGTTTAGTTTGACAACGTTCGTAGCCGAGAGGCGAGCGGGCAGGACTTTGACGTCGCGCTATCTTTGAGGTCTCGGATTCGATTCCAGGTCGGGACAATATGGTAAACGAACTTTTCTATATTGTCTCGGGTCTGGGTGTTGTGGTACCAATGTTGTTTCTGATTTCTGTAACACAAGTGCTTTAGATAATTTACCATAGATTCCGACCAATGTATGTGATGTTGTCCAATATATATGTTTGTAAACACACGTGCAAGTTTTATTTCAGTCGCAAATTCAAAATTGATTAAATAATAATTACTTTTTTATCAATGTCAATGTTCATATATTAATTGACATTGATCAAAGTAAGTACTCTCGCTAATTTAGCGATAAAACACTCGTCGGTGATGAGTTTATCAATATTACCTTATCGCCATTATGATATGGATACAAGATTGTGCTATCAATTAAATTTTTAACAAAACAGTAAGTTATGATATCTACGATTGTAAATTTTTATTATAAAATTGACTTATCGTTTTAACACTTGACAAACGGGTAAATAAATCATTGATAAAATAATTGAATCGCCAATAAAATAAAAGTTGTTATTTTTAAACAGTTACAGGAATTTAAAGATCTGCCAAATCTAGGCTTAGCCTATCAAGTCTACCTAAGCTTTGTTAATTGTTCGAAATTATTGAAATCGGCACGTTAGTTTTTGAGCTTATTTATTACGAACTAGCTGTGCCCGCGACTTCGTTCGCGTGGACTACATCCTTTCATGGTCGGTTTTTCCCCTTTCTCCCCTAATATTCGAAACAAAAAGTAGTCTATATTTTAATCCAAGTTTCGAGCTATATTTGTGCCAAATTTCATATCTCGTAACTTCAAAAATAAACATTTTTCCATATAAACTTTCAAAGGTGGTATTAACCCCATCCCCCACTTATTTTCTAATAAAAAGTAGCCTATGTCCGTTCTTGAGGTTCAATGTATACCTATACCAAATTTCATCAAAATCGGTTGAGAGGTTTAAGCAGGAAAGCGTAACAGACAGACAAGACAGACAGAGTTACTTTCGCATTTATAATATTAGTAGGGATACAAAAATACAAATGAAAGATTTGTTTCTCTTTTTAAGTGTAGATGAATTTATCACCATCATGGTGATAAATTGAAGGATTGAGACTTACCCGTTGATGATATATAGATTGTCGAAGGAGCAGGAGAGGAAAAATAATACAAAATAAGTAAAACAGTTTATTAAGAAATAGAAACATAACTGAATAGAAATATAAATGGCATTACACCACAAGCTTATTTGATAATATCTTATTATCACCGGTTCGCAATATATTTAGTAAAATATACCTACTCACACAAGAATAAAGAAACAAGTATAAAAATACAATCAAATACCTTAATTTATACATTGAATCGTATAACGATAAAACTTTTCTGATTCGTTCGAAACAACATCTAACTCTTTTTCCGTTTGATTATGTTTTCAAAATGGCGTGTGTTATTTGAAGTGTGGAAAAATAAATTGATGATGTTATGATTATCTTGAATAGAGGCATTCGTCTGAGAAGATTTATTGTAAACTCGGGAGATTGGCGTAGCTTTAGTGTAAATATTTTGTAGAATTTAATTTTCCGATGCAAACGTTCGGATTCAGAAATAAATTACGGTTTCTCGTTTCGTTGCGGGAAACTGTTTTAATGGACAATTGCATTGAATTATTGTTATTTAGATAAGTGTTTGAAATGTTTAAGTTGTTCTTTAAGTACTTCTTTTTAATTTTTCTGCTATATATTTTGTTAATTCAATGTCAATCTTGGTAATTACCAACACACAATCTCATCTTCATAATTACGATATTTATCTTCATGTAATGAGATTGCGTGTTGTATAATACACAAAACTAAACTTAGTTAAATTGTTCTCAATTATAGTAAACGAAATGAATTGTTTCTGCTTTTTAATATTTATACAATCCTAAAGAAATTTATCCAAAATCATAAACGATATATAAAGCATTTAACACTTATTCATTCGTATTATTTCAGATTTTCATGTAGTCTTTACAATATTCTACTTAAGTTAATCTTACTTGCAATCGAATTTCATGTACATAAATCGAATGGATTTTTGTGCATTTATAAAGTGTATTATTCAAACTAGCAATATCAATTGATGTCTTATAATTTAAAACAAATATTATCATCAGATTTAGTTAATAAACCAAATATAATCCAAGTTTATAAAGTTCACATAGTCGTCCTCTATGGTTTTATGCAAATCCGTATTGTCTAGACAATAGCGGTAACCAGATGAACGGGTAATACTGACAGTGACAGACAGACGGACGACGGGGGGTTTTGGCGTGTACTGACCGCCCAATGCGAAAATAGAATATCGATTAGGATGATTCGAGTGGAAACATGGTATTCGAAATCAGTGATTGGACCTGGGACATTTGACCAAACATATGACGACCTCCGTAGCCTAGAGGCAAACGGGCCGAAAATTTCGCGCCGTCTCTGACGTCCCGGGTTTGATCCCCAGTCGGGTCAATAAAGGAAAAGGATTTTTCTGTTTTGTTGTTTCCGATTTCTGTAACACAAGTGCTTGCTACTTAACACATTATTAGAGTTTGTGTAATGTTGTCCAATATTAATTTAATTATTATTATTTTATTATGTAAATTTGAACTGCGTATCCTAGCAATTTATTATTGACCATACATAAATAAAAAATATATATACAAACATAAATTTTTACTCACGTATCAACTAACATCTCATTATAAACTGCCACAAACTTTTAAACCTTATATTTTGGACAACGTCATCATCACATACTTCTCTCTGATTCTATGATAATTAGCTTAAACACTTGCGTTACAGAAATCAGAAACAACAACGGTACCACAACACCCAGACCCGAGACAATATAGAAAAGTTCGTTTCCCATATTGACCCGACCGGGGTTCGGACCCAGGACCTCTCTAGCGCGACGCCAAAGTCCGGCACGCTCGCCTCTCGGCTACGGATGTCGTCAAAGTAGTTATAAATAAATAAATAATAAATATTGGACAACATCACATACATTGCTCTGATTCTGCGGTAAGTAGCTAAAGCACTTGTGTTACAGAAATCAGAAACAACGACGGTACGACAACACCCAGACCCGAGACAATACAGAAAAGTTCGTTTCGCATATTGACCCGACCGGGGATCGAACCCGGGACCTCAGAGATGGCGCGACGCCAAAGTCTGGCACGCTTGCCTCTCGGCTACGGAGGTCGTCACGGAGGTGGTACGGAGTTATAAAGCAGGCAAAGGTTTTTCGCATTGAAAATTAATAACGTTACCTTATTTATTCTAATGCACCGGATTGATTTACAATTCTCAACAACGGACAAGTCTTTGAAACACGAAATGCCATCAGACCTATTAATAATGTAACCGACAATAGGTCGCTCGGCCTATACGATCGAATGCGGTCTGCCGTCGGTATCGATTCAGCTATTTCCGTTATCATTCGATTGCGGATACAATGTGCCAGCTATGAATTGTCTATTGAATTGTTCAAGATGTTAATATAATTAATAACAAATATTGGACAACATCACATACATGGCTCTGATTTTGTGGTCAACAGCTTAAGCACTTGTGTTATAGAAATCAGAAACAACGACGGTGCCACAACACACAGACCCGAGACAATATACAGAAGTTCGTTTCCCTTTTTTTATTGCACTTCAAGATTGACCTCATCCCACCTGTTGTTGAGGACTTGTCGCTCTTACTTTAAAGTTTTCACCCCTGCTACTAATGTAGCAGCCCCTCCCCCCCTCCAGAAGCTCTTCTGTAAAGTAGAGGGGAGGTATTTCACCAGTCGGGCTGCTCTAGTTCGAGCGATAAATCGCTATGCCCTGCCTCTCTGATATAGACCCAGCTATATAGAACCAAGAATCAAACCCGGGACCTCAGAGATGGTCTCCCGTCTCTCGGTCACGGAAGTCTCATCTCATCAATCATTAAAACAAAAGTAAACATAGTGACAATAAAAATACCAATTAAAAAAACCCGGCAGTTCAATATTAGCGGGCGGTGGATCTTGAATTTTTAATTAATCATATTGGTACTTAAGCCATTTTATTTGCTATCTTTATTCAAATCAAATTTTTCTTTATTCAAGTAAGTCGGATTACATAATATATAACACTTTTGAATCGTAATTGAATACAAGGCAAAGTGTTACCTACTACAGCACTTGGTTAAAAAATATTTGATTTGTATGATTGATTGATACACCCCTAAACTGATGAACTTTGATTGATAAATACGTCTTCAATCAATTTTGAAAATTTAACAGACGGCCTAAATAATATCATTGTTTACCACAGAATCATCATCCCTTTTCCCTATCGTTTAATAATTAGTTTCAACTTTGACCCATTAAACAATGTAACAGCTTTCCTCCAATCCCTTTGAACTAGATACGTTCCCGGCTCAGCTGTAAACAGCCCTGTAATTCTGTAATCAGCGAGACGAGTCTGACTTACATTTTATTGCCACAGAGTTGGGAAGTGTCGGTTGTATATCTTCGGATGCAGCTATGGTGTCTTCGCGACATGTAATTAGTGGGACTGTTTTGAAAATTAAGACAGATGTTAAAGACAGATTCAAAAGACAGATTAATGTAATGCGATATTGTGCAATAAATAATTTGAATTTGAAATGTATTAGCGATATTAAATTCGTCGTCCAGTACTCATGTTATGAGGGAAATCTTTTATTTATTTTTGAAAATTAGTTTTTGCCTCGGTACTTATTGTGATTGACTGGCGTATTTATTGATTTTTTTGTAATGTTAAATATTGTCAGCCTCATATACCAGCTTATTATTCAGGAAACGACGCATTTCTCATGTTATGACATTTCTTACTTAAATCCCTATGCTAACATACTTGTAGTCACCCTAAGCTCACGGCGGGTGAAATTCAAAGGGTCCCCCAATTTCAGTAGTGGAGGTAGATAAATATACCCGTCTCCCCTCTCCGAAAGTAGGACGTGACGTATCTTAATAGGGCCAATTTTATACCGTCCCCCCCAAGTTTATGAAGGTATGGCCCGATTTGCTTTGTTAGGTGTATTCTACCTGATAAATTGGTCTTATGATTAAATTACGTTTAAGTCTGTGTTGGGCTAGGTGGCAGTGAAAGGGTTAATAATTTTCGGTATTTAGGAAAATGAGTTAAGTTCGGTAGAAGTTTTATAATGGTGAAAATTTTACACGTGGTATATAACTATGAGTAGTATTATTTTTTTGTTCTATAAAGTATCACTATTATTAATAAGCCTCAACCACTACATCAATTTTGGTGAAATTTTGTAAAAACATAAACAAAAATTAGAATCTCTACAACGGACATAGACTACTTTTTGTTTTAAAAATAAGTGGGATGGGCGTAATACTGCCCTTGAAAATTTTAATGGGTAAATGTTTATTTTATAAGTTAGGGATATGAAATTTGGCAGAAACATGTCTTGAAACTTGGATTACAATATGGACTACTTTTTGTCTCGTATATTAGGGGAGACAGGGGTAAAAGCGACCATGACAGTATGTAGAGCACAGCTAGTTAAATATAATAAACTAGAAATACTATATTATCGTGATTAATATCAAATAACATTATATTTTATTAAAATGAAGCAATAGCGATTTTCACATAATTAAATTATTATCAGTTCCAAATCTCATAATATACAACCTGTAAATTGGACATTTTCAAATTATTCGTGCTCACGTACAAAATTAACAAGGCAAGCCTACTTATATCACTTTACACTTCCACTCATAACATTTGTTCCATCATAAATAGGGTTGACGATTTCGTACGAGGAATTAACGCTTTATTTAAAACAACGGCCCGCCTCAGCTTCACGCGTCTACAATTCCCGTATTTACCACATTTCCTCTTAATTTGGCTTATATTAGTTGCTGGATGTTATTTAGCGTAAAACCTCGATAAATACCTAAAAACTATTTAAATCGAACCAGTAGTTCCTCTAATAGGTGACGCGTTCAAACAAAGAGACGAACACTTCAAGTTTATAATATTACTAGCGGACCCGACAGACTTCGTCCTGTCAAAAAGATAGATTTGGAATGGCTTGACTCCGAATTTTAGTTAGAAAACTTTGTACTTGTAAAAGAAAACGGCTGTCTTAGAGTTTTCCCTGTAGTTATTCGTTATTCTATTATTTTTTATTGCCATAAAAACCATCCTTGGACTTCAACGAACATTTTAAAAAAAGATATGTGAAAATCGGTCCAAGCGTTGTCGAGTTATGCGCTTACCAACACATTTTGCGATTCATTTTTATGGTAATTTAGCTTTATATATAATAGATTACTGATAGAACTGGCTTTTAAATTGTTAATGGTATTAGAATTGAGGACACAGTACTCACACACGTTTATAATTTGCTTATAGGATATATTATATTTATATTATGTACATTCAGCATCTTTAGTTTGTACCGGAGTACTTTGTCACATTATGTAAGTTAACTGTCAATCTGACTTACTAAGATACGTGGTTTTTAATGTGACACGGTACTGAAGGTTATACAAACCTAACTGATGGCAACTTTACATATTTATGTTAAAATTTGATTCTTGAATCCAAAGTCATAAAAAAAGCTTATAATTACAGAAACCTTGACAACTCTGTTTACTTTGAAGTTCAAATATCATTTTCATTAGTATAATCTCTTTCTTGCTAAATATAATGAAAGTGCTCAAGGGAGTTGATCGCCTTAACTATTTTATGTGTGTGGACTGTAACATATTTTTATTATTTTACCAAATCAAAAGATCAGCAAAAAAAGTCCAAGTCCCATGGTTTAAAAGTTATTTGATTTCTTGTTAAAAAAAATTTAAATAATTTTCTCAAAAATTTAGTAAGTTGTATTGGCGACACTTCATTAATATGAATTGTTGCATTTTTATAAATATGTTCCAGCAATATTTACGATTTTTAATCAATCTTCAAGTACCCATCGCCAACCCTAGCCTGAAAATCATCTTCGAACCAATCTCGGCGTCTCAGTATGTCGTCCGACCTATCAAATTCGTATAAATCGTCCGCCGGGACGTCGTTGATCGACATACAACTTTATTGCACATGTAATAAGCTTTAATGCCCCATAGCAGCCGCAGTACAGTACAAGCTCTTTATTGGAATCGAGCCAAATTATGTGACCAGTTCGTCTTGAGCCGCGACACGTCATATGTTTCGGTTCTCATGGTAGTTTTGCGGTTTGGTTGTGACGATTGGATAGGTCATGTTGTTTTGGTTGCGTTGGTGTAAAATTTGTATGTGGGTAAATGGGGGACACTTAAACAAGCGCCAAGTTCTATTAAATATACAGATAATAACAAGAATTTTCTCTTTAAGATTAATCTCGGTTGTGCATGCATTATGCAGTCCGGGATACGGATAAGTTATGATCATAAATTATTTATTGATTGAGAATGGTTAGTTACATTGGAGCGGCTGTCATCTGTCCGTAATTCTTACAAGAGAAACCAGACTTATTTAGATTATAGCCAAGACTAACGGCTTGCATTTTGAAGTCATTCTTATTGAACAGGAAGGCGAAAGTGTTCCTCGTAAACCGATAGCTAGGTTTTTGAGCCTTATGCTTTAAATATGTAATACCTTTTATGTATCGATTATACCTAATTTTGTATGATGTACATGTAAGACTACAAATATAAAATGACTTTTTAGTCCTGACTATTGATTATTCATATGACCGGTAAATGATTACGAAAAAGCAAATTTTGTCTTTGGTGATCAGAAATTCTTTGATATATTTTTGTTATGAGCAGTTGTATTTGTGTACTTACAAGTATACATTATGGTACCACCGCTGGTTCTGGTTTCCATAATTCAAGTACTTAAAATATTTAATTTGGGATCCGGTCAATGTATTTGATTTTGTCTAAATTTATTATTTACAATATACCTCTTAAAGGATATTATGGTTACCATTATACACGGGGGTAGAATACTAAACGTGTACCTTCAGACGATAAGTGATTTTGTATAGGTTACACGAATAAATATATTTACTATTTTGTTAATGGTTCCAGATCCCCATTGTAAAAGTCATGGTAAATTGTTTCTCTCTCAAACACTTGGCCTTCACTCTACCGTGTGCTCTACGACTCGCGTTATTAGGGCAGTCACTAATCGCTACACAATTTATTCAGCCGGAGAAGATTTGTACGTTATCGTGTAAACGTATGTTACACTCGTGTCCCGTCCTTGTCACATTGTACGGAATTGTTTTAAATTAGTGTTTTTGTTTTTGGAAACAGAACAGGTCAGTGATCTTTTTGTTTTAGTCGTGGGTTGAGTGGGAAAAGTTTTTAACGGTTCTGAAGTAAAAATGCAGCCGTTTTTTTTAGTAAATTGCTGGAATTAAATTGAGTTCCTTTGTTTTGTATTTGAATTCAATTTAAAAAAAAAGAATTGGTTGCTGTTGAACCCAGGGTTGTGGGTTCGATTCTCACCCAGGACTAACTTTCGTGTGAAGAATATGTGTGTTTGTTCTCTGTTTGGGTGTGTGTAAATGTATTCAAGAGTATGTATGTTTATCAGACTACAACAACAACACAATGTTTGTTTATAACATATGTGTTAATGCTGTTATTCTTTTATTTTCTTATTCACTTCAAGATTGACCTGATCCCACCTGATGTTAAGTGGTAATGAGGTCCTAGCTTAAGGGCGAAAAGTACAGCATAATAAATCTGTTACTGGACTTGGCGTCCTTACTTTGAAGGCTTGACCCCTGCTACTTATGTAGCACCCCCCAGGAGCTCTGGAAACCTTACTCACACGCAGGAACACAACAACACAGAAGTGATTTTTATTTGGCTGCGGTCTTCTGTAAGGTGAAAATATTTCACCAGTCGGGCTGCTCCAGTTCACGCGATAAATCGTTATGCTCTGCCTATCTTAAAATATGTTAGTATATGACTACCTTACTTTGGTTATTTTAGACTCTTCACAGTATCTGTAATTAATAAGAAAATACATCCGGCTATTTTCACGTTAAGTAACTGATTCAACAATACTTAAAAAAAAATAAGAAACAGAAAAAACATAATTTCCCCTTATCACAGCCCAAATCACAAGGAGAGATTAAATAATTCTGTTTCTTTAAAATATTTAAAGTTTGCGTCCTGGTGCGCTGTAATAAAATTTAAAAAATCTGATTTTAACCCGTCATTTTCAGTTGATGCTATGTTTTAATTAATAAATTTAAAATTTTCTAACGATAAGACTATTTATTAGTTTTGAAATTACTTATTGCATTTTTTAATTACCGTTGTTATTTAGCAGTATATTTCTTGCTATTTCTAAGCGCAATAAAATGCTTTTCATTAATACTGAATAATATTTTTTACTTTTACGACTATTGTTGGAAAAATCAAGTGAGAGTGAGAGTATTTTCCAATTATTTTATTGTTTTCCCTATGTGCAATAAAAAAATATAAGTCTTAAATCCTCGATTGTCTAGTAGTTTTAAGTATCCGGTTATGATTTCGCAGTTCCATGTTCGATTCCCGTGTTCAGTTAAGTTATATTTTTAACCACTAATCCGCATTTGGCAAGCGTGGTCATTAAGCCAGTACCCATTTTTAATGTTTACTTGATAGATACGACATTTAATTGGCTCATTGTTAGTTTTTACAGAACTTTATTGATCACTCTACTTCGATGCGATTTTAAAAAAATCTATAAAACAATGCTGCGGCTTGCAAAGCAGATGAGATTAGACAGTGATGACCAATGTAGAGATATCGTGAAAAATCATTGTTCAATTATTGAAAATAATTTATCCCTACTAATAATATAAATGCGAAAGTAACTCTGTCTGTCTGTCTGTCTGTTACGCTTTCCTGCTTAAACCTCTCAACCGATTTTGATGAAATTTGGTATAGGTATACGTTGAACCTCAAGAACGGACATAGGCTACTTTTTGTTAGAAAGTAAGGGGGGGGGGGGGTAATGCCACCTTTGAAAGTTTATATGGGAAAATGTTTATTTTTTAAGTTAGAGATATGAAAGTTGGCACAAATATAGCTCTATTAAAATATAGACTACTTTTTGTTTCGAATATTAGGGGAGATAGGGGTAAAACCGACCATGAAAGGATGTAGTCCACGCGAACGAAGTCGCGGGCACAGCTAGTAGAAAATAATTGAACTTTCAGAAATTCATATTGCGTGGTCAACTAGTTTCGCGTACATTACAGTACGATACGCCATGACTCATTACAAATCCACGTCATAAGATGTCGAAATTATATTATGGGTACCGGCAACGTAGCAGTTTGGAGTTTATCCTTCCTCCGAATTCAAAATGTCCTTATTACTGTCCAAAATGGCTTCATTGCACTCTTATACCGGCGAGTATTCGATGTTTGTATAAATACTTTTGTGTTCGAGATGCATAGTGAATGCATCACGCATGTTACTGCAACACTGATCCTTGTTTATTGACGGTTCACGAAGCATCAGATATGCGTAAGAGTTGGACATATGTTTACAGATCGAATACTGGGATAATGTGTCACTTTAAATTAGACCTTTTGCCCTTGATTAAAAATAAATAAAAGGTTAAGGTTGTCTGGAAGAGATCGCTTTCTAGCGATAAGACCGCCTAAATTGTACTATAATTTTTCTGTAAAACCTATTTCTGTAAAGATTTTGTGCAATAAAGTATATCTATCTATCTAAATAATTAAAACTAAAGAAACAAGGCCTTTTTTGGCGGGAGGAAATTCGTGACGCCCGTACCGTTACCCGAGGGAAGTGACGGCGTATGTGGGACTCCCTGCCCTAAGAAGGGCAGGCCCACCCATTTAAACCCCTGGGGACCTCATCGCATTAATGGTAAAAACTTATTATTTGAGATTTAATAAAGATAAGTTACAGTTGCAATGGAAACTGCTTAATAATAGCTTGCTCACCATCATAAACTTTTTTGTGCCTATTACTCAATTTAAATCAATACATTTGATCTTATGGAGTAGATTAATAAATATCTTTCGGCCATAAAATTGCTCTAACTTCCATTTGATCTTAACAAAATTATTCTTCTCATTTATCACCAGGTCACACACAGTTGAAATTATCTATCATCTGCGAATAAGTCATGGTCGTAATTTTTCGACAAACCGTTCATCTTTAATGTGCGAACTTTTCCCACTTCTTTAATTTAATAGCAACCTGTGCCAAGAATAAATAAATAATCTTTCATTTCTGACGAAAAAAAACCAGATGCCATAGATGTGATTGTACAAAATTACGTATCGTTTTAATGGTAACTGTAAGTCATTGAGAATAGGAGTTATAATTCAGGTGACTAATTCTTTATGACGTGCACATTGACAATGTATTTCGATAGTGTTCGTATCAATGTATTTTAGACTTTACGGTTTGGGGCTAAGGTTTAGTGTGAATTTGATTTGCAGGACCAGATTGGTACGCTTAAAGAAATACATTTGAGCATGTATATTCAGCTTGAAACGTTTTTTGTTAAGGCTTATATTTTTGAGTCATGGTGGTGTTTTTATGAAAACATAGCTGGTAATAAATATTACACATTACTGTGAAAATAAAATAGTATTACACATCATTATATACAAGAAAAAAAAACTTACATGAAAATATTTAAAAAAAGACAATTACCTGTATACAAAATATTTACAAAAGATAATCCGCTCCAGTGTTTAGGGTGCCCAGAATGCTAGCAACATTGCCACTTTGAATGGCCAGACCTAAACGTTGGCCGAAGTATTTACCAGCATTCTGGTCACCAGAAACCTCTACGAGGCGAGCGGACAATTCTTTGAATAAAGTTCCGGCCTTTAGACCCCACGGCCCCAAAGTCTCCACTCCAAATGGGGCGAAACGATAGCAGCCGTCGAGGGCAGAGTATTTCAAACGTGAATAACATGGAAAAAGTATTTATGTCAGTACAGTAACAAAATATGACGACCTCGATAGAGGTTACGGATGGTTTCAAACGTTACTGCTATACCGATTTCCATATTAGAATTGGAGCTAATATGCTTGATTTAATATAACCCGATCTGTCGACTCAACTATTCTCATAACTGGATTCTATTCTCGTCACACGACTGTGATATAATAGTATTAAAACTCTGCCGATATTCCGAGATATTATCATACAATAATTGATTTCATTTCCTCTGCGCACGCCGACGTCCGGCCGTGCCGACTCACGGCGCGGTACTGAGCGGAAATTTAAAAGTTTTACCCCCACCACTTGAGTTTAATGTCGAGAAATCTTGATACGGTTTTCAATGGAAAAAGTATTCAAAAGTAGTGATGTTAACGGTACTCTTACCACTGGTTATGCTTTTGACTCGGAGTTGGGTAGTTCGAAATTCGAGTGCCGGTTGAGGTAAGTAAGAGAGTTCTTATTTGCTTTTCAGCTTAGCGTAATAGCAATGCCGGTCAAAATATCACTAATAGGCACAAAAGTCCATTCTTATATTTGATTCAGGCGATGACGAGAGAAGTGAGCCTAAAAATGGTTGGAAGTATCACGCGGGTTAGTGATACTATTAAAAATTAACTTAAGATTAAATATATTACAGTTACGCTTAGAAGTCGTTTCTTCGAAAATCTACTATCAATAATATATTTTTTTACTAGACCACATGTTAACTCGGTATAAATAACTCTCATAGTTACAAATTTACTCGTACATAGCACGCGGGAAATATTAGTTTGTAATCAGGATATTGTTGCCAACGTTTAAATTTTCCCCTTTTTAAGAGGAAAATAAGTCGATTGCAGGATATCAAGTGGATGATAAAGTTGGAAAAATATTTTTTAATGGTATGACGACCTTAAAAAGTTATCTTTAGACTGTCCAATATTATTAGACATATTGGCAATAGCGCCGAATGTATAAATCATCATTGTTACGTTTTCAATATATTTTTACTGAGGCACTGTAGTTCATCGTTAATTTTCTGTGAGTACTTAGGTATCTTTATAAAAAAAAATAATGACAGACTTTTATTATAAACGATAGGTTTCATTGTAAGTTTTATTTTTCTTTACTTTTTGTGTTTGAAATCGTTTAGGTCATTCATCTTGAGACTTTTCGACAACAATAGGATTCGTTACAAAGGGCTTAATAAATCGGACCTTTTATCAAAGTTTTTAATAAAAATCTTAGACTTGACAGTCATGATCTAAATTGAATTTATAAGTGTCTAGTTGACGTCTGCGACTTCGTTCATGTTATATCGGAATGGAAAGTAGTATATTGTATTCTCTAGATACAAAAAAAGAGAGGTAGGGCATAGTGATTTATCGCTTGAACTGGAGCAGCCCGACTTATGAAATACCTCCACCTTACAGAAGACTGCAGCCAAATAACAATCACTTCTGTGTGGTTGTGTTCCTGCGTGTGAGTAAGGTTTCCAGAGCTCCTGGGGGGTGCTACATTATTAGCAGGGGTCAAGCCTTCAAGGAAAGGGCGACAAGTTCATTAAAAGCTTTATTATGCTGTACTTCGCCGTTAAGGTAGGACCTCATTACCACTTAACATCAGGTGGGATGAGGTCAATCTTGAAGTGCAATTTGTAAAGAAGAGGTATGTTGTAAGTTATAGGTTAATGGACACACAGCAGTCTCTATGATTGTATCTATCTGTGGCATCGTAGTCCTTAAACGGATGTACCAATTTCAAAGCGACTTTTTTCATTTCAAGACCAGCTTCCTCGCGGTAGATAAATAAATAAAAATAAATATTGGACAACATCACATATATTGCTCTGATTCTGCGGTAAGTAACTAAAGCACTTGTGTTACAGAAATCAGAAACAACGACGGTACCACAACGCCCAGACCCGAGATAATACAGAAAAGTTAATTTCCCACATTGACCCGACCGGTGATCGAAGCTGGAACCTCAGAGATGACGCGACGCCAAAGTCCGGCACGCTCGCCTATCGGCTACGGAGGTCGTCAAGGTCGTCGGTAGATCTTAACTATTACTGGTTAATATTGATCCAGCAGTTTAAGAGAATAAGCTAATTTCCAAAGTGATGTAAAGCATTGTTGGCTTATAATTAATCGATTAAGTTATCAGTGATAGAGTCGATAGTGTTGTATGTACGGTGATTACTTGCTATTCGATTTAGGTTCTTATGACCGCGTAGCAAAGTCAAAAAACGTGTATAGTCTGTTGTAAGTAAATGCATACGTGCATTCGGACCCGACGAAACTAGCTGCACAACAGATATTGTTATACTAAATCTAATTCCCATTGTTTGAACGCGTAATCAGCGTATACATTAATGTAATCCTCTTAATTATCTCTATGTCCGTGAATCATGCTCGCCTATGGTTTGTGTATACCGGCTACTGGGTCTGGTTAATTAAATGTTGTGATCATTAAAATGTGTGTTGTATTTATTCCAAGGATACTAGGAATTAGTGTTAACTACTCGTGTTCACATTGAACAATTGGGATGGACTACTTTCACAAATAACTTTGATGCCCTAATAGACATACGAAAAGTTAATATAAACTTTAACCGTTCCATTTTAAACATCCTTACTTATATTATAAATGCGAAAGTAACTCTGTCTGTCTGTCTGTCTGTCTGTTACGCTTTCCCGCTTAAACCTCTCAACCGATTTTGATGAAATTTGGCATAGGTATACGTTGAACCTCAAGAACGGACATAGGCTACTTTTTGTTAGAAAGTCACGGTCAAAGGGCGGGGGAATGCCACCTTCGAAAGTTTATATGGGAAAGTGTTTATTTTTAAGTTAGAGATATCAAAGTTGGCACAAATATAGCTCTATTAAAATATAGACTATTTTTTGTTTCGAATATTAGGGGAGATAGGGGTAAAACCGACCATGAAAGGATGTAGTCCACGCGAACGAAGTCGCGGGCACAGCTAGTTTAAAATAATTTAACGAGTCAAAACGCGACACCATTTTTATTTAGTAGTTAATACGAACTACTTACTGCCCGACTTACTTAGTCAGCTCGTGACCACGGTTGGTGCAAACTAACCGAAACGTCGGGCAGTAAGTAGTTCGTATTAACTGCTATATAAAAATGGTGTCGCATTTTGACCCGATAAATAATTTTATACGTAAAATTGTCGAAACTAAAATTATTGCGAACAACGCGTTAATTGCACGATAAATAATTAACTTGTTTGTTTACATCTTGTAGCGAACGACTGATATCTTTACAACACCGGTGCCTGTCGTTCAGAGCTTTTGCGGACTGAGCCATGTCTACCACTAATATTATAAAGAGGAAAGATTTGTACCTACATATTTTGGTATGTTTGTAATGAATAGGCTCAAAAAGTACTGGGCCGATTAAAAAAAATATTTCACCAATAGAATGCTACATTCTTCCAATTTGACATAGGCTACAAAATTAGGGATCCTTGGTAAAATTTGAAAAATTTAAACAGAAAAGTGGGAAAAATTATCTAAGGCGAAACGAAGTTCGCCGGGACCGCTAGTCTTTTATACTTTGAAAGGTTAATTGGTCGACAAATAAAGAAGTAAGTGCATATATTGTGTTAGCCGCGTGCCAAGCGCGAGTCGACAATGCGACTGCGTTTTAAATAGTGGCGGTATTTGGACGCTGCCAATGCTACTGCAACTGGAGCGGAATGTTTGTCATCAAGCGATTGTGCAGGGCGTAAGTGATGGGGTTTTGAGAGGGTTTATGATAGGTAGGGCATAGCGATTTACAGCTTGAACTGGAGCAGCCCTACTGTTGAAATACCTCGAGCCCTTTTACGTATTTCATTCTTCAATTAAGGGAGTGGTGTCAAAATATGTAATCCGACATTTTGTGGCGGCGGCCATCTTGGACTGATTGCTTTCAAACATGGCTAAGTGTTCTTAATTAATTTACTTAACAATTTATTATATAATTATTAATAAAATTAAGTGTTCTTAATTAATAAAACCGACTTGTTCACCTTTCAAACAAAAAAAAACAAGATTAAAATCGTTTTATGCGTTTGGGAGCTACGACTCTATACCTAGACTAACACACGAACATGCAGACGACCAGACACTTCAAGCTTCTGTCATTTATCGTAGGGGGTTAATTGTGTACTAATTTTAAACGCTATTTCTTGTCAATTGTGCCTCTTCAAACGTAATGCCCGTTTTATTTAATATTGCACTATATCACTCGTGACGAGAGTACCACGCTCGATTTTAATTGTTTTAGCGAGTACAACAGCCGGATTCAATGTGGAATACCGGGGTGACTAACCTGTCTTTTTGTTGATTGCTTTCTAGCTTACGATGGATGGTACTGTTAAGCTTCTCCTAGTATAACTGTCTGTTACATGACTATTTACACAGCTCATATTTTAAAAATGTGTGTAATTAAGAAAAAATTGTATGTGGTTCTAAACGCATACAGTAGAGAGCTCTTACCGAAGACTAAGAGGTGTCAGACTTTTTTTTTTTATAGTAGCGCAGTATATTGGCTCCTCCCAGCCTGATGGTAAGCAAGAGAGAAACCCACATCGCGATGACAACGGATTTGATATCAAAATATCCTATCCGTTAGCATCGCCATACTGGCCCGCAAGATGTTTCTTCACGCTCCTTTTGGAGGAATCCATGTTAAAGGAAGGAGGAAACACATGAGCTAGCAACGAGTTCCACTTCTTTATGGTCCGGTAAAGATAGGAATGACCAAATCTTTTTGTTCGTGAAGAAATATTTTCCACGGTGAAGCGATGACATCGTTTTTGGGCAGCACGCGAAATACGTGAAGGTCGTGGGTTGGAATCCCACCCCGCATAGGGAGATGATTTTTTTTCTGTTTCTGTAAAAAAATCTTTTATTTTTATTTATTCGTATATTTTCCCCTTCAGTAGTAGACGTGAAACATTAATTTCAAAGTACTTGCTATTCCATTGTTCGGATCTCGTAAGGGCGCAATAGCGAAATGCATCACGGAATGAATTCTCACTCCTATTTTATTCATCTCTTTGTTTCAGGTAAGGAAACGTGCTTATCCCTACCCCCCATAAAATATGCAAGTAATCAGGGTAGATGAGGGAGGATAAGAATGATGTAAGTGCGAGATTTATAGTGGAGTGGATTTGGTGAGTTTGGGATTGAGAACTTGTGAAGAAAATGTTTTTATACGGTCGTGTGCCGCAATACACAGTACTCATTGAAAATCAGTTAACCTGTGGCAGTGTTGTTCTGTGTTCTGATATGATAATACTAGCAGTTCCACGCGACTTCGTTTATGTTATTCCGGGATATAAAGTACCCTATAGCATAACGGAGCGTATCATTTAGCTTTCTACTAAATTTCATTGATATCAAATTCTGTAGTATTGGCAAGAATGTGTAACGAACATACATTCAGAAATGTCTGGCAATATATGACGTCATATCTAAAGTTAACCCGACGAAAATACAAAAAAATTGTTTATACTTTGAATTGGAGGTACTTATGACATACAACTTAACTACAGGTTATCTGGACAAGAAATCACTCAAAGTCTCTAGAGGCTGTTTTGCCTGTGGAGACTTTCACAAAAGAACCGAACTATAAAAGGGCCGTAGTTGACTCTTACAGGTCTAGCATACGCAATATGTCAAAATTATCGCATGAGACGACACTAGTTTCGATACTGTTGATTGGCTAATAGCACACCGCACTCGTATTTACAGCCAATCAGCAGCTGACGCACTGACATCAATCGATTTTGACGTTTGTTAAGAGCGCGATAAAATTTAGTCGCGTTGCGTATGCTAGGCCTGTTAGGCTATTAAGACGTCGATTAATTTTTTCAATAGAAATTTGGCAACAGCACAAACACTGCTCTGATCCTGTGGTAAGTAGGTAAATCACATATGTTACAGAAATCAGAAACAACGACCGTGCCAAAACACCCAGACTCGACCGGGGTTCGAACCCGGGACCTCAGAGATGGCGCGAGGCCAAAGTCTGGTTCGCTCCCCTCTCGGTTACGGAGGTTGTCGATTTTCTCTCTACTAGTGTTAGATTTATTTATCGACAAACTGTTTCGATATCCTGTTTCTACTCCACACCTCATGATTTATCGCTTCTCATCCATCTTTTGTGAAGAGGGATGAATTTTGAGGGTCTGTTATATGTCTCCTTACGTGACAACATCTCACCTTCCACTCTCGAGTGATACGAAGTGACAATATGAAAGTTACTAAGAATTTCTAAACAATGTTTGGTAAACACTGACTGTCAGTCTGTGTGGCAGCTTAATTCTTCGCCAGATTTTTAATAGGATTTTTATCGACAGTGCAGTTCGATATTAGTTCTTATGTCAACTATATAAGGGCTG
Source organism: Glyphodes pyloalis (assembly GCA_037074685.1). Lineage (NCBI taxonomy): Eukaryota > Metazoa > Arthropoda > Insecta > Lepidoptera > Crambidae > Glyphodes > Glyphodes pyloalis. The sequence continues at coordinate 10,155,039 of JAYKKO010000020.1, read as the reverse complement.
TAAATGTCCAAATTGTATAGCCTGATGTGCTTTTGAAGCGAATTGTTTTGACCAGACTGCGAATTTGCTACATTCATGCTCTGATCAAAACGCGTAGAACCGTGAACAACGTTGCCACAATATAGTTAGTATGAGCAGTACTGTTATGTATTGAAATAATTAGAACATTGCTTTAAGAAGATTATTTACTAACTGTTGCTAAGGTAATACGTCCGTCACAATATGACATAGAAAAAGTAAAAATGATTGTAACGTCGTGGTCATAGATAGACACGTCAAGTACGACCATTATTTTTAGAGATATACATTTTTATACTAAAACTTTCTTTTGAAGCTGAAGGCTACCTCCCTGTCTGCTAGATTTAAATGTAGAATTCTTGAAGCTGGTCGTGCTAGAATTCGTAAAAAAAATAAATGTTTTTTTATGTAAAAATTTAAAAAAAGATTCATTTACCTCTTATTTTACTTTACGAACTGCTATGAAGTGGAACTCTTTGCTGAGGTCAGTTTTTCCGGTACATTATAATTTGGATATTTTTAAGGCCAAAGTAAGCAGGCATCTAGTAAGAAAATGCATGCCATCTTAGGTCTTATCAACGTCTTCCATCAAGAGAAATCGAGTTCAGAAATAAGCTCATCTATACTAATATTATCAACTGAAGGTTTTGTTTGTATGTTTAAACGCTCTTATTTCAGTAACTACTGGTCCAAATCGAAAAAATATTGTTGTTAGTCCATTTATCGAAGGAGGCATGCTATATAACATCACGCTCAGACCAAAAGGAGTAAAAAACTAGTGGAAAGTATGGAAAAACTGCTTACTAGAATGCTTGCGGAGCCGTGGCGGATTGCTAGTATTATAAATAAAGAAAATATATTGCAAAACTCTGTGCATAGGTAAACTGTGCTTTTGAATACTCTATGAATCCGGAACCATAAATTACAAAAAATCTCCGTAGATTTAGATACAGTTAGAGTCACCTCACTGTCATTAACTCCACTGTTCAGAGCCTGAACAATAGCGAGCCGGGCCTCATCAACAGCGAAACGGTGCACCGGTGCAGTTTTCGTCTCATGTTTGTTTAAAACTGTACCATACATTGGGGCAAAAATTGCACAGTATTTTAGCTAATAGTTTATTTTTTATGTTTATCTTTATTTTTAGGAACACAGTTGTTGAATCATTTTAATCTAAAAGTAACCTATTTACGTAATGACGTGTTAGGAATTAAATTTTACCTATTTGATTTTCAGTTTGAAATTTAGAAAATAAATAAAAAGTTTTTCTTTTGATAAAATAAATAACTTAATGTTGATTTTAATAAATTATTGTTTGTCAAAAGCCTCTGTAGCGGAGAGGCGAGCGGATCATATTTTGGCGTCGTGCTTTCTCTGAGGTTCCATGGTCTATTCTTGGTCTATAAGTAAAACCAACTTTTAAATATTGTCTCGGCTACTTTACTTTAACTTTTAAATATTGTGTCATTTTAAATATTGCTAAAAAATTCCATGCCGGTTCGTCGAAATAAAGTTTCGCTCCCTTTCACCCCGTAACTTTCACCCCTTTGCCTAGAGTATCGCTTGGCGAAAATATATTCAATATTTATTAAAATAAGTTGCTAACGGGACCATTTAATATTTCAAGTAGCGAGTAGGTTTATACGGTATGAGGTGTGAAACTTGCGGGGCAAACGAGCGCGAGATTTCAAATTGTTTTAGTTTTATAAGGGGTTGGCAATCAAAAAAGTTTGTGAGCCACTGACCTCGCCTTTCACAATGCTATTAAGATATTTGCATTCCCGACCGCGTATCACTTACTGTCCACTATTTACAGCCTAACGGCTAAATGTCATAGTAAATTCGCTCCACGCTCAGATATTAATTTCATCGCTGACACATTCAATGATGTGTGAGTTCTCGGTTTTAATTATAGACATATCTTTTGTTTCGTGTTTTAATTGTTCGGCTTTGAGACCGAACCGATTTAACTTTGTTAGTTTTTGCAGTCGGCTTCACTTGCGTGGAATGAAATGATTTTGAGGTGGTTTTTGGTATTGGTTCTTCGTTTGCAGTCGCATCGGATGAGAGTGAGGGTAGCTGAGATAGTTTAAATTTATGTCGCCATAACATCTCAATTTTATTTTAGGACCAATGTAGAGGGTTCGATTCCCACTCAGGACAAACATTCGATTGATGAGCTTGTTTTGTTCTGTGTCTGGGTGTTTATAACGTATTTAAGTTTGTTTTTAAGTATATCCATTCCGGCTCCCATAACACAAGTGTTTTGGCTACTTATTTTTTTGAGAGAGGTAGGGCATAGCGATTTATCGCTCGAACTGGAGCAGCCCGACTGGTGAAATACCTCCACCTTACAGAAGACCGCAGCCAAATAACAATCACTTCTGTGTTGTTGTATTACTGTGTGTGAGTAAGGTTTCCAGAGCTCCTGGGGGGTGCTACATTAGTAGCAGGGGTCAAGCCTTCAAGGTAAGGGCGACAAGTCTAGTAACATATTTATTATGCTGTACTTGTCACCCTTAATCTAGGACCTTATTACCACTTAACATTAGGTGGGATGAGGTCAATCTTGAAGTGCAATATAAAAAAAAAAAAACTTACCATAGAATCAGAACAATGTATGTGATGTTATTGTCGGCTTTACTCGCGTGTACGAATGGCTTTGAGGTGTTTTTTTATCGTTTGCCGTCCCATCGGGTTATGAGAGAGAAAAGAGTGCACTTCTTAGTTGCGCAAACGTTCAGTCACTATAAACTAAGTACTACGTAATTGGTTCATCTCATTGTGAGACAGTATCATAGTATTATGTACAAGCGACCGCCCCGTCTTCGCACGGGTGCAATGCTTTGAATTCCATTTTTATTAACAGTATTTTATCCTAATAGTCGTCTAGTGATGACGAAAACAGTGACGAAAAACTTAAAAGTCTACGAAATTGACTAGTTGTGACTTTGTTGCACCGAAGAAATGATGTTTGATACTCATTCACACTAAAAAAAATCAGAACAGATTTGGATAAGTGTCAAAAAAAATACTCGTGATATATTACTACACCTCCCCCCCCCCCCCACCATTTGCGATATCGAACTAATATCGAACTGCCAGTCTCCTTGACGTGCCTATGACCATACATTGTACTAATTCATTTGCTCTCGTATAAAAAAGGCAATCCAATATAACCTTCAGCATTCAAGCAAATAACTATGTACTTAAAATAAGCAAACCGAGTATATAATTAAAAATAATAACTTAACACAGCGCGCGCACACAAATTAAAACTAGATTACATCTAATCGTTGTAAAATTACTACTTTGTTTTCTAATTGGTTTCGTGACGTAAATACGTCTTTATTGATATTAGTTGACGCGTTAGAAATTAAGATTTATATCAAGGAACTGATAATTTGGCTAGTACAACATTATTTGTTTGGGGGTTTTACACTAAATTTGTCTTAAATTTGAGAAAAAATCTTCAATCAAACGCATGTTTTTATCGTAATAATAAATTAGACAACAACATCACATATATTGCTCTGTGGTTACTAGATAAAGCACTTGTTTCAGAAGTCAGTCAGTCAGTCCTAGCTTAAAAGCAACAAGTACAGTATAAAAAATCTGTTACTGGACGTGTCGTCCTAACCTTGAAGGCTTGAGCCCTGCTACGAATGTAGCGCCCCCTAAGGGCTCTGGAAACCTTACTGACACGCAGAAACACAACAATACACAAGTGATTGTTATTTTGCTGCGGTCTTCTGTAAGGTGGAGGTGTTTCACCAGTCGGTCTGCTCCAGTTCGAGCGATAAATCGCTATGTCCTACCTCTCTTACTGTGCCGATTTCATAAATTACTTTATATACCTTGAATATCAAAGGCTATACTATATCTTGAAATCGCGGAGATCCGCTAGTACGGTATAAACACCCAGACAAATAACAAATCAAGCTCATCACTCAAATGTTTTTCCTGTGTGGGAAACGAACCCTGTAGAGTGCTCCTAAAATAAACTTGATATGTCGATAGAAAATAACATCAAAACTCGCAAAATATCAAGATTTCAACAAAAAAAATCATAATACGACGACATTACAGACGAAACTGCAATAACATGTTTATAAACAGACTTGCTTTTAAATTATGCAAATGCCGTTAAAAAACTCGCCTCAGTCATAAAAAATATAAGAAAACAGATATTGGAGACTAATTATAGATCACAAATCTTGTTGATATAAAACCGTTGCATTAGAACTTTTTTAATTAAATCAGATTAAAACATGCGTTTTAAACATTTAAAATAATTTAACGGGTCAAAACGCGACACCATTTTTATTTAGTAGTTAATACGAACTACTTACTGCACTAAATTAAATTATTTTAAATGTTTAAAATGGAACGCGAAAGTCTTAAAATTTATAAAACATGCGTTGCATTTTATTGCGTCTTTTTTAAGTTATTATGTTATAGATAGATAGATATACTTTATTTCACAAAAACTTTACAGAAATAGGTTTTACAGATTAAATATAGTACAATTTAGAAGGTCGAATCGCTAGGAAGCAATCTCTTCCAGACAAACTTAAGGTAGAGTAGTAGTATGTTGTTAAATTAATAAAAACAAATATTGGACGACATTACATTGGTTTCGCCCCATCTCTGAGGTCCCGGGGTCGATCCCTGATCGGGTCAATATGGGAAACGAACTTTCCTTTATTGTCTAGTCTGGGTGTTGTGGTACCGTCGTTGTTTATGATTTCTGTAGCAATGTATGTGATGTTGTCCAATATATCAACCGGTACGATTCGGGAGATATACGAATCGATTCATTGAATCTTTGAAGTGTTTAGAATCGATATGCAAAATCGATCGATTATTTTACTCTAAATATTCGATTATGCGACGTATCAATTTTAAATCGACATTCCTAGTGCCTGAGGGTGAACTTGAGCAGGGTTTGGTTCTATCCCCTTTAATTGATAAAGAAACACCTGTTTTGTTACCATTTTTACTAACAAAATACTTAAAATTATCTTATTGCTTATTTAAGTACCGTCACCTTTATGTTCGGTTCAAGTAATTATTGTAAAACAAACATACTTGTCGTTATCGCTGTAGTGATTCATACAATAATTAATGTTTGATTTTTCCTGCCTTTTGTTTATGAAGTATGTCATACGAAATGCACAGCCAATGTTATGACACTATTCAATACAAAATAATACTTAATACGAGTATCTGTGAATTTGTTAAAATACTTATCAATAATCACTTTATTTAAACAACAATCACTTTTGTCTTAATAGAAATTGGGCACAAAATATTTCAGCCATTTATCATTAATACATGAGAATTGACTGTTGAGTTTAATTGTTTAAAGCAAATACGTCCGGTCCGGTCAAGGCAACATATATTGGTTAAGAAGTAGCAAGTATTTTGTGGAAACTATCGTCGCAATGCAAGTCTGATATTTCTTTCCTTCACTTTAAAGGCGTTATTACTGTAGCAATAATTTAAACAGTAAAAAAATGTACATTCATTTTAATGCATTTATAAAAAAATCATGCAAATCATCATGAAACATGCATATTCCCATATTATTATTGAGATGTTTACGATTTCAAGTTTTTTGTGTGTATTTGTTTTAAAAACCAATGTGTCATGATGATGATCGATGATTTTAATGAATGATTCAGTTTGACTACATCACACACTTAGTAAACATATGTTCACAATTAACATACACACATAATATGTTAAATATCTTGGAAATAACTTATTCTGACAGGCTCTTAATTATTTTAAGTAGAAAATTATATCTATACGTATCTATTTGGAAGTATGGTTTTATTATCATCATAAATCATTATATTATGTATGTTTGACAGAATATTTGAGCAAAATTAACTCGCTTTTAAATTTATTCCGAAACAAAATCCAATTGCCTTAAAATTATATAACAATTCCATTTCTAAACTTTACTATTCTAGGCGTAATACCTATTTATATCTCTATCGTAATTCGATACAAGTCTTGATAACTCACAAACGTATTCTAGAATCTTACGTAACTAAAGATAACTTGCGATTCTGTTAAATGCACCTAAAATTCGTCCGCACACCGTCTTATCAGATTAGAGACCAAACTATTTACAAAACAAACATCTATGTCAATGAGGCAGCGCCATCTACAATCACACTACAGCCATTCAAATTAGGACAATTGTCGCTAGCTGTGAATATTATCATTCGTGCTATTTCTTCTGGAGTTATTATATCTGCGCTTGGCACCATATGGGTTAAGCTATCATAGGCGTGATCCACAAAGTCATCATCAATATTGAAGTTCTTAATGAAATTCGTTCTCGTTATGCCTGGTCGTACTCCGTTGACTCTTATCCCTTCTGGTGCAAGCTCTAAGCTGGCTGCTTTCGTAAAGCGGTCTAATGCATCCCTAATCATTGAGAATGGTAAGAAGCCAGGACGCGATCTCATCGGAGCAGCGTACACGTTGACGACATTCCCTTTCGTCCGTTTCAAATAGGGCAGGCACAGTTGCGTCATCTTGTACGGTACTCTCATGTTCAAAGCCACCAGCTCGTCGAAGATTATCATCGAATTGTCGAATAAAGACGTCGGTATCACCTTCCCTGCGCAGTTTATCAATATGTCCAACCTATCTCTTGTCTCTATCGTCTTCCTTACAACTTCCTCGCAGCTGTTCTCTAGAGTCAGGTCAACTAGTACGCAGATAGGTCTGTGGCCGTGGTATTGTTCGCAAGTGTCTGCTACCTGGAGAAGTCTGTGTTCATTGCGGCCTACTATAGTTACGAGTGCTCCATAAGATGCGAATAGCTTTGCTGTAGCTGCTCCGATACCTGAACTGCCTCCAGTCACGATTACTACTTTTCCCGTGAAATCCATGGTCTTTTTAGACAGAGGCATTAAATTTATTTCGCTTGCTCTGTTGATTTATCATAGAAAGTCTTCGTACACATTAATTTGTATGACAGTAAATATTTGTTAATGTGCAAGGTTTTCTTTTGACACTAATTTAAAAGTAAATTGGTTGTAAAACTGGGTTACCAAGATTTTGAATTCACTGAGAACTCTTTTTGTTTCAGGCTTCATTCCGAAACATTTTTCTTGTCGGATTTTGATGTATGTATTTTTAGCAAATTGGCACAAATAACTAAGTTCGAGGTTAAAATTCACTCCAAGTTGCGCAAAAATCCTTCACATTACACAGTTCGGTAGCAATCAATCCATCCACTCGAAAAGTCACCGAAATAACTATAAAATCACGCCTGTCACTCAAAACACTTCAAAAACACTGTTTAACGTACAAAAATCATCATCACATCTATTTATAATTGTAAATCACTTAAAAATCTTTTAAATCGCAGTTCATCTGCAAATTTCACTCTGAATTCATTGAATGTAATTTGAAAACAGTGAATGATTGTTTTCGAAAAGTCCTTTTTCCTATGTTTTCTAATAATTTAAGCGTAACATAACTGATTTGGTTCGATAAATGACTAAAACGTCCGGACGGGCGCCCACTATCGCGGTCAGCGGAATACTAAACTGGTCTTCTCAAGGTGATACGATAATGGTTCAAAATACCGGTTGATGTTTGCGAATTGCGTAACGATGATAATGGCCCGACCTTCGCAATGGTAATGGGGATTTAGCTTGAGTAACGGGTTAACTTGTTTTTAATTGTGATTACAGTGCGTTTTTTTATAAGCTTATCTTGTAGAGTATTTATAGAATTTAAATCGTGTGTTCGTGTGAATGTTTATTTTAAACATTTTTAGGTCACTTAAATAAAAACTGGTTTGAAACAGTTTTTACAGTTAGTTTTAATTGATTAAAGTGTTAGTTTGTTCGTATGAAGTGTACTCGTTACTTTTCGGCTGTTCCTGGTTACTTTTGTTGTATTTTATGATTTTACTAGCTGTTGCGACTTCGCCCGCGTTACTTCAGGCTTAAAAGTATCCTATGTGTGTATATTAATCTAATGTATAATTATTATGTTAATCTCTATATGTTGTATTATCTCATCTCTCTTTCTACAAATGTATATCCAAATCCGTTAATGCCGGGTTTCAATATTTTACGATTCGTAAGTGTTTAATGTAAAAATGGCTATCCGTTTTTCTCCAACCGACTAAGAGTTGTTAAATACTTATTTTTCATTAACATCTTCGATTTGAACAATAGTTATCAAGTAGCCGATTTGCCTACATTATAATTTAAAAGAAAGTAAAAAGATTATTAAATCATATTAATAATCGCATGTCTTTAAATTAAAATTCAATCGCTCAAAATCTTAATTTGCTTGTTATCGCTACTTCATGCAAAATGTATGTAAAATGAGAAATTATGACTAATTTACAGTAAATCTTACTTACCTATGAAAAATTAACATATTATTATGCATGTGACGAATTTACTTTGTGCAAGACGGCAAATAAATCTCATTCAGTGAGGCGATCCTAAACGGGGCAGCCATTTTTAACCGTTCCCCGACTCATTCGTTCAGTGAATGAACGATGAACGATCGGTTCATTAGTAGTAGGGTTGCGAGGAATTTGTACTATTTGACGCACTCAAATTATATTAAATTAGAATGGCTCTTGATTAAGGTGTATTGTATTTATTAGAAAGTCTAGACTAGGTTTTAAAAAATAACGTTTTAATAATATTTTAAATAATGGGTATCTTATTAGCCTTGTACGATTATTGTTTTTGATATATTTGTACTTTCAAAGGTCTTAGTACGTAAAAAGTACTTGACTTTATTGAAAAATAAACCAATTGTGAATAGGAGTTTAAATTGGTTTTCGATTATCTGTAAAATCCGAACATTATCGAAGGCTGGGAGGGAAGGCCAGCCTCCGCTCTACTGACCACAGAGTTACTGAGTAAACTTTACATAGTCCGAACAGAGCCTTGGACAGGTGAAGCCCTTCTTGAGTTATAAAATTACAACGTAAAGTGGCATTGATCTGCAATATATGTTGATATTGGAATGGTATTTTTTCTGCCAGACTAATCAAATTTACAAACCGCTATTACCGCACCCATATACAAACTATCTGCATGACCCAAGGTTTGACTGGTAAAGAATGCCCCTGGCATCAAGTCCACCTGTTGTACTTATTTGTGCAATAAAGTTTTTAAATAAAATAAATTAACCTTATTTATGTCCGGTTCCAATTATTTACGATTCGTAACAAAAATGACTTGTCAGTTTTTCTCCAACCGGCTACGAGTCGTACCATTACATAATACCATTCCATATCAACTGTCATCAGTCGTCTGTCGGTCGTTATAGCTTACGCCTCTTATTGTTTATCGGTAACTAGAAAGAATCGTTTTTAAAAAATTGGGTATTAGAAAGTAGAAACATTTTTAGATTAGTTGTTTTTTTTACAAAATAGTTTAGTTATGTTAGCTGCCAACCCTACGTGTGTAGTAATCCGACCGGACGGAAGCGTGCACCCCGCTAATAGGATGCCGGGTTTATTTCCGGTTTAAACGCTCGCTCGCGCAATCGATTCTAGACTGACACTAGATTTTTGTTTGTTTCAGGTAAGTGCCGGCTCTGCGGCTCGCTTTATCTGTGGCCTGGATGGGAGTATATAAACTTTTTCGAATGTTGTATGTACAGCCAGTAGCTTTAGTTCGGGAACAACTCTGTACCTTGTCACATTAAGTCATCGTCTATCTGACTTGCTTAGTTACGCGGAGATTTGGTATGACAAGGTACTGAGGTGTATACAAACTAATGATGCTGGCTGTACAGTCGAAAACACGTCAGACTGTACAATTTGGACTTAGTACCGCCCTTATGACGTCGGCTTAAGAATTAATATCGAACTTCAAGTGTTTACCTTGAATGTACTGTAGAATATTTATACTGTAATTGCCTCCGTGGTGTAGTGTTTCAAGCGATAGGCTCAAACCCCGGCTTTGACTGGCTTCGTAAGCTTTACTAAGTTTGGTTACGGTATTGCGCACTTGAATCACTTTATAAGAATAGGGATGATCGATATTTCAAGAACATTATTGCTGACATCGATGTTAACATGGAATTAAAAGTATCGATATACGATAAATATCGATTGCAAACTAACAAAATATAAATATAAGTATAAAAAACTTTTTTTATGTAAGCTTTACAAAAGCACTTACGAATCGTCAGTACAAATTAAGTATTCTTTTACCACCGTGTTCGAAATCGTCGATATGTCTAAAACAGTTTTTGTGAGAAATAAAATTCTCTAATATACTTAAGAATCAAAATTCTTAATTCAAACAGCTTACACTTTATCGGCTTGTGAATTGTCAATTGAGGATTAAAAAAAGCAGCCCCTCATTTAAAGAAACTTAAGCCACAAAAATCACTACGATAGCCGTGTCCTACTCTAATCGTTGTATTAATCAAATTAAACAAAGCTTACTTACTTTTATTTACCCTCATGTATACAAAAGTCTACTTTTTAGTACAAATCTAGTCTAAAGTTAAAACTAGCTCATGAATTCGCTTTCCACCGCGGGCCCGGCTAAACCGGATGCGACCGCGGCTTACATTGCGAGCGATGAATTATAAATTTTGAACCTGTGCTCCAATGCTGGTATTTATATATCGCACCTCTAGATGAAAATTCCTATAACTCAAAAATTATGCATTTAGAGTAAGTGGCATTTAAGATATTCTGTCTCGAACGTCTTAACTTAAATGAACTCCCTAAAGGCTAGTCTAACAAGCTAAAGAACACTTTATCCTCGGGAATGCCTCTTTAGACATTAAAACCCAATGCTATTTTATATTTTTCAAACAATTTTCCGTCATATCCAAAAAAAATATTTCGAGTTCCTTGATGAAAACATCTAGGGGTGCGATGTAAGAAAAGAAATTTCGTGCTTGTTATATTTCTGTTATTTTATAAATGCTACACCAATACAGCCAATGACAAAGTCTATTTCAACGAGGTGACATACAATTTAAACACTTTTGAATCGTCATTAAATACGATGCAAAGTGTTTTTTTTATATTACACTTCAAGATTGACCTCATCCCACCTGATGTTAAGTGGTAATGAGGTCCTAGCTTAAGGGTGACAAGTACAGCATAATAAATCTGTTACTGGACTTGTCGCCCTTATCTTGAAGGCTTGACCCCTGCTACTAATGTAGTACCCCCTAGGAGCTCTGGAAACCTTACTCAGATGCAGGAACACAACAACATCCAAATTATTGTTATTTGGCTGCGGTCTTCTGTAAGGTAGAGGTATTTCACCAGTCGGGCTGCTCCAGTTCGAGCGATAAATCGCTATGCCCTACCTCTCTTAAAACTCCTACTACTGCCGGTTCGGAATCTATATCTTCCGAAACGACACTGGTCAGAAACTTATGAGATTAGCTAAAGTAGCAGTATCTTACTTATTGCTGTGTGTAGATACATTGGACCAAGTCTTATAGCTTTCTTTTGATAAGTAAAGAAACTTTTGATAAGTTAAGTATTTATTTTTGAGAGGTAAGTTGGAGCTGTTATCTATAGTATTGCAGGACATAGATAGATAGATAGATGATACACTTAATTGCACAGAAAATTTACAGAAATTGGTTTTACAGACATATTCAAGTACAATTTAGGCGGTCTTATTGCTAGAGAGCAAGCTCTTCCAGACAACCTTTAGGTAAAGGAAATAGTAGATATCGAGAAACGGGTACGGCCGTGCAAAATGTTTATTGAGAAAAATACTAACAGAAAACAAATACCATAACGAGCATAATATAAAAAAATACATTAAAACAAATAATACAATAATAAATAAATATATAAATTTCCATAAAATATTTACGGCTTAAACAAACATATAGAATAAATATATGAAATCAAATGAATACCAACAAATGCTAAGCTTTATTTAAATACTTTGATAAAGGATACAAGTTCGCATTTAGTTAAGAGAAAGAAAGATTTTAATCTTGATTGTCATTTAAAGTATTACTCCAATTGGTCTATCGATATTATCGACAGACCAATCGATATTCTAACTGATTTTCGAAGGCAACTATCGCTAGCAAAACTATCGATAGTTCGACATCACTAGTGTTGGATATTAACTAACTCAAAGCTTGTAAAATAGCATCTACAATTATTAAAATAGCATTTAATATTATCGCTTTAAGTGGATGCATAACTCAAAGGTTTGTAATGCGTTTTAAACATCAAGTTTCGAGCATTAGCATAAAATCCTGCCTTTGTGCGAGCTTAATGCTTGGCAGGCGATTTTTGTGTGCCAGGGTGGGACTAGGGCTGCTGCATTTTAATAAATAAAAAATTGTTTTTTGAAAATTTAAAAAACAATCTTTATTAGAAATATTAGAAATTATCCATTCTTAAATTACTATATATACTTTTTCTGAATACAAAAAATGAAAACACTTGAACTTTTCCTTATCTTTTAATCGAGAAATTCTGTTTTGGTATTTTTTATGATTACGACAGAGAGCAGAGATAAGAACGCACAATTTTTTTTAATATTCCCTTTTATCGTTTGTGTGTGGTTTTTATTTTTAATTTTAATTTACGTGGTATCTTAAATGTGTAATGTGTTATTATTGTATGCAATATTCGTAATTAGTTTAATAAAAATTAGCGGGTGGCATCCCTCGCACAGTATGCAGGGTTGCTCACTCGTGTAAAGGTATTAACTAAATGAGCCGTGAGCTGATAAAGTACATTTGGATTCTAAACACATCTAATGATTCCGAGTGGAAAATTCTATTCGTTTTAGCAAAGTGCCATTAGGGTATAGTGACGTCATTATTTAGTAATATACATTTATTGATGCCGTCAAATTGCAAATAATTAATTAGCCGGACGGATATCTTTTATTAATAATACTGCTGTGTCGCGTTTTTTTAACAATTTTGATTTTGTGTATTTTTTTTATTTTACTTACGTGTTGAACTAGCTGTTTTCCGAGACTTTGCCTGCGATATTTTGGAATAAAAAGTATTCCATACGTTAATCTAGAATGTCATCTCTTGTCTTTGAATTTCATTCAAATCCGTTCAGTAGTATTGCATGAATGATTAACAAACTGACATCCTGTCATACATTCATATATTTTTGAAGATTTTCGTCAACTTGATGTTTTTGTTAAAACGTTTGAATACTTCTAATAATTTTATATTTTTAATCAACGTTCTTTCGTGTTCCTTAAGTTTTTAATATGGCGTTAAAAATGTCTAGCAGAATAACAAACAAGAATTTAATCAACAGGAACGCTTTGCTCCTAATCTTAACACTTTTATCTATGGTGACCAGATTTGGTTTATAATTTCAAGGAAACCAGTATTAAGTATAAGCTTTGTTTGAAAAAGAAGTTAAAATATTAATAATAAAATGTTTTGCTAAATATTAACAGTGACAATTTTTATATCAATTCAAATCCAAGCATAGTTTGTGTTGCAATTTTAAATTTAAAAAAGTATGAAAAATTTTAAAACTTTCGCGTTCCATTTTAAACATTTAAAATAATTTAACGGGTCAAAACGCCTACCTAACCGAAACGTCGGGCAGTAAGTAGTTCGTATTAACTACTAAATAAAAATGGTGTCGCGTTTTGACCCGTTAAATTATTTTAAATTTTTGAAAAAGTAGTATGACTTCGTTTTATCGAACTAAATTTTTTAAGAGAGGTAGGGCGATTTATCACTCGGTCTGGAGCAGCCCGACTAGTGATATACCTTCACCTTACGGAAGACCCCAGCCAAATAACAATCACTTCGGTGTTGTTGTGTTCCTGCATGTGAGTAAGGTTTCCAGAGGTTCTAGGGAGGTGCTACATAGGGTGACCCCTATGTAGCCTTCAAGGTAAGGGTGAGAAGTCCAGTAACAGCTATTATTATGCTGTACTTGTCGCCCTTAAGCTAGGACCTCATTACCACTTAACATCAGGTGGGATGAGGTCAATCTTGAAGTGCAATATAAAAAAAAACTTGTCCCGCAACATCCCTTACTTGTGCCCACCCCACTACCACCCCATATTTTACGTCGATCCATCTTAAGGCGGGACAAAGGGCTGTTTTAGCGACTACAAGTAATTAGCGAATGATTCATTATAATCAACGTTGTTTGCAACTTTATTGATGTTATTTATTGAAATTAATGAGACGAGAGCTAGGCTCGGAGCCGCTTTAAATCGCTCAAACGAGTTGATTCGATAGTCAAATAAAGTTATCGATGTGCTCGAAAGAATTGGCGACCTCTATAGCCGCTCGCGTCTCTATAGCCGAGGGCAGGACTTTGGCGTCGCGCCATGTATGAGGTCCCAGGTTCGGTTAATATGGGAAAATAACTTTTCTAGATGCAGCCACTGACGTAATCCTACCGGATGTGGCCTCAATATTAGCTTCTTTAAAGATTGTTTTGATTTACCCTGCTATTATATCCCTTGTAGCAGGCTTCACAACTCCAGTGATTGAAATGAACAAACTCGTAACATTTGGTTATATCGTCTCGGGTCTGGGTGTTGTGGGACCGTCGTTGTTTCTGATTTCTGTAACACAATATCTTAAGCGACTTAACACAGAATCAGTACAATGTAGGTGGCGTTGTCCAAAATTTATTTATTATTATCATTATTTATTTATTTAATTAACAAGTGCCAGTAAGCTTACTGGCACTTGTAAGTTTCTTGTAAGTTTTAACCAGCTGGTTACACCATTTTATCGTACTGTACCCAAAGGGTAAGAACGGGAACCTATTACTGAGACTTTGCTGTCTGTCTGTCCGTTTGTCTTTTCACCAGGCTGTATTTCAAGAACCGCGTTAGCTAGACAGTTGAAATGTTGTATTCCCATACAACAAACGCAAAGTTTTGTTTCTTTTTTGCTCGATATTAAATATGTGAAGATAGAGGATTAATCATTAAAACAGATGATCATTTTGATTTTATTCTTAACTGTTTTTTGTACAATTAAAAACTGAATTTGATTGTATGCCAATTTCAAATAGCTATCGTATTCGTTTAAAATCTATTCGCCGATTTGTATATAAAGCGAAGCGTGCACATAATAAAAAAGGATAAAATCCCGCCTTACTTTGTCTTCTACAAAAGCTTCAAATAAGCTTAGTACTTAACGCAAGCTCGCGCGAAGTTCCGCGATGCTTATTAAAAGTTTGCGCCCGTGACGTTAAGTTTTCGAAGTCTTTAGACGTACATTTTTGCGTTCGTTTGTCGTGTGTTATGACAAAACGTTTAATTAAATACGATACCTGCATGGTTTTATTTCAAGGTCATTATTATTAAAGTAGTTCGCACACGTGTTATCCTTGTTTTTCCTCATTTGCCAGTGATTTTTCGCTGCTATTGGTCGCAGTGTTACGTTTTATAGCATAAAGCCTTCCTCGGTAAATGGACTTTCCAACACAAACATATTTATATTATTGTACATATATATATATACACCGTGCTTTTTTACCCGTCTTACATCGGAACCCCTATATATATACCCGTCATATAGAACATCTTGGCAGTGTTCATTATTTTTTATCGTTTAAAATAATATTACTGTAAAAAAAATATACGATTTGAAATAAAAAATGAATCACGCTGTACAGTTTGTTTACAATTTTCTAACACACGCGTATGCGTACGCGACGATTATTATGACAGCATTGGTTGAGAGAAATGTCTCAAACCAATCAAAAACAGTCCACGTGGACTAGATATCCAATCACGCGCTTGCTCCTTGACCCCGCCTACGCATCCTACACTCACTCACCCTTGCGCACAGACCGGACAGGCGAATTAGTCGCTTCCGGAATGCGAGACGCGAAATACGCGCACGCGACGCACCCCGGTAGTGCGCACGCGACGCGGGAGTTTTTGCGAGTTGTGTGATAATGAGTGATAGAAATTATGTTTACTTGCAAATGGTTCGGTACGCAGTGAGTGGAGACAATTTAAGGGAAGCGAGAAGGTTGTACGCCGCACCCGAACATCTCCATATGTTACGGCACCGAGGTGTAGTCAATCCGCAAGTGCCGGGCCTCCAAGTCATTTTACAAGCAACCCAACGCTTAATTGACCATGGACAATTCCGCACTCCATCTCATGCCAGAGGTGGAGGCCGACCCCGTCATTCACATGTTTTAGAAGAGGACATCTTGCGGTACTTCGAAATGCATCCTCGGCGGAGCACTAGGATGGCGGCAAGGCGCTTCGGAGTCAGTCGCTATTACGTATGAAAGGTGTTGCACGTACAAGGACTTCATCCATACCACTACCGACGTGCTCAAGCATTATACGGTGCGGACTCGGATGCACGAATTAGATTTTGTCAGTGGCTGATTGAAAATCCCACTGTAAACATTTTGTGGACTGACAAGAGTACCTTTACCCGCGTTGGCATATTCAATAACCACAACACTGGTGGACAATGAATAATCCACATTTAATAAAGGAGCACTCTCATCAAATTCGGTTTAGTGTTACGCATAACAGCTGCATTTGATAAAGTGAAAAGTGAAACGGTGATTTTAAATAAACTTAAAGATAACATTCAAAAACGTGCTCGTTTGTGTATCGAACAAAACGGTAGGCAGTTTAAACAATTACTGCAATACAGGTAAAGCTCCTTCCCTTACATTGGTGATTTGTAAATAAGTAATTATTGTAAATAACAGTTGATTCCAATTTTTAAATACGCCTGAAACGATTTACTTTGTTAAATTGCTTATTTTTCAAAATTACGCGGTAAATCATTTTGTTACATTTTGTTTTTCTATGCATTCAGAAAAATAGATAATTAAATTAGTGAATTAACATTGTAAAATGTTTCCGACGGTCCTAAGCCCGTAAAAAGTATGAAGGGAAAATTGGGATTATTCTGTTTGTACCTGAAACTTGCAAGTAACTAGGTAGATAGGTAGGTACCTACTACAGTCTCGCTACTCACTGACGGCCGCGGCCGGCTCCCGGGTGAATGTACTCGTAGGTACAAAACATCGCGTCGTGCGCGCGCGCTACGGAGTGTTCAAAATGAATGGTCAGAATGATTTATTTTTTACGTTTTCTTATGTTATTTTTTGGTGATAAAAAAAAATGAACACTGCCAAGATGTTCTATATGATGGGTATATATATAGGGGTTCGGATGTAAGACGGTTAAAAAAGCACGGTGTATATAACTGTGTCTTAAATTTTATATCTTTAAACAAGCCGATTTTTTATTTGTATAGTACTTTATGCCGTACTAACGAACATTAAATATTGGAAACAGATTTTTTTTATCTCCCTTTGCGGTGCGGAAATCGAACCCACGACCTTCTGTTTCTAATATGTAAAGTTCGCTAGTACGGCGTAAAGTACAATAAAAAATCGATTAAGATGCCAAGGTATCTTCAATACCATGGTCTTCAAACATTTCTGCTACGAATGTACCACGGGCCGATAAGTATGTAGTTCTAAACATATTCGGCAGAGGGCACTTAACGGGAGCCTAACGGTTTATACAGCAGAGAAATTTCATCGCCCACGATAACTTGTGGTTAGCTCAGTTGGAAGAGCAGCAAGCGCGATACGTGAAGGACGTGGGTTCGATTCCCGCACCGCAAGGGAAGATAAAAATTTCCATTTCTAATATTTAAACAAGTCATATGCAAATCCAATATAATCCGAATTCTTTTGAGTAGTTTTTGCGTGAAAAAGCAATAAACACACCCAGATATCCAGATATCTCTCTATTGTAACAAACTTTCGCGCTTATAATAAGATGACTATTATTTTTTGAAAAATAATTTCACAAATTAATTTAAGCGGCAAAAATACTGACTGAGCTATAAGTCGCCAAAGCCCAACTGGCTTACTTATTATTATTGTGGCCAACCTATTATTTATTTAAGTTAGGTTAGTATTACTTTTGCTGTATATATTAAATAGAACCCTGATTTTTTTATCAACGCCTAACACCCAGACACGCATCCCAGTCGTACAGAACAGACGGACGGACCGACTAACACCCCTGCCTCATTACCGGATAATTAGCGCTAACGGACCGTGTCATTGCACTGGGTGACCGGACACATGATGCTCGGTGTAATTAGCATAATTTCGTTCAACAGATTAGTATGTAATCGTAAATTAGTCAAAAATATTAAAATTAAACTGAATTGAGGTCTGCCTGCTTTTTTTTTACAGTAGCGCGGTATATTGGCTCCTCCCAGCCTGCTGGTAAGCAAGAGAGGAACCCACATCGCGATGACAACGGATTTGATATCAAAATATCCTATCCGTTAGCATCGCCATACTGGCCCGCCAGATGTTTTTTTACGCTCCTAATTTTATTGCATAATAAATATCAACAACACACAGTATTTTTATAATTTTACTAGCTAACCGGACAGACGATGCCCTGTCTTAACTAAGTTTTTTTCTTTCATAAGATCCTTCTCCTTTTTTTATTATTTTTTTATGCATACCGCTGCAGTAGGGACGACAGCGACGTGTGTGGGACTCTCCCGCCCAGAAGGGGCGAGGACTACCCGAACTAAAAAACCTCCCCACCTTCTCATCGCCTATTGACGGCGCCATGGGATATCGGTCGACCCATGATCTTTCTCCTTACACAACTACAGAAAAAAGTGAAATTGGTCGTTGTAATAGGTTGCAAGGGAAATAGGGATTCATTTTTTTATATTAAGATTTTATGTCAACCTCAGAAACTAATGGTTAGAATTGAAAAAATATTTTTGAGTTTATTTACCGTGGAAGGCTATATAACCAATAGGCGCAAAGAATCAGTCTTAAAATGTGGAAAAACGCTGGAACGCTAGTTACGTATAAAATATGACGCACAGATAGATATGCGTACATAATTTCTCGAGTGTACACCTCCCCTAACCTGACTCGTTTCCGCTTGTGGGTACCCGTCCTAAGATTTATTAGCCCGTAATATCTTACTACATTAATGTGTATCTGTATGTCTGTACGTATGTATTTAAACGTCCTCCGTCGGCGTGTAATTTAATGAAGACAAGTGTTTTGGCATATAAAGTTGTCAACGTTAATATATTTAGAATTTAAATTAATTTATTTAACGTTACGGTTCATTAGTTGTGATGTATATTCCTCGTGAGAATATTCTTTGCTCAATTAATTATTCTGGGGTTGTTTACTTATATGTTATTATATGGTAATGTTAATTATCTCATAGCACACATATTATCCTAATCCAAAAATAAGTAGCTAAAGCATTCGTGTTACGAAAACTAAACATACAGTGCTCTGATTCTGTTGTAAGTAGCTTGAGTGCTTGTGTTACAGAAATCAGATACAACGACGGTACTACAACCCCCAGATCCGAGACAATATAGAACCTTTTCTATATTGACCCGACCAGGGATCGAACCAGGTTACTCAGAGATGGCGCCAAGTCCGGCCCGCTCGCCTCTCGGCTACGGAGGTCGTCAATTATGATGTGTTAGTTAGCTTTTTACTAGTTTTAATTCGTATTAACCATTTTTCTAATGTTACCATATATTTGCAACAATCGAAGTTTTATTGAATATACACGTAAGTGGATGAATTATTTCGTAAGGCATTTTGCATTCAGGCAGAGACGTACAAAATGCGAATAATCCAGTATTTAACGTAAGGAGAATATCTACTGACTCATTAAAGCGTCGAACGAGGACCCCCCACCCTCCCCCCTCCCTCATTCAGTGAGGCCTCAAGCACCACTCGCCGTCACTCCACTTTCCATCTTTGATAAAATCCTCAAAATCTCCCTGAGTGGGCACTTCAATGCACGCCGTATTTTGGGCCATACTGAGATGGTGTCCTATGTGAGCTACAGATGAGATGCGACGCGATGTGATGGTATGTATAGCGATACGTTTTGACGGACTGCTTAAATGCTCAGATACAGACTTAGTTAAATTTAAATGTTGTAATAGATTGATTTAATTGCAACCATTAAGGATGTAATAGATATTGGATGCATTCGAATTGAAGCTGGACAATTATTCAAACGGGATGGCATATTTAACATTGTATTCATGTCTTGGTATTTTAAAGAATAAAATTCGATCATTATTACCAATAAGAAGCCTACGAGGAAAACTATGAAAATGAGATATGACTATAGAAAAAAATATGGGCTTGGTGCTATCTCACTTATTGATTTTTAGTCTAAAGCTCTAACTCTTTAGGATATGTTTTACGGTCCGATAGCTCATGCGCATATTATTTTTCGTTTCAAAAAATGCATTGCGATTTGTAGCTTTCCATTGCCCATATAGGACTTAAGTGAAAAAAGAGTCCCGACTATCATCTTGAAATCTCGTTACCGTCATGATTTCTTTTACTACTTAATAAGTATATTTTTTATTTAAAAATAATTAATTCATTGCCAGTCCATTGAAAATTACGTGAATTACAAAATATCTCGAGCTTGGCTTTTTATATCAATCACAACTCAATTGTTAGATGATATATAAGTGAGAAAGTTATGAATGGTGGTATGACAACTTCAATAGTGGATAAGGCGAAACGCGAAAGGTCCAAAGTTAGATTTTTCGGTCTGGTATGTTTATGGAATGTTATTTTTCAAACTATTGTTGTTTTAACTCCTCGCCTGTTTCACATAGTATAGGTAAACCTAAATTTTTGACCAGTTGATCATAGAACATTTGGTATAGATATGATTTATGAATATATAATATACATATAGGATATTTTATATTTCGATTTTATTATTTTTATAGTACTATACGCCGTACTAGCGAACTTTAAATATTAGAAACAGAAAAATTTTATCTCCCCTTGCGGTGCGGGAATTGAACCCACGACCTTCACGTATCGCGCGTGCTGCTCTTACCGACTGAGCTAGCCGCAAGTTATCGTAGGCGATCAAATTTTTCTGCTGTATCAACCGTTAGCCTTCCGGTAAGTGCCCTCTGCCGAATATGTTTAGAACTACATTCTTATCGGCCCGTGGTACATTCGTTGCAGAAATGTTTGAAAACCACGGAATCGAAGACACCTTGGCATCTTAATCGATTTTATTATTTTTTCTTTATAGTACTATACGCCGTACTAGCGAACTTTAAATATTAGAAACAGAAAAATTGTATCTCCCCTTGCGGTGCGGGAATTGAATCTTTTACGATAAAACTACTGAATGGATTTGTATAAAACTTAGTTTCTTTACAGATAAGATACTAAACTAACATGAAGGATACTATTTACCCTGAAATAATCAAAACATAGACGTTGCAACGGCTAGTCCCGAAATAACGTAAGCAAAGTGTTTAGTAGACATGAAAAATGTCTCGACGATCTTTATTAAGAAATAAAGGTAAATAAAGAAGAACATTTTTCTTTGAAAGTTGATTAAAGGGATTGAGGTACAGAGTGTTTGAAAAATAAAGTGAATTTTGCGAAGTTATTCAAGCCCTAAGAGTTCGGTAAGCCTAGCTTATCTAAAACAGTTTGCGTTTTCAATATTAATTTTATTAGTAGAAGAAAGAGTATATCTTTCTTTAAGATAATGTATTTAAGATGAAAAATGTGTTCTTTTTTTTAATATTGGATACTACTTTGCTAGGTAATTAATTATTTGTTATGAAGGGAGAAAGGTCGAATTTCTAATTAACTTACTTTTGTATTGAAATTTACCTTTAATAGTGATTTAAAAAGTTTACTTTTTAGTTTAGTTCAAGCTACTACGTGTTTTTTATATTTTTTATTGCATTGGCATATTATATTATGGATTATACGTTGAGTTTTTTGAGACAATATTATTAGTTCGAAAAATATAAACATATTTTAAGATTTCCATAGGACTCATTATTTGTCAATTCTTGACATATTTGGATCAAGTTTGACAAATAATATGTTTCTCTTTAGATTGTAAAAATAAATGTTCAATTTAAAATAAAGTGTTATTACATGTTTGCATTTATGGAAATTGCGTAGTTTTGGAAATATTTTTTATGATTATATCGAGGTGTAAAACCATCACAAATTACCAAATTAATTCAGTACCTAGTTCTTACGTGAAAGATAAACAACACATCTGTCTATACCTCTAACTTTGACGTTTTAAGTTAGTAAGGTTTCATCTTTTACTGTTTAGTAATGTGATGCAATAAATTATTTACAGAAAGACAGAATATCTTACTTTACATTTCTTACTTAACACACAGCTATAATGTACATATTCACGTAACAATTGATACGACACAATAACTGGGTAAAAAAAACAATAAATAAATAAATATTGGACAACATCACATACATTCCTCTGATACTGTGGTAAGTGGCTAAAGCAAGACAATACACAAAAGTTCGTTTTCCAAATTGACTCGACCGGGGATCGAACCCAGGACCTCAAATATGACGCGACTCCAACACAATTATTACTTACCTAAAATATGTCAGTTACAATTTTAAAATACAATGAAAACTTATATTTTTTTTTTCAAACAAACAATGATGATGACACAGTGCATCTAAGTTCAATATTTAGCTATTTAATATCCGATTACGACGTTTTGTGAATAAGTAGGCAGAAATATCAAACGAGATTCCTTCAAAAGGAGCGTGAAGAAACATCTTGCGGGCCAGTATGGCGATGCTAACGGATAGGACATTACGGTATCAAATCCGTTGTCATCGCGATGTGGGTTCCTCTCTTGCTTACCATCAGGCTGGGAGTAGCCAATATACTGCGCTACTATAAAAAAAAAAACGAAAAATCAAACAAAAACCTCAATTGGACCTCGAATTACGTTTTTAACTCGGTTAAAACGCATTCAATATTGAAGCTTATCAAATAAATGGGTAACCGAAGCGGGACCAAATAAATGGATCGCTATATCGGCCATGGCGGTGAATTCGTACAATTTCCACGCATCATTTCTGCAGTGAATTCTATTGCGGTTAGGGATGTCAGTCGGCCACGCACCCGCTGCGGTGACGTAGTGGGCGGGGAGATGAAACCCCGACGTGGCGCGTCCCCAGGTGGCGGATAGGGGAAGCCCGTGGCTGCCGCGCGGAAGGTATTCCCGCTTAAAGGGATGCCTTGCGGGCGGCAGCTGAGGGTCGGAGCGTAGCTCCCGCGGACCAAACACAGGGGAGGGTGGGGAATGGGGGGCGGGGTATATTGGGGGGGTGGGGGAGTATAATGTGCGAGGCCGTCGCACTTGCGTCGTCGTCTCCGTTTGTCGGGGCCTTTGTTTTTCGGCCTGGCCAAGTTGGCCTTTTTTGACGTTCGGGCTCTTTGAGCGTCGTATGGCGGGGCATCCCCGCGGGGCGGCGGGCTCGGCCGGCTACGTAATAGCAGTCGGTCGCAGCAGACTCGGTCACCGTCGGGCAGCCTGTTTCCTGGTCGAGTGTCTGGTGATCATGTCTATCGGCTCGACCAGACCAGGGGGCTTGCCTTCATTGGCTGGCCCAAGAGGAGACAACCTCAATAAAAATCCCCTAATCCCGACGCTGTGAGTGCTCGAGGCGTCAGGGCCATCTCTCTTCGGAGGGATGGTGACCGGGTGGGATAAACCCGGTCGTGGTCGGTGGCATCGGCCTCCCTGCACGGGAACGCCCGCCCCCGTTGCAGTATGAGGGTAGCCAGGAGTAAACCGGCACTGCTCTTGGTGGTCTACATATTACCGTGTATTCGTGGGTACAAAAATGAATCCTTTAAAACTAAAAAACAAACAAAATGATGATTGTGAGGAGAATGCTGTGGCATCCTTGGATGCAAGTGACGCCGTTTGTGCTTCTGCGTCGAAGATTGTGGGAGCGTCTTTGGACATTCAAATTAGCGATACCGTTTCGGGGTCGCGGGCCGGTATAACGGGGCGAGTGAGCCGAGCGTCGTCAATGACTTCGGTCGCCAGTAGTAGTCATGGTCAGTTTTATAGACCTAGTCAGATGTCCGGTGATGACTCAGAGTTGGACACGCTAACGAATATGTCGGACTCTTCAATCGCCTCTGGGCGATCCAAGTATTTGAAAGGGCGTAAGCGTCCCATCGACGATGTTGAGAAGGGGTCCTCATCAGATGCTCTTGAGGGGAAGGGTTCCAAAGTTAAGACGAGAACGAAGAAGGGACGAGGTCGTCCCCCTACCATGGGCGACTACGTCGACAGGGCTGACGAGCAGCAGCTCCGCAAGACTAGGAATGCTGCCAGATGCGGAGTTCCCTTCACTACCACCCTAGAGGAAAAATCGGCCGCAGAGCTACAGCGGATGTTGGAAGAGGAGGCAAATGGGTCTTCTTCCATGATTATGAGGTCTTCAAATTTGAAGGGGACGTCCCAGAAGGCTCTCAAAGAGAGTTTGGGAAATGTGAGGGCCATTTGCAAGGAGTCCCTAAGACGTACTTGCTCTGACGAAACAATAAGGCTGCAGGCGACTGTAGATCGCCTGCTAGCGGAATTAGAAGGGCAAAAGAAGAGGGTAGCCGAGTTAGAGGCGACCGTGGCCGAACTCACTAGGTCTGGTCGGAAAACTCCTGTCTCAACCAGAGTCGAGGTCCCGACTGGTATGGACATGTTTGTGGAAAGGTCGACTCCGTCCTCTACACCGGGTGAAACAATGGAGGAGTTGGTTACGAGGGTCCTACGTGAAGAACGGGCGATTTTTTGCGCTCGTATGGATGCCCGCTTTGAGAGTATTGAGGATCGGCTCCTCCCTGCAAAACAACTCCGTCCACCGTTGGCGACGGACAAGAAACGGGAGCCAGTGGTCGTCTTGGAGTGTTTACCCGCGACTTTTAAAGTTCCAGAGCCTCCAAAGTCACAGAGGGCGAAAAGGTCTAGAGCATTTGGGGCAGCGTCTACCGCTCCGATCCCTGGCCCTTCAAGAGTGAAAGATTCGGCGTTACCCCCGTCTGAATCTCATCAGACTTCAAGCGAGGACCTTATGCTGCCGTCCATGACGCCAAGTAACAATACCTGGGTGGAGGTGGTCAGAAAGGGGAAAGGAAAAAAGCCTACGGCTCTTCCTCCACCTCAGAAGAAGTTATCGTCGTCCAGGAGGAAAGTGGCTAATTCCGCGAGCCCTTCTAGACCTGGTGCGCCTCCCGCTTCAATGAAGAAGAAAACTGTGGTAATGCCGAAACCAAAATTGTCACCCCCTAAAACCGCCGCAGTGGTGGTCACTCTCACTGCGGAGGCTGCGGAGAAGGGGGAGACTTATGAAACCGTGCTGTCCAAAGCACGAAGCGGCATGGACTTGGCCGAAATAGGCATTACAACCGCATCCTCCATCCGCATGCGCCCCACTCAAGCAGGGGCGCGACTCTTCGAGTTTCCGGGTGCGGATTCGGCGAAGAAGGCCGATATTTTTGCGGAAAAAATGAGAGACGTGGTAGAGGAGGGCCTTGCCAAAATTGTGAGACCCGTAAAATACATTGGATTGGTAATATCGGACTTGGATGACTCAGTCTCCAAGTCCGAAATCGTCGAAAAGGTCGCCGGGATTGGCGAATGCCCGGCTGACCAAATAAAGGCCGGGGAAATCCGCCCTGGCCGCATGGGGATGGGCACCATTTGGCTGCAATGTCCAGTGGCTGCAGCCAAGGCAGTAGTTGAGGGGGGCCGTTTTCTAATTGGGTTTAGTTCGGCGTCAGTCCGCGTACTAGAGGAGCAGCCTCTTCGGTGTTTCAAGTGTCTGGGCACTGGGCATACCCGACCCTTGTGCCCCTCCTCTGCGGAGCGCAGTCAAGTCTGTTTTCGATGTGGGCAGGCTGGCCATAAGGCCGCTGAGTGCAGTGAGAAGAAGGTACACTGCAAGGTATGTGCCGATAATGGGCGACCGGCTGGTCATGTAATGGGGGGAAGGAGTTGTAGACCTCCCCCCAACAAAGGGAAGCTTATGGTGCGGACCCCGCCAGTCGCCGCAGCAACAACAGTTGTGGAGGAGGTTGAAATGTCGGTAGTATAATGGCCCAACTCAATTTCCTCCAGACTAATGCCAACCACTGCCGCTCAGCCCAAGACCTGTTGTTCCAGGCTATGGCAGAGTGGTTAGTTGATGTCGCTGTAGTGGCCGAGCCGTACTCGGTTCCAAAATGTTGGTTGGGGGATCGAAACAGCACAGTCGCCATTCTTAAGCGCTCAACGTCCGCTTCGCCTCCTCTCTCACAACTTGAGAGGGGTGAGGGATTTGTCGGAGCTCTGTGGGGAGACATTGTAATCTTCGGGGTATACTTTTCTCCAAATCGGGTAATTGCAGAATTTGAAGAATTCCTTGGGGCCCTGCAAGAGGCGGTTGCCCGTTCCACTTCTTCTGGTCGGCAGGTCATGGTCTTGGGTGATTTTAATGCCAAGGCCATGACATGGGGAAATCGGGCTAATGCCTGCAACAGGCGGGGGCAGTTGGTTGAGCTTTGGGCTGCGTCGTCCGGGCTGTCCCTCTTAAATCGGGGCTCCGTTCAAACTTGCGTGCGGCAACAGGGAGGGTCCGTGGTGGACATTTCTTTCGCCACCCCTGCTCTCGCCGCACGTGTTTGTGACTGGCGAGTTGATCCAACCGAGACTCTTTCCGACCATAAGTACATTCGGTTTGAGATCTCGGCCACCTTTCCTGGGCGCCCGAATCGTCCGGCATCTTCGCCCTTTCCTAGGTGGGCTTTGTCTCGCCTGGACCGGGCGGTGGCCAGGGAGGCAGTTTTGCTTCAGGATTGGTTTTCGCCATCCTTGGCCGGTCCCGACGTGGACATTTCAGCGGCCTATCTTCGCGACTCTTTGACCGAGGTGTGCAATACTTGCATGCCTCGGTCCCGTCGCCCACCCCCACGACGCGCCTGTTTTTGGTGGTCGGGAGAACTGGCCAACCTTCGGACCGACACTATTGCGGCCCGAAGGGCCTATACGCGCAGCCGGCGGCGGGCCTTTCGTGATCTCAGAAATGAGGCACGACTGTACGAGGCTTACCTTGAGGTCAAAAAGCGATTCAAGGCGGAGATAGGCGCCGCGAAGGATCGCGCCCGGGCTGAGATGCTAGAGGGTCTTGATCGAGATCCGTGGGGGAGACCATACCGGGCGGCACGGAATCAATTGCGCCCAATTGGTCCCCCATTAACTGAGACCCTCGAGCCAGAGCTACTTGGTAGAATTGTCCGGACTTTATTCCCGGGTAATGACCCTGGCTTTGTCCCACCGGCCATGAGCCTATCAGGAAGTTTTGACCCCATAATAGAAGTATGCCCTCCAATCACGGAGGAAGAGTTTAGCACGGTGGCACAATGCCTCCGTGCTAAAAAGACAGCGCCGGGACCAGACGGGGTTCCAGCAAAAATCGTAGCCTTGGCCGCCAGTACCATGGAGGCAAAAATCAGGGATCTTCTGGACTCATGCTTTAGAGTCGGGAAGTTCCCTAAAATTTGGAAAGAGGGTTTTCTTTGTCTTCTTCGTAAGGAAGGGCGACCGCAGGACTCCCCTTCAGCTTATCGGCCCATCGTACTCCTTGATGAAGCCGGGAAGCTTTTTGAGAAGTTAATTGCAACGCGACTAAACGAGCATCTCCGGGAGGTAGGGCCTGACCTCTCAGATGCCCAGTTTGGTTTCCGAACGGGGCGGTCGACCATTGACGCCCTATCCAAGCTAAAGTCAGTCGTCTCGGATTCACGGGAGAGGGGGGAGGGCCTGTTGGCGGTGTCTTTTGACATCGCTAACGCATTTAACACCATCCCCCACTCGACTATTTTGGAGGCGCTTTGCTACCACCGCGTTCCCTCGTATCTGGTCGCCCTGATAAGGGACTACCTTGCCGGCCGAAGTGTGACCTGTGTCGACAGAGAGGGATATCTCAAAAAATTTGTGGTTTGGTCTGGTGTTCCACAGGGGTCGGTGTTGGGTCCACTTCTGTGGAATATAGGATTTGACTGGGTCCTCCGAGGCATCCTCCTCCCGGACACGAGTGTCATATGTTACGCGGATGATACTCTGCTGACTGCCCGGGGGAAGGACTTTGATACGGCAGCTCGTCTAGCGGCAGCGGGTGGTACGTTGATTGTGGAGCGGATTCAACGTCTAGGTCTTCGGGTGGCGCTGGAGAAGACTGAGGCAATTTACTTCCCGGGGCCTCGGCAGCGTTGCCCTCACAACGCCCATATTGTTATGGGGGGTGTACGGGTTTTAGTTGGGGCCCAGATCAAGTACCTGGGCCTAATTTTGGATGCGAAGTGGCAGTTTGGCCCACATTTTCGTGCCTTGTCACCTCGCCTACTCAAAGCTGCAGACGCCTTGTCTTGGCTAATGCCGAATTTGGGGGGGCCACGAGCCAAATGCCGGCGACTTTATGCCGGCATTCTCCGCAGCATGGCCCTGTATGGCTCACCCATCTGGGCCGATTCTCTTCGCAGGGCAGAGAATGTTCGTTTCCTACGCCGCCCCCAGAGGGCGATTGCGCAGAGGGTTTCAAGGGCATATCGCACTGTAAGTTTTTCCGCCGCGTGTGCGATAGCCGGGACGCCGCCCTGGGAGCTTGAAGCAAAGGTGATGGCAGCGGCTTACAACTGGCAGGCCACCAGGAAGGCCTCCGGGGAGCATTTTTACCTGGAGGACCTGACGCGTGTCCGGCGGGAGGCCAGGGACGCGATGGTCCAGGCGTGGTCTCAAAGTCTCCGGGAGTGTCCGGAAGGTCGTTGGACCCTTGATGCGCTCGGGCCAGTTATTCTTCGCTGGCTCGAGCGCAAACTTGGCTTTGTGTCGTTTCGTCTGGTGCAGGTACTGTCCAACCATGGCTGCTTCAGGAAGTACCTGCACCGAATAGGCCGCGAAGTGTCTTCGTCGTGCGTCAGCTGTGGTGCGGCGGAGGATACGGCGGAGCACACACTCCTGGTGTGCCCTGCTTGGTCGGCTCAGCGCGCAGCTCTTGCTGCTGTAGTGGGGCCAAATCTCTCACTCCCAAGCATAGTGGAAGCTATGCTTGGAAGTGAGAGGGCATGGAATGGGGTAGCCTCCTTCTGCGAAGACGTCATGTCGCAGAAGGAGGCCGCCGAGAGGGAGCGGGAAAATGATCCTTCCGCTCCCGCTTGCCGCAGAAGAAGGCGACTTAGGGCGCGGCGTCGTTATGACCGCGCCCAGCTACCGCATGGAGGTCGGCCGGCTGATGGTGTGAGGGCACTTCAGCCGGCATTGCACCGGTTTCCACTGCGAGGTGGGGATGGTCGAGTTGGATCGCCAATCCCCACTCTCCCCCCAACCACCGTAGGGGGAGGAGACGGAGCTGCATAAGCGGCTATTCCGCCGGTGGTGTTGTGGTTGGTTAGGTTGATCCGATTTCCCACAGCACCACCACTTAGGCGATGAGGTCCAACCGGGGGGTTTTAGTGGGTAGTCCTGCCGTTGTAAGGGCAGGGAGTCCCACACACGCCGTCACCTCCCTCAGGTGACGGTACGGTGCGTCAAAGCATTTCCCCTCGTCAGAAAAAAAAAAAAAAAGGGATGTCAGTCGGACTGACGGTTTGTTTTAACTGAATCGTTGACACTTTACACATACATATATAAATTATATTACTGTAATAGGTACCACAGTATTTAAAGAATGTATGTGATGTAGTGCGATATTTATTAATTATATTTAAAAACAAATGTTTTCCCCTTTTTTTATTTTATATGTGGTTCCCCTTGACTTTTTCCGCGTTGTTTAAGCATAAAAAAAGCCAAAATGTGAATCTAGTATCACATCTAATTAATGCTTTTAATTTAATTTATTTAAGAGAGGTAGGGCATAGCGATTTATCGCTCGAACTGGAGCAGCCCGACTGGTAAAATACCTCCACCTTACAGAAGACCGCAGCAAAATAACAATCACTTTGTTGTGTTCCTGCGTGTGAATAAGGTTTTCAGAGCTCCTGGGGGGTGCTACATTAGTAGCAGGGTTCAAGCCTTCAAGGTAAGGGCGACAACTTCAGTGACAGATTAATTATGCTGTACTTGTCACTCTTAAGCTAGGAAGGACCTTATTACCGCTTAACATCAGGTGGGATGAGGTCAATCTTGAAGAATCTATCTTTCAACCAATTCACTTTCAAATCCATTCAGTAGTTTTAGGTGAATGAGTTAAAAACATTTTAGCCGTGTCCATGTGGAATTAAATAAAAATTATAATAAATACGTAGAGTTTAAGCCGCCCTAAATTGTACTATATTTTTTGTGCAATAGTGTATTTCTATCTTTTTGGGGTTCCGTAGTCAAATGACGAAAAACGAAACCCTTATGGATTCGTCATGTCGTCTCGTCCGGCCCCTTTATCCCGGAACTATAAGATCTAAACTGTTGAAATTTTGTATAAATATATAGTATGTGAACCGCATTAAGATTTTTCACAAAAATAGAAAAAAAGAATTATGTATATTACCATGCAAACTTTCACCAAAAATTGGTTTGAACGAGATCTTGTTAGTAGTTTTTTTAGGACGTCAACTGTATAAACTTTGTATTAAGTAACTTGCTACTTCGGGGCGAGTGCGACTCGCACTTTGCCAATTTTTTATATACACTATGATATTATTCCATTCGAAAAAATAATGCAGCGTACAACCCTAATACGGTAACATTTGAAACATGCCGCTACGAATTAGCCTCCCGCCTGCGACGCACAAGTGGGCCCTTAGAGGGACCCCACACTAGCGTCTTTCGAGCGTCAGCGTCTTGCCGCGCCGACGTTGTTTGGGCGTTGCGTCGACGCGGCGCCCGCTCAGCGTCGACGCGGCGCCCGCTCAGCGTCGACGCGGCGCCCGCCCAGCGTCGGCGCGGCGTTTGAGCGGCGCTTGCGCTGGGCGTCCTCTGCACATCGCGTTCGAGCGTCGCGCCGCGCTGACCTCATGTACAGTTATTTCGAAAATGGAAATGTAAGATTTGAATAACGCACAATATAATGTTTTATATTGCAGTGATAAATTAATGCTTTAAACTTGTAAAGGAAAAAATATATTTTACCTATTTGACACATGGCACGAAAAGGCAACTTTAGCATTTATTTTCTCAAAAACTAGAGTTGATCATTGTACTGTTGTCAAAATAAACGCTGCGGCAGGCGTCGGGCCGGCGCGGCGCCTGTGGAGGGCAGTCCTGGCGTTCGTCATTTCGACCGCGCCGCTGCGCAAGCGTTGCGTCGGCGCCGCATCGACGTTGCGTCGACGTCGCGTCGGCGTTGCGTCGACGTCGCGTCGGCGTTGCGTGGGCGTCGACGCTCAAAGAACGCTAGTGTGGGGTTACGCTTATGTCGACGGATGAGAGTTCAAAGTGGAACTAATAATTCGGTCTGTCTGTGTGCAGTCTAGGTATTGTTCGAGGTGTGTTCAGCGGTCTATGAATCGTTCTGGTTATGGTCTCCGAGTGCCAATTTGATTGTAATTAGCATTTAGTGCGGGTTAGTTAAACAGGTTAGTTAATACTTAACCGAATGGGTGAAATTCGACAAACTAGGCATAGATATAGGCTACTTTTTATTTTAAAATTAGAGGGGGGGGGGGGGGGTAATATCGCCCTTGGAAGTTTAAATGGGAAAATGTTTATTTTTGAGTTAGAGATATCAAATTTGGCACAAATTTCACGACAAGTACGAGAAAAATTACTCGATTCTTGGATTAAAATGATACTAGTTAATATTAACTAGTATCATTTTAATATTAATATGTGCTATATATATATCACATTATTTCATATTTCCGAAATTAAATGTGATTAACTAATTTAAAAATGTTATAACAAAACAATTAATTTAAAAATGATATTACAAAACAAGATATAAGAAAGTTAAGAAAATGTAAATTATAAAAAATATTGTAAGTAGTGATATCAATTGTATTCTAAATAAATTGCACATTAAGGCATAATTAGTAAAAAAATATTTCAATTCCAAAAAAGAAACAACTCAATAAAAAAACCAGAAGTGAAAATTGTAATGAGTAGTTCAGTCATTCGTTCCAAATGTCTGGTCTGTGTGACATTTAAACATGGAAATTCTCTTGACCAGTGTATCAGTTGTCAGAACCCTGTAACCAAACAGATGAAGACCAGGGAACAATCCACCTGATGTATTATTGCTTCCTACAATTGTTCTTCGGAGTGATCGCACAAAGGAAGCGTTTGACAGACAGACAGTAGTACATCCAATGCCGTGATGAATTGGTCCCGTTGTCGACGTGAAATATCCGATATTTCAACGATTGTACGCGCTTCAATTGTGTCTCGTTTTATAAAGTTTGTTCAACGCGTTGCAGACAATTGTGATGTATTAAGAGTTTATACGAAGAGAGTTTTCATTGAGCATTGTTGAGGTAGGTTATGGTCAGTCCTGAATAGGAGAGGTAGGTTTATTGCTGGAACTGGAGCTGCCAGACTGGTGAAATATCTCCACCTTACAGAAGACCGCAGCCAAATAACAATTACTTCGGTGTTGTTGTGTCCCTGCGTGTAAGTAAGGTTTCCAGTGCTCCTGGGGGGTGCTACATTAGTAGCAAGGGTCAAGCCTTCAAGATAAGGGCGACATTTTCAGTAACAGATTTATTATCCTGTACTTGTCGCCCTTAAGCTAGAACCTCATTACCACTTAACATCAGGTGGGATGAGGTCAATCTTAAGATCAACCAATTCCAAGGACTTGGTTTATAGTGCCAGTTACAAGTGCACTTCTCATAATCAGTTGGACCGTTATAATGTTAATTAATTCGTTAATTATAATGTATCTTAATATAAATTAATCGCAGTAATGCATGAAAACGTTATATCAGTAACACTGGACCAAATTGGATATATTTTCGATATCTACTATTTCCTCTACCCAAAAGATGTCTGGAAGAGATTGCTTTCTAGCAATAAGACTGCCTAAATTGTACTTGAATATGTCTGTAAAACTAATTTCCGTAAACATTTCTGTGCAATAAAATGTATTTATCTATCTATATTTTTTTGGTATGTTCACAATAATTATAATTTGTCAAGACAAGGTTAAAATTTACCGAGATTTTTAAATTGGAGAATTTTTTAGAAATTTTGATAAGTTACCGAGATATAATAATAAAATTCTAAATTTGTGGACTTCAAAAATGTTCATCTAGACTCAACCCAACAAATTTCAAAACTACATGAACTTTGTGTGAAGGACGATTTATATCATAATTTTCATACTGACCATAACAGGTGTCGTTTTCATTCCCAACTACGCATCACAGTCCCTTTAAGTAACGGCAAGGATTTAAACAAAGATTTAGAGCCAAACAAGAAACTGTAGACCATTTTAAGTGTCGTTTGGGATTATCCTAGCGCGACCACAGGGGGATTTAGGTAGAGTCAACAGCACGGCAGGGAGAACACTTGCAGGATATTAGATCTTATGTGTACGTCATAAGGTCCAAAGAGTGTTAACGTGCTTTTGTCTGCACTTGAAGCCGGGTCTGCGTGAGATTTGGCGGTGGACCACAAGTTTGGGTCACATTGTATTGTGATTTAATTTCTAAGCTGTATACAGTCGGATAAGATAGATGAGGAGTGCCAATGTAATAAAAAACAAGCTCGTGAACAACATCACATACATTGCTCTGATTCTGTGGTAAGTAGCTTTAAGCACTTCTGTTACAGATATCAGAAACAACGACGGTACCACAACAATCAGAACGGAGACAATATAGAAAATTTATTTTTCCATATTGACCCGACCGGGGATCGAACCCGGGCCTTAGAGATATTTGTCGTCATATTTGTGGCGGACGATGACTCGGTAAAAAAACCAATGATTCTATGTGGTCCTACAGTGAGGTTACCAAAATATAATGAAATTGTAGGTATTTGATTCAACAAATACATAAAAATGTATGTATGACGATAGACTTAATGACAAATATGTTAAATAGTCATAATATTTTTTGTATATTTCCTATTCTGTAAAACATTTAAAAAAAAATTTTTTTTTTTTTTTTATTATTATCTTCAAGTACAAAACTGTCGGTACTTTGCTTTCCGATTCGGTTTTAAGAAATTAATAATAAAAAAACCCTCTTGTGTTCAATCTAATTTAAGTTGAAATTTGATGACCGTTTCTGGACACAACAGTACCTACTCAAATTTAGCTCAAGACAACTTTTCCCTCTTAGAGCAGGAGCCAGCGACACTTATTTCGTGACGATAACAATTAGCCTAGAACATTTAGGAAGGAATGCTGTCGGTGTACAATACGATATTTTCAACTCATAGTTGCTATATTTCTCTCTAAAAATCTGAGCAAAGTGGAAAGACACTTTGTTTTTTTTTCATTGAAAAGTAAAGTTCAATTACCTTTTCATACATTGTTCAGTACGCCCTTTTTATAAGGGTGAGAAATTGTTTAGTAGACAGCAGCGTGTGGGCTCAGAGTCTCTGAAAATTCACTAGTACTACCTCCCATTGCTAATATTCAGTAGTACTAGGTACTAATGAATAATTGCATTCCGTCTTTCAATGTGTCCCAAATAGATGCTTACGTATTGTATTATGTATGCAAAACCAAAAGTTTTAACGTTTTATGTTTATTAGCATGAGAGACAACGATGACAAAACAATTGCACCCATTCAGTGGTGACTATTTGTGAGTCTTATTAGAGGCCAACTAGTGTACAACATACCTGCAATTTTTTAGCCAGACAACTTTCGTCACGCCCCAAGCGCTGCCAGCTCTCAGTCTTTCCTGTTTCGTGCGTTCCACTCGCCGAAACAAACTCCCTAATTTGGTTTGCGTTCCAGCCGAAGTTGCGACGCCCGATGGCTTTATAACCTAATTCGTTGTAAGTAAAAAAGGCTCAGGACTTTTGGGGGGCTTTCAGAAAGTTAATGTCAACTTTCTTTTTGCGCTGACCGCGTACTTTTAGAGTATGTTTCGACTGAGCCAGAAAATTAGCAAAACATACGAGCGTTCGCTTGCATCTTAAGAAGATTGATTTGTTTCTGATATGGTTACGCTTGGTAGATATGTAGCTAGTGTGGGAAAGAGGATGTAACCAAACGTAGTGGATATGCGGTGACTGTATAAATATCCTAATTGAGCAGTGACAAACTGTTTAAGCGGAAGACAAATTTAATTAATTAATTTAGTTTGCCAATTTTAACGAGACTGGCTGTCCGCGGTGGCTTTGCCCGCGTGTTTAATCCCGGTAATATCAAACTTTTTTTTAAATTTTTGTCTACGTTAGAACCGCCCTCGTACTTTAAAAAGAATTGGCGAAATCGGTTTAGCTGTCCTCAAGATTTGCGCTTAGCGATCCATTTTTATTTTATAGATTGCATTCTGCCATTTCCCATCCTCTTCAGCATATCTGATCATAATACATTCTTATCGGATTCGGATTTCGAAACCATTTTTAGTATCTTTCTTAACATACACAATTGGATAGAGACAAAACATTGAATAACAATGACCGTATCAAAATCGTGTCTGACGTTTGACAATTACAAAGGAACGCAGCCAAATAACAATCACTTCTGTGTTGTTGTGTTCTGCGTGTGATTAAGGTTTACAGAGCTCCTGGGGGTGCTACATTAGTAGCAGGGGTCAAACCTTCAAGGTAAGAGGGACCCCACACTAGCGTCTTTCGAGCGTCAGCGTCTTGCCGCGCCGACGTTGTTTGGGCGTTGCGTCGACGCGGCGCCCGCTCAGCGTCGACGCGGCGCCCGCCCAGCGTCGGCGCGGCGTTTGAGCGGCGCTTGCGCTGGGCGTCCTCTGCACATCGCGTTCGAGCGTCGCGCCGCGCTGACGTCATGTACAGTTACTTCGAAAATGAAAATGTAAGATTTGAATAACGCACAATATAATGTTTTATATTGCAGTGATAAATTAATGCTTTCAACTTGTAAAGGAAAAAATATATTTTACCTATTTGACACATGGCACGAAAAGGCAACTTTAGCATTTATTTTCTCGAAAACTAAAAGTACTTAATTGAAAATGGGTTTCTTCGGCAATATGAGCTAGTATTTTGAGCTACATCCATAATTGCTATCAGCTAAAAAGTCTTCTACCTACTGATTCTAAAACACGGGCGGGCCGAAACAATTGAGTTGATCATTGTACTGTTGTCAAAATAAACGCTGCGGCACGCGTCGGGCCGGCGCGGCGCCTGTAGAGCGCAGTCCTGGCGTTCGTCATTTCGACCGCGCCGCTGCGCAAGCGTTGCGTCGGCGCCGCGTCGACGTTGCGTCGACGCCGCGTCGGCGTTGCGTCGACGTCGCGTCGGCGTTGCGTCGACGTCGACGCTCAAAGAACGCTAGTGTGGGGTTACGCTAAGGGTGACAAGTCCAGTAACAGATTTATTATACTAAACTTGTTGCCCTTAAGCTAGGACCTAATTACCACTTAACATCAGGTGAGGTCAATCTTGAAGTGAACGATAAAAAAAAATACCCCAAATTAGTTTTCATCAAAGTATATATAAGGATACTTTGATGAAAAATACATTTGCAGAAATTGATTTTAAAGACAAATTATACTAACCAGAATCGAGGGTGATAGCATTGACTTAAATATTAAATACATTTTATACACACCCGGATACAGAACATACTAAACAGCTTAACATTTTTACATGGGGCCTGTCAGTTTTTTTGGAGGTATGATCATTGAGACGCTACTAGTTGGGACCTCCATGCGTATTATGCGGTCCTACTACCTCGCTGCGATTTTAAACCAAAGAACATTTAGAAGGAATAAAAAATTATAATACGAAGTTACCCATAATGGATGAATCGTTCAAAAATGGCGTCCGTGATCGCTAAAACGTAACTTCCGGCGAAACTCCCGCGCTGTCTTCCGGAGTCAACTCGGCTCCCGCCAAATGAAGTGGCCATTGTGCTGCTAAGAGGTTTTGCGGATTAACGCATAAATACGATTAAGATATTAGCATAAACTTCGTGACTCGTTAGAAAATGGCGGATAGATTTAGAAATTTAGAGTTTCGTATCCAAAAATACAATAAAATACGTAACTAGCTCAAATGACGTCCTGGTAGAGTAAAATCCCAGAGCAATAAGACATAACTTATTGTCAAATAGATGAAATCATAGGAACTCAGTAGCATCTCATGTGCTTTCAATATATGCATGTTTGTGGAGCCTAAGCTAAGAGCAGTTTGCTCTCTGGTATTGCGTGTGCCGGCCTTCTCATCCTCCGCGACCGGTGGGTCTCGGGACTTCATCTTGCTCTCAGAGGGAGAGCTGGAGTTAGAGAGTCGGGTATCCGAAGTGGCGGTAGGGAGCGGAACTGCATAACAGATCCGCTGCTGGGACCGGAGATGCCAGGAGTGGGAAACGCTCCAGCTGCGTTATGTGCGGCGAGGTGGGCCGTTTGGCGGTAGGCGCGGTAAGAGAGTCCTCTTAAGTCAGGGATCCCATTTCTCCTACAACTGCTTAGCTACAGAGGGGGTTTTAGTCGGTGCGAGCCCGACACACCACTCTCTGTTCCCCGCGAGGGTGACGGTGCGGTAGGCATTTCCCCCTATAGGAAAAAACGGCACCTGGGCAGTAAGGTGTTATGAAAATACGAAGCGTCCACGGCAATAATGAGGAATGTCCAACATATTTACATTTAAGTGATCGACGTCATTTGGTCACACACAAACAGACAAATCAAACATATAACGCCGTCGTTTTTGCTTTAGGGGTTAAAAACCACGTGGCTTCTGCACATTCGGATTTTTTTTGCTATTTCATTGCGCTATTAATCTGCAACTCTGCATACGATATCGATACTTTTACAGCAAAACCCAAATTGGCCTGCGTGTGAAATAACGAGTTCGTTTTAGGGTTCCGCAAATCAAAGGGAAAAACCCTTGTAGAGTCTTATGTGTTTTATGTCTATTATTGGATGGCCAGATGGCTCAATGGTTCGTGTTTCTGTTGTGAGTTAAATCCTCTCCTAGGACGTGCTTTCGTGTGATAAACTTCTATTCGCATAAATTAAGATTTATGTTCAACACAATTTTTTTTCAAATTACATAGTTAACATGCAGTTTTATAACTTCATATTCAATTCGAACTGAAGCAAACATAGAGCATGTGCAGGACCCTCGCTACAAAGTCAAAGTCAAAGTCAATATTTTTTTATTCACATAGATTACATTAGTCCATCCATCCATCCATCAGCCTCTTTTTGTCCACTGCTGGACATAGGCCTCCCCTACAGAACGCCACAACGCGCGGTCCTGCGCTATCTGCATCCAGCGGCTCCCCGCACATCTGACGATGTCGTCAGTCCATCGTGTTGGGGGCCGCCCCACGCTGCGTCGTCCGGTACGTGGTCGCCACTCGAGGACCCTCTTTACCCAACGGTCGTCGGTTCTACGAGCGATGTGGCCTGCCCATTGCCACTTCAGCGTGCTAACTCTTCGGGCTATGTCGGATACACCGGTCCTTCTACGGATCTCCGTATTACGGATCCGATCATGTAGGGAAACGCCGAGCATAGCCCTCTCCATAGCACGCTGCGCAACTTCGAGCTTCGTTATGAGGCCAACATTCAGAGACCACATTAGTAATACTTATGAATAGTCTCTATATAAAGCAAATGAAGCTACCTCCGGTTCGGAACCTATAACTAAAGAGAAGATACCGGCAAGAAACTTACTACTTAAGTCCAACTCACGCTTGACCGTTTTTTTTGTAAATATCTCGCAACGTATTCAAATTGGTTAAACCGATGTATGAACATCGCGTCTGTTATCTTTCCGCCTTTCTGTTTTAAACATTTCGCCAACAGGAAATTTTTGCCGTTTTTTTTGGGTCACTTTGTACGGGGGAAGTTTTGAATGTACTTTACGTCTGTAGCTTATTTACGAATTGGGTGGGTAATTAAAAGGAAAAATGTATGTTCCGGTCATCAGTTAGATTGTCAAGAAATAAAAGGCATTTACTCTTTATTTTACCATTTCAATACAAGTTTACTTAAATGCATTGCGTTAAAATTTAGCGTGACGTCACTTTTACAATTTTTACGGCACAAGCCCTCTTCTTAACGCTGCTCTGCGTGATCATACATATTTATTTCTATATTTAATAAAATTCGTTTTCGTTGAATTTTAAATAATTATTGTTTTTTCTACCGACGCATTATCCCACATGGCTACAATTAATCGTATTTTTTTTGGCGACCACTGTAGCTAAGAGGGTTGTGCTTTTTTCACAGGGAGATAGTTAATAAATCGTAATATAACCGAGTCAGCTAAATCAACTCATGACCACGGTTGGTGCAACCAAACCGAAACGCTGCTCATATTAATTACTAAAAAATGTTATCGCGTTTTGACCCGTTAACTAATTTTAAATGGAACGTGAAAGACTTATTTTTTTTTTACTTAGTCTATAAACCATCCCACTGCTGGGAGGCCTCCCCCATACACTTCCAGCGCTCTCTATCAGGTGCCAAGTCTTGCCAACCTTGAGAAAAACGGTCCAGGTGGTCACGCCAACGCATTTTTGGCCTTCCTCTAAGACGTCGTCCGTCTTCTGGTGTCCATTAGGTAACAACCTTGGCCCACCCCTCTGGTTTCATTGACTTAAATTGTATATTAAATTTTTTGTTCAATCGTGGTCGCACCCCTGTTTGTGTTACTACTGAGTGATCTCATAAATTGGTTTACAGTTATTCACATTGTTTCACAATCGCAACAATATGTCATGGCGTGGCGTGCCGGGTCGTCTGTGAATAGAACATTGTTCCGTACGTAACTTGATAGTCTCGTTTAGTCCGTGACGCCCTTTGTACTGAATGTTAATGCATTCCGCTAATGTGTGCTCCGTGTACTGTTACAGATTTGTTGGACAGACTAGCTATGAGTAGTCAAGATAGATATGTGTAAGCAGAACAACTGGGTTTGCTTCCGGGATATAGAATTTTTTACAATCAGGAATAATGGTGTGCCGACCTACGACATTACCTAAAAGTCGATTTCATTTCATTTCATACAACAAACAAAGATTGGTAGTCGGACCTTGGTCCTCGAGCAGATAACACCTAGCTCGGCGGAAGTACTTTAACTTTTAGGATGCATTTTTTTTAGTTTAAAAAATGTAATACAAAAAAGACAACAATTTTTACTTTTTTGGTTTTAAATATATGTTACGTTATTGTAAGACCTCTCGAATTTGTAGGTCTGGCTGAAAAAGAATTAAATTTTAACAATGTATTCCCTACGTAATCTGCGTTTTGTCGGTATCATTATCTTATGCCAAAACAAGTAATTTCTATGCATTTCGTATTAAGCGCAAATAAACCCGCAGGCGTGTGATGACGTCACGTCACACCGCGCACGTCGGGACGCGTGACGTGCGCGGTCGACGTAACGTGTGCGGTAGACGTGACGCGTGCACCCGACGTGACGTGACGTCTTCACCGGCGTGACTTGAATTGGGCTTTCAGCAATGTTACAACATGATTCGGTGGTGGTAAGTATAGTGCAGTCTTCACGTTTTATTTGTTTTTATTTATCATTAGCGGCCCGACGCGTTATCTTCGTTTTTTCGACATTTTCCACTGATTCATCGCTCCTATTGGTGGTAGCATAATGTAATATAGCTTATAGCTATTTGACGACCTCCGTAGCCGAGAGGCAAGCGTGCCGGACTTTGGCGCCGTGCCATTTTTGAGGTTCCGGGATCGATCCCCGGTCAGGTTAATATGGGAAACGATTTTTTCTATATTGTCTCGGGTCTGGGAGTTGTGGTACTGTCGTTGTTTCTGATTTCTGTAACAAAAGTGCTTTAGCTACTTACCACAGAATCAGAGCAATGTATGTAATGTAGTCCAAGCTTTATATTTTATATATTTATTTATTTATTTATATAGCCTTCCTTGATAAATGGACTATATACCTATATACGCATGTGAAGCTAGTAGTTCGCTAGTGAGACGTAAAGTTATATAAAAAAATGTAAAATCAACATATATATTAGATTTTGACTAATAATAATTTCGATTTGTTCATCATGTACGTACAGCCGTTACGTACATGTACTTCGATCTAGTAACCAATGTGCACTTTACTGTATGGCGTTTAGTGGCGAACCTCTAAAAGCACGATAAAACGTTTTACGGTTCGGAACGAAAACCGATATTCAAATGACCGGGATAGTGCTTAAGATACCGTCCCGATAGGGTTACTACATTACCGGTATTCCGATAGAGTTTTATCACGGAATTTACCTTTTGGTGTCCTCTTGGAGATATGCTCGATAAGAAAGGGTTTTAGGTTAAGCGAAAAGGTATATGTTTAAGTTAGAAAAATAATCTTGAAATGTTCTTCGTGACGTGATTCAAGTCCAAAATATTTTTATTAATGAAAGATAGACCAGATCCCCTCTTGTCGGTGGGGGCATATTTTTATCTGCACTGAAGGATACTGACTTCCACCACTGGCGCAGAGAAGGACCACCCAGGGGTTTAGTCGGTTCGAGTCGGACACACCACTCTGGTATTCCCAATATTTGGTGGACATTTCCCGTAGTAAAAAAAACCCCCCTCTCGTCCCATGGGTGTAGAAAATTGCACAGGGTGGCAGGAAGCAGCATCAATACACTACTATCTTGCACACAATACTACCAAACGGCCTGCCAAAAAGGCAAGTGGCGAGCTAGGGAGGGGGGATAATAATAGTAATAATAATACAAACAAACTAATGCCTGCTCCACACTTCTCGCGAAGTTACTCGGCGAAGTTCGCCCGAGGCGAGGCAAAGTTTGACGCGGCGAGCACGAGGCGAGCCGAAGTACCTCTCTACAC
This sequence comes from Glyphodes pyloalis, assembly GCA_037074685.1. Lineage (NCBI taxonomy): Eukaryota > Metazoa > Arthropoda > Insecta > Lepidoptera > Crambidae > Glyphodes > Glyphodes pyloalis. The sequence goes on along the minus strand of JAYKKO010000020.1, from coordinate 10,113,242 downwards.
TATCGTATTCGTCTAACTTCGTTCAACTTCGCGAGTAGTGTGGAGGAGACATAAGACTTTCGTCTCAAGGTAGGTAAAAAAAATCCTGCAATTGCCAAGAAATATGTTCTTCATATCTTGAGTTAAGATTAACGTAAAACATTTACGAATGATGTATTCATATCGAAGGAGTAACTGGGAATAAATATAACATTATTGTAACAAATCTCTCGGCACGTGATCTGTATCATAAGAAACAATTTAGCGATTTATCACTAGCAATAAATTACTATTTATGAGTCCGAATGTAATATTCGCGGAGATGTGGGCGTGTGGAAGTACGCGAGCCAAGTCACTCGGAGACAATGATAGTGATGAATAAGAAAATATATAGGAATTATTATCTGCTAGCTCACACATTTGGTCTATGCCCACACGTCATATAAATTTTCTTTAGTATTATAAAGATACAAAAACTTTTAAGTTTCCTGACTTCGATTAATGAATAAACATTTTTGGAATTATATACTAAACGAAGACAAAGACTGATTTTGCTTTGTAGATATAAATATTAAACCTGTTCCTAATTTAAAATGAATTAATAAATTGAAATGGTAAAAAAAGACCACATTGATTTAGTATAATAATGGAAAATAAAGAAAAATAAAAACTAAACTTTTAGAGTTCAAAAACTGCTTTAATTCAATATTCTTAATTGTTTAGTTTTGCAAGAAAAAGTGAAGAGTGAATAACTTCCTAAAAATGTGTTGTCAACCAAAAAAGTAAATGTAACGTTGAATTATTATTAACACCAACCGCACAAATTTACTGAACTTGGCTCCTTTTTACACCTTAAACGCCGTCTGTTGGAAGAGCAATTTTCGTTGAACGTTAAACTTCCAACCGCTAAGTTATTAGTTGAAGGTTTAAGAGTTACTCTGAATCGTATTAATTTCGTCCGGACCGTCTGTTTGTTCGTAGCATTTGATTTTGGTGCTAACTTCTCTTGTGCTTGTATGTTGATAGTATCTGTGTAATGTTTGTTTCACATTCGTTGTGTATTTCCATTGAACAGTGTATTAATAATTTGGTTAAGAGGGTGAATCCAGTGTGTTAGCGATACCACCTAACCAATTTAAGAAAACGAGAAAATATATATATTTGCGCTGACTTTTAGTATAGCATTCTTCAAGTTGTCTCATAAGTTACATTAAATTTAAATCTATTCAATTCAATTCAAAAATTTATTGCTTGTCGCATGGGGTTAAAGTTGACATTCTTAATGTTAATACATGTTGACATATTCAGTGTCGCCTTAAATTTTTTTTTTGCAAATATCTCTTTCTTCAAAATAAGTGACTTACAAGAGTACATAACGTTAGAGGTACGTAATTTTATTGAAACCTCAACAAAAAGCGAATGGCGATCGTTCTGGAATTCCGCAAAAAGCTCAGTACCACTAACTGGACCAATAGAAGTTAAATCCGATTGAATGCTGCCCGGATTTAGACTCGTGCGGGAGCGTACGTGTTCCGGAAACGGTACGGTTGGGAAAACAATTAGCTTACATGCTGTGCCCTAGCCTCGTTGGTTGACTGATTTAAACAACCCTGTTGGGTTAGGCAACTAAGTAAGTACAATATGTTTAGTCAAATAGTTAGATTACCAAAAAATATAAGACATGTATTTTTTCTTTTATCGTGTGAACTATACTTTATGAAAATAAATATGTTTGAAACTTGGCGCGGCGTTACCAATTCGTACCAATTTTATTTATTTGTTGAGGTAAAATAATATGTTTCCATTGTATTTTGTAAATCTATGAGACAATTTATGACACAAAACAAGTCTCAAGTACCATGTTGATGGCACGTTAAACTTGTTTTATTTGTGTTTGGTTTCTTTTCAGTGAATGTCATTTAATACCTAAATTGAAGGAGTTACGATTACTTTTAAAATAACATTCCTAACGTGCCATAAACACTGATCTCATTTCTCATATCCCGTGTTTGAGTCCCGGTCGGGTAAATGTGGAAAAATAACTTTTTTATATCCGTCGTTGTTTCTGATTTCTGTAACACAAGTGCTTAAGCTACTTACCACAGAATCAGAGCAATGTATGTGATGTTTTCCAATATTTATTTTATGTCCTACTAATATTATAAATGTGAAAGTTTGTGATTATGGATGTTATGATGTTACTATTATACGAAAAAACGGATTTGAGAGTTGACATACTAGATTAACATTTTATCACGAAATAACGCAACCGAAGTCGCGGGCAACTAGTGTGCTAGCTACAAACTTGATGAATATTTAAATAATAAACATTATATGGACATGATTGTATTCTCGCTCCCAGAACATATTTTTAAGTTCTCTAGTCCCAAATATTGTAAAGATTAGGATAACTACTGAGTTTCTTGCCGGGTTCTTCTCGGTAGGATTAGGTTCCGAACTGGCTGTAGCTTCAATTTTGGTTTATATTTATTTTGACGATGCTTAAGTGCTACTTGAGATTTATTTATGACTAGCTGTGCCCGCGACTTCGTTCGTGTGGACTACATCCTTTCATGGTCGGTTTTACCCCTTTCTCCTCTAATATTCGAAACAAAAAGTAGTCTATATTTTAATCCAAGTTTCGAGCTATATTTGTGCCAAATTTCACATCTCTAACTTCAAAAATAAACATTTTTCCATATAAACTTTCAAAGGTGGTATTACCCCCCTCCCCCCTTAATTTCTAATAAAAAGTAGCCTATGTCCGTTCTTGAGATTCGACGTATACCTATACCGAATTTCATCAAAATCGGTTGAGAGGTTTAAGCAGGAAAGCGTAACAGACAGACAGACAGAGTAAACTATGATTGTGAGCGTTACTGATACTAATTAACCAAAGGGTCAGGAAACCAATCAAAGCAGCTTGCATCAGCATTCAATACTAATGACATATTATATTAAGCACCACTAGATCTGACGTCCGATTGCGTCCGACTAATTGGACGCTTCCGCGGCAGTGATCGCGTGGTTGGACCTTTGGTATAAACCCGGCTGACACTACACCTGCCGTTACACCCGTAAATCTAGCTGAATCGAGGGTAGGGATGGGAAAGGTTATCGATGTACGGTTGGAAATATTATTTCTAGACACATTAACTTATTATACATTTCATTTACTTTTGGAGACAAGGTGTAACGTTCAATATGTACATATGTCTCGATAAATCAACATTTTTAACGTTCGATAAATCATACGCGCTGTGAAATATAAGATTTCGTGATTTTTCTAAGAATTCTTTATTTTCACAAATAAACAAAATTTAAGTGTTTGTTCTTAATAATAAATACCCCTAACATTCCGAAATACTTTGGTCTGTCTGTTTGCTCGGTTTTCGCTTTTAAAGATTGTACCGATTTTAATGAAACTGTCACTGGTAGATAGCTTATGTAATAAAGAGTAACACAGACATCTTTTATTTAGAAATTATATGTATATCGTGTTAATTGTTAAAATAAATTAAACGCAGACGAAGATACGTGCACAAAGCTAGTTAATTTATAAATACTGAGCTTTTAAGGTAATTTTTCTCTTTTAGCAGATGTTATATTTAAAATGGTTATTTTTTTTGTTTTTTTGTTCTTAATCGTCTTATTTTTTAATTCATATTGACACTATTGAATTACAGCCACAACAACTTAAACGTTACACAATAATTGTCTGGTAGATTAGGGAAAAATTGGTTTTTTAGATAAAACTCCAAATTATTTATATATCTACCTTTTATTCCTAAATGAAGTGAACTAAGTCGTAGGCGATAGTTAAGCACTCAAAATAATAAAATTTTCAATAACTACTTTCGTATCGATATCGTTAGATCGAATCCATAACCAACCTCATCACTAATCGATACGTTCCAGAACTTCGAGGCATCCGTTCCAATATGGGTCCGCAGGAAATTTTAGATGCACTTTTACATAATAATGCATCTATGCGATTGGTCTTTTGTACGGAACTCGGAAGGCGGATGTAAGAAAGGAAGACGTAATATTTCTAAATAAAAGTATTGCTTTCGAGTTCGATGTATTCAGGATATATGAAATGCTATCGCATATAAAATATAAGTTAAAGTAAAGTTGCCTTCCAGTAGTTTAAAAACATGATTTACCTTTTTATAGTAATAGAGATTTTATTAAATTATGTTGTATGGTTATGTGGATATGTGGATAAATAAGTGAAGTGATGTTAGATATGATTTAAAAAAAATACAAAAGCCGCCAACTATAAAAGTCAGTTTCAGTATTTTAATTAATGGTTGAAAAAACAAATTTTTGATTCTATCGACACATTTCATATCGATAGAATTACCTATTTACGCCATTTTAAAATTGATACATTTTACGTACTTATTTAAATGAAGTCTTGGACGAAATTGTTTAATCGATAACTCACGCTAAGCAACACTGTTTTGAAGCAACAGTAAAATAACGACAATTATGCTGACCACATGAGACGATTGACCACAATTACGAGTACATTACCACGGCATCACGTTGGGCGCCATTACAAAATATGTACGAATGTAGCGCGTCACAGCCATGTGTTTGGAACACATTAAAATTATAGATTACAACTTTACTACATTAATGAAATGGATTAAAGTCACTTTTTATTCGAGCAGTTCCAATATTTGAAAACGATCCATTTTAGTTACGGATAGTAATATATTATACGAGGCGTAAGCTGAAACCGTTCTAGACTCGTGGTCAGTTGGAGAAAAACGGATTGTCATTATTGACACATTACGAAAAATATTGGAACCGGGCATTATCTAAAATGAATACATTCTACATAAGTTTATTGATCAAGATACATCTTCTAGAAGAAATCTAGAGGTTTCTTCATACCAGATCATTGCTTGGTCATAGCATTTGTAAAATTATAACCTTGTTTGTAAAATATGACATCGGACTCTATCAAAATACCCCCACGCAATGACGTAACGTCCGTCCGCCAACAAATAACCAGTGGACTAATTAAACGTCACACAGTTTCGCGCGCAAATTGTTTCCCACGTCCGCCATATTGTTTCGAGGTCATATTTTTTTTTTCAAACTGCCAGTGTCGCCCTGAAATATCGTTTGGCGTTAGTCATCGACTGTGGTATTAATTTTTCAGATCAAAATATAGGGATATTTGAATGTGCCTCCTATTGTCTATACCTAGCGGTTCAAAGGTTTGCCTGCACTTTTTAAACACAATTTAAAAATGTAGTATTCAATGCAATGCAATTTTATTATCTAAACTAATATCATAAAGCTGAAGAGTTTGTTTGTTTAAATACGCTTATCTCAAGAAATATTGGTTTGAATAAAAAAATGTTTAATAGTCCATTTATCCAGGAAGGCTTTTGAAAGTTTAAGAGTGGAAAATATGGAAAAAACGGAAACATAGCGCGTGCGAAGCCGCGGCGGGCCGCTAGTAAGACTACTGGTTTCTTTAATTAATTAAAGCCACACACACAAATCTATTAGTATTTTTTTACCATTGCCATTGTGTATTACATAACAGTGTGTTTTTAAGAATAGCTAATGACACTTAAACATGACTCTTCATAAAAATATTAAATGGTTTATCGTTGATTCAATTACAAGCTGCCTAGCTACTGTGAGTAGAAAATAAAATAAAACAAAAATAATAATTGTATTAAAATGGTTGATAAGCTTCTATGAAAACCATTCCTACACAATAAACATATAAATAAAATCGTACCGTATAACGTTCAGCTTGAGAATAACATAGAGGGATTCGAAATTTTGAAATAAAATTGAAAATTAACGATTTCCACGAAAGTTGTAGCGGCACTACTAGGTTTTCTAGGAATGTTATATAAATTTAAGACCTAACAAAAAACTCAACAAACAGTTTTACAACAACTGCCTCCGTCAACCCTTTTCAATTTTCCTCTTATTTCCGAGTCACCCTGTATTTTGTAATTTTGTTTTTTCCAGCAATCGCCATGATTGATATACCATTTGACTGCATTTGAAACAGATTGGACCATTTCGCAAACAGTTTAGGTGATTGAAAACGGAATTTATTCGTTATTCGACGTAACACAATACAATATTTATTTGTTATAGTCAAAATTGTGAAGCGGACAAAAGTAATTTTAGCTGGAACAAAGATTCAAAAGTACTTTCATACGCTTATGTTAAATGTATCGGCTCGACTTTTTGAGTGATATAAGTTTTATTAGCCGTCGCTGAAACAGTAAAACAGATCTACAAGCTTTTGAAAATACCGTAAAGAAATACTACTACTTCCCAATAAAAAATATCTCAGATTATGGGCAATATGTTTTATCATATATATTCCTCTATCCACGTGTTTTTAATAACTTTTTGTAACCCCCCTCTTTTCCTTAAAGTTACTTAGTGAAGCTTTGAACTTTTAAAAGCATTTTTCACTGTTAAGTTGGTCGTTTTTGTACTAATATTTACTGTTTTTATTATTCCAGGTAAGAGCATACTTGATCAATTGATTTCCAAATGAATTTGTAAGTATTAGTAATAGAAATTCCTTTATTTTTTATTTTTTTAATAAATCTTTATTTTAAAAAACGAATGCTATCTAATCAAAAAGAAAATATCATGTTTTATGTAGGTGCCCTCTAACTTAACAATTAACATGTTCATATTTCTTCTTCAAATTGTAATAGCAGCATAACTTTAAATCGGAAGTAATTTTATCCCTTTTTTGTTTGATGTTGCCTCTTGTAACTTGGCGGTAACTTTACCGTGCTTATCTTTGCAACTCATCACATTTGTTGTCAATGATTTAGACTTAACGAGATTAATATTTTTACGCGCAATAAACTGACGAAAATAAAAAAAATTGCGAAAGAAATATTACATTGCGGTCTATAAATTAAAAATCTTTGTCACTTTTATGACTCTCATTAAACAATGCCATGGTTTATGTATCGTAAAATGTTGCCAGCTTTACTGCGGGAGATAAAAGATGGATGATGTATAGAATGTGGATAGATATAAAATATAATTTTCGCTGATTCTATCTTAAACGTCGGATGGGATCCCGTTAAGACGGTAGGGTCGTCAAGTTTTCTATCGTAATTAAATATTATTTACAATATTTCAGTTCAATTTTTTTAAAAAAGTATTTTTTTTCATCCATCGAAGTTCTTTTAATGTAATTCATAAATGTTTTGTACTCGTAATAACTTTGTTTTATACAGCAAGAGTCACCTTCAATTATTTTTTTAAAGAGGATACAAAGAAAATAACTTGAAAATTAAGGTCTTAGCTAATTTCTTTTTAATGCGTTTATTGAAAATTTTTAAGTAGAGTTTTGACAGTATTTTAAAGTTTTTCTTTGAACGTCAGAAATGCGTACAACACATAATAAATATGATTTGCCGCTGTCTAATCGGATAGGTGAAAAAAACAAAGGCTTAGTTTCCGAATTCAAATCAGTTTTCAAACTTTTTGTGAATAAAGTGACCAGTAATTCACAGCAGGCGCACCTCCAAAATGGCCGCCGAATTGATAACGATAGCGTCTGACAGGTGATTTGACAGTTGCTGATTAATCGCGACGTTTCTGCCCATTCAGTTGCGACTGTCATCCAGAGGCGATGGATTTGTGTGACTTGGCGCTATGTTTTGATTAATTTTCTTCAAAATGTATGCTTTATTCAGCAGTAGGACAGTGTAGGTAAGAAGTAATAAATTATATCCATTTATTTTCGTTGGATCCCATTTTTTGATCCCAATTTAATATTTTTGCCGTTGGGTCCCACAAAGAATTAATTTTTATTGCCGTTGGATCCCATATTTAGAAAATAGAAGATAATTGTCGTTGAATCCCAAAAACTATTTTCGTTGGATCCCAAAAGCTAAGAAACATTTGAATGCGGGTACTTTCAACATGAAAATTGTATCTAACACAATCACAGTTCAAGATCTGTCCTCTCGGCTAAAAATATTACGCTATAGAAATTATGCTAGCATTAAAAGCACGCAAAGTCATGAGTACACGCTTATATATGTCTCTATTTTGAATTAATATAAGCTAGGTGACTATGATAAGGTTTCGCAGCCATCATCGATAGTCAGGTAGGACAATTTTTGCTAACGATGGCTTTTCATTTTGAGATACTGATGAAATATCACTTTATTTATAAATACATGTTTCTTCATTTAGTAGTTATGCGAGAACAGATAGACATACGTACATAATATATTAAATACTGGTCAAAATCATAGCTGCCTTTTTTTTTCGTCAAAGTCGGGTAAAAAAAAAGAGTGAAGAAACTACCTATGTCTTGCAACAATATAAAAAGAGAAAACTGCATAAGACTTTGTGTAGAAAAGTTTAAAGTAATAAATAATAAATAATTATTGTTTTTTTTTCTTTTTGACCCTGACGCTGAATTGGTACCTCAAAATGTATTTTAAGAACGATCATCTGCGTTGGTGTACAAAGTGAAGTTGAACCACGCATTATTATCTATCACGCCTAGCATGCGCAATACGTCAAATTTCTCGCAGGACACGACAAAAGTTTTGATACTGTTGATTGGCTAATAGCACAACACACTCGTATTTTCAGCCAATCTGCTGCTGACGCACTGTCTTTAATCAATTTTGACGTTTGTTAAGAACGCGATAAAATTTAGTCGCGAGACGCATGCTAGGCCTGTTTGACCACAAAGATTTAAATGTTCATGATATGCAGCAAAAATTTCCTCTTCTTAGTCCTGTTACCAGGTAACGTAATTAGATAGGTATTTAAAAAGGTTAATCGCATATCCATTACCTAAAAAAAATAACTTTTATCTAACAAACGCCCAGCAGTGCTGAATAGAGAGGTAGGGCATAGCGATTTATCGCTCGAACTGGAGCAGCCCGACTGGTAAATACCTCCACCTTACTGAAAATCGCAGCCAAATAATAATCACTTCCGTGTTGTTGTGTTACTGCGTGTGAGTAAGGTTTTCAAAACTCTTTGGAGTTGTTACATTAGTAGCATGTGTTGAGCCTTCAAAGTAAAGGCGACTAGTCCAGTAACAGATTTATTATGATGTGCTTATCGCTCATAAGGTAGGACCTCATTACCCCGTAATAGGGGCCAATCTATCCTTGCTCCCGAGCATGGCTTGGACGATGCTCGGGAGCGAGGACGCCTGGGCAGCGGTAGCCTCCTTCTGCGAGAATCTCATCTCAGAGGCAGAGTGCCAAAGGGAGGGCGACCCGTCCTCCCCAGCGCTAAGAAGGCGCCGAAGACCCAGGGCGCGTCGGCGCTACGACCGCGCCGTTGTTCCGCACGGAGGACCTGGCTGGTGGTGTGAACCCCAGTCGGCATTGCACCCACGGTCTCCAGTGCGAGGCGGGGACGGTTCAGTGGATTGACCACCCCCGCTTACCCCCCCTACCACCCAGGGGGGAACTGTGGATGGAAAGGCTAAGCTAATCTCCCACAACGCCGCCACTAAGGCGATGAGGTCCACCGGGGAGTTTTAGTTTGGGTAGTTCTGCCCTTTTCAGGGCAGGGAGTCCCACACACGCCGTCACTCCCCTCAGGGTGGCGGTACGGTGCGTCAATGCATTTCTCCACGTCAAAAAAAAAATTATAATAATACCTAAACCTAATCGGACTAATCTTGGCACACAAAACCTCAATTAAATATTGAACAAGGGTAAACCACTTTTCTTCTGCAAAGTACACATGTGGTTTTAACATGGGATCCAACGAAAATAGGAAATGGGATCAATCGTAAATACTTAAGAAATGGGATCAAAAATTGGGATCCAACGAAAATAAATCATTATATCATGATGTTGTGTTATTTGAGGATTTGTGAATTAAATATTTATCGCGGCTTAAAAAAATTATCAAATATGTAGAATTTTAATCATTTAATCTTTGTTTTAGCGGGCACCGCCTTCTATAGACATAGTAGGAGATCTAGATCTCCTAGTCCCAGTATATCAATCAATATAAATAAATACCTTGTTGTATCTAGTGTAGTTCACTCGATACAGATTCTTTCTTGCCGGTATCTTCTATTTAGTTATTGTTTCCGAACCGGAGGTAGCTTCATTTGCTTTATATTGATACTATTCATAAGTATTACTAATGTAATCTATGTAAATAACAAAGATTGACTTTGACTTTGACTGGGTGTTTTGAAAAAAAGTAGCCAACCGAACTTATTTACTTTACTTATTATCATATTCTTCAGACTTTTTATTCAAATATATTTTGTCCTGTAAATGGTATTTCTATTAAAATTTTGATAATATCAGGATAATTGGGTGTATAAATTTCGAGTTAAGGTAGGAGTGGAACTGATCCCACCCCCACCTTGACAAGAAATTTATTGACCTATCAAGTCACCACATCATGGACCCTCGAACCATTACACTGACCGCAATCAAACCAAGTCGAGGTCTGCATCAGACTACAAAAGCCACTGATGAGGGCTGTAAATCCACCAAAAGAAGTTTTCCTTCACTTCGCGGGGAAAAACAACAAACAAAATGAGCCGTTTAATCGTCTCGATTAAGGGTCTTACACTCCACTCGAGTTGACTTGAGCTCGAGACGGATTTGAGGAATCTTTGTGATGAAATCATTGTGTTTTTTTTGCCACTATTTCCAGCATTGCATATAATAGGATACCTAGGCCTAGTATCTTTATTAATAGAAATAAATACTTGTTCAAAATTAGAGGTACACACTCGACATAATGCGGTACAAAACCAAAAATGACGAGTGTCTGACATTGCTGTAATTGAAAACTGCGTAATTATTTTTTGTCTCCTTACCAAAAACCTTAAGTAACCTACAAATTGATTTTATCTATGCTTTTCTAAATTAGTATTTTTTTATATATTTTTTATATCCATTTTCTGTCCTGTTACATTATTCACTATCACTTCCTTAAATACATTGCTATAAATACGTTTTTTTCCTCTTATTTTATTAGCTTTATCCCGCTCCTTACCAACGAATTTATTGACCTTTCGACGTCACCTCTCCCTCCCTCAAACCATTACACTCCACTCGAGTTGACTTGAGCTCGAGGCGGATTCGAGGAAACTTTGTGATGAAGTCATTGTTGGCACAAGCAACAAATGTACTTTTATGATAATTTGATTTAATTTCAGTGTTTTTTGTCACAATCAGCACCTACGCATGTAGTGTGTATTTTTATCAATAGAAATAAATACCTAATGTAAATTAGTGGGACACACTCAACATAAGGTCGGTACTTGAGCTCGAGGTGGATTTGAGGAAACTTTATGATGAAATCATTGTCTGCACAAACAACAAATAAGGTTCGAGTTTCGATCGTTTCATTACATTCCAGTTACTTTTATGATATTTGATTTAATTTAGAGTTTTTTGTCACCATCACCACCTATCCTTATAGTGGGATATCTTGTCCTAGTATTTTTTCAATAGAAATAAATATCTTATGTAAATTAGTGGGACACACTCCTTTCTGCGCAAACAACAAATAGACTTATAATAATTTGATTTAATTCCATTTTTTTTGCCACCATCGCCAACAAATCCATATAGATCAATAGAAATAAATATCTTATGTAAATTAGAGGAGCCAATATACTGTGGTTCTATAACAAAAAGCATGTCCTTAAAAATAATTTTGCATCCACGGAATCACACACCCTTCTCCGAACACAATTTATAAAACTCCCGTTATCCTCCGATATACCGATGACTTGCTTGTTTACGAGATGAGCGCGGGTTCGATATCGGGTCGAGTTAAGGGTTGACAGGCGGTACGTGTTTGGCTTTTCATCACCTTATTATTTATATAGTGGCCAAACCGGCTTCGTACTTAGGCTTCGTATTATTTTCTCCTACTGATTGCCGCGTGATGTTATATAGCCTAAATTATTTTCGATAAATACACTATCTAAAATAAAAAAACAATATTTTTCAATTCGAACCTCCTGGGTGGTACAAAATCATATATTATTGTGTTTCGTGACGCGTAAAATAATCTTAACGAAACGAAAACAATAAATACAATTGGACGAAGTCTATTGCAGTTTTCCCAACAGTTCATCGGAACAAAACGGAGAACGGGGCTGGCTAAATTAGCTCCCAAGTTTCCATCAGACCGGGAAACTTTAAACAGACATCGGAATTGAAGAAACCGTTTGATTGCGAGCGGGGTCGTTGGTTTAGAGGGTTCTGTACAAATTATTTCAATACTTAATTAAGTTATTCTTGTAAAGTTTTATAAAATGAATGATTAAAGTCTTTGAGTTAAACTTACTTTTATAAGTAAAAAAAAACAAAGTTTCTAAATTTGAATCCGTTTTGTGAAATGTGAATTGCAGGCGCGCCTTCAAATGGCTAAATTAAATTAAAGTCTTGGAATGATATTCTCATTAAAATACAATACCTACTTAGACTTTTTATCAAATTCAATTTCAGAAAATGGTATTTTCCAAACTGCATAAAGTTGACATTCTTAATTGACCTCGTAAGATCGAATGCTGTTTTAAAAGTCAGACACAATTGATTTTCTATAGGCCGTAAAAGGATAGAAATAAAAATGCTTTTTTAATGTAAACATGATTCTAATTAAATCATCGCAAAATATTTAAAAGAAACATGTTTTTTCTGTTGGAAGAACAGAACGCACCATACGTGAAGGTCTAGGGTTCGAATGCCAAATTGCAAGTAGAGATAAAATGTTCCTTTCAAAATTTAAAGTTCGCTAGTGCAACGTGAAGTTCTAAAAAAAATCGTAGTTATGATATACAATTACCTATTTCTAGTATGTTTTAAATAACAATTTCGTTTGTTACTAAGTAAAATCTTTTGATCAAATACTTGATGAGTGCAATAGAAAAAAATAGGGCTTAAATATTTCTGTTTTGCAGCACGGAACCCCGAAATCGCACAAATAGCCTCCGTTTGGAGTTCAAAAGAAACTCAATGAGTGCAGCATTGTACCGGCGGAGATTCATAACTAATGTGCGCCGTGGCGAGATCTCAGACTCGCGGCCGGAGTTTGAGAGGCATCGCTCGAGTTATAGCTTTTGAATTGCTATTGAGAACTATTTGTCTTCGTTCTAAATTGAATTTATTTTATTGAACATTCTTTTTTTCATATATCACTTGAAATAATTAATACTAATGTTCAAAATTAAAAGGAGTATTTTTAAGGATTTGGAATATAAATAAAGCTTTCCAGTTATACCTAAACACTTACATTATAGTTTTAAGTTCCTTGACCTGCTAGAAACCTCACCAGCCAAAAGCCGTAATAGTCAATACCTACCGAATAGAAAGATCCTATCTGAATGAATATACCGCAAACTCTTGAGTTCAGTTGCAGGGTAAAATGCCAGTAACTGAACCTTAAAGGACTTCACTGAAAAGGAATAAAGAAGATATTAACATAAATAGTGATATTCTCACTGCAACCAGAGTGACATCAATCGGCCTGAAAAAAGAGTCTTGAAATTTGGAAATCTCTAATAAAATGTCATACCTACTTCAAACAACCAGCATACTTCACATTTGCAGAAACACCCGGAAATGTTTGTCCTCCGGATTTACCACGTGGAACACCATGACGCTTGACTGAGATTATCTAGAGTCATGTGAAGATAGGTACACCCGCCTTTCTAAAGGCTGCAGAATGATAAATATACACTATGTAATATGATAAAGAGGAAAGATTTGTATTTTTGTGTGTACCTATGTGTTTGTGAATAAACTCAAAAACGATTGGTCCGAGTTTAAAAATGCTTTCACTATTGGAAGCTACGTTAACCCTGAATAACTTAAGCTATGTTTATTGCTAGAAAAGACTAAGGTCTTGCATACGAAGTCGCGGGCGGCCGCTAGTCTTTGACATTAATTATAATATTAACAACGATAGCAAGGTGATAAGTAATTCTAAGTAAAACACATAATGTATCTGCTCTTGATGTCGTGGCAGCCTCTAATTAATCACTTTAAAAAGTAACAACAACAAGTTCTGTGTTGTTGTGTTCCTGCGTGTGAGTAAAGTTTCCAGAGCTCCTGGGGGGTGCTACATTAGTAGCAGGGGTCAAGCCTTCAAGGTAAGGGCGACAAGTTCAGTAACAGATTTATTATGCTGCACTTTCTAGGACCTCATTACCACTTATCCTCAGGTGGAATGAGGTCAATCTTGAAGTGCAGTATAAAAAAAAACAGCAAATTGTTTTGCTTAAGTGATTGTTCTGTTAGACGTTCTGGAAAAAAATAAACAAGAAAAAAGCAAAAGAATGTGGTGCAGAGCCAATAATTACGCAACTCTTGGCCTTTGTTCGACCTTCGTCTGAAATGATGAATGTTGATGATGATGAATAAAACTCTTATTATGTCGTTACCGTAGTGTTCGGCCTGAAATATAGATTAGTCTATTAGTATTAGAAATTCAAAAACTAGCGACCCTAGTGCTTAGCTAGTTGTGTGACTAAGGAGTAGGGTGACCAGAGAGTTCGCCGTGGCTGTTTAGTTCAAACCGTTTTGTCCATGGCAACCAAAGGTGATGCGAGCGTGGGGGGAGTTTTTGGCTCGGGTAGTCCCCGGTTCTGAGCGGGGGAGTCCCACAAACGGCGCAATCGTCCCCAAGGCAGTGGCACGGTGCGCAAACACATTATCTCCGTCTTTAAAAAACAATAGCAACCGTATAATAAGTAGTATTGTACTATATTTCGAATCAACGTACTTATATTCTATTGAAAATACTTAGTACATATAAATACACTATCCGGACTTATTATTTTTATTGCGAAATCTAAGGGCGCCAAAACTAGAATTGACGATGATTAGAATTGATCTGACTTTTTTCTGTTTCGAGTTTTTTTATATATTTTTTATAAAACGAATACAAGATGTTGGTAATATTCAAATATAGCTTCTGTAAAAATAAATAATTATCATGTATTTGTGACATTTTTTTTCTTGAAATACTTATAGGTACTTATATTTTAGTCAAGGTCGAAATTGCAAAAAAATTGAATTTAGAAAGTATACATTTTAATAAAAAAAATCTCATGTATTCCCTATTGTGAAACGAATCAACCATCAATTTAAAGTGTTACAACATAATATTTGTCGCGAGCGACCCCATTTTGGTTCAACCAGGTGTTCCATTGACAACACCCTTGGGGTTCCTTTTTGTACGCACAAACTTGACTGTTTACAAGACACAAATTGAGGTAAACTTAAACTCTATGCGTTTGTAATAATGCTTATTTTTGAAGGACAGTTTGAGACTTTTAAAATTTCTTTATTTTTTTACCATGTAAAATTTCTTTATTTTTTTACCATGACACGTGGCACTTTTGTGAGGACGTAAATTTGTTATAGCTTAGGTTTTGGGGTTTTTGTCGTCGCGCCTAGCGGTCGTTTGTTTTGACGTTTTGTGAATATGAACAGGTTTACTTTTTTATGTTGTCGTCATCTTAAGTAAGTGACAAATTGCTTTGAGGTCTCTTTTTCATACGATTTTTCAACAAAGTTGACTACGAGTATTACTTCAGAGTTTTAGGCGGAATGATATAAATTTTAGCGTTTTTTATAAAACTTTAGCGGCAAAGTAAAGGTAGGTATTGGATTATCATTTACAATTTTTATTGCTTGTGCTGTTATGTTTCCTACTAAATGAGTGGTTCTAGGTTTTGTTTACATGGAATAACAGCAAAGTGAGATATTAATACGCCTTTACAAGTTTACACCGGCGGAATGGCCACTTACATGACCCCGTCTCTACCCCCACGGTGTTCGGATGATCACCAGATCCCCACCTCGTAGTGGAGACCGACGCAATGCCGGCTGAGGTGCTCCCACGCCATTAGCCGGCCGGCCTCCGCGTGGTAGCCGGGTGCATTCATGCCGCCGCGCCCTAAAGGTGAGCACAGATCGGTATTGTACGCACAGATCGGCAACGTACGCAACAGGCGCATCGTACTCTTTGTGTAGAAACTCTTTTAGAGCGTCCACCTGCCCGCACCTTATCCATCGCACAATCGCTTTCGTTTGCTGCAAGCGGTGGCGGACAAATCCACCTTACGCTCTCGTCAATTTGGTCACCCTACCCGTGCCCTATTAATTCCGCATATCGAATCAACCAGCCTATCTAAAATGCACAAGGCTTAGCTATTAACCACACGTTCGGTGTGTTTAACCCTAATGGCGGATGTTGACTGTAAATGTGTAATGACCACAATTGATTAGCAGTCTAGGCTGTAGGTTCTTTAAATGAAAAGTAAAGACAAAAGCACCTTAGACTACAATAAGTGAAAGGGTCAAAACGCGACACCATTTTTAGTAGTTAATATATGTATATAAATTATTTGTTATGCGAGAATGTGAGGGTGGATGAAGATTTGCAAGCGCCCCCGAACAGACGAAGGCGAGCGAGACCAGTCAGCTCGTGAGCACGGTTGGTGCAACCTAACCGAAACGTCGGGCAGTAAGTAGTTCGTATTAACTACTAAAAAGTGTTGTCGCGTTTTGACCCCATAATTTATTATTTTAAATGTATAAAATGGGACGCGAAAGCCTTAAATTCTAACACACTTTGGACTTCGTATCGCTTCGTATCTAGTGAGCATAAGAACGAATATCGAACAGCAAGTGCTTACCTTGCTTAACGTGCTGTTGACTGTAAACACTCCGAGATCATGATTCGGTATTCAAATTAGTAGACCATCGAGGCGTTTGATAATGAGCTCCTATCATTTTACCGAATCTCTTTCTACTGATGACACAGTTCAGCGAAAGTCGTTTCGGTGAAACGATATTCGGTGAAGCGTAGCGTCGGTCGATACAGATTCGGTAAAATGTTATACGCCCTTTGATAATATAGTTACTAGCAAAAGAAAAACATGCGATGATTGACGACCTCGGTGGCGCAGTGGCTAAGGTAGGAGGTCAAAGCGCGAAAGGTCCCGGGTTCGATTGCCGGTAAGGTCAATTTGGAAAACGAACTTATCTAAATTGACTTGGGTCTGGGTGTGCTGGGATGACTCCCCCAGTTAGTATCCGTCGTCTGGTACTCATAGTACAAGGGAAAACTTAGTTTGAGACCATGATGTCTGGCGCATTTTTTTTTATAGTAGCGCAGTATATGGGCTCCCACCAGCCTGATAGTAAGCTAGAGAGGAACCCACTTCGCGATGACAACGGATTTAATATCAAAATATCCTATCCGTTAGCAACGCCATACTTGCCCGCAAGATGTTTCTTCACTCTCCTTTTGAATGAATCCATGTCAAGGAAGGGGGAAACACATGAGACGGCAACGAGTTCCACTTCTTTATGGTCCGGCAAAGATAGGAGTTACCAAATTTTTTTTGTTCGTGATGGAATATTTTCCACGGTGAAGCGATGACATCGTTGGCCAGCTCTTGTGGTTCTTATTATTTATGTTAGGATAAAGTCTAGAATAACCAGAAATCAATACAAAGGTGAGAATGATATTGAATAAAAAATTTAAACGAGCGCTAACAGCAAGCATAGCGTATTACAACTAGTGTTCTAGGAACCGTAGTTGCAGGAACTAATGACTGCAATTCATGGAAATTGTCGGTTGGCTTATTGCATTGCGGCAATAACTATTCTTGGTTTTGCTGAAGTAGGTAGAGGAAGTTTCTTGAAATTCAAGTCTCATTTTTGTTTTGCGATGCCGTGTTCTAGGTACGATCTTTGTTTAAAATTTTTAAGGGAGATAAGAATTGGTAATTTTTGTAACTTTTGAAACAGTCTTGAGTTGTTATATGTTGTTTTAATAATGAAACCCCTGATGCTTGAGGCAATAGAAGAAAAAAACCGGCCAAGTGTATGTCGGACTCGTCGATAAAGGGTACCGTGGCAGCAAGTAACATAATATATAATATTTACTATATTGTAGTTGATTGCATCAAAGGTAAATTGCGGTTTACGATTAACGACATATTAAAAAAAAACTACTTACTAGATCTTGTTTAATTAAATTTTCAGTGGAAGTTTGCATGGTAATGTACATCATATATATTTTTTTAAGTTTTATCATTCTCTTATTTTAAAAATAACAGGGGGTCACATTTAACCTGTTTGTACTTGTCTCTTGCGCTAACTATTCAGTTAAAAAATATAGTTTTTAGAATTTAGAACCGTAATTTGAAACCGCAATATAATTTTTGAAGACCTATCCTATACAGGAATATTTTTTAATTACCAGAAAAATTTTAACCACAGTATCAGTATCAGTTACTTATTACATTTATGTATTTATAAATAAAAAAACGGACTAAGTAATTTATCTCTTTAAAAGAAGTAAATAGCAGGCAATCTATCATTTTACTACGACTAGCGCGCATCAATACTACGTTTTCATTGAATAATCGCATCGTTTCCCTGTTTACGCACACACACTCATAACGCGGGTGTGTGGCGGGAGAGACGCAGCGCGGGCGGCGAGGCACGGCTCGGGCGCAACCCCTCAACCCCGCGCCCGCGCAACCTACTAGTTTCGTCTTGACCGTTGACCGTGACCTACTTAACGTCACATGACACGCGCGCGCGAAATTAATCACTGGACTGAGAATTATTTCTTGTGGCCCAGGCCACACGGTTCGTTTTACGTGAGTAGACATGCTCAAGGACGAGGAAGACCGGCGCTCTCACAACACTTGTACGACGACGTGGTTGCGTACTTCGAAGAAGACCCGCGAGGAAGCACTAATGATGCCGCTCGTCAGTTTGGAATATGCTCATTACTCCGCCTGGAAAATAATTCATTCGGACGGCTTGCATCCATACTATTACCAAAAATTACAACAGCTGACGTCCGTGGACCGAGCGCCAAGGATTGCTTTGTGTAATTGATTGTTAAACAATCCTAACGCCAATGTATCGTTTTCGAATGAATGCCTGTTTACGCGGATTGGAGTCAATTTTTTATTGAGATTAAGTGAAGTGTTTATGTTAGTGAACCAAACACAGTTGAAGTGTTAAAGCAGTGAATTTTAGACGCTTGTTACACATCCGGCCTACATGAAGATAGCTGACGCAGTTCCGATATTTCAATTACCAACATATGATGTCGAAATCGAAAGAACCTTTGATCTGCAAGCTCAGCGCCTCGTGTAACCCACTTACAGCGGCCACCGCGTGATTTAGGAAACGGACTACCACTTAGAACTCGGTACTCGCATCGACCGAACTTAGTCATAGACTTAGAATAATTTAATTGTAATATTTTAATTTTAATAAATAAGTTAAACATTTTGGTTTTTTTTAAATCCTCCAGCTGCAGCTATCGTAATTGGCGCAGTCGGTAGGATTCTCGAGTCAGTGCCGCGCTTTCGATAATCGTTATCCAGCATCCGCGAGCGGTTGCTCCCAGCGTCGGTACTGGTTGAGCTTTCAAGCCATCATCGAGAAGTCCGAACCACGAAGTCTGCAACAGGAGGAGGATCCAGCCTTCGATCCAGAGAAAAGCCAATAATGAAAGTACTGTAAGTCCACACTTGAATTGTTCTTGTGTTGCTTTGCTTTTCCTAGTGTTAATTTTCCTTTTCCAAGATTTTTCATCCTAAGAATCGTGGGTCTAGCGAGTCTGCACAAAATCGGCAGTCTCGCAGAAAAGCATTAGATTTAGGTAGATCTGATTTAGAAAGTATAAGCGAATCTTTTGAGATGGCTCACGAACCAGATACCATTTTCAAGGCCTTGCGTCCGGTACCTGAGTTCGACGGCAATCCTAATATTTTAACTAGATTTATTAAGATATGCGATCAGATAGTTAACACATATTTGAGTAACTTGCCAGGAAGTGAACTAAGTAATTTATGTCTTTTAAATGGAATTTTAAATAAAATAACTGGGTCCGCCGCTCGAACAATCAACTCAAATGGCATCCCAGATAATTGGTTAGGAATTAGAAATGCTCTCGTTAATAATTTCTCAGATCAGCGAGATGAGACCGCACTTTATAATGATCTCTCGTTGGTAACGCAAGGGAATAGCACCCCGCAAGAGTTTTACGACCATTGTCAAACGTTGTTCAGCACAATTATGACTTACGTTACCCTTCATGAAACTATAGCCACTACAATAGAAGCCAAACGTACACTATATAAAAAACTCACTATGCAAGCATTCGTACGTGGTCTTAAAGAGCCTTTAGGGTCCCGTATTAGATGCATGAGGCCAGAAACAATTGAAAAGGCCTTAGAGTACGTTCAAGAGGAGTTAAACATAATTTATCTCCAGCAACGAAACGACAATGTTCCTAAAACCCATAGTTCTAAGCCTTTTAATATGCCGTCACCTGTTAACACGTCAATGCCTAAGCCAATGCAACCAATAGCTTCCACTATGCCTATCTGGTCCAATATCCCCATGCAGCGCCTGCCACCTCATTCTTATCCTGTGCAGCGCCCTCATTCACAACCTTTTAAATTCAATCCACCATTGGGTCAATATCAGCACCCTATGAGACAACCGGGTATGCCGACCCGCACGCAACAGATGTTCCGTGCCCCACCTCCTAATTATCACCCTCAGAGTAATGTGTTCCGCTTGAACAGGAACCAGCCTCCTATTCAGCCAACCCATAAACCCATGAGCGGAGTTCAACACTTCGTCTCCAAACCATTGCCTCCTACTATTAGTGGTCATGATTGGCGTAGGCATGGCAATCCGCCACCATCGAATTATTTTAAAACCCGTGAGATGAATATTAATGAATGTATTGACGATTATTACTCTAACGATTATTACTGCGAACCCGATTTTTACACTACAGCCGACTATACAGACTATGAGACCGCTCCATCTTACTGTGACTCATATTACACCGACGATAACGCAGTGCAATACGAGACATACACCGACGAGCCGCCGCCGCGCGATGAATCGCACGCGTCCAGTAGCGCAGAGACCACCCAGGATTTTCAGATAGTACCGCGATACAAAAAGTTAAAATAGAATTAAATCTACAAACTCAACGTCAGTTGCCATACGTACAGATTAGTAACCCGCCGCTTAAACTCCTCATAGACACCGGCGCGAATCAATCGTTCATAAGTCCAGAATCGGTACAAAATTATTACCATAACTATCCTATTAATTACGATCCCTTCGAAGTGACTAATGTGCACGCGACTACGCGGAACGATCACTCTATCACATTACCGTGTTTCTCAGAATTCGGCGACAGTGAGAACATAAAACTATTCATTTATCGTTTTCATAATTACTTTGATGGTTTAATAGGTTTAGATTTGCTAACTAAATGGGAAGCAAATATAAACTTGAAGGATCAAATATTAAAAACTAAATTTGCCGAAAATCCTATCCAGATGTATAACTCTCATAATGTAAATTTGTACGAGAATATAATACCGGCACAGAGTTATAAAATGGTACGAATTCCCATCAACGCCCCGGATGGCGATGTACTGGTGGAAGAGCAGGTTTTCTGCAACTGTACCATTCACGAATGTATCACCACCGTTAAGAACAACCGCGCAATAGTAGAAGTAGAGAACCCTAGTTCAAATGATATTATTTTTTCATTAGATCGCCCCGCGTTAGGCGAAGTATTTAACATCGAATGCGTGCCCACCGAGAGCTATAGCGAGCGCGCCCGTGACGTATTATCGCGCATCCGCACCGATCATATGAACGCGGAAGAAAAGGCGAATATAGAAGCTTTATGTTCACGGTACGCTGATGTCTTTTACGTTGAGGGCGAAACGTTAACTTTCACGAACAAAATTAAACACAGCATAAAAACGACGGACGAAGTCCCCGTCTATACAAAGACTTATCGCTATCCATTTATACACAGACAAGAAGTTAGGGAGCAAATAGACAAGATGTTAGAACAGGGTATTATACGACCTTCGTCATCAGCCTGGAGCTCACCTATCTGGGTAGTTCCTAAGAAAATAGACGCCTCCGGTAAGCAAAAGTGGCGCATCGTCATTGATTACCGAAAGTTAAACGAAAAGACAATAGACGATAAATATCCTATTCCCAACATCACAGATGTTCTGGATAAGCTAGGAAGGTGCCAATACTTCACGACTTTAGATTTAACTTCTGGATTTTACCAAGTACAGCTGGATCCAGCTGATATTCACAAAACAGCGTTCAATGTAGAGCACGGGCACTTCGAATTTCTTCGCATGCCTATGGGACTAAAGAACAGTCCATCTACCTTCCAGCGGGTCATGGATAACGTCCTCAGAGGACTACAGAACGAGATCTGTCTGGTGTACCTCGACGACATAATTACGTTCGGAAGCAGTCTCCAGGAGGCCACAAATAACCTGGAAAAAGTCCTACAAAGATTAAGAGAATCCAATTTCAAAGTTCAGTTAGATAAATCCGAATTTTTCAAATTAGAAACATCTTTCCTTGGCCATGTTATCACACGAGAGGGTATCAAACCCAATCCTGATAAAATTTCAGCTATTTCAAAATACCCTATCCCAAAAACTAGTAAAGAAATCAAACAATTTCTAGGATTACTCGGTTACTATAGGAAATTCATCCCAGACTTTGCCCGCATAACTAAACCTCTTACAGCTTGCCTGAAAAAGGGTAGAAAAATAACTTTTGACTCTGACTACGTTAACAGTTTTGAGAAATGTAAGACCTTATTAATAAATGACCCTATTTTACAATATCCCGACTTCAGTCGCGACTTTATACTTACAACAGACGCTTCGAACTTTGCTATCGGAGCCATACTATCCCAAGGCCCCGTAGGATCTGACAAACCAGTGTCTTACGCATCTCGCACACTCAATGATAGCGAACTTAACTATAGTACCATCGAAAAAGAACTCCTTGCTATAGTATGGGCCACGAAGTATTTTAGACCGTATCTTTTTGGGCGTAAATTTAAAATCATGACTGACCACAAACCTTTGCAATGGATGATGAGTTTAAAAGAACCGAACTCTCGCTTGACGAGATGGCGTTTAAAGTTGAGTGAATTTGATTTCACAGTCTTGTATAAAAAAGGCAAAAATAACACTAACGCTGATGCCTTATCCCGGATCGAGATTCACAACGAGGAGATTAGTTCCCTTGATGGTAATCCGACAGAAAGACCACCATCACTTGCAAACTCATCAACCGCCACCGCCCACACCAGTAACGAACATCCCATCCTCGAAGTTCCAATCACCGACGAACCCCTTAACCGATTTCACCGACAGTTACATATGACGATAGTAGGTGACGTAAAACGACGACCTGTGATGACAAAGCCTTTCGACACACACACACGCATCGCTATACAATTATCCGAATCGAAATTAGAGGAAGACTTAGTTAACGCTATTAAAGAATATGTCCATCCAAAAGTAAAGACCGCATTATTAATATACCCACCTCTCGCAATGTACTCTATCATACCAATCATCCAGGAGAAATTCAAAAGCTCATCCATGAATCTTGTTTTAGCTAAAAACGAATTAGATAATGTCAAAGATTACCTCAGACAACAAGAAATAATCCAGCACTATCATGATGGAAAAACCAATCATAGAGGTGTCACAGAATGTTACCTGTCATTGTCTAGGCGATATTACTGGCCTAAGATGAAGGAACAAATAGCTAAATTTATTGCCGAATGCACCATATGTGGCCAAGGCAAATATGATAGGAATCCGATCAAACAGAAATTTAACATAGTACCACCTGCAACGAAACCTTTTCAAACTATACATTTAGATCTTTTTACAGCTCAGAACGAAAAATACTTAACTTTTATTGATGTATTTTCTAAATACGGTCAGGCCTATCATTTACGTGATGGCACCGCTGTTAGTATATTACAAGCACTATTAAAGTTTTGTACGCATCACGGTCTTCCATTAACTATAGTTACGGATAACGGTACAGAGTTTACAAACCAATTGTTTTCCGAATTTATAAGACTACACAAAATTACTCACCACAAAACTCTTGCACATTCACCAAACGATAATGGAAACATAGAACGTTTCCATTCCACTCTGCTAGAACATCTTCGCCTCCTCAAAATTCAACAAAAAGACGAGCCTATCGTTCATCTCATGCCTTACGCAGTGATCGCGTACAATAGCTCGGTACATAGCTTCACTAAGTGCCGACCGTTTGACTTAATAACAGGACACTATGATCCACGCGACCCCGTAGACATAGACCCCACTTCTCAATTACTACAACAGTATTCACAAACCCATCGTCAGCAGATGCAGATAGTATACGATATCATTAATGAATCTTCTTTACCTAATCGAACAGCTCTTATACAAAACCGAAACAAAACCCGCGAAGACGAAATAGAGTATACCCCAGAACAGCAAGTTTTCGTTAAGAACCCATTTGCAAGTAGGCAAAAAACCGCACCGCGATACACGCAAGATAAAGTTTTAGCCGATCTGCCAATACATATCTATACATCTAAAAAACGCGGACCAGTCGCTAAGTCTCGTCTTAAACGAATACCTAAGGCTGGTAAATTGTTACAGAATCCTGTTGATGCTGACCCAGATGACACTCACAAAGGAGATAAGACTTGAGAGCCTTGACCATGGACCAGGACTACTACCTTTCAATTTAGGGTCAATGAGACTTATTACTCATTATCATACGTTTTTACAACCTATCCAATTAGATGACATTGAAAACCAAATCACTTTATTACGAGATCAGATAACTACTTACGAGGCAGTACTTCCTAACAATACCTATTCATTATACGAGCTTCAAATTACTTACCTTAATGAAAAATTAGAATCTGCGATGACACAACTAAAAAGCTTAGAACCTAGCCGACCCAAAAGGGGACTTATAGATGGTCTAGGGTCTGTAATTAAAAGTATAACCGGCAATTTAGATCACACGGATGCCGTTCGTTATAACAAAGCCTTAAGTAACTTATATACTAGTGAAAATAAATTATTATCAGAGTTCAATAATCACATAACTATAAATAAAGAATGGACGACTAAATCGTTATCCATTATTTCAAAAATAGTAGATAATCAGAACCGTATTAACACAACAATGCAAACTATTTTGGATAAGGAAGCCCATAGAGATCATAATTTAATTAAATTCGCCAAATTCGCTCAGTTACTCTCTATTATCAGCGAAAACGTAGTGGACTTATTAAATGAGTTAGTTAAAGTTGAAAATAACTTAGCATTTATACACGCTTCGACTACTCAGCGCAGTATGTTAAGTACAGATGTACTGAATAATATGTTAGCTAGATTAAGAGACATTTATGATAAGAAATATTTGTTAGATTTAGAGCCACGAGTATACTATAATGTAATTAAACCTGGCTCATATTTTATAGATAAGAAGTTAGTTATAATATTTAAGTTTCCTATAGTATCAGCGGACCTATACGATTTCTATAAACTTTCCATTGTCCCCAATAAGTTCCATCAATCATTTATCCCATCTTATCCATTCATAGCAACCAATGATGATTCATATGTGTACATGGAGGCTGAATGCCCGAAGTTTAACACAGGCTACCTCTGCGATGAGTCGCATTACCACCACATACGTACCCAAGATGACTGCGTGCACCACCTCATCCTAAAACAGACCATGGAGAAGACCTGCAACTTCACAACCATTAACCTGAAGAAAGAAGCTATGGAGAAGATAGATGACCAGCACTATACAATCTCATTTCCTCATTCAACCAGAACGAGACTCACCTGCGATCGCGAAGACTACGTCGAACTAGAAGGAAGTTATCTCGTCACCGTGCCCCTCAACTGTATCTTACGAACAGCCCAGTTTACCATCAGCAATATCAACGGGGAGATAAAAAGACAACCTCTCAAGATCATGATGATCCCAGATATCAAGATGCCAGCCATCGAGACGACGCAACTAAGACTCGAATCTGTCGATTTGAAAAATCTACACAGCATCCACAATAAGATATTGATGCAGCAGCCTCTCACTACACATAATAACTCAGCCGAGATTTTATACCACACCACGGGACCTTTCTACGGGATTCTCATAATTGCTACAGTACTACTTAGCATTTTCATCCTACGACGTTACAAATTATATCGCAAATCACTTCAAGAAGAACCTGTAACAGAAACCATAGATGAACCCAGATACGCCGAGATTGCAAGAGATAATCAACGCCCAATCCCAGCAACATTTTCGCTAAACGTCCTCAAATAGTTGCTGAGCTACGGGGGGAGATGTTACACATCCGGCCTACATGAAGATAGCTGACGCAGTTCCGATATTTCAATTACCAACATATGATGTCGAAATCGAAAGAACCTTTGATCTGCAAGCTCAGCGCCTCGTGTAACCCACTTACAGCGGCCACCGCGTGATTTAGGAAACGGACTACCACTTAGAACTCGGTACTCGCATCGACCGAACTTAGTCATAGACTTAGAATAATTTAATTGTAATATTTTAATTTTAATAAATAAGTTAAACATTTTGGTTTTTTTTTAAATCCTCCAGCTGCAGCTATCGTAATTCGCTTTTAACCAAGTGCGACAACAACAAAATGTCCTTATTTCTGTAAAAGGAAACTGACATAAAAGGGCGCGCCTGTGCATTGATAATGAAGGTAAACATTTTTAACAATTATTAAAATCCGTGTAGGTAGATGTTGTGTAGATTTTAGGACAATACAAAAGTAATGCACACACTAAATAGCTCTTTAAATACGCCAAGATTCGTTTCAATTGTAGGTTAGTAGCTACCTAGTTATGAAAACGTGATATTTTCGACAAATAAGTAGATACCTAATAACTAAAACGTAACGTAACGTGTTGCAAAACGTAACGTGTCTTTCCTAAGCAAGAAAAAGTATTAAGGGAGAGTTAGATTACAAAATGAAAGTGTTTTGACTAATTTGATTATTATTACGCTTACGCGCGGAAGCGCCCTTTTGGGGAACTCAGCTGAGTGGGCGTTGTCAGTGCACTCTCAACCTTATTCCGATTCTATGTTAATTTGTTTTTCTTTGAGAAAGGTAGTAAGGTAGTTAGGCAGTAACCTGCGATAGTGAAACAAGATGTCGTGCGTATTTCATTGACATGTTGCGTGCCAATAGTTTCATTGAGTAAAAAGACGGATGTCCACACATTTTTTGTCAATTTCAGTAAAAAACAAAGCGTAATAACTCAGTCAATTTTAATCGAAAAAAAAATCGGTTTGCACTTTTACAATTAAGACCTTTGTCTACATAAGTGATTAAATTTTTTATGGTAAATAAAAAATAACGGTGTATATACCTAAGATAAATTTGAAATCAAAACTCGAAGTATAGGTATAATAAATAATTATCACAGGATCACAGCAATGTATGTGATGTTGTCCAATATATTTATTGTTTTATTGTTGGTGCCATTTTTAAGTTCGCAACTGTGGGGCCATTCAAGTATTACGTAAGCACAATGGGGGGGGGTGGGGGGTCTTTGTTTTGCTTATTTTGGATGACATGGGGGGTAGGGGAGTCTAGATGATGATTACGTCATCGATAGTTATTTACTTTTTTACACAAATTGCAACTCTCACATTGTCTATGCTTGAAAACGATACTCATTTTTTAAAATTCCCGCAAATAATGCATACGTTTAGGCACTCGCTTTAGAACCGATTAGGGGAATTACCGCGCGCTATTCACTTGTCTGAAATTTCTCCGTTAGTGTATTGTTTTGTTTGGATACTATAGCGAGTAGACGTATTGTAAACATAGCAAAGCAAGTTAAAATTTGTGTTACCATTGATTCCATTAGCCAACGTTTAAATAAGATGTCGTTTCAAATAGACAAATCCAAGTTATACCAAAAATTGTTTCAAAGTTTTAAAAAATCTCATGCAAGTACGAAAGTACAAAATGTACAAAAGTTAGTTAACGAAGTGTGGCGAAATTATAAATTACAAGCAAAGTCCGACAAGGTACTAGATATATATAGATATAATTTAAAAAAATACATTTATAATTGAAAAATGTTTACGTAAGCATGGGAGGAGGGGGTAAGAGCTTTGCTTACTTTTGCTGACAAGGGGGATGGGGGGGTAAATGATTGTAATAAATCTGCTTACGTAATATTTGAACGGCCCCTGTGCATTTACAAATGAAATAACGAAGTATACTCGTACGTGTTGTATTTACTTACATCCAAAACTGTCTCGACGAGTTCGTATTGTCGCGTAGACGGCTCGCTACTCGTTCAATTGGCTACTTGACAGTTTTTAAAAAAGTAATGTAAAATGTGCGCCCGTTCATTTTATATCCCAAGCAATTCGATTTATCTGGAAAAAATGTAAATAACCAGAGAAAAATAAGATTTTGTGTAACACATTTAAAAAGCGCGCGAAAACGCCAAGTCTCGTTACTGTTGCAATTATGACGTCAACGTCCTAGACAACGAACCGATACGCATAGGAACGACTTAATTTAGATAAACGGAAAATGTTTCAATAAATTCTTAATACGATTAGAGACACAATAATTCAATTTAATCGGTAAATTAATCATTGTTTCGCCACATTAAAATAAATAATTTTCGCCGACAGCTGTCATTTCCGAATTGCAATGGTGGTTTCCGTTTCGGTTCTTTTGTTCCACAGATAAAAAAAGTAAAATTTATTTTGCAAAAATAAAATACTAACTATGCTTTTAATTAAAAAATTTAAATGTAAAATGATTACTTAACTAATAAGCTAACGTATCTAACACTTTTCATATTTTATTGTTAACACTGTCAAGTAGCCAATTGCGATGTCCGGACCTAGAGGAAATAGACTCAGTGACTGGCTCTAGATTTGGTGAACATTTATATGACTGGCCTTTGGTGTCGACAATAGTGTTTTAATAGAGTATGATTCAGTGGAGAGTGAAGAAGGAATAGCAAGGTCGATCTGATCTATTGGTTTTTAATTACTATTTAGTTTATTTTAAACGTAGCTATCAGTTTAGTTATTTAATGCTCAGTTACAATATTTTACGATTCGTTATGTGTCAAATATGACTATCCGTTTTCCTACAACCGACTTCGAGTCTTTAATTCTAATTTCAAATTTACAGTCCATACCAGCTGTCATCAGTCGTCCGGCAGTCGTTTTTAGCTTACGCCTCGTATAATTTATTACTAGCCGTAACTAAAACTGATCGTTTTTCAAATATAGGAACCTGGCATAAGAGCACAAATATGTGTGAATACCTAGTACCTAAAATGTATTTTTTTTGGTGTGGAAGAAAATAAAGTTTGTTCTAGTTATTTTCGAACCGGCTGTAGCTTCAATTTTGGTTTATATTCATTTTGACGATGCATAAGTGTTACTTGTAACCAACATGAATAAATTAATTGATTATTATGATTATTATACCGGCAAAAAACTCCACAGTTTTTTTTACAAATAAAAGCTGGGCTTAGAACTAATTATGATGACCTTCGTAGCCGAGAGGCGAACGGTCTGGACTTTGGCGTCGCGGCATCTCTAAAATCCCGGGTTGATTCCCGGTCGGGTCAATATGGGAAACTAACTTTTCTATACTGTGTCGGGTCTGGGTACTGTGTTACTAGCTACCACAGAATCAATGTATGTGATGTGGTTCAATATTTATTTATTTAATTATTAATTTTGCGCCCACTCTCGCAGAGGGTAGTTTGCCAATTACGCCACTCGGAAGCAGGCGCTCACTGTTCGGCTAATGGGGACGCGGCTTTACTGGTTCGCTGCTCCTCGTAGTTTGCCAAATACGCCAATCAGAGCCAGCCGCTCACTGTTCGGCTAATAGGGACGCGGCTTTACTCGGTCAACTGTGCCCGTGGCGACCAATCACGTACCTCATACGGAACGTGCCTCACGGACGAGGAGGAAATAGACTCCATGACTGCTTCAAGGCGTGATTCGAGGAGTGACTTTTGGAATGTCATCAGCTCTGGCGGTAAGAACGGCGAGGACTGATTGATAAAGTCAAAGTCAAAGTCAATATTTTTTATTAATGTAGATTACATTAGTAATACTTATGAATCGTCTCTTTACAATTCAAATGAAGCTACCTCCGGTTCGGAACCTATAACTACCGAGAAGATACCGTCAAGAAACTCAGTAGTTTTTTACAAATAAAAAGCTAAACTTATTACTAATTTTGCACCAAGACATACAGTTAGTTTGTCAGTTGTAAAAAAACAAAAAAAAGTATAGGTATAATGAAGTAAATAAAATAAAAAACATTACATTAAAATAACTGTGTGTGATATTCAAATACATCATTTTTATACATCGCAGCCAAATAACAATCGCTTCGGTCCTGATGTGTTCCTGCGTGTGAGTAAGGTTTACAGAGCTCTTGGGGGTGCTACATTAGTAGCTGGGGTAAAGGCGACAAGTCCAGTTACAGCTTTATTATGCTGTACTTGTCGCCTTTAAGCCTAGCTTGACATCAGGTGGGATGAGGTCAATCTTGAAGAAAAATAATAAAAAAAAAAGTTATGTGGCCAAAACTTTCCAAATATTTAACAAGCTCAGTAAAATATGTCTTTGCTCAGCATTTTCCTAGATTTAGCCATATATTCTGATTGCAGCCGCCATCGCGGGCGACTCGGCAAGACGCACGGCTCGGTCGATGACATTTACTAATATTTATAGCGTTGAGAGCTTGTTTTATTGCCGCTACCGAATTTTCTAACTACACAATGTTGCAATGTGACGTGTACAAGCGTAAATGACAGTGAGTTGGTAAATAAGTGGAAACAGTGAAACAAAGTGTATGGCGAGGAGTCTGGTCAAGTGAAATGTGTGGGATTCGAACCCACGACCTTCACGTATCGCGCGTTGTGCGATCTTAGCTAACCGTTAGTTATTGTCGCCGACAAATTTTCTGTTCGATTTTATTATTTTTATTGTACTTTACGCCGTACTAGCAAATTTTAAATATTAGAAACAGATAAACCGGAGGCTAACGGTTGATACAGTAGAAAAATTTCATCGCCTACGATAACTTGCGGTTAGCTCAGGTGGTAAGAGCAGCACGCGCGATACGCGAAGGTCGTGGGTTCGATTCCCGCACCGCAAGGGGAGATAAAAATTTTCTGTTATAATTACGTGATAATAATATAATAGGGTCGCGGGCTGGGTTTAGTCCGATAGCTAGTTATTAACAATATATGAAACACGTATGTTTTAATTGGCCAAATTTAATAGATAATACTGAGCTATGGCTATACTAATTTGCGGGCTTGGGGCTCGTTTCGTTGATGCATAAAAATGTAATCACTTATGACGTCACGCGACTATTCAATTAAATATGTTGCCGATATTTTTTACAAGCTTTTTGATTAGGTATAAATGAAAAAATAGGTCTCTTAATTTTAAAAATGTAACAGCTTGATGTTATATATCCCAAAGCGTAGCTAGATAGATAGAAAGATATACTTTATTGCACAAAAACTCTACAGAAATAGGTTTTACAGATTAATTATAGTACAATTTAGGCGGTCTTATCGCTAGGAACCGACCTCTTCAAGACAACCTTAAAGTAGAGGAAATAGTAGATGGCGAGAAATGGGCTCGTGCAACATAATAGAGTTTTTATTTTTAAATACCTCGATAAATGGAAATAAACAACACAAAAATATTTTTTCAATTTGAACCAGTTGTTCCTGAGATTAGCTCTTCATAAAACAAACTCTTCAGCTTTATGATATCAGTACAGATTTACATAATTATACTATTTCTGAGATCTTGTATGGAAACACTTGTTGGGTATCAGTACAGATTTACATAATTATACTATTTCTGAGATCTTGTATGAAAACACTTGTTGGGTAGTATGATTTTGTTGAATATCCAAGTTGGTACACAGTTGCTTCACTTCTCATTGCACTGTGGTTTGTGTAGGTAGAAAATAATGTGCGTATTTCGAGATTAATGGGTGTTGAAGAGCATTATGGAATATTTATAGCGCACTCCATAAATTTCTAAGAAATTAGTAATTTACTTTCGTAGTGCGCTGTCTTACAACTTTATAATAAACATGTAGAGTGGATAGTCGACTGAGATTATTAATATTATTATTTTTTAATCAGAAAGAAAGAAGAAAGAAAAAACATTCATTGACCACTTGACAGCACAACACGACAAATAAAATAAAAACAAAAAACAAAAAGAAGTACAGGAAAAAGTAAAACAGAAACAATCATGAAGATAAATTATGGACTATCCCGCGTTTAAAAACAACGCAGTGATTCCGCCAATGTCAAGTGTTTAAGAGAGATTATTTTAAATACCTGATGAAATGAGATGTGACGTGTACAAATGTAAATGACAGTGAGTTAGTAACTAAGTGGAAATTGTGAAACGGAGTCGATGATGAAAAGTTGGTTCCAAATTAAAAGTCTCAGATACAAACCCACGACCTTCGCGTATCATGCTTTCTGAGCTTCCAACTGAGCTAACCGCAAGTTATTGTAGGCGACGAATGTCTCTATTTTATTTGACCTGCTGAGCTAACCGCTAGTTATTGTACGCAAAGATTAATGCCCTGTTCCAATATTTTACGATTCGTTATTTTTTCAATAATGAATATTCGTTTTTCTCCAACCAACTACGAGTCGTTCAGTGGCGTAACTACAGGGTGGCAAGTCGGCAAAACAGCCAGAAGGGGCCCCAGGTAAGAGGAGAATCCCAATTACCAAGAATAATTTTAACATCAAACTTTCCTAAAGTATGCACTACATTTCTGGTATTTCCAAACAAGTATTAGACATTATTCTTTCTTTGAGAAGGAGGAGGGGGGGGGGGGGGGGGGTTGGTCGATGGATTGATGAATTTGCCACGGGCCCCGAATGGTATAGTTACGCCACTGGAGTCGTTAATACCATTTCATAATTTACTTTCCATACCAGCTGTCATCAGTCGCCTGTCGGTCGTTTTTAGCTTACGCCTCGTATAATTTACTACTATCCGTAAATAGAACGGATCTTTTTTCAAATATTGGAACTGGGCATAAACAATTATTTGAAGTAACGACGCGTTATGTAAAAGAATACGTGACAGAACAACCGTTAGTTTTAAAGCTCGACTGTTCCTTTAGCATAAAAAGTGTATTATGATAATATATTCTGATCTTAAACGTGATTAATCCAATGTCATTGTGGATTTTACACGCCGCTTCTCGGGTAATGATCTTTGAAATTGAACTTCAGATGTGATTTATATTTATATAACGACCGTGGTCACGGTTATCAAGAACGAAACTGGGAGAATGAATGTGATCAATTAAATGAATGTTTCTGTGTGTTTGTTTTGTATTCAAAACTCGGCGGTAACTGAATTGTAATAGGAAATATTTTGACTTGACAAATGCATGTGACAAAGCAAACTGTGTGTCTTGGTGCAAAATTGGTACCTAACTATGGGGTTCTTGCATTTATCCTTGCCAACCGAGCCTATTTACGTAGCCGAGACGACCTCCGTAGCCGAGAGACGAGCGGGCCTGACATTGGCGAGCGCCATCTCTGAGGCCCCGGGTTCGATCCCCGGTCGGGGCAATATGGGAAACGAACTTTTCTATACTGTCTCGGGTCTGGGTGTTGTGGTACCGTCGCTGTTTCTGATTTCGGTTACACAAGTGCTTTAGCTACTTATCATAGAATCAGAGCAATGTATGTGATGTTGTCCAATATCTAATTATTTATTATTTATTTGGTGTTTTTAATATGATTTGATTTGATTAAGTACTAAATGGGATGTATTTTTGATATGTATTCTTTTTTAGGGGCATAAATTTGTTATTCGTCGTCTGTTCCCTCATATTTCCTTTTTGGGAGTGGATCCCCTGTCCTGTTCTACGTACTCAATCTATTGTCACTCGCCCTCAATTTGAAGCAACTCCTTTAGCCAGGTGGTTTCTAGAAAGTCTAGTAACTTTCTGGATTTCAAAACTTTTCGTTCTTCCGATTTGGCTGTGTGCCTTATCTTCTGCTCAGAATGTTCACTCTTTCTTTAGAAAGACGACCACTTATACAATCGAGGGATTCCCCGGAAACCGTAGGGTTTCCAATTTTACGTAATACTTTAACGCTCCCTTAATTTTTTTCCTCTATACATTTTTATGTGTCAAAATAACGGAAGTTAACTTTAC
The DNA here is from genome assembly GCA_037074685.1 of Glyphodes pyloalis. NCBI lineage: Eukaryota > Metazoa > Arthropoda > Insecta > Lepidoptera > Crambidae > Glyphodes > Glyphodes pyloalis. Next base: position 10,079,063 of record JAYKKO010000020.1, on the reverse strand, counting down.
ACATATGGCAGAAACTCTCTCTGGTACATCTTGTGAGTGTCAAGCTACTTTCAACCCCCGAAAAATAAAACGTACCCCGAGGACTCGCGATAAAGAACGCTTTTATATGACGTGTCGGAATCGAGCCCCCGGTGCGGAAATGCAAAAGTGGGTTTGTTTGTCCTCGTTTCGCCTCGAAACAAAACGACATATCGACGCCATTTTTTGTACTTACCCCTAGCACACTAAGCGTTGTCAGAATGGATTCGGTGTAAAAGGGTCATGTTAGGTATGTTGTGTATATATATTTTTTAAATTTAATGGATGAAGGGATTGTCATGGTAATTTAGGAGTAATGTTGTCAGTGAAATTCCATCAAGAATGTAGAATCGTTAAGTCTACAGAAACGATTTTTTTTGTACTTCAAGATTGACCTCATCCCACCTGATGTTAAGTGGTAATGAGGTCCTAGCTTAATTAAGGGTGACATGTACAGCATAATAAATCTGTTACTGGACTTGTCGCCCTTACCTTGAAGGCTTGACCCCTGCTACTAATGTAGCACCTCCTAATAGCTCCGGAAACCTTGCTCACAAGCAGGAACACGACAACACAGAAGTGATTGTTATTTGGCTGCGGTCTTCTGTAAGGTGGAGGCATTTCACCAGTCGGGCTGCTCCAGTTCGACCGATAAATCGCTATGCCCGCTAACCTCTCTCAATTTGCGGAATGAGGCTTATCAAAGCTGCCAGATATCCCATACAATACCTCAGTGATATTGCCCTACTGGCATTTGGAGTAAGGCCCGTTTTATCTCATTCCTAGGATGAGGCCTGTGCCCATTAGTGGAACCTGCCTGAATCCTTTTAATTAATGGCAACGTTATGTTGTGTATGATTTTAGACGTTTGTTGCGCTTTCATAAATCAAATCAAAGATTACATACTGTAAAAACATATAGAACATTAAAAATCTACCTTTAGGTTGTCTGAAAGAGATGGCTTCCTAGCGATGACACCGCTTAAATTGTACTATTAATCTGTAAAACAAATTTCTGTAAAGTTTTTGTGCAGTGACGTATATCTATCTATCTATCTATCGACGTATATTAGTGTTTCTTGCGGCTTGCTGCGCGTACCATGAGTCCAAAGACCAATTATATTATTGCTTTCACGTATCTGATTAATACGTTCGATTATATCCACAATGGTATTCGATCTAAGAGAGATGTAATTAATCTTTTAATGTTAACGCCCTCTAGTCTCTAAAGAAAATGATGAATGTGATATACAGTCACGTGCACTTACATGTATACAAGTTCATTCTAAAGCGAGCCTTATGTTAACGTCGTGAGAGCTCAAGTGTTTACATTTTATTGCACGTGACAGAGAAATCAGCTTGTTATTAATTCTTGTCATGATGGTACTGACGTTTGCGTGTTAGTCATTTAATTGTGAATTGTCGAAATGGATTTTTTGATTCCTTACTTAATTATTTAATTCGCTTGTATGGAGGAATTAATTTCAATTACTTGTAGTTACGTTAAGTAGAAAAAGCTATTTTCTAATTTATACTTTATGACTGTAACTTATTGGTTTTTAACATATTGATGTCAAAGTGATTTATATGATTTTTCTCCGATAAATTTAGCCTCACCCCAATTCATGGCCTCAGATTACTATTAAAATGAATAACATCGTTCATTTTTCAGTCACATTACACTTATTCCACACCTTAATCCAACACGATCTTATTAGAGAGAAAAATAACTTGCCAAATTTACCCATCTCAAGAATCGAATGGAAACTAAATTATTCATCGAGTAACGAATGGTGTAATCGAACTGCCTATCCGAAACGAAATGATTGATGTACCGGACTGGACAAAAGTGGGGGTTGGGATCGATTTGTCTGTCTATTGTCGGAATAGGCACCTTTGGGGTGAGTTTATCCACCAACTGCACTTAATTGGGAAGAGGACTAAAATTTGTTTATCAGTCCGTGTGTTAGATTATATTATCCAAAAGCTTAGATATATATCTATATATCTAAGCTTTTGGCACTTTATTGCATAGAAACAATTACAGGATTAAATAAAATATTATATATACAGGCCTAGCATACGCAACTCGACTAAATTTTATCGCGCTCTTAACAAACGTCAAAATTGATTGAAGTCAATGCGTCAGCTGCTGATTGGCTGAAAATACGAGTGCGCTGTGCTATTAGCCAATCAACAGAATCGAAACTTTTGTCGTCTCATGCGATAAATTTGACATATTGCGTATGCTAGGCCTAATAGAATAGATAAAAGATGGAGGTCACGTTGACGACGAATAGGAAGGCAGTTAAGCTGAGACCGAAAATTGGAGACATGGTCATACTTGCGTAAGCTACCTAATAAACCTACCTTACTTACCTAGAACACCTAAAATTAAAAATAAACGCCGACACATTCAGTCAATCAAGTAGTTTTATTCATATAGATAACATCGGTGACACTTATGAATCGTCTCTATACAAATCAAATGAAGCTACCTCCAGTTTGGAACCTATAACTACTGAGAAATAGAGAAGAAGTTCGAAAATCGATCCGTTCTACTTACTTATAGTAATATAATAAATTATACGAGCCGTAAGCTAAAAACGACCGACGGACGACTGATGACAGCTGGTATGAATGAAAATAAAGAAATTAGAATTAACGACTCGTAGTCGGGTGGGGAAATCCGGATTGTCATTTTTGACTCATTACGAATCGTATAATATTGGAACCGGGGATTAAAGAACTTTTTTACCTTTTACATATTGATATTTCTTTAGTTTCCTTAATGTGTGTGATTGGTAATATCCGTTTCTCATTATCTGCTATTTCTTCTTCCTGAATGTTTTCTGCCTAATTTATGTCTCAATTTTCCTATAGTACCTAAATCTGCTTATCTAATGTCAAAATATTAGAATTGGATTTGAATACGGAAACTATATATTTTCTCTTTCTTAACCCAAACGATTAGACAGAGACAAGAAATATAGGCCTAGCATGCGCAATACGTGAAATTTCTCGCATGAGAAGACAAAAGTTTCGATACTGTTAATTGGCTAATAGCACACCGCACTCGTATTTTCAGCCAATCAGCAGCTGACGCACTGACTTCAATCGATTATGACGTTTTTAAGAGCGCGATTAAATGTAGGTATTGTTTCTGACTTTTGTGAATGAGCCCCCTATAAATGTTTTTTGCAATAAAGTTTATTTATCCAATTATGTTTTTTACTAATTTCTAATCATTTACTTTGTGATGCAAACCGAATTGAGCGAGTGTTAATACTCGCAAATGATCCTCATCAAAATCGAGCATAGCAAGAAATTTAATCGAGTAATCGAGTTGCCCATTCGATACGACATGACTGATGACCCATCCTGAGCATCGCAATGGGGTGTGGGCATCGATTTGTCTATCTGCTACGCGAATCTATCATCGTTTCATTTGCAGACGAACTGAAGATGAGGATACCCCAAAATTACAGAATGTATTTGCTAAATTGCTATTACATTCATCAAACCTTAGATTTATGATTTAGTAGTAGTTACAGTCTGATATGCAGTAGTACAGTCACCGTCAGGTATATCGGAGCAGACAAAGTGACCAAATACTTCTGAACAGTTAAAATGTCAAAAAGTTCTATACACCACAAGTTACCATTAATATCTGAACATTCATTCCTTCAATAATATCTGAGCAGATGCTAGTCAATAATTTCTATACACACAACTTACCAATAATATCTGAACACTCATCTATGCAGGTAAATGAGACACATACGTCATGTGACACATATTGACTTTATTTTGGTATCTGCTCAGATATTATTGAAGTAATGAATGTTCAGATATTAATGGTAACTTGTGGTGTATGGAACTTTTTGACATTTTAACTATTCAGAAGTATTTGGTTACTTTGTCTGCTCCGATATATCTGACGGCGACTGTACGTTTGAATATGCTATTGTAACATATCGTCTGAGAATACACTGTATGTCTTAGTGCTAAATTTGTTTTAAGTTCAGCTTTCTTTGGAATGTAAACTTCTGAGTTTCTTGCCGGTATCTTATCTGTAATTATAGGTTCCGATCCGCAAGTAGCTTCGTTTGGTGTATATGGACGACTAACTGTGCCCGCGACTTCGTTCGCGTTGATTGCAGGATTTCTATTTTCTTTTTCTTAAATAAAAGTAACCTACACTGACTGGAATTGTCGCGTTACGTCATAAGTGGGTACATTTATGACACTCCAGTGACTTAACGAGCCTCAACCGCGCTACTTTTATTAACTTTGGAGTTTTTCATTAATTTGGAAAATGGAAGAACTATTTCAGTAAATACTAATACCAATCTGGTGTATTTGACCCAGTCGTTACGGACTCCTTATGAGTCATACGTTATAAATATAAATAAATAAATATAAATAAATATTGGACAACATCACATACATTGCTCTGATTCTGTGGTAAGTAGCTAAAGCATTTGTGTTACAGAAATCAGAAACAAGGACGGTACCACAACACCCAGACCCGAGACAGTATAGAAAAGTTCGTTTCCCATATTGACCCGACCGGGGATCGAACTCGGAACCTCAGAGATGACGCGACGCCAAAATCCGGCACGCTTGCCTCTCGGCTACGGAGCTCGTCAAATATTATGGTTTTTATAATATTCTTTTAAAACTGTCATTTTGACTTCTTCTTCTTTTACCTTTCATTCGATCTGTATATTTATCCATTTACTTTTATTTTAAATATATTTTAATCACCCTATTCTGAGTTCCTTATCCCTCTCCCTTCCCTCCTTAACACCAGTATTACGTAAATTCTCCTGCTACATCTGCCGATGCGAGTTCGTTCCAGTCCAGTTGTCATATCGAGTTATTTATACCAATATTAAATATTCCCAGCAGCGTAACCAGGCAGCTGAAGAGTTTTCCTTCGCAATTCCACACTCGTTCTGCACGGACAGACAGGAGTCCCATATGGGATGCTAGTTCTAGATAGCAGGCAGCCTAGCTGAACGAAACGTGTATGGTGCGAGTGATGAACGTTTTGGCACAATGGTATTTCATTAAATCGATACTCTCTTTTCTTCTTTTTTTGAGAGCGAGGAAATACCTTTGCGTACTGTATCGCAGCATGTGGGGGACTCAAACTCAAACTCAAATATTTCTTTATTCAAGTAGGTTACATGTAACACTTTTGAATCGTCATTGAATACAATGCAAAGTGATTCTACTTCCGGTTCGGAACCTATATCTACCGAGAAGACACCGGTAAGAAACTCAGCAGATAAGTTACAGTAGCAGTATCTAACTTATTGCTATGTGTAGAACACTTTGGACCAAGTCATATAGTTTTATTTTGATGAGTGAGAAAAACATGAAGTATTATTTTATTTTAAGAGGTAAGCTGGAGCAGACCAGTGCCCAAAGGTGGACTCCCCCGCTTTGTAAAGCGTTGAAAACCTAGACGGCGCCTTGGGAAAACCCTTGATCTATAACTGCATACCGTACACTGACAACATGCTTAAAACCCCTTATGTTCTTGGGAAAAAAACAATTTGCGAACCGTACCCCCACTTATGAGAAGGCGACAGCGCGTGGGTGACTCCTTTTACCCTCAAAAAGACAAGAGGTTACCCATTAAAAGACCTCAATTGAACCTCATCGCCCTTAGGGTGCTGTGGTTTACAGCCGAAACTACCACACTACCGGTAAAGGCTATTCCCTGCTTCCAATTTTGCGGTCACCTAGATCAAGATGATGGACCGCAGTTTTCGAGGGCTGGTCTATTTCATTTTACGCAAATGTTAATACCGATGTTATACTAGTTCTGTTATGCGTATTATAAAATTGTAACGTGAATCGGGAATGAGATTTAATTTGATCTTGTTAATTTATACGTCGAAATCATATCACGCAGTAGCATAGTAGTCGATATTAGCTCTTGTGGGCACGACATAGGGACGATACTAAGTTTGAAGTTGTAGTTTTTTTATAGTGTCATGTCTTTGTGACTGTATTCTAAAGAATTGTTAATTTTTACCTCTTTGATGACAAAATAATACCCCATTAATAGCAACAAAACTCTTTTTACTAAAAATTGCTAGAACTGATTTGGATAACGTTATATGAACGAGTTTGAAGAAAAAGGAGATCCGATTCTATGAACATTAAAACTTCGCAACAATATATCAGTTGATGAGTTATGTTATTGAAAGTTCATGACTTGGGTCACAAAAGTATCTATTTGTCGGTTTTAGTGGCGCGAATCGGCGTAAGAATGGGATTTTCACGCGTGAATATTCGCTATTTTTGCTTATAAAAATATTCCCATTTCGTTGACTCCTTTGGTTCAGCTTTATGCCCATTCAACGTATACAGAAGGATATTATTATGCTGAAATGTAGTGTAGTTGTAATTAGAAAACATATGTTAAATGTGTGTTGCGGGGGAACTATCTTGCTACGAGTATGTTAAATGACAACCAGATTAAATTTCAGCAAAGTATCCGACCGTTTTCTGGTCGGTGCAAATAATTCCGCAATATTTCATCTCCCCTTTTGATAACTACATACTTCTAGAGTCAATCGGCAGAAGGCACTTACTGAAAGCTAAGAGGTTAATTGCAAGAAAAAAATATCGCCTAGGATAACTTGCGGTTAGCTCTGTTGGAATAGCAGCACGCGCGATACGTGAAGGTCGTGGGTTCGAATCCCACACCGCAAGTGACATATTTTTTTCTTACATTATGCGGAGTGAAGTACTATATTTTCGTTTAATGTATGTGCAACAAAGTGGAAAAAATATTCACCGGTATAAAAATCGCCGATCGAATACCGAAGGACCTGCTTTAAATAGTAGGTTCTGGAGGGTTTAGGTTTATTACCAGTAGCAGTAGAAGTATTAAAATAATAATCTTTTTTTGTACTACACGTATAAATGGTCTTTTTAGAGAAGAAATTTCCATAGTCAAAATACTGGTTTATCTATGTATGCATAATAAATATTATATATTCATAAGTCTATGTATAGAACGTAATAGATTTATCTTATTGTGTAAATATTATATGTTTATTGCAGCAGATAGATAGATATAGTATTCAGTATATCTGTCTGTCTATCTGCTAATAATTCAACATCGCCTGCCTTGGTTTTCGCTATTTTCACACGGTACCGTAGAAAGAGCAATTTGTCAGAACTTTTTCCGCGCACGATTAACGGGTTGCGGGAAAACTATAAAAATAGCATGGCTATAATGATGTTGGAGTAAACTGTTAATTTATGCGTTCCATTCATGCGTTCCATTCATTCAGCTTTGCGTTCTATTCATTCAGCTATCGTTCTTATTGTTTGTTTGGAAATAAATTTAACGACGCTCATTTTTTGTTTGGCATCCGGCTCGAAAGACCAATTTTTTTTGTTGATTTTTTTTTGAGAAAAATGCATGTTTGTTTAACCCGAAGTCGATTAGTGTTTAATATTGTGTAAACATTCGTAAAGTTTAGTAGATTTGTTATTCATTAATTAAATGAAACTGTCGGTTTGTATACAGAGGAGCAATCTATTAGGTACACTACCACAAAACGTTGAGCTTGACGACGTGTTCATATTATAAATAAAAATAGCCTATTATTTGATAAAGTTCAGAAAATTATCTTAAGATAATATTTCTTTGTTGAAAAGGAGCCCACAATATTTTTTTGTGTGTATTGTGGCTATTTTGTTAAAAATCCAAAAAGAAAATGCAACATTTGAATAAGCTGCCAAATCGCGACTTTTAGCAAAATGGCGGCTGGCGCTAAGAGACGTCACAATTGCGCGTAAACACCCTTAAACTACGTAAAAGATAGCTTGATAGTTAGTCATGTGGTACCGGAAGACGTCACCCGCACCTTGCTACACTGAAACGGAATGGTACGATCACCAGTTTGCTTACGCGGAATATACGTCATCATCGGATCACGGACGTTTTTAGTCACGTGACAATTGCAAAAAAAAAACATTTCTGGAGACGGATTTTGACTGAATATTTTTATCTCAAGTTCTTACAAAGCGCTCAAAAAAAATTAGATGTCTGTAAAGTCGGTTTACGAACGGTTTGACGTGACAACTCTGGGCCGATCATGCCTCTCTCTCGTTGGTGCCGCGCTCTTGCTTGCGGAATGTGACAATGAGCGTACAATGTATACAATGACGTCATCTTTTTCGTGCATGCAGCCCGTAGTATTGAGGGATTAGACGTTGTCACATCAAAAAGTAAAGTTAATACGGATTATATAAAAAAAAATACTTTCATTACAGTCAAGTAACCTATTCCAAAATTACAAATACCCAATTATTGTAACTGAATGTTTAATTGATCTGACTATTCATAACATCGCAATCAATTATTGTACAACTTTGTCGGCGGAGCGAATTAGCATTTTTAACAAATCTTGAATCAAAGAGCTCGAAAGTTCTGTGTTAGTAAAAAGATGTTTACGAATGGTTACAAGAGTATCCGGGCGTTTTGTGCAGAACAAAAGAAAGCAAGGTAAACTTCCGATGTATTTTTAAAGCTCTGTACTCACATATTCGAGAAATCTAATTTTTTTTATTACTGACACGTGAATGCTCTCCTTTTTTGTTGTAGTAAGCACAAATAACTCCTCGATAGCCTAGCGGGTTCAGGACCAGACCTTGACCTTGGGGTCGTGGGTACGATCCCTGGGTCGAGCAAAGTAGTGTGCTTTACTCTACCCTCTAAACGTATCGAATTTTTCCAACATTTCTCGGGTATGTGATCACCAATTCGTATTTGGCAAGGGTGATGATTAAGCCTGTCACATTCTTGTGACAATGGCTTTATTTCATTGAATGATTGATATATTGGTTGAATACCACAGTTGATTTTGTTTCCATAAGATACTCAATACTCAATATTTTTATTGCATCTTTAGTGTTTACCAAGGTGGTATGGTGTGGTTAAAATTAGATCACTAAAGACCCTGTAAGGGCACTGCAATGAGAGAGCGGACGCTTTAGCTAGTTTCTTTGGGATGAGATGTGTAATGCCTTTTTAATCAATTATGACTAGAAGCTGCCCGCGATTTCGTACGCGTGGATTTATACTTTTCTCGGAATAAATATGGCGTATGTCACTCTGGGTGAATGACCATATCCAGCTGAAATATTTTTTGCAATAGGTATAGTAGATTTTGAGTTTATTTATTGTAAACGTACACACATAAATACAAATGTTTCCTCTTTATTACATTAGTGTAGGCGTAATTTACATGAACAAAATAATTTTGAAATGCACTATAGGTACTTAAGTTTCATTATCCAAGTGTGCTCTGCTCTTTATAATCTCCGGTCGATCGATCGACTCAATCGATCAAGCTCAGTTCGGAAATAGACCACAATTACTGCGCCTGCTATTTTTGCGTCGCGACGAGAAACAGACGGTAAGAATGTGTGGTACAAGTCACGGGATCCACCTCTATTTAATGGCTTGAAATCGCTGAATTAAAGCAATCACATACATTGTCCTGATTCTGGGGTAAGTAGCTAGAGCACTTGTGTTACAGAAAGCAGAAACAACGACGGTACCATAAGACCAAGACCCGAGATAATATAGAAAAGTTAGTTTCCCATATTGACCCGACCGGGGATCGAACCGGGGACCTCAGAGATGACGCAAAAGTCCGGCTCGCTCGCCTCTCGGCTACGGAGGTCGTCAAACAACTCTAACTGATTGACTGATCAATCAATGCAGGGCGTAACCTAAATCAATTTTCCGACAGCATTATCATTTAAGCAATGAGGTCCCCGGGGGGTTTTAGTGGGTAGGGCTGCCCTTCTTAGGGCAGGAGAGTCCCACACACGCCGTCACCACCCTCGGGTGACGGTACGGTGCGCCAAGCATTTCCCCCTGACAAGAAAGGTCGTAAACTATACTTGAAATTTTCAATAAAGGTTCTTTTTATGGAGTAGAAGAGCATTAGGAAATAATTTTTGTAAATTAACTCCCTAATGGGGCTCGAAAATTAGTATGAAACTTTACTGTTTGAAATTTATCGAATGAAATTCAGTGAGAAAGTGTTTTATGGGAATACATGTAAAATAGTTTTTAGAAAACCATCCCTTAAGGGAGCAAAACGATGGTCTGAAGTTTGCATGAAAATTTTCTGATTGTATACATATAGTAGTATGGCACTGCAAATATTATTATACGACTCATTAGTATAATGTATTTGACAACCTATCGAAATAGTAAAAAAAATCTAATAAGCCTAATTTTCAAAACAAAATATTATTAAATATTATATATTAGTATGGATGTGATATACTTTTAGGTTTGTCGCTTGTACCACACGCGGATACTTGCAGACACCTTCGTTGCTCTGCCAAGAGTCACCGCTGCTTCCGACAGGGCACTGCACTGTTTGTATGGGCACTTAAGAGTTCATGAAATAATTATACGCCATTTTGTTAAGATACAAAATGGCGCTAGCTACAAGTAGCTGTTTAATATTCACGAAGTGTATGTAGCTGAGAGGCGAACAAAGCGGAATTGGGCGCCGCGCCATTGCAGAGGTTGCTGGTTCAATTACCCGTCAGGTCAATATGGTTGTGGCATAGTCGTTGTTTTTAATTTCTGTAACACAACTACTTTAACTACTTACCACCACAGAATCTGTGCAATATTTGTGATGTTGAATGTGTAACATCTGAATATTAGCATGCGTTTTCCTATGCTGCAAAGTATTCGTTTATGAAGAAACAACGATGGCACCACAACACCCAGCCCCGAGACAATATAAAAAGTTCGTTTTCGGTATTGACTCGACCAGGAATCGAACCCGGTATCTCGGAGATGGCGAAACGCTTAAGTCCTACCCGTCAAATATTTATTCCATGATAGGCGTCAACTGCCGTGCTCTGATATTCCACCATGAAGCATAGTAACACTTTACCGCTTAAGATGTGCTAGGCGAGTTAATTTTATCGCGCTCTTAACAAAAATCGACAAAATTCAGTGCGTCAGCTGCTGATTGGCTACAAAAACTAGAACTATCAGCCAATAAACAGTATTGTAACTTGTGTCGTCTCATGCGACAAATGCATACATTACAGATCTTTATTTTGTGAGCCCTAAGGACGTGTATCGAACGCAATCTCACAATCCCCCTTATATATAACCCACCCGCTAAAAGAAAAAACCTCTCAATAGAGGCGACTCGTAATTAAGAGCTTGTGACAGACCCTCGGATACCCTCAGCCCCTAAGGGGGCGATGGCCGTTAACTAGACGAGGGGCCGTTGGGGACCTGTGATGTGACGTCACTTCGATAAATGACATCATATTTTCAAACACGTCATGCGTTGTCTTTTGGAAAATATCGACTGATAAGTGGAAGAATGTATTGTCACATCGAGATGGCAAGTCCACGGTAATTTTCTTTCTACTTCCCTTCACCGAATTCATCGATTTTTATGTAAGTGGTAAGTAGATAAAGCAATTGTGTTACAAAAATCAGAAATAAATACGGTACCACAACACCCAACCCCGAGACAATATAGAAACGAAAAAATACAAGTGTTACTAATGTAATCTACAAAATTAAAAAGATTGACTCTGACTATGACTTAGTTCGTTTTCTATATTGGCCCGACTGGGAATCAAACCGCTTAGATGGCGCAGCGCCCATGTCCAGCCCGCTTGCCTCTTGGTTACGGAAACGACCAAAAAACTAAATCATATTAGTTTGTGGACATTATTATTATTTAGTTAGAAAATAAAAAAATATCCAAAGCGGAGCCCTACTTCCGTCGTTGTTATAAATAAAATAAATAATAAATAAATGCGCCAGACAACCACACCAATCCTCAAACTAAGGTTTTCCGGATACTAACTGGCGGCGTCATCCCAGCACACCCAGACCCAATTTAGAAAAGTTCGCCTACTTTAGCCACTGCGCCACCGAGGTCGTCTAACTGTAAATAAATCCAAGTATTTGATATTTTTGGAATGTTGAGGATAGTTTTGACGACATAATATTCAATATGACTGTTCAGACCCAATTAAAGGTTGTATTTAAAATCTTCAGCGTAACGACTACCAATTACGAATGCTTTTCAGCGTTCATTAATCAACTGTTGAACGTTTGCCAGAATTTTAAGAAAAAAGAGAAACGACTGTGTATTTGTGCTTATAAAATGCCTAGTTTTAATTTATCAAACACGTTTAAAATAAATAAATCAAGCGGCACTGCACGATTTTGTTTTGTCGCCATTAAGTATTTTGATTTAAACACTAATCTGAATAATTTGTCTCTCTGTGTGTCGCGTGAACTTTGACAGAAACAGCTGTTTGTTTGTTTTTTTAATGCTTTTTAGAATTTTATTTTAAAACTTTCATGTAATGGCGTCTAAAAAATTACATGGTTAAATGCTTAACACATATTTCACTATAATACCGTCTAAATCGTACTAAAAGGTAGTCTGCAGATAAAACAAATGTTTTGTACGATAAATAATGTTGTCTATCTTAAATAACTGCGTTATTAAGTGAAATTGTAAATAAGGGAGTTAATAGAATGTTGAAATTAATTAACGCAAACAAAAAAATACAAATTCGTGCTTCATTTTTAGATGTATTTAATATTCCAGATAAAATTGAGTTCTCAACGTTCCATAAAAATAATTTTCGTGATTATTTTGCACAAAAAGTGCTTTTAATTACTGAGATATTAATAAATTGTTTGTTTTTGTTTCAGGTACGTTGCTGGGTTTTATTTTTCGTTTTAATTGAGGTGTGGTAAGGTTTTAGATACGTTTAATCACTAGCGGATCGCCGCGGCTTTGCGCGGTTACTATCCCCGGTTTTTATATTATTTCCACCGATTTATCGATCCTATTAGTCGCAGAATGGTATTATATATACTAAAGCCTTCCTCGTAAAATGGACAATCCAACATAATATATAAGTTTCAATTCGAACCGTTAGTTCCTGACATTAACTCTTTCAAACAAACTTTTCAGCTTTATAATATAAGTAAGCACAGAAGATATGCTGTACCAGGGCGTCCCCAACTTATTTTTACTGTAGCTCTTGGGAATTCGCCGTTTAATTTTGACCTGAGAGGAATTCAAACCTGAAATCCATCTTTTAGGTCCCGACTTTAATTCCCGGTCGGGTATCTCGGGTCTGGGTTCTGATTTCTGTTGCTTAGCTACTAACAACATGATCAGAGCAATATTTGTAATGTTGTCTGTGAATATCTATATAGATTGTACTTTAGTGAACCTTTTCGACAATTTGGTGATGCCCGAATCGTCACTAAAAATAATAAATTCGAAGTGTTGATTAGATCAGACTGTCCAACCAAACATTTTGTGTCCAAAAAGTCAGCAACCTTATGACCCTATGGCCAATCAACATGTTACTTCGTACAGCAACTTCCTATTATGTTCTACGCAATTGTATCAAGCAATACATTACTTTGTACAACGAATCTGGTTCTCCTCAGGCTCCCGAATGAAAAAATAATGCGTGTAAAGTACTGTAGCACCCGGCGGAGTGGTGGCGCGAAGCTTGCATTATTAGTGCGCCCGAACGAAACCAAATGAACCTGCCGTATCAATTATTCACCGGCAATTCACGCACACGGCGCGCCTGCGTTTACACGGTACGATAAGAATACGGCTTTAAGTTTTATTCGGTAACTCATCTTCAGTTTTAAAAGTTTTCACGTATAAATACTTTCTCTGAGGGAAGTAGTAAACGAAAAAAACGTGGAAGAATTACTGTCATGCTAACTGTAATAGAATATTGGCACCAAAACACACACACATGTAAAGCACACAAGCGATAGATACGCAATATAGTAAGAAAGTATCGACACTTGAAAAAACATTTTGAGGCTAATACGTTTAGGTCGACAAAAAGACGTTTGTGGAAGAGGTCATTTGTTACGTCATCTCATAGAATGGGGTGGAACACGTGCTGTGATTGGTCCGAATCTATGACTCGCGGCTTCCATGGAAACAGTTTTCGTACAGGCGCTAGCTCACTTTTGTAAGCCACGCCCACTGTGCCTTGCTTTTCGCGGTGTCGTTTTCAAGCATCAGAAATGCTTCTTTGTTTTTTTCTTTCACTGGAGACAAGGCGACGGCTTGTGTGGGACTCCAGACTTGTGGTAGATCGTATCGGTATGGGCTCCGGCCTGAAAATGACAAGGACTACCCACTAAAAGCCCCGGTGGTCTTCTTCGCCTTAAGTGGTGATGTCAAGGCAACCGGGGTCAACCTTGGACTACCAAAACATTAACGGCGGAATTGGTGCTTTATGCGGCCCAACATGCCTAATTTGTTCTAGATTGATAACCCTTTTTCATACCAAGTTCTACAATCGGAATTTTTGTCGAAAAAGATTATACAAAGAAAGCTAGTGCTAAGTGAAGTTCGAAGCATCGAGATGCGGCTAGATTGACGGAACTCTTATAACAGGCAGTTCTTGTTATTAGACATCATACATCACAATTTCTTTTCTGATTCTATGGTAAGTAGCTAAAGCACTTGTGTTACAGATGTCTAAAAAAGAAAAAGTTCCTCAATATCCAGACCTAAGACGATAAAGAAGAGTTCGTTTTCCATATTGATCCGACCAGGAATCAAACCTGTGACCTAGAGATGACGTGACGCCAATATTCTGCCGCTCGCCTCGTGACTACAGAGATCGTCAAATCACCTCACAACACGTTAATGAATAAAGAGTGGAATCTTTCAACGCCCACTCACTAACGTGTCGTTTGGTGTAAATGCCACCTCAGGTTGTAAGAACAAAACGGCGATAAATACATAACACGTTGGCGTTACGTGAATAAATTAGTCGAACCGTGTTCGGCCCTCGCGGTTGTTAATTTTTGACGAGATCCGATAGTTGTGGTGTTGGGTTTTAGCGTTACCTTACGGTATGCTTTTTCCAATGTTATGCGTTAGCAGAAAAAAACCTTTTTTAAATTTCTGTTGTTTTTGCCATGTTCATACAGCATAATAAAACTTGTGTTTTGGAATTAAGCCAAAAAAAATCAAGTTTCGGAAAAATAAAAAAATAATTTTGGTTTTAATAAATTCTTACAATAAGTCCAAGTTTAGTTAATCATTTTTATTTTTGTTATTTTTCACAATATGTATCCTTTGTTTTTCGCCTTTTCTTTCGGTATTATTATCGAAATCAGATCCTTGGTAAAAAATTACAGCGACACGAGATCGGTCAAAAAACTGTAACTTTATTACATAATTTCGCCATTTTGTTATGGCAGCCATGTTGATTCAAAATATGTTTCTTGTATGACTTATTATGCACTGCTGCAGCTATCACGCCAATAGGTCCAATATCTTAACTTTTTTTTTTTGACGGTGGGAATTGCGTTGATGCACCGTACCCGAATTCCGCCCAAATTGTTGTTATTAATGAGAGGTCGAACTCTCATATCCGACAACTCCCATTTTCATAATTCACTATGCAGACCTTTAAGGCGAAGATCCGGTGTGTGTTGTGAAAAATTCACACGGGGTGTACTCGCCCAACCACCCTTCGGAAACGGAGCTTCTTTATTCATAAGCCATCAAGTATTAATTTCTGATTCGTTTCTGTTGCCTTGCTGGGAGAACTAGCAGCCCGATCTGGCTTTGTACGAGTGCAGTATTTTTTTGTATTGCACTCCAAGATTGACCTCATCCCACTGATGTTAAGTGGTAATGAGGTCCTAGCTTAAGGGCGACGAGTACAGCATAATAATAGCTGTTACTGGACTTGTCGCCCTTACCTTGAAGGCTTTACCCCTGCTACTAATGTGGCACCTATCAGGAGCTCTGGAAATCTTACTTACATGCAAGAATACAACAACACCGAAGTGATTGTTATTTGGGTGTGGTCTTCTGTAAGGTGGAGGTATTTCACCAGTCGGGCTGCTTCAGTTCGAGTGATAAATCGCTATGCCCTACCTCTCTTAAACAGGTAGCAGTTGTTAACATCTATCTAAGATTACATAAGATAATTAATACCTTTTTGGGTTTAAGCGTTAAAATATTTAACAAGTTGTCTGAAATGTTGTTTGTTATAACTGGTTATCCAGTTGCCTATGCATAGATATAAGTATCATGTTAAATATTGTTTAATAAAAAAGGGGTACTACCAAATTGATGATTATTAAATTGACAAAAATGTATGGGTCTAGAATAACTTAATTATTTGAAATTTAGCTTTGTATACTTTATATAAGTACCTAGTATAAGGGAACATTGTTACATTGAAAAGAGTAAGTGTCGAGTTTCTTGCCGGTTCTTCTCGACATGATCAACATTCCGAACACGGCGGTAGAATACCTACTTTATTTGTACTGACGATTCATAAGTGCTTTTCTGAAGTTTACACGAATAAAGATGTTTTCTATTCTATTCTATCCCTCATAGGGATTGACTCGGTAAATATATTTTCAGTACCAAATTTAGTTTCATGCTACATATTCTCTGCTTTTTTTTTAATTTGGATGACATTTGGTTGATAGATAGTTGATGTGAGCAAATTGTTTTAGTTAGCTATAACTTAGATAGTTTTTCAATTATCTGTCTTGTGTTCTGTATAATAAATATTGGACAGCATCATATACATTGCTCTGATTCTGTGGTAAGTAACTAAAGCACTTGTCTTACAGAAATCAGAAACAACGACGGCACCACAACACCCAGACCTGAGATAATACAGAAAAGTTCGTTTCCTATATTGACCCGACCATGGGTCGAACCCGGAACCTCAGAGATGGCGCCAAAGTCCGGCACGCTAACCTCTCGGCGGTTTCTGTCTTACTTTAGTAAATCAATTGACAGTTTTCAGCTTAAGCTAGATTTAACTATTCCATCAGGTAATCCAGCGCCACCAACCAACTTGTCTCCGGGCGTCTCAGGTTAATCCTAAGTGGACCCCTCTCAGCAATAAATCTTAGGCGATTATCGTCCATCGCGCCATCTTCCTCTTTTTGCCGGATAATCCGGATTTTAGCCGTATGGGAAGGGTTTTAGAGCATGACATACGGTGTGTATAGCTTGTGGTAATTAATGATTGGTTCCAATATTTGTCAAACGATCCGTTCTAGTTCTAGTTACGGATCGTAAAAAAATATACGAGGCGTAAGCTTAAAAGCACTTGAGGTACAGAAATCAGAAAGAACGACGGCACCACAGCACCCCGGACCCGAGACAATTATAAAAAAGTTCGCTTTTCATATTGACCCGACCTGGGATCGAACCCGATACTTCAGAGATGAGACGCCAAAGTTCGGCCCGCTCGCCTCTCTGCTACAGAGTTCGTCAGTAAAATGCTCGTTTACTTACGAAATAAAGAAGTAGACTGTACGGTCATAATATCAAGGATTCACTTATGGAAAAAATCTGCGTTACACAATTAACGATAGCATTTCCTATATTAGTTTCCCAACTCCCCGCAGGCCTTCACAGGTGTTTACCCTAAAAGGGGGTGGGGCTATGGTTGGTAGGGGCGGGGGTGATAAATCACTACCGATTATCGAGTATCGCTCCGTAGATGCGCTTTTTTGCGATGTGTGGTTAGGGTGACCATACGTAGTATACATTTTGAAAACTTCTCTAAAGCAAATTAAGTATTTGAGAATATTTGCCTTTGCTTAATTCTTGCTTTAAATACAAACGTTTTTATATTATGGGCTAACTGCAATCCTATATAAAAAACGTTAATCTGAATCTCTCTAATACTAACAAATATTAAAATATTCTTACCAAAACTTTAAAAACGTTTTTAAAATGACACAATTGAAATTTTCGAAAATGATGTTATTTGTTTAATGATGTAAAAATGAGAACGTTTAAAATTAAACCAGGCTCAAGTTTTAAATAGATAGAAACATATGCCCCTGAAAAATCCATTAATTATATTCTCACATTTCGATTTCCCTTTTTATTTCTTATTTAAAAAAATACTTCTGTTTTTACACTGTCATACTGATCAAATATTTTATTGAGAAGCGAATGCTCTATGAAAAAGCTCTGAATTATTTGAAATATATATTAGAAACAGAAAAATTTTATCTCCCCTTGCGGTGCGGGAATTGAACCCACGACCTTCACGTATCGCGCGTGCTGCTCTTACCAACTGAGCTAACCGCAAGTTATTGCAGGCGATGAAATTTTTCTGCTGTATCAACCGTTAGCCTTTCGGTAAGTGCCCTCTGCCGAATATGTTTATATCTACATACTTATCGGCCCATGGTACATTCGTTGCAGAAATGTTTGAAAACCACGGAATCGAAGACACCTGGCATCTTAATCGATTTTATTATTTTTATAGTACTATACGCCGTACTAGCGAACTTTAAATATTAGAAACAGAAAAATTTTATCTCCCCTTGCGGTGCGGGAATTGAACCCACGACCTTCACGTATCGCGCGTGCTGCTCTTACCAACTGAGCTAACCGCAAGTTATTGCAGGCGATGAAATTTTTCTGCTGTATCAACCGTTAGCCTTTCGGTAAGTGCCCTCTGCCGAATATGTTTATATCTACATACTTGCGGTGCGGGAATTGAACCCACGACCTTCACGCGCGATACGTGAAGGTCGTGGGTTCAATTCCCGCACCGCAAGGGGAGATAAAATTTTTCTGTTTCTAATATTTAAAGTTCGCTAGTACGGCGTATAGTACTATAAAAATAATAAAATCGATTAAGATGCCAGGTGTCTTCGATTCCGTGGTTTTCAAACATTTCTGCAACGAATGTACCATGGGCCGATAAGTATGTAGATATAAACATATTCGGCAGAGGGCACTTACCGAAAGGCTAACGGTTGATACAGCAGAAAAATTTCATCGCCTGCAATAACTTGCGGTTAGCTCAGTTGGTAAGAGCAGCACGCGCGATACGTGAAGGTCGTGGGTTCAATTCCCGCACCGCAAGGGGAGATAAAATTTTTCTGTTTCTAATATTTAAAGTTCGCTAGTACGGCGTATAGTACTATTTGAAATATAATACAGTATGAAGTTTTTGAATGTTTTGTACCACTGGTTTTGGTTACCATAAAAATCTATCTATATTCTAAACGACTGAATATATGCGGTTTCAAGCTCTTATCTTTGAAATCGAAACAATATTTGTGATGTTGTCGGATATTATGTATTAAATGAAATTGAAAAAAAATATTATCGTGTCCAGTATTAATTGTACCTTGAGACATTCCTTGAAAGTCCCAAACACGTGGTCTATATAGGGATATATTGGCTCTCTCATCGAGGATGAATACTGGAAAAGGTTTTTTCGGACACTGATTAAAAACTGCGCTTCCTAAAACTATATTGCATGGAATTTTGTAATATACCTACCTAAAAACATGAGGATTGTTAGTACAAAATCGTAGAATCTAGAATGTGGTATTTTTCCGTGTTTTTTATACATCGACCTGATCGAACGAAATTTACTTAGGTATTTGATATCGTCCTGCTATCGAAATACTGCTCACTCAATCTTTAACTTCACAACATGTTATTTTTCACAACACTGAATTTTTATTCAATTTTATTAGCTACTTTTTAAATCAGTTAGATTTTGTACCTCGCGGTAACTGTGTGTTATGTGCTAAATTGAAAGTGTTTTTTGTAAGATAAAATGGGGCAGCCTTACCAGCCTATGCGGCTTGATAACCTAAAGTACAATAAGGAGTACTTTAAGTTATCGAGTCGCAGTAGCAGCCAGCGAAATTGGAGCCCTTTAGGGAGCTGTTGCTTAAATAATGTGCTAGGGATGAGAGCCTTTTTTGCTCTCCCAAAAGTGCAGTGAAAATAAATTGAATCATCGATAGATACAAATAAATCTGCTTACTGATTTAACAACTGATTAATCGCTTCTCGAAAGAAAGTAAATAAGTACCAAAATTCTTTACAAAACTCTTTACAACAAAACGGACAAATTAACCTTTGTCCAAGGGCTGGAGTGCAAAGCGCTTCGTGAACCGTGCGATGTGGGGGTGTATGTAATCGCTTGAAATAGAGCCTCTTTGCGCATGTGTTGGTCATTATTTTAGGGTTTCGTAGCAGAAGGGCCAAACGGGCCATTATTACTAAGACTCCGCTGTACGATCGTCTGTCCGTCTATCAGCAATCAGTATTTTATGATATTGAATTAACGGACGTGAATGAAATTTGGTAGGACAAGAGACGACGCCCTTATTTTTACATATAGGAAACTTGTTATCCCCAAAATAACTCGAGCTAGATAGGATTGTACAGCTAGTTTAGATAATGACTTTAATAATTGATCGAATCAAATACAACAATTTAAGGGAGTTTATAAGAGCTGTACAAACGAATACAATTGAGATATAAGGAATGTAATTAAGTTAAGAATTAGTTTTAAAACTTGGGCGACATAATCGCATAGGCGATGGAGCCTTTCTTTAGATAATAAAAAAAGAGTGTTTTTTCTGTTATTTTATATAAAATCCGCTTCATAGATGACTCACCTCTATTCAAAGCCACTAGTTTTTAAGTATTATCTGTACAACGATACGTACCAAATCGAATCAAATACAACAATTCAAGGGAGTTTTTAAGCGTGTTTTTTCCGTTATTTTTGATAATATCCACTTCATAGATGACTCACCGCTATTCTAAGCCACCATTTTGCAAGTATTATCTGTACAACGATATGTACCAATTAGCTTTAGTCCAAGGGCCGGAGTGCAGAGCGCTTCGTGAACCGTGCGGCGCGGCCGGTGTAATCGCTTGAAATAGAGCCTCTTTGCTCACGTGTTGTGTTCTTTTTTTTTATTTCGTTCCGTTGGCTTTTATGGCCTAGATGTGAAATGGGATAAAAATGGCCGCATCTGTTGTGAAACACGTATATGTAATTAAAAACAGAACGACGAGAATGTTTTGTTTTGATTTTTTTTTTAATTTTATCTGTTTCTTCTGTCAATGATATGATTTTCACATTTGTTTAGTTGAAACAGATTAAGATGAATTTTAATTTGGACTTTAAACTTGGCGCATTTAAATTTATTTGTATTATTTAATATATGTTATATTGCGATGCTGTCTTTCGTTATGGTTCTTCGAAAAATACTTGAAAACTAGGTTTTCAATTTTTAATAATAAAAATCTCTTTTTAACTGACTATACAATCAAGAAATCAAGTGATTGTTACAAAAATCGGCAATTACCACGCTTAATAAGTGCGAATTGTTTATTAATAACACGAACTATGTAAAATAAAATTTATTAAATTCGCTTCATACGTTACCCAGGAATGTAGTCTAGAATTCCGAGATCATAATCTATTACTTCAACCAATGGAGGTCCACTGGTCCGTCGTAGGTACGAGGGGTTAATTTGTACGCCCCTTATGACAACAACCTATAAACACTTGCAATTCGATATTAGTTATTACACACATGGCATTAAGTAGAGTATAGTCTGGCGTGTTTGACTGTACAATAACATTTACTGTCTCTATCACGTTTATAAGTAAACCAATAGTAAAATAATAGTATGAAATGAAACAATATTTTAATATGTACACATTATTTACAAAAGGTGCCCAAGCCTATGTTACCTCTTTCAATAGCCTCACTGAGGCATTGGCCGAGATAATTGCCAGCATTTTAGTAATGTATAATATATCACAAAGGTATTCAAGATTCTTAAAAGCGTAAATATCAGCTCGCCCTGTTTACTAATGTAAGCGGAGCGAGCTGAGCGAGCGGACGGCATCAAACATTCACCGCGCCGGACGCAGCGCCATCTATGCAAATTTTAAACCGGAAGCACATCCCGAGCATCCGTTGTTACAAGGGCCTTATTACGTTCTAGAATTTAATGTTAACTTTTTTTAAATAAGTCGGTAAAGTACGGTCAACGGCACATCACGGCGGACATTTCTAGTTCAAAAATAGTTCTTATGTGAACGACAAAAGTTCCGTACTAAGTCCGAGGTGTGTAGCCTATCTTGCTTTTGACTATACGTGTAGGGTGTTACTGATTGTGATGCAGAATCCTCACTCACCAGATTAAATGTAACGTTTGCGTACTAAACTAAAAGAATACCTCCACCCTACAGAAGACCGCAGCCAATACTTGTTGTGAAGTATTCATTGTTCCGTTTGCTATATCCCTTCCGAGTCGCTCGGTATAATCATTTTTAAGAGAGATAGGGCATAGCGATTTATCGCTCGAACTGGAGCAGCCCTACTGGTGAAGTACCTCCACCTTCCAAAAGACCGCAGCCATATGACAATCACTTCTGTGTTGTTGTGTTCCTGCGTGTGAATAAGGTTTTCAGAGCTCCTGGGGCGTGCTCCATTAGTAGCAGGGGTCAAGCTTCAAGGCAAGGGTGACAAGTCCAGTAACCGCTTTATTTTGCTGTACTTGTCGCCCTGAATCTAGGACCTCATTACCACTTAACATCAGGTGGGATGAGGTCAAACTTTAAGTGCAGTATAAAAAAAATCCTCACTCAGGTATTGCACGACATGCCTTCGTGAGCAAACCGACTCCAGACGCGACGCTTGTAGATTCGAAATGCATTTCCCATGATCGAATACGTGTGTAAATGCATCGGCCTGCAACGCGATGGAATAGCAAAAATGGTCGCGTTAAAAATACACCTCGTCTCGATCCCGAGCGTCGCGGTTGACGCTTGGTTTAAATAGAACGTCATAGGAAGCGGACGCATTGGTAAGCGTAAGCGATTGTCAATAGTGTAGACGACTTTATTTTACTCCTTACTCTCAATAATTTTAAGATTTTTGGTCATAAATTATCAGAAATTTAAATTACAACTCATTTGTTTCCATTGTTATTTAAAAATACGTATAATTTAAACACCCCTTATAATTCCCCCCTTAATTTGGAGGGAGCCCCCCTGAGTTGGCAGTACTATGACTTATAAAATTGTTTCGTCCAACAGTTAATCTAATAAAAAAATATAAGAGACACATTTTTTCTTTAAACTATTATTTAGATTTTGTGCGATGTCACTTCTTTCTTTAGTCTTTACGAATTAGTTACGACAAACACACCCTCCACAGACCTTTGACGCAAAATTGATGATTATCATCAATTTTATTTATTTGTTGAAGCAATCGTTTTTTTTTCGTTTTTGTTAAATTTTAATTTTGAAAATCTGACTAACACTGATTATGCATTAAGCAAGGTGCCAATGACCCTGGTAATAATTAGCGGCGTGTGTAGGACTCCTCAGAGTCAACATTCATCATGAAACATTCTTAAATCATTGTTAACTTTAAATTTAAAAAAAACATCGTAGCATCTTATATCTACTTCGCATATTAAACTAGAGGCCGTCCGTTACTTTTTACGCGTTTTTTGCGACAAATATAGCCACAAGCAATTTTTGAAACAGGCACAGTATTTTTGGAGTTTATTCATTACTTGCGGCCGCCCGCGACTTCAAAAGCGTGAATATAGTATTAGTAGTTAGTAGCAGTAAATATAGCTAGCTTATGTTATTCTTGAAGAATTTCGCTTTTCAATGGTGAACAATTTTTTTTTAAATCGGCACTGTTGTTTTTGAGTTTATTAATTACCAATATACATACAATAATACTCTAATCTTACCGCTTTGTAACATTACTGTAGATGTAAATAAAAATCGCTGAACCGCTTTCACTGAAGCCCGACCCTAACAAGCCTAGTTAAAAGCAGTCTACGAAACGCTTTGAATATTTAAGATTTTTTAAATACCTGTGTGACCGCGTGACGCAGCCTGGGATTTAAAGTTTGCATTTAACATGAAGCTTTTGTAAATAAACGCCAATGCCAGAAATGTCGGATGGTATGGAGACAAGTTCCTTGGTCGTGTTGGTAAGAAGATTTGTACGAACGAATTTTGCATGTGGTTTTGATATTTGATCAATCAAATTGGTATACATGTGTGTTTTTATATTTAGTGCTTTCAGTTAGGTAAAGGTTTTCTAACCGGATTTAAAAAAATATTATTCTCTATTCGAACGTAATATGCTTTAATGTGTGTTTGCTTTAAATGGATATATTTGTCATACGTGAGCTGATTTTTTTTGATTGCAAATATATTCCTAATTTATGAAGACATCTTGCTGATTTATTTTATGTTCGAAAGGAGATTTTCTGGGAACTGAGATCTGATGATGGAATTCCAGAGATATTGTGGGGAAGGGAAGGGTTTTTTATGCTTAAAATTGAAATTTGCTTTTGGTTTATCAATGTTCTATCTAAATTGTCAAAAAATAGATACATATATATTAAAGAACATCACTTATACTGCTCTGATGAGTAGCAGAAGCACTTGCGTTACAACAATCTTACGTCCTATGTTCGTGATACTTAATTTGCATTTTTAGAAAAAAAAAATTTCGCCTTTTTTCAAAAAAATATTTCACCTTTCTTTAACAAAAACTATTTCGTCTAAAAATCTTGTAGTCGGCAATTTTCGATCACCCAAACGGCCTTCCCTACAGCAAATTCATCGACCTTTCCCCGGCACTACGAACGTTCCCAGCATGAGTCAGAGTGTCTCGAGACACCGCTATTTTTGTCACACGTCCGTGTGACTGACAGACGGACGCGTCGTCCGCTATTTGCTTCAAATAATTTATGGCGCGGAAAGACTTAGGGCTTGTATCGATATAATTGATAGTGTTGTGACGCGGCGCTGAATATTGACGATGGTTTAAATGAGATGGATATATATGTTTTAACGAGCGAACATAGTAATTTGTACTTTATGACTTACGCACATAAAGTTGTTGGTGGTAATAGTTTATGACGATGAAAGACTTAAGAATTATAGCGATGTCATTGACGTTGTTGAGAAGTGATGCTGGAAATTATCGATGGTCTAAATTGATATTTATGAACAGTTTTAACTTGCGTAAACATTCACTTGTGTTTTATGACTGATAGATATGACATTCACTGTTTACTGACAATATCGTATACAGTTTAACGCGCAAGATTTAAGGCTTGTATCGACATTATAGTTAATGCTGTGACGCGAGGGTGGAAATGTTCTAAAATAAAAATAATATTTGTGAGGATTTTTATGTAGTAAAATCATTAACTATGACGTAACATTTAAACAGGCAATAAGAAAATAGTTACCACCTCTTATTGAACCTAATGACCTTGACATACTAGAAAAAACCAATGGAAAAAGTACATACGATTAAAGACACGCCTTTTGGCATTTGTCACTAATATGAAAAGTTGTGATTCGAACCTTCATTAGCGAATTGTTTTGTATTGCGGTTATTCCGCTCCGGCTAACAGCTTATTGATTTCTGTTCCTTATTTATATTAACCTAATATTATTTTTGCTACCCGTTACTCAACATAATTGAAATACTTTTGTGGCCAATCGGACATACATACTTTTTAGAATAACTTTTGCTTTTAAATTTGACGTGTTATTTTGATATTCTTTTGGTTTACTTTTCTCTGTCACATTCATTTCCTTCGTACATACTTTCTATCATAATTTTGGATTCATAATATTGGACAATACATAATTTAACATCTTGATTTATCGTTTTCTTTACTGATTCCTCACAACCGCAAGAACTTTAATATACATATTATAACAAATCCATATTTATTATTTTTATGAATTGTACCATGTGAACGGAAAATAAAAAATGGCATCTAATTTTGAAATATCCTAAAAACGAATCTATGGTTTTTATTAACTGTCTCTCATACCTAGTTGTCAAGATAACAACTAGGTATGTCTATGGAGTCATTAATGTGCCAGATATGTATTTTTTTTTCTTTGCCAATTTATCAATCCATCCATATCCATCGAATATCAATATCGATAAATAGATTCCTTACCGTGTCACGTCCTTACTGGTCGAGGCAGACGGACAGACGGCAAAACTATTTCTCGCCAGTTATTCCAGGAGAAAGAGACACCGGCATACTGAAATAGGTTGTAGAGTTCTAATTGGTCATTAGTATTTGTATGCAGAAACTTGTCGAAATGGGAAAGATTCATAAATGGAGTAATGAACCGGTATTAAGGGACTGGTATTATGTTTTATCTCTTTCTTGACAATGCACAGAAAATTTTACAGAAATTGGTTTTACAGACATAATCAAGTACAATTTAGGCGGTCTTATTGCTAGAAAGCAATCTCTTCCAGACAACCTTTAGGTTGAGGAAATTGTCAATATCAAGAAACGGGTGCGGTCCACCCGTTTTACCACGGGTAACCCATTTTATCATCTCATGCGAGAAATTTGACGTATGGCACACGCTAGGAGACGACCGTCTACTAACCGATAAGCGACCGTTTATCTTTCCAAATGTTTTCCGATACTGAGTCTTTGTTGAAAATAATATTGCATGCCTTGCCAAGTTACCACTTAAAATTGACAATCCGCTAAGTGAAAAGATACCCAACAGTTCTGAAACGTCATTAATATTCTAAGTTCGCGAACTTGGCAGCATTTTTACATTTGCATTCTTGTATTTTCGCTGATGCAGTTTCGTACTTTATTTGGTGAGCAAATCATGTTTGCGAGGATTGATAGTTTTGTTTACTCAAGAAGTTTGGTATTGCATTATTGCAATAAATTGATTTGGAAATTGTTAGTTTCTTTGTGTCAGAATTGTGTATGCAACTTGGGTGCAAGCGAGTTGCAACGATACTTTCACGCAAAAACTACTGAATATATTTGAATGAAATATGATAGACAGATATATGAGATGCTGTTTTAGTATAGGATACTTCATATCCCGAATCGAACGAAGTCGCAGGCAGATCTGGTGGAATATTAGTTGAGTGACAGCCATCATTAATTCTTCCACTTGGAACAAAAACAATTGGGAAGTTGGGATGCTGATGTAGGTACTATTCATAAGTATTACTAATGTAATCTTTATGAGTAAATAGATTGACTTCTTCTTCTTCTTATGGTATCAATGACGTAAAAGAAGTATTAATGTTGCATCGGCAAATTAGTAATACATATACGTTATACGTAAATAAAATAAGCTTTAAAACTATTTCTAAGTTAGTACGTTGATTAATAAAATTGTGAAGTCACAGTTTGCCATCCAGGAAACATGTTATAATGTTTCTTCACTCAAAACAAAACTAAATGTTTTGGTTCAAAGTAATCTACACTGTGTCTACACATGGCAATAATTTAGATACTGCTACTGTAACTTCTTACCGGTGTCTTCTAGGTAGATATAGGTTCCGAACCGGAAGTAGAATCACTTTGCATTGTATTCAATGACGATTCAAAAGAGTTATATGTAATAAAGAAATACTTGACTTGATTTGAGATGGTAAAGAATTTTCACTCAGAAGAAAGCAGCTGAGAGCTTTTTTGTCAGAACACATTACTGTAACATACACACTTGTATCTTTCGTGATACCAACTGTATGTACCTCAGAGCTTCCAAGGAACTTTTCCGTCGTTAGCAGAGACAAAAGCTCCGACGATAGCTTTTGTGAGTGAACTTTCCGAAATGAGCGCTTACCTTGAGCTTGCCTCGGTTTAGTTTATTTTGCGCGACTTTAAAATGCTTCAGAAGTGTCTTTGGATGGTGAACTCAAGATGTTTGAACTGCGTTTATATTTTCAAAGGAGAAGTATAAAAAGTCCTCTAGATAAGAGTGAAAAGACTATTACTGTGTTGGCTTACAAATAAGACGACCTCCATAGCCAAGAGGTGTGCCGGACTTGGTGGGGGTCTCTCTGAGGTCCCGGTATCGATTCCCGGTCGGGTTAGTATGGAAAATGAACTTTTATATTATACAAAAATATATTAATAAATAAATATAAGACAACATCACAAACATTGTTCTGATTCTGTGGTAAGTGGTTTAAGCACTTGTGTTTCGGAAATCAGAAAGAACGACGGTACCACAACACCCAGACCCGAGACAATATAGAAAAGTTAATATCCCATATTGTCTCTGGTGGTGGTGGTTTTTGGACAGCATTCTACAGTCTTGTGATTTCTGTAACACTGACTGTTTTAGCTTCTTCGGTACCACTGAATCCAAGCAATACATATGATGTTGACCAACATTAATTATTTTTATATCAAACAACACTACATAGGCTTACCTGATCATACAGAAAATAACTAAGGCTTTTATTTGTTACTAGCTGTGTCCGCGATTTCGTTCGCGTGGACTCCATACTTTCATGGTCAGTTTTACCCCTATCTCCCCTAATATGCATGAAACAAAATGTAGTATATAATTTAATCCAAGTTTCGCTCTATATATGTGCCAAATTTCATATCTTTAACTGAAAAATAAACATTTTCCCATATAAAGTTTCAAGAGTATTACCGCCATCCCCCCATATTTTCAAAACAAAAAGTAGCCTATGTCCGTTATAAAGGTTCAACGCAAACCTATATCAAATTTTATCAAATTCGATTTAGTGGTTAAGGCGTGAAAGCTGGACAGACATACAGACAGAGTAACTTTCCCATTATAATATTAATATGTATGGTTTTTAGCAAATATTTCAAGAATTGGTTGCCAATAAAAATCCTGGACAGACTATTTTGAATAATTTAAAAACAGACAGACAGACAGAGTTATTTTCGCATTTACAATATTAGTACGGACATACCCAGATTCAAAAGTGATTTTTTGCTAAAACTGATTATACCTAACGAATTACAATAGATATAGCAAACTTAACAATGAATACCTCTCAACTAGTATTTAGTACAACAAAAAGTAGTAACTAACTAGTCGCCGGATGTTCTGCGCCGGTCACCGGTTCGCTTCCTGTGCAACTTGCATCCAACTGTTTCTATAGGGTCCCCAGGTGAAATTGGAAAAGCTTTAAACAGTAGTTTCAGAGTTTGCAGACTGTCTAATGCTGGTGTTGAAATACTTCATACTCGAATTCTAAGTGCCTGGTTATTATCTTTTTTAATCGTGTCATCCCTACTAAGATTATAAATGCGAAAGTAACTCTGTCTGTCTGTCTGTCTGGTACGCTTTCCTGCTTAAACCTCTCAACCGATTTTGGTGGAATTTGGTAAACGGGTCAGAGTTTTGTGTTTGGGGTCCAAATTTAATACACATTAACGTTAAATATTGTGTGTTAACTACAAAACATTATTTCTAAAACATTTTACCACTACAATCGTCTGTTTTTTTAGATACTCAAAAACTTAAAGAGGACCCTTTTTATAAATGGGATTTTCTTAATTGGCACCAGTGAAAAGTGATTTTAATTTCCACTCAGACGTAATTATCCGTCGAGAAAAAGTAATTTTATATTATTAGAATGAGAATATTAATACGTAGACGTTAAAGAACAGCGCGAATAATGAAATGGTATTAATTTACGCAATGTAATTGTCACAAATGGTCGCCAGATGGCGCGCGGCGCGCGTGATACAACAGATTATAAATTACTAAGTACCAGCCTTTGTGGCACAGTGGTATGATGGGCAGTGTAACAAGTCCTGTTAATATTTTTATATTGCACTTCAAGATTTTCAAGAGAGGTAGGGCACAGCGATTTATCGCTCGAACTGGAGCAGTCCGACTGGTGAAATACCTCCACCTTACAGAAGACCGCAGCCAAATAACAATCACTCCGGTGTTGTTCCTGCGTGTGAGTAAGGTTTTCAGAGGTTTTGGGTGGTGCTACATTAGTAGCAGGGGTCAAGCCTTCAAGGTAAGGGTGACAAGTCTAGTAACAGTTATACGCTTGCGGTTATCTGGGTGTCATAGACTATGTTATTTAAAAAAAATACATAGATCTTGACTAAAACTCCAATTATGTAATTGTAAAAGCTTAAAAAACTACCCAACGATACGAAATCAGTCAGGCCGGATTACTAGATGCAAATATTTGTTATCTAACACTATGTATTTATTATTTTATATACACTTTTATTGTACGTAAAAAAGAACAAAAGGTGGAATTAATGCATATTTGCATTCTCAACTAGTCAACCCCATAAATTTTGAGCCAAAATGCATACAATTTATATGAGAAAGTTAACAAGCAACGATTTAGTTTGTAATAATGGGCATTGTAAAATAATATTTGAAGTTCTTAAAACTAAAAGGTATACCTATATTATAATAATAAACGTATATTATGATGATATTATAAACACAAATACTTGTATGCATCGATGTATGATTCTTTATCTTTCGTGCAAAAACTACTGAATGCATATAGATGAAATTTTTTAATTAATAGAAACAGAAAATTTTTATCTCCCCTTGCGGTGCGGGAATCGAACCCACGACCTTCACGTATCGTACGGCTAGTACGGCGTATAGTACTATAAAAAAAATAAAACCGATTACATTTTTTAACCCAAAAAGATTTTATGACGACCTCGGTGGCGCAGTGGCTAAGGTAGGCGGCCAAAGCGCGAAAGGTCCCTGGTTCGATTCCCGGTCGGGTCTATTTGGAAAACGAACTTTTCTAAATTGACTTGGGTCTGGGTTTGCCGGGATGACGCCCCCAGTTCGTATCCGTCGTCTGGTACTCATAGTACAAGGGAAAGCCTTAGTTTGAGACCAGGTGATTGGTGTGATTGTCTAGCGCATTTATTTATTTATTATTTATTTATGGCAAGCAATCTGTTTTAATAGAAAAAAAATCACAAAATTAACATAGACACTTGCAAGTAATCTAAAACAAAAAAAAACGTATCCCATTAAATCATTCTCGTAAAACGATTTGTTTCACGAATATGTCAAAACATGTGTCGCTATAACTCGGAGGGTAATATGTCTTTGCTTCCACAAAAATGTCTCTCAGCATTCTAGTGTTTGATAATAACCCCTTTTCTTCACGAGTTAAGTCTTTAAATGTATTGTTATGGCTTTGGTAATTTGTTAAAACGGTTTAGTAATTTATTTGTTCACTTTGACTTTTGATCTTTCGGTTGATGTGGGTAAGCTTGGTGCTGTTTGGTCAATATTGTTGATGGATCGGTTGCCATAGCACCGGTGTAGTGGTTGTCAATCAATCTATCACATTGTTTATTTAGTATCAAATTGTTCTTATTGGGGGAGGGTAAAAAGAATGAGTTTTGAACCCTATTTACCTACTTCAATTGGTTTTTAATGCAATACTGGGCAAACGATTTAAGGTAAACAAAACCAACGAGTTTCTTTTTTGTATTAGTAAGGTCTTTACTGAGTTATTTTCCTGTTTAAGTCCTGTGTTCGATACCCGGGTAGAACAAAGAATGTTCAATATTTTTCGAACATAGAGCGGGGATTGATATTTTTTTTTGGCATTCAGTCATTCAAAGTCAATCATAAAATTGTTATTAAATATTTATTTTATTTGTTCCCTATATATATATATATATATATATATATCGTAAAATGAGTCGAAAAGGAGATATGGTCAAAAAAGTGCTTTTTGGCGCCATTTTTCCAACATGGCGACGCGGGCGGCAAAAATACGAGGTGGGAAAGTCAAAATTCAGAAAGAACACCCCAAAATCTGCAATATTACCAATTTTCAAAACTCTCGGAAAACTCTACGTAACCACTATATTTCTCACCAAATGACTGGACTATTTGGTTTTTCTTTGTTTTTTTTTATTATTTCATGTTTGTTTTTGTTTAACTTTTTCCTCTGTATCTTTATGTTTTTATTTTTATTTTATTTGTCGTGTTGTGCTGTCCAGTGTAAACATGTATCTTGTGTGTAGTGGTCAATAAATGTATTTTCTTTCTTTCTTTCTTTCATAAGTCAGTGCCTATTGTTTTAAAGCCAAAGATGATCTGATTTCAACAATAATAAAGTGCAGGGAGGAT
This sequence comes from Glyphodes pyloalis, assembly GCA_037074685.1. Lineage (NCBI taxonomy): Eukaryota > Metazoa > Arthropoda > Insecta > Lepidoptera > Crambidae > Glyphodes > Glyphodes pyloalis. The sequence goes on along the minus strand of JAYKKO010000020.1, from coordinate 10,047,189 downwards.
AATTTAGTAAAATGTATACGTTGACATTTTTGATCATAAAATATGCAGTAATTTGAATAGGAAAACGCGCACAAAGTTGCTGGTGGCTGCTAGTATGTAATTGATGTAATAAATAAATCGAAAAAAAAAACAAATCGATAAATAAACAAATAAATAAATTGATAAATAAATAAATAAATTGATAAATAAATAAATAAGTAACGACCCGTCACATGAAAATCCTTTGTCTGCATCCGCGTGCTACTTACTCCTTTTGTCTCGAAGGCGGACTCAAACGCATTATAACAATTCCCTCTTCCCTCCAGCAGAGAGGACCTAGGGAGGGTAAAATATTCAACACGTTGTGATTGGCAACAGATTGCAGAGGATCTCATTCCGGTTACTCGCGTTAGACGAGTTTAATATTAAAGATTTAATTCTTAATTTAACTTGGGAGAGATCGGCCTGCATATTTTGGGAATGTTGAAAGTTCAAATAGTAATTGTTTTTATCAAGCTATTTTTGCTCTTTTGACTCTCAAGTGTGGGAGTTACTGTTTCGTTGTATCGTTGTAAAGCTTAAGTTATTGTTAAATTAAAACTTGACCTTTATTATAGATATATAAAATAAAAATAAATAAATAAATGCGCGAGACAACCAAACTAATCAAACTAAGGTTTTCCCTTGTACTATGAGTCATCCTTTGATCATCAAATCCTAGCACACCCAGACCCAAGTCAATTTAAAAAAGTTTGTTTTCCAAATTGACCCGATCGGGAATCGAACCTTTCGCGCTTTGGCCGCCTACCTTAGCCACTGCGCCACCGAGGTCTATGAACAAAACTTAAATGATATAACAAAGACGAAAGACTTGTTTGCAATTAATACGCATAGAAACTACTAAAGCCCGGTGCCAATATTTTACGATTCGTAATGTCTCAAAAATGACGATCCGTTTTTCTCCTCCGACTACGAGTCGTTAATACCGTTCAATATTTTTTTTTCATATCAGCTGTCATCAGTTGGGCGTCGGTCGTTTTTAGTTTACGCCTCGCATTATTTATTATTTGTAACTAGAACGGACCGTTTTTCAAATATTGGAACAGGGCATAAACCGATAAGAAAAATTCATTCACTTTTATATAACGAAACTATCTCTTATTAACTTAGGCCATACTCTATTTCCAAAAGAATAGGGATTAAAACCCCGTAGTCTTAAAAACTATCCACCCGTGCGAAGTCAGAGCAGACCACTAGTTTTACAAAAAATACAATCCTTAACAAATACATCAAAGTCAAAGTCAATCTTTTTTATTCACATAGATTACATTAGTAATACTAATGAATAGTCTCTATATAAAGCAAATGAAGCTACCGATACCGATCGACGATTCTTTCCTCGTATTGGCTTGAAAACGAATGACACAAAAGTGTGTTTGTATTAAAGCCTCTTCATCCACCAAGTCCCATTCATACGCGACGAGTTCCGGACCTCTCCCCTTTTACTGGGGCGAGGGGGGGAGCCTCATTGACCGGTGACAATGTTATCTAAATGGATTACATCCGTTCTGAGCGTTCGTTGGACAAGCTTACAACTGTTGTTTTGTGAATAGATGCATTCATACAATGCTACCCCCTAATGGGGCGTGTTTCTATGTAAATTTGATGCGGTTATTCACCCTTTGTAGGGTTGGTTCTGACGAGCTGTTTTAATCGACCTTGATGGCGTAGTGGCTAAGGAAGCCGCTGGAAGGTTACGAGTCTCAGTCCTTGGTCAGGTCTATTTGGGATTGTTTTGGGGTTCTCCTGTTCTCCCCGTATCTGTGAAAAGTATCCATTCGCCCCCTGTCAAGGTACTGAAAACATGAAAATATATTCGCACTTAATCGCGGGCCGATTTTTTTCATAATTATAATAGTTTTCGTTTTTATACGAAATTGTACTTTTAAATTTAACTACTGTCATAAACTTTTATTTGTTGTAAGGAAACATTAATTGTAATGATTTTATGTTCGAAAGATATTTAATTATTAGTGAAATAGTTTTGATTTGTTTCCTGGTTTTCTTCACTTTTTTTTACTTGTATTCCTTATTAATTAACAAACTGACCCACACATACTGCATATCCCCGTGTTTCACTGATTCGTCGCTCCAATTGATCGCAACGTGATGATATATCCTCGATAAGTTGACTTTCCAACACAAAAGTAATTTTTCAGTTCGAACCACCAGTTTCTGATTTTAGCGCGTTCAAACAAACAAATTCTTCAGATTTTTAATATAAGCATAGATAAGGGCCGCACGAGACCATTTGATATTTCAAGGGGCGAACCGGCGAGAGGCGAAGCTTACGGGGCGAACGGGTTCAAGATATATTTGGGAAACGAACTTTTCTAAATCAGACTGGGTCTGGGTGTGCTGAGCTAACACCCCCAGTTACTGTTGGTGACCAGCATTGTGCTTATATGGTAACTAGACCTCCTGGTCCAGAGGATTGTATTTTCAGATTGATCACATAAATTTTCTGATGGAAAATCGGATACTTTAACTGTATGGAAAGGCATGTGAATAGTCGGTCCTGAAGCATTATAATGTTTCGTTACGGAATTACTTATTGACAATCTTAATTCAAACACCCTATACTTTCAATGCTTGTTAATTTTATTTAAATTACTTAAGATGTATCTTAAGATTTTTATTTTTTCATCAACTCCCGACTTAGTTTGAGCTTCCCTAAGAAGCTACAATCAGCCATAAGTTTGTTTTAACTTATACCTTAAGATTTGTAACTCTTTACTTATGTTGAGCTGCCCTTAGAAGCTACAAATAAATGCTTAACTATCTCCGAACCCGCGGCCCTACGAAATGCCAAGACTAGCTCCGGCCTATTAATAATTCAATTTAATTTGTCGGCCGAGCCACCCCTACAGAGGTGGTTTGAAAAGTTAATAAAATGGATACCTAGATACTGGCACTATGTGTTTGTACTTAGCGAGCTCGTCCGGTGGTCACCCATCAATGTGTTGCGTGATTTGCGTGAAAATTGGTTTTTCAAAAGAGTTTTATTTTTAACAAGTACACTTTATTGCACAGAACATTGACTGACAAATTAGAGTACTATTAGAGCGATCTTATCGTCAGCACGCGTTCTCTTCCAGGCAACCTTTGGCTAGAGAGAATAGTAGGAGATAAGGAGAAAGAGGTCAGATGTACAAAATCATAAATGGAGACATAACATAAATAAACTTTAGGTGTAAGTTAAATTTAAATAAAAAAACCTATTAAAAATATTTTTTTTTATCTCGTAATCTAAATTAGTACACAGCAATTGAAGATGACTATGTGTCCAATTTCAGTATTAAAATATTTATTTTTTTCTCTTTCAAAACCGATTGTGGCCTTTTCTTTTAAATAAAACATATGACAAGAACGATAAATATAGCTTTCGTAAAAATAACATTAGCATATACGAAAAATAAATAAATAAGTAATACTAGATAACATATCATACATTTCTCTGAGTCTGTGATAAGTAACTTAGCTACTTGTACCACAACACCCAGTCCCGAGACAATATAGAAAAGTTAGGTTCCCATACTGACCCGACCGGGGATCGAACCCGGCACCATCAGAGATGGCGCGACTCCGAAGTCCGGCCCACTCGCCTCTCGGCTACGGAAGACGTCAAATTAATAAAAATAATAAATGCGCCAGACAATCACACCAATCACCTGGTCTCAAACTAAGGTTCCCCCTTGTACTATGAGCACCAGACGACGGATACTAACTGTGGGTGTCATCCCAGCACACCCATGTCAATTTATAAAAGTTCGTTCTCCAAATTGACCTGACCGGGAATCGAACCTGGGACCTATCGCGCTTTGGCCGCCTACCTTAGCCACTGCGCCACCGAGCTCGTCAAAATGTTGGCAACCTTAGCCTCCCCACACCGTATTCTATTACATTCAGTTCAAACTACTTAACCGTACCCGTTTAATCTAACCCTCATCCGCTGCAGGTAAATATTACGCTGCGATCCGGCAGTCCGGGTCATGATCCGGATTAGCCGGGGTAACACGCGTTATCCGGATCGTCTTACAAATGAGGCTCTAGCTACTCGGATAGTTTGGCTTTAGCCAGTGGAGACCATTAGTCATACTGCTAAGTCAGCGAATAACATAAACAGGCTTTGTTGATTTTTAGTGTAGCTTTAGCCCGCGACTTCGATTGCAGTTTTTCGGAATAAAAAGTATCATATTATCTCATCCCTCTTGCTGCCAAATTTCATCCAAATCCGTTCAGTAGTTTTTGCGTGGAAGAGCTGAAAATTACTAATATTTATATTAAGTGTTACCTTTTTGTCAGACAACTGAAATGTGTTGAAACGCGAGCATCCTCACTCACATTGCAGTGCCCTAACGAGGTCTATAATGATCTAACTATAAGAATACCATCTGTACTGTATCTACATTATAGCAGCAATCAATGATTGAGTATTGAGTATTGAAAAACATACGCTCAGACATTCATACATGTTCTATAGTTTTGTGCCTATTCAATGTAAGTAAACAAACAAAGAATAAATAAATAAATATAAATTATGAAAAAAGAAAAACTAAGGTTTTATAGTTAGAGGTTCAAGAGAGGCAGGGCAAAGCGATTTATCGCTCGAATTGGAGCAGCCCGACTGGAGACATACCTCCACCTTACAGAAGACCGCAGCCAAATAACAATCACTCCGGTGTTGTTGTGTTCCTGCATGTGAGTGAGGTTTCCAGAGCTCTTGGGGGGTGCTACATTAGTAGCAGGGGTCAAGCCTTCAAGGTAAGGGCGACAAGTCTAGTAACAGTTTTACTATGCTATACTTTTCACCCTTGAGCTAGGAACTCATTACCACTTAACATCAGGTGGGATGAGGTCAATCTTGGAGTGCATTATAAAAAAAAAAAGTTAGAGGTTATTGAACAGTATATGATTGTTTCTATTTTGTTTGTTCAATTTGATTATACTCTGTAACATAATACTGAATAATTGTTAACCCTAAAATAGAAAACGGTTCTCAGAGGCCGTTTTTTTTAATGTAAACAACATCGCTTTCTAGCGATAAGACCGCCTAAATTGTACTATAATTTTTCTGTAAAACCTATTTCTGTAAAGATTTTGTGCAATAAAGTATATCTATCTATCTATCTATCTAACAGATATTTTCGTACAAAAATGGAAAGAATATTATTCCATTTTATTTATTTTGTAACTTAGCGTAACGTTCGTTTGTTGACGTAACAAAATTAGCGTCTGTCGCGTCCCTTTGATCTCGCCGCCCGCGTGCTTTCTTCAAAAAAATATTTCGTTCCACCCTCAACTTTTAGGTAAAGGTTGCTGTTTTGTGTTTCACGAATTCAAAGAGGTTGCCTCCAATATTTTAAGGACGAAATTGTTTGAGGTTGGTTGCGTGTATTGTCAAAAAATATGTGGTTATAACATTGTCATATTTTAAAGAAACAAAAAAACATCATCCCTCTCTAAAACGTCACGGGGGTATATTTTCTTTATAATATGGTCGTTCCTATAATATGGTTAAGTGTAGCGATGGCTAGCACATCGGTCATGCTAGATAACAGGTGCCAACGCCGGGGACTGGTCTGCTCCAGCTTACCTCTCAAAAATAAATACTTGATGTTTCTTCACTCATCAAAATACATTATACATATGACTTTGTCCAAATCTATACATAGCAATCAGTTAAACACTACTACAGTAACTTATCTACTGAGTCTCTTACCGGTATCTTCTCGGTAGATATAGGTTCCGGACCGGCAGTAGAATCTCTTTGAGTTTGCAAGTGTTATAATATAACGTGTAGTGTTATGATTAAAGTGTCAAATATTTATTTATTCAAGTATATTACATATATAAATAAATGCGCCAGACAATCACACCAATCACCTGGTCTCAAACTAAGGTTTTCCCTTGTACTATGAGTACCAGACGTCGGATACTAACTGGGGGCGTCATCCTAGCACACTCAGACCCAAGGCAATTGAGATAAGTTCGTTTTCCAAATTGACCTGACCGGGAATCGAACCCGGGACCTTACGCGCTTTGGGTGCCTACTTTAGCCACTGCGCCCCCGAGGTCATCACTTTAGCCACTATTATATTATGTAATATATATGCATATATACATCTAAAAGCTACAAACGTTAAATCGCAAAACGCTAATATCGTTCCTCGGCCGATCTAGTTATAAATTGTTGCGGGTGACGATTTTTCTCTTGTCATTATTCCTAGCTATAAGGCAAGAAGCACAGCATAATAAAGCTGTTGCTGAACTTGTCGCCCTTACCTTGAAGGCTTGACCGCTGCTACTAATATAGCACCCCCCAGGAGCTCTGGAAACCTTACTCGCACGCAGGAAGACAACAAGACAGAAGTGATTGTTATTTGGCTGCGGTCATCTGTAAGGTGAAGGTATTTCACCAGTCTGGCTGCTCCTGTTCGAGCGATAAACCGCTGTGCACTACCTCTAGATTAACTAATAAGATACTTTTTTATCCCTAAATAACGCGAGCAAAGTCGCCGTAAACAGCTTGTATATAGTAGGAACAGCTAGTCTGTAGTTGCAAGAGCCAGTCATGGTAGCAACATCATTACGAAACGTCAGCCCAGGTGTATATCTATGGTAATACTATTGGCACAGTTTCTCAGTTCCCTTGACGGCATACTAGACGACACATTACCCAAGTCTAGGCGGAGGATGAGTTCTATAACTTTAGACTCTCTCGCCGTAGGAATCTCCCGAGACGCATTAGCATATCGACGGATTTGGGTTTTACAGGGAAACTATGATGACACAGTATTATGTCCCTAGCTAGTCCACCTGTTAAATAAATAAATGCGCCAGACAATCACACCAATCATCTGGTCTCAAACTAAGGTTTTCGCTTGTACTATGAGTACCAGACGACGGATACTAACTGGGGGCGTCATCCCAGCACACCCAGACCCAAGTCAATTGAGAAAAGTTCGTTTTCCAAATTGACCTGACCGGGAATCGAACCCGGGACCTTACGCGCTTTGAGCGCCTACCTTAGCCACTGCGCCACCGAGGTCGTATTATTTTTTGTGCAATAAAGTTTTAAAAAAATTACGTTTTTAAATGAATAAATATTTAACAACATTACATACATTGCTCTGATTCTGTGGTCAGTAGCTAAAGCACTTGTGTTACAGAAATCAGAAACAACGACGGTACCACAACACCCAGACCCGAGACAATACAGAAAAGTTCGTTTCCAATATTGACCCGACCGGGGATCGAGCCCGGAACCTCAGAGATGGCGCGACGCCAAAGTCCGGCACGCTCGTCTCTCGGCTACGGAGGTCGTTAATAATAAATAAATAAATGAAATTGGAAATATGAAAAAAACGTGAATAATATGCGTGCGAAGATGCTGGCCGTTAGCAATGTAACAAAACCTATTAAATTTCACTATAAAAATGTTTTTCACTATGAGGGAACTAGGCCTGACTTAGGTCCCCTGCGCCGGTATACCAACCGATACATTAGGCAAGTTCTGACTGGTCTAGGTCTCTAAGCTAGTTCCAAACCTGAAGACTAACTTCCGTCGCAGCCTCCCGAGAGATGCATCAGCATGTTGGCTGAACTGACGGTTTCAATTAAGAACTAGTATCGATCGAGCGAAGTTCTGATAAATTGATGTTGTTTTAGTATTCAAAGTTCTGTATTTCTATTCTTTTCGTGATATGTGTAGACGACTATGCCCGGTTCCCGGTAGCAGCCCGACTGGTGAAATACCTCCACCTTACAGAAGACCGCAGCCAAATAACAATCACTTCTGTGTTGTTGGGTTCCTGTGTGTGAGTAAGGTTTCCAGAGCTCCTGGGGGGTGCTACATTCAAGTATAGTAACAGTTTTACTATACTATATTTTTCGCCCTTAAGTTAAGAACTCATTACCACTTAACATCAGGTGGGATGAGGTCAATCTTGAAGAGTGTTATAAATAATTAGAAGTGTTTTCGTTACAAACTATAAAATCTAGTTATGATATAAAATAGGGGCCGTCTTTTTTTGCAATTTAATAAGTCAAATAATGAATTGTAAGTGTTACCTACATTTTGGCCCGATTAAAATTTAAGTAGGTATGTTAAAAATTTGCGTGATGGAAACCGAATTCGATGTCCGGTCGGGCAAAATGGAAAACGAACTTTTCCATATTGTCTCTGGTCTGGGTGTAATATAATAATAATAGTATAATAATAATAATGTTTATTTATTTTCTCCATAAACAAGATAATAGTAATTTATGCAAAGACAAGACACACATTAATGTTGGCAATTACTTGTTCATAGAGACTGGTGACCCGTGATAAGTAAAAAAGTACTTGTGTTACAGACCACCAGGTCTCCACCCCCAGGTAAACCATTCATTACAAAAGTGTTTTTATACAGTAAAGATAGATTAAAAGAATTTTACAAATATTTTACAGTACTTAGTGTAAGATAAAGCTACCAATACATTTTCTTAAGTAGATCTTCAGTCTGCTGGTAAGTTAAACTTTTCAACCATTCACTCAAAATGTGCCTACATTTATATTTATTATTATGATAGATATTTAACAATTTGTTGGCCTTATCATATAAGCTTGGTCCCTGTACACAGAAAAATCTCCGTGTGAACACTTTCTTAAAAGATTCAAAATTACATACATTTTTGTATCTACGACCTGTGGTATCTGTATGTCGGGTGTAATTTACCATCTCATGTTGCTTTAGTATGGTACTTAAAACATAAAGTTGACGTACTGTTAGTACTTCACTATCAACGTACAGTGATGTGGTTGGGTAGAGTATAGGTTTAAATAAGCAAATTTTCAATAATGGTACCGTCATTACTTCTAATTTCTGTACCACAAGTGCTTTTACTACAGAATCAGATTATTGTATATGATTTGGTCCAATATTTATTATTATTTATTCACTAGCGGCCCACCGTGACTTCACGCGCGAACTATTGTCGTATTTTCCTCTGATTGTTCGCTCCAAATGGTCGCAGCTTGATGTTATATATCCAAAAGCCTTCCTCGATAAACGGACAATCCAACACAAAAAACATTTTTCAATTCGAATCAGTTGTACCTGAGATTAGAGGTTTAAACAAAACAAACTCTTCAGCTTCATAATATTAGTAAAGATATCCCATATATCTAAGCTCTTTCACAAATTCCTCGCTTGTGGGGAGTTCCCCATATATTATTAAACCCTGCTTATATTAAACATCTTGGGAACACCTCGGTCCTCTTCCCACTCGCCCCCAGCTCCAATATTTATTTATTTATTTATTTATTTATTTATTTATTGGTTTACCAACAACTTATGCACTAATACATTATCGATATAAACAAACATATTTTTAATATAAAATCTAAGTACATAGTCAATTATAGGTAAACACCTCATTCAATGAGTATTTTGACACTAAAACTATATTTAAAACTAATAAGTAGGTAGGTATACTTTACCACTCGGCCAAACCAATCGAGCCAATATAAAACATGCGCCACCAGCGCAAAACTAACATAACCGAGTAAAAAATAGACCCAATGGTGAAAGAAAATTAAATTAAATAAAAGAAAACAGAATTAACATAAAATACTTTACCTATCAAGACACTTGCCCGCGTTATAAACACTTGCATTCGTGTAATCCAATTCCGGTGCATATGAGACGCTGCAAGTGAGGGACAATGCATCGGGACGATTGCATCTCGGCTTGTTTGAGCTCATCTCGAGCGCGTTGTGCACAAACGCTATTTACTTTTATTTACTTACAAACTGTTCCTTACTTTGCTTGTAAATAGAGCGAATGGAATAGTGTTTTGAAAGGTTTAGGTTACTTTTTGGTTTTTTAAGAACGTGATATGTCTACCTCCTTTATTTGGTCTTGTCGCACAATCCGTTTTAACTATGACCGCTTTGTCAAATTATTTGTTTTTTCATACAATTTTGTGGAGCCCGCCAGACTTCCTTTGTCCGGCCCTGTGGTAAAATCCAGTTGTTCCGTCCTTTACTTGTTTTGTGATAATGCAATTTATGTTATTGAATCATATTTTTTTACGTAAAACAAGTACGAAGAATATTACTGTTTAACTGTTTAAATTAAACATCTTAGAAACCCCTCGGTCCTCTTCCCACTCGCCCCCAGCTCCAATATCAAGACACTTGCTCGCGTTATAAACACTTGCATTCGTGTAATCCAATTCCGCTGCATATGAGACGCTGCGAGTGAGGGACGGTGCATCGGGACGATTGCATCTCGGCTTGTTTGAGCTCATCTCGAGCGCGTTGTGCACAAACGCTATTTACTTTTATTTACTTACAAACTGTTCCTTACTTTGCATGTAAATAGAGCGAATGGAATTGTGTTTTGAAAGGTTTAGGTTTCTTTTTCGTTTTTTAAGAACGTGATATGTCTACCTCCTTAATTTGGTCCTGTTGCACAATCCGTTTTAAGTATGACCGCCTTGTCAAATTTGTTTGGAGCCAATGATATTTAAAAACAAAAATATCATTGTTTGGAGCACAATATTTTTATACAATTTAGCGGAGCCCGCTTTTATCCGGCCCTGCCGCTAAATCCGGTCATATCGAACATGTACTGACCGTCTTCTTTTAATTGTAAAACATTGAGAGTTAATAGTGAATATTTGTGGCGTTGTATATATGAATTAAGAAAATCATTTTTTTAATATTTTAGTGTCAGTTCTAGATTAATTAGCATGTCGAAGAACAGATGTTCCGGAATAAACTTCTAGCAACGGCATCATGCCGGAACTCAAGTAAAATACTTTAAAATACACAGGTATAATATTGTATACAATCTTTATAAAATTGCTAATAAGTCGGCTTTACTAACAGCCTACAATGGTTATGTCATGTCCACACTACGATATGGCATTCTGTTCTGGGGTAACTCAGCCGATAAAGACATAGCCTTAAAATCTCAAAAACGATGCATCAGAGCTATGCATCATATGAAACAAACAGAGTCGTGCAAGCCTATATTTTCAAAATTAAAATTATTGACTGTCCCATGTTTGTATGTGTACGAGGTGGCTGTTTTTGTTAAAATCAATAAAAATTTGTTCAAATTTCGGACTAGAGATAGGCACAGAAACAAATTGTTTATGGAAACTCATAAGACAGCGCTAATGAGTAAAAGCGTTTTCTGTAATGCTCCTCGTATAACAAACTTCCTGACTGTATACGAAATGTCGACAATCTCTTTGAATTTAAAATGAAATTACACGACTATCTTACTCAAAAATGTTATTACTCGATCCAAGAATTTCTATCCGACAATGTTAATATTAATCATTAAATTTTATATTGTAATTTAAATTATACAAATGAATTATTCAAAACATGTGCATGTAATTTAATTATAGATTTACTTGTAGGTATTAAGCAAATTATTGTATGCCTATTAGGCGGAACACAGATAAACTTTTACACCAAATTTCCATAATGTATTTATTACCTGTGATTCACAATAAAGAGTATTATTATTATTATTATTATTATTATTTTGTAATTTTCTTGGCTTACTTATTCATATGTATTTTTTCATAGATAGCCTGCAAAAGTAATGAACTATGACGTCACAAATTGTACTTATCGATACTGACATATTGAAAACCGTGCAACTCTTCGCGTCCCATAAATAATAACTAAGAAGTTATTTCCGGAAATTAATGTGCTAAATGGTTTTAGTAGGAAATGAAATTGGTTTATTAAGAAAACTTGCCGTAAACTGTTGTCATAATTTAGTGTTTCGTGTCAATAGCAAGAAACCCTCAGTAGTGCCTCCAGTAAGGCTCCTTGGTATGCCATTAAGTAGGGTGTCCCAATTTAAATACTTGGGGCACATTGTTAGAGAGAGCGGAGGGCATTGGCGGTCCGATGCAACATGGTTGCTCGCAGGTTTGCTAGATGTTCCAGAGACGTTGATCACCCTTTTTAAGGCGTACTGTCAAACCTTCTATACCTGCAGCCTGTGGTGTGACTATACGCAGAAGACCTACAATGCACTCCGCGTGCAATATAATAATGCATTCAGGATGCTGATGGGTCTTCCTAGATTCTGCAGCGCTTCAAGTATGTTCGCGGAAGCTGGTGTCGACGGTTTTCGCGCCATCATTAGGAAGCGCATTGCGTCAATGAAGTGCAGACTACGGGAGAACTCAAATGGCGTCCTGAGTGTCATTAAAGACAAACTTGATTGTCCCATAATTATGCATTGGATGCGTATGCATGTGGGTGGGACGACGAAGTTTTTAAATTAAATAAGCAGAAATAAATAAATACTAACATAGTTTTTAAGAAACCTACTAACCACTTTGTATGGATTTTAATCTGAAATAAACGTTATTATTATTATTATTATTATTATAATCCCATTTCAGTCTATTTTTGAGTATGGTCTATCTTTTTAGCTTATACATTTTGACGAGAAACAAAAAACGAAGAAAATTTTACTTTTTTTTTTAATAATTTTTTCAAACTTATTATTTTATGAAAAAATATGTTGGTTCAGAGAAAGGAGAGAAGCGTTGTTGCGACATGAATAATAGTCATTACTTCCATTATTTCTCGTCCTTCCCTTTTTATACTGTCGTACTGTTTCTCATTGGTATGCCTGTCGAAAGACTCTAGCCGGGGCGAAGGCGTTTATTAAAAATTCCTGCGATTTAAATCAAACGAAACGACATCTAGAAAGCTTTTGTCTAGGGTTTATTTAACTCTTTGTCAGATGAGCTTAGTTCTTGATATTGACTTTGACTTTGACAAAAAAATGGAAGGTTTTTTTATAGTGCTACATGCGGCATTAGCGAGCTTCATAATTTTTTTAGAAACAGAAAAATTTCATCTCCCCTTGCGGTGCGGGGATCGAACCCGCGACCTTCACGTGTCGCGCGTGCTGCTCTTCCAACTGAGCTGACCACAAGTTATCGTACGCGATGAAATTTTCTGTTGTATTAACTTAGCTGCAAGGAGCTATTATTTTTTTATGTTTGCGTTGCGTCACCTACATATTTAATAAATAACACAACGTTTTTTAAATTTAGAAATATGTTTTGTAAATTGTTACTATTAACGATAATATCACAAACACTCAGACACACAAACTTAACTTTAACCGTAACTGCGATTTGACAGCTGTCAAAACTGTCATATCCATTTTTACATGACGGTGCATCTGACACTTAGGCTTTATGTATTCGAAGAGATACTAAAATTTTTGAATAGGGAGAAGAACTCGCCATATTATTTTTAGACACTAGCGCCCTTATTCCACGGGCATAAGAACTGCAATCGAATTGCAGGTGTTCACCGTACATACAATACTAGGGCCCGCGGAGGCTCCGCACGCGTTATATCCCCGTTTTTTCTACATCTTTCTTCGATTTTTCGCTATTAATTGCAGCGTGATGTTATATAGCCTAAAACCTTCATAAGTAAATGGACAACCCCATACAAAACAAAAATATTTAAATCGAAATTTAATGTTAATACAGGTTATGAACTAAATTTTTATGACGTCTCATATCGTTATGACGTAACGCGACAAAGCAGTGCTGTGTGAAATAAAATATAAATCGGCAAGCCGAAAGACCGATAAAATTTTATTAAAAAACCCGAGTAATGTCAGCCAGGAGTGTTATTAGGTCTCCTAGCGTAAGATACACGCGGCACAGGGTTGGCACATGTGAAAATTACTCAAAAATCGCCTTTGAATTTAATTATTAGAGATTACTGGGAACCTTAAACCTCTTCAACTACGTAGGGACGTTGGTTCATTAAGTGTCTTTTATCGGCTTTATCATGGGGAGTGTTCCGAGGAACTATTTTCCCTTATCCCACCCTCTCCTTTCCTACACAGAACCACAAGAGCCGGCCAACGATGTCATCGCTTCACCGTGGAAAATATTCCATCACGAACCAAAAAGTTCGGTAACTCTTATCTTTGCCGGACCATAAAGAAGTGGAACTCGTTGCCGGCTTATGTGTTTCCTCCTTCCTTTGACATGGATTCCTTCAAAAGGAGCGTGAAGAAACATCTTGCGGGCCAGTATGGCGATGCTAACGGATAGGATATTTTGATATCAAATCCGTTGTCATCGCGATGTTCCTCTCTTGCTTACCATCAGGCTGGGAAGAGCCAATATACTGCGCTACTAAAAAAAATATATATATTTAAAGTGTAAATTGTTATGAAACACTCTTACTCAATGCATGTATTCATGTAAGTTATTAATAACATTTGCGGTACAGGATGATGAGAATAAACCAAATTGATGGCTACCTCCGCGTTGTGGTGCCTCTAACTTTCTCAGGGAACAAAGAGGGGTGTCGGGCTTCCGCCAACACCCCCCGTAGGCCAACTGGTGATATAACCCTCTATGCACACAAATATAAAATGATGTGATGTGGTTGGTATACAAGTGTAAACCAACCACATTTCATCATTTTCATTTGAATTCTTGCAGTGCCAATGTAAAAATGAATTTTGATTTTTTTTGTGACTTTTGTTCGCTAAAACAATATAACAATGTCTTAAACGATCATGGGGGCATATTAGACCTTGTGCTGGGCAATTTTGGTCACGATGAGATAACGTTATTTCGTAGTGAAGATCCTTTAGTTAAGATAGACCAGTACCACCCTATGCTCGATATAATAATAAGACTTCCATGTGTATTATCGGCGCCATCACCTTCACAACCCGTAAATGCTCACTCAAGAGCCAGTCCCGATTGGATCTGGCGCAAGGCTGACTTTGAGGGTCTGTACACGACATTGTCAGAATTAGACTGGTCCGATCTGACAACAATAACCGACATAAACAATGCTGTTCAGTTATTTTACGATAAGCTTTATGCATCTATAAATCTCCACGCACCCTCAAAAAACCGTTCAGCGCATAATCCGCGATACACCTATCCCAAATGGTATAATGCAGAAATAATAAAGAATATAAAATTAAAACATTTCCATCACAAGAGATTTAAGAAAGAGGGCAGCGAATTCAATGGGGCCATGTTTAAATACTATAGAGAGAAAGTAAAAAAGATGATTAATTACGAATATCGGCAATATATGAATTTGCTCCAGGAAAATATATTTTACGATCCTGTCCAATTCTGGAACTATGTTAAAGAGAAGAAGAAAAATAGAAGGAATGCAGATTCGTATACATATGAAAGTACTGAGGTGAGGGAACAAGCAGCAGCCGACGCCTTTGCAGGATACTTTGCCTCGGTATTTCATAAAGAGAAACCGGTATTAGACCTTGATAAAGCTGCTCAAGCTGCACATAGTCTACAAGATGCAACTTCTGTCTCCATTGTAGCAGTTGACGAGACCGATCTGAGAAATGCAGTAAAACGCCTTAAGCCTCGATCTTCAGGTGGACCCGACGGCATTCCTGTTTTTCTGGCCAAGGATTGTATATCGGTTCTTGGTATGCCACTACTTTACCTCTACAATCTATCTCTGGCTCAGTCTACATATCCTGAAGTCTGGAAGTTATCGAGGGTCACTCCTGTTCCTAAAGGTAATCCAGGCTCGAATATTACTTCTTACAGACCGATTGCAGTTCTGTCCGTATTCGCCAAGATTTTTGAATCAATAATTAGCAATCATATTAATAGACAAATTGGTCACCGACTACATAACAGTCAACATGGGTTTCGCAGCGCTCGTTCCACAACCACCAATTTGGTGGCGCATGCTGACTACGTATGCTCTCAAATGGATAGCCGGAAGCAGGTCGACGCGGCCTACTTTGACTTTAAAAAAGCATTTGACTTGGTAGACAACGATATACTTATCGAAAAAATGGCGATTATTGGATTCACCCCACAGCTCCTCAAATTTTTTTCTTGTTATTTAAACAATCGTCGGCAATACGTAAAATTAGATGGATACGACTCTGAAGACTACTTTACGAGGTCAGGAGTTAGTCAGGGTAGTACTTTAGGACCATTACTGTTCGTTATATTTATAAACGATTTACCGGAAGTCGTCCTGACTTCCGAGTGTCTTCTTTTTGCGGATGATTTAAAGCTAAGTTTAGGTATTCAAACGGAAGCTGATGTGGTGGCATTGCAGAGAGATATTGATGCGGTATCCATATGGAGTCAAGAGAACCACCTTCCATTCAATAATCTCAAATGTAAAATGATCACATTTTCACGCAAATCACAGCCACTTTTGAGTAGTTATAGCTTATTTGACGTTCCTTTGGATAGAGTTTTTGACATTCGAGATTTAGGTTTAGTATTAGATAGTAAGTTAGACTTTCACACACATATCATTAAAATGTGTAAGGCAGCGCATAAAACGTTAGGGTTTGTAATGAGAATTGCATCGCAGTTTGGAAACATAGCGATTCCAAAATTATTATACAATGCATACGTTCGCAGCAAATTAGAGTACGGCGCCGTTGTTTGGAATCCTTATGAGGAGAAGTATGCTCTAATTATTGAAAAAGTACACAAGAAATTCGCTCGATGGGTATACAAAAAACAATACGGTTACTATCCCTACCTATATCCGTCTTTATTCGTAACAGGTATGGTGGACATGGATACGCTGAAATTTAGAAGAGCTATGTCTCAAATCGCGCAGTATCTGTCCATAATTCACAATCGAATCGACAGTCCCCGAATATTGCAGTGTGTTGGTATTCTGGTTCCTGGGAACATATCGGCAGAACCGGGAGGGGGTCAGGTGGCTCCGCGTCGACGCCCGCGACTGCTGGAGAGGCCCGTCGCGCGCACCGAGCGAGGCCGACACGCGCCCACCAACCGAGCACTACGCGCTATCGGAGACATACTTGCTCAGCACGAGGAACTTGATTTATTTGCCGATAGATTAGGACATTTGTTTAACCAATTCCGTATAATTTTAAATGACATATAGCAATTTGATATACTTATCTATTTTATTTTTTGGAATTATATTTGACATTTTTGTTTTTTTTTTAACTTTCATGACCCATTCTGTGTGACCAACATTTTCTGTTTTTCCTCTTTGTGCGTCATTGTAATTTTATGCTTATAAAATCTATGTATTAATTTTGAAATTGTAGTTCGTTAATTGTGTGTTTTTTATTATTTTAATTATTCTTTTAAGCGTTTTGGATGAAATCTGTTAGCTTCTAAGAAATTTTATGAATAAATGAATGAATTTTATGTTTGCTTTGCCCGGAAGTTAGTTCAGGTGGACTACAGGATTTTTTTTTCAAAATAAATGTAGCCTGTGTTACTTCTAATTACATCAGCTATCTGCCGATAAAATCCCCGTCAGAATCGGTCCAGCCATTTCAGAGATTAGCCGGAACAGAAAAAAATTAAAAAAAAAATTTTGGTGTATGTATGTAGTAAAAGACGATTATTTTAATATAATAAACAGATATAAGTCAATTAATTGTATGTATAGATTTTTGCACTGTCACTTTTGACACTAGTCGATTTTGTTCTGTTTTTACGTCTTATAATGTAAGCTTGTGGTTTAACAAACCTGATTTTAAAAATGTTATCTTAAGTTATTTGTTTTGTATTATATTTAGTTAATATCTACATAAAAAAGGTGTGAAAAGTAGTATATGCCTATGCATATTACTATAAATAAAATAAAATCGCTAATTTTTAAAATGATAATCTTATAACACCCTTGTATGTATTACACTAATCCCTATCTACACATAATCTCGTCTTTATTATCCTTCTATCTATTTCGGGATCAAGGGTTCTTTGCTGAGCGTATAGAGAATATTTTTGTATAAATTTTATTAATATTATGTGGAGGAAGAAGCAAGATACTAATCTATAGCTTAATTCAAGAAAATATAAGCCCCAAATTATGAATTTCCTTTAACTGGGAAAACATTCGTAGGGTTAAGTGTCAAATAAAAACATTCATTGTTATTCGTTATGGGTTAAGTTATGGGTTTTTTTAGTTGCCATAATGTGTAACTTTTAATAAAAAGCTAGGTAAAAATAATATTTTTAACATATTTTTTTCCGAAATCTGAAAATAATAACAAAGAAATATCAGACATCATATACATTCAGCTGATCCCAAAGTAAGTAGCTTTAGGCACATGTAGTAATTTTGGTTCAGAAATCGAACCCACCACCTTTCGATCAAAAGCTGACCATTATTTCATTGGGCCAATCGATCTTGTGGTTGGTTTATTGTACCACTGAGTTTTTGTCTTATTGATTTATTTAATAAATACACCAGAGAGTAACACGATTGACTTTCTGGCGCAATTTATTGATAAAAAACGGAAAACGGAATCTCAAGGGGAAAAAAAAAACTTCATGACATCTTTTTCGCACACTTTCCGATTATTTTGCACAACCCTATCACAAGTACTGGATTTCAATTCCAACAAGTGGGTGGCACCGATATTGGCGGCACACGTGTTCGGCGTACACTGCAGTGCAAGGTAAAGTATGCACTTTGCGAGCTTTTAATTATCAACGGAGAGCTTCGCTGTCTTGCGATTTCATTAAAACGATACGAATACAGATTGTGAAATGTATAGTGTTGTTTTTTTTCTAATTAGTTTATACAATGTCTAGGTGCTGCACGCATTATACTTACACAGATAAACTAGCTGTTGCCTGTAACTTTGTTTATATTATTTCGGGATAACCACCAACTATTCATAAGTATTACTAATGTAATCTATGTGAATAAAAATATTGACTTTGACTTTGACTTTGAATATTAGGGGAGATAGGGCTAAAACCGACCATGAAAGGATGTAGTCCACGCGAACGAAGTCGTGGGCACAGCTAGTTACCTATAACCCAATGCAATGTGTGTTCAATCAATAGCACGTCACTGTACAGTTTTGACAGCTGCCAAATAGTTAGTTAATGTTAGAGTTAAGTTGGCACGAATGAGACTAAGTAACTCCCATTTAACGATAGAAATCTTTCGTAATGTTAATGCAAGAAGGAGGAAAATTAAAATGAATAAAAGTGTCAAAAGCATTCCTGCTAGTTTAAGAAAGGGGAGTTCCAACTGAAAAATTCTCAATTACTTTAACAATGTATTCTACAATTGCACTTACACTTGATGGTTTTAGGGTTCCGTACTTAAAAGGTAAAACGGATTTCATAAAAACTTCTTTGTCCATCTGCCACAAGGTTGTACCTCATGAATGAAGTGTATTCGTTTTAGTTAAAATTTTCACAGATGATTTATTCCTTTTACGTTATAGTAACAAATCAAAAATAAACAATCAATTAAAGGATTTAACGGGTTCTCAAAAACATACGTGATTTTTATGCTCGTTTTTGATCTATATTGATATCGTCAATAAGGGGCCGATTCGCAAACGTCAAATTCGATTCCGTATTGGAATGGCAAGTCTTTCCGATCGGTTATAAATAAAATAAATAAATATTGGACAACATCAACAACAACAGTTATGTTTAATAAGATTTGCCACCTGCCTACCGCCTACCGATTCCAAAGTGTTTGGAGTTGATAAGCAGGTGGACAGCATTTTAAAAAAAATATAAATTGATAAAAAACAACTTTAAGGTGGTAAATCACAAAAAAAAACAGAGACAAAAGAAAATCATTTGTGACAGACATTTAAAAAAATCTTTCAGCTTCACGAGGCTAAGGGGTTCCCATACAACAAACATGTTTTTTCGCCATTTCACAGATAATGCCACGGAGTTCTTCGTGTGCTAATCCGACTCGCACTTGGCTGGTATTTTTTACGTTTTTTCGCGCATTTAATTTCGTGCTTCGAACGCTTTTTTACGATCTTGTTCCGAGATTGTCTAATTATGCTCTGACATTGTCGCTTCGAGCAAATTCTGTAATAGAATCTGAAATGTCAAATTAGCTTTGAAAGTCGGCGGCTCCTTTGATGGGATCAATTCGAACTGTTTTCGAATGTCCCTCGCGGATGTTTTGGTGTTGAATTGGAATCTTGTTTTCATTTGTTTTTTATTGTGTAAATTGAACGATTTGAAGTATTTCATTATGATATTGAAAGACATTATTTTATTGTGTATATTGAATGACTTGCTTTCACTATTATAATGAAGTGATGTATGAGATTGGTTTCTGCTTATTTTTTGTTTGTAAATATAAAACGATTGGGAAAGACAATGTTTGTCGCGCTCCAATCGTATAAGAAAAGAAAGAGGTCAAGCATAGTTTCCGTATTCGAATCCGTTTCTGACGTTTCGTGAATAAGTAGGCTGTCTTTGATGAACACATCTCACAAGTATTACTTTTTAATACCTTAGAGCAACGACGGAAACTTGAATTTATTATTTCGTTTAAGACAAAAGAAAATTGTGAACAACAAATGTGGCCTGAAGTGTACCTAGGTTTTCTCAATCGCGGTGAAATAAATGCTTAATATTCGAATTCTGCTCTGGATCCGAACACATGTAAACGGCGAGGGGGGGAGGGGGGGTAAAGAGAAAGAGGGGGTTACGCCATTATCTTACAAATGCACGTGATATTAAAACGACCCCGTGTACCTGCGTTCGGTTTTAACATTCCACCTTTTCGCTTTATTTCTTTACGGGTATTATTTATGCTGAATTAGTTTTTCCTTTTAAGTTGGGACTTTGTTGTACAGTCAACAGCACGTCAAGGAGTGTTTAGCTTGAGTCAAAGTTCGATGTTAGACCATAAGTGTAGGACATAAAGACAGTTCAATGACCAAAATGTGTAGTCTGATATGATTATCTCAAAAGTTACATAAAAGCTTAAAAAAACTGTCTCTCTTTAATTACCTCGCTTCTAATTGCTCGAATGCTATCTGCGTGTATTATGATATTGTAAAGAATAAATTTTACCCTTATTTTGGTGGTATTTCTTTCAAATAGAACTTGTGTACTAACTTTTTTTACATAGGTAGAATAGAATGGAAAACATCATTTTTCATGTAAGCTTTACAAAAGCACTTATGAAACGTCAGTACAAACTAAGTATTCTACCGCCGTGTTCGGAATGTTGATCATGTCGAGAAGACCCGGCAAGAAACTAGAGACTTACTCTTTTCAATGTAACATTGTTTCCTTGAAGTAAGCAAGAGAGGAATCCACATCGCGATAACAACGGATTTGATACCGTAATATCCTATCCGTTAGCATCGCCATACTGGCCCGCAAGATGTTTGTTCACGCTCCTTTTGAAGGAATCCAAACATATTCAAACATGTAAAATTATTTAACGGGTCAAAACGCGACACCATTTTTATTTAGTAGTTAATACGAACTACTTACTGCCCGACGTTTCGGTTAGGTTGCACCAACCGTGGTCGACGGTCGGACACAAACATCTTTGACTCTTAATTTTATTTACATCATATCATCATTCAAATGACTTCGAGCCCTATCTATTAACAAAACAATAATACCTTATTTATTACGTAAATTGCGATACAGGTGCGATTTAACACTCAAATGAACTAATTAAAACAAGTCTTAATTACTGAGTCGACCCTCTGTCGACAGTAATCTCGTAATGGGTTTAGTAGTTTACTCGCTAATGTGCTACAGACAGACGGCTTGATTGTGGAAAGTTTGCGTATTATGGTTGGATGCGATGATAAATATCTTTCTATAGTTATGTACTTTTGTATATGTAATACAAAGACAAATAGTAAATAAACATTGGACATGGATCACATACATGGATCTGATTCTATGGTAAGTAGCTTAAGCACTTGTGTTACAGGTATCAGACACAACGACTGTACCACAACACCCAGACCCCGAGATGATGTAGAAAAGTTCGTTTCCATTGAATCGGCCAGGGATAGAACCCGGGTTCTCAGAGAGCGTGTCGCCAAAGTTCGGCCTGCTCGCCTTTTGGCTACAGAGGTCGTCAATCTTATTGTAAATTAGTTGAAGGTGGTTGTTTTGGCGTAGGAAATATGGATAAAAGGATTCAGTACATTATTACATCTATTAAGTATATTATTTTCGTCTCTTAAATATCCTTTGCCGTCTTGATAATGGGCGTAGTTCCTAAAACTGACACGGCTCCATTAATGTCAACTAGGGCATAGCAATTGATCGCTCAAACTGGTGCAACCCGAATGGTGAAACATCTCCACCTTACAGAAGACCGCAGCCAAATAACAATCACTTCGGTGTGGTTGTGTTCGTGCGTGTGAGTAAGGTTTCCAGAGCTCCTGAGGGTTGCTGTAGTAGCAGGGGTCAAACCTTCAAGGTAAGGGCGACAGGTCCAGTAACAGCTTTATTATGCTGTACTTGTCGCCTTTAAGCTAAGCACCTCATTACCACTTAACGTCAGGTGGGATGAGGTTAATCTTGAAGTGGAAAAAAAAACTCCTGACCTGTTAATACCTAATCAATTAAACGAAAAGCCTAATTAGATAATTTCTTTTTTAATTTCAAACAATCCGTGTTTTATTCGTTCGCTCTTTGCATAATTCATAAGACGCCACCCAGTCTCGCACGACTATATTGTAATTAGACTAGCGTAATAAATTGTAATTAGTGAGGAAAAGTGCCCTCCACTAAGTTATTGTAGGACAGTCTTGAGGAATATTAAAGTTAATTTCCCCTAGTCTGTGTTCAGAGATAGACTTTCCTCGGAACTAGCTTGAGATGTAGTTTTTTTTCTTGGAAATTTAGAGGGACCGAGGCAATTGAAAACAATAGGAAAGGGAAATAGGTCAAAAATATAACTGATTGTTTTCAGTTCGTTAAATAGTAAGAAATAAAATAATTGACGAGTATTTTTTTGTAAACTGTATTTGGATAAAGATATTGAACGAATTACAAGTATTATTTTTTATTTCATGAATCAACTTTTGCATGCTATATAGTTAAATTATTTATATCTGTGTCTAATAGGGCCAATATCATTAATCAATATTAACGTACTTTTGCCCTTGTAGCACCAGGCCACAGATTTGTAAATTGTATAATTAAGAAAAAGGCTTATTTAATTATCGTTTATTATAATTACTATTTTTTCAAATGCCAAATTAATAAAAAAACCTGAGATTGAACGATGTCAAGTTTTGGGGTTGGGGCTCATTACGTCATTGGTGGTTTAAAAATGTGTCCACTAATGACGTCACGCGACAATTCTGCGCGTGATAAATCCGAGAGAGGCAATACGTGGGCGTGAGGTTCAACCGCTACGTGATTGGTTATTTAAATGTCACGGTGACCTGTCTGTCAATGTCATGCCGAAAATAACCAATGACGTAATATCTTACGCCTACGTATTTGCCGTAGCGGATTTTTCACGGGTATTTTTTTCATTCAATGTATGGTTACTATTTTTTTGAATTGATAGAAAATTCGAAAATATATTGTCCCAATATTGTTGAATAATCTGACAGACAGATTTTTAGTCCGCTTGCCTATTTGAGATAAGGTTTAGCAAATTTGGTTGACTCATTGAAACGTGGCTATTTGACGAAGAATTTAATTTCATAATACTTTTAATGTTTGTACTGTAAGGGACGTATGTTCTTTACTAAAAATGGAAATACTTCCGCCGAGCTAGGTGTTTATCTGCTCGGGGACCAAGGCTTACCTACCAATCTTGGTTTGTTGTATACAACCTGTAACGGAAAGGGGGTAACAATGTAAAGTAGGTGGATACTATACCTTGTATAGATTCTATATACGAAATCCCGAGTTAAAATAAACACTTTATTGTTTTTATGAAATAAAAAATGATTAACTATAATGACTGACTAAAACGTAAACAAACGCATCACAACACTATTGAGGTCAGCGACCCCAAATCACGTTATCACTTCACGACAATCACTGCGATCCTGAATTTCTCCACCTCCTTCCTCGACATGCGCGCCTAGTAAGTACTTTCTTAGAAGATGCGCGAACATTATGCAACATTTGTGGTGTCACTGTACAGAACGCGGCCTTGATGCTTTCTATCATCTCTTCCCTTGACGAGCATGCTACAGCGTACACCTTCCTTTTAAATTAGTCCCACAAGAAGAAGTCCAACGGAGTGAGGTCTGGTGACCGAGCTGGCCATGTGATACGACCTCCTCGCCCAATCCACAGATGGAAACGAGCGTTTTCATGGTTTCGTAAATCTCTTTCTCTAGCTCTCGGTCGGCCATCACGCAGCCGTCGGTTGCTCCGACACAGAGAATCATCTCGAATATTCTTGATTGCTCAAAGACATCACGAAATATCACTAGGCTATCCGTAGTAAGTAGGTAATCCAGAAAGGCAAAAACACAAGATGTTGTCACGGCGACGACAACTCAATGACTTAACTGAATTGTCAAAATGAGAAACGCTAAACCAACAAATTTCAGATGTGATTCAGTAAACACTAAAAGATGAACCACCATTGTGATATTTAAATTAATAGCATAATAGGTAGGTACATCCAAGTCTTTCGACGATTCCAACAATACTGTGATAGTGTTGTGCAAGCGTGACTTAGTCAAAATTTTGACTTGTATTTGACTGATATTTCAAAAACAAATATTGAATCAATAAATGCGTGTACACAGCTACAAATGGTCCCATACAGTTTGTAACCGTTAACTGCTTTGGTATTTTTGATATTGTTATACCCTTTCCGTTACACGTTGTATATAGAAGTGGCGACGATAACTCTGACATCGCGATGTAGGATCGATATATTGATCGGCTAATCGTGCATTACGTATGGAGCGTTGTTTACTACGCCAATTCTGCTGACGCCGTATTAAATAATTTGACTTGTCACTTAACAGTTGTATTATTTACATCTTTTACAACAATAATTCTTCACAACTAATTATTTCTTCTCTTTTGTTTCAGGATGTTATTCACACAATCAGCACACCGCACGGCCAAGTACAAAGGATTGTCGTGTTCAAGAAAAATGGCGTCCAAGCGATGGTTGAATATCCTTTTCAATAGAGTTAATGTTTGTTAAATTTTCAAATTTCAAATTTATTTATTTCGTACTACAAAGATCCTTTTGAAAAAGGGTTAGTGAAAACACAACAGGTAGATTAGATTTTATGAAAGGAGGTAAGGATAAATTTTGTCACAGTAGATTTAGTTGCGTTTAGAATAATTGGTTAAATTATTAAAATTGCCACTATTGGTTACAAATTTTATTAAAAACAGTCAGCGTTTAATTTGTAAAAAAGCGATTGATAGTTTTTTTACCACCAAAATTACAGAATTTGGTCAAATAATATTACGTTAATCAGCAGCAGCACTTGCAGTTCGATTTTAATTCTTATGCGCACGAAATAAGGTCCGTAAATTTTTTGGATACTACCTTGAACATTTCGGAATTGTACTCCAAAAAACATGCACATTAGAAAGAGACAAAAAGTAACCTATGCCCCTGTCCAACCCTTCAACTATCTTCACGTAAAACACACGTCAATCGTCGCTACGTTTTGCCGTGAAAGATGGATAAACAAACATGCACATACATACACTTTCCCATTCATAATATAATTGGCGTATATACAACTATATACGCCATGAAAACCACTAAATGAGATATTCAAAGCATTTCCTCTTGTTTTTTTCGTCCATGATAAAGTATAAGAATATTCGTAGTTGTAATGCATTTCAACGACATCCAGTCTGTCAGCTGTCACCATAAACGTCATTTTTTCTTAAAACCCACGCCATTTTGTCGTACGAACGACAGCCCATTAAGGTAAACAATTGCTGTTCCACATTAGTTCTTTATGCCCACGAAATAAGGGCTATGCAAAGTCCAAGGTGTATAGTATGACGCAATAAAATATCTAGTGTTATGATAGCAATTTTGTCTGCGGAATAGATAAACAAAAAGCCTTTTAAGACCGCGAATCAGCGTCTATCATAAACACCTGTTTGTGATAGGGTTGCTGGCTTAGAAATATACTATCTTAGTAATATTATAAAGAATGTTGGGATGTATAGCTGTATTAAGTCTTTCACGTAAAAAGTACCTTATTGCTAGTTATTAGAGTCGACTACACAACAAAACATTTATTATTAATTATATATGAAAACGCAATGGTCACTTTGGTTGGCTAACCAGTTGTGTCGAAATCTTACTACAACTGTAGAATAGTAAAATTTAGAAAAAAAAAAATTTTGTTCCGCTTTTAATAGCAAATGAAACATTAATAAAATAAATAAATACTCTTAATAACCGTAATTTGCACCTATGTCTTCTAAAATTGTTAGTGTTTTGAAGCATATATCTACTTACGCTGTAAGCAGTGTAAATTTTTAAGTGATCATCAAAGGAATAATAAAAACTACCTATTGCCCCCGACATCGTTCGCGCTACTTTGGGTTAATATTAATGCTTTATGCTAGTCAAGAATCGAATCTGTCTTGATACCAAATTTTATTCACATCCAAGTAGTAGTTTTTACTTATAAGAGTCACAAACGTACATCCAACCATACACCTTTATAATACATAAAAATAAGACTATCCAGTTGGTTTCAGTGAACCTCTTGTGATTCAGGGACAAATTAAATTATCAATATGGCTGCTGAAGTGCTCAAAGAAAAAAATTGGAAAATTTTCTTTCAGAAGCTATCAACCCTAGATATACGCACGTGCCTCTTAGTATCTTTCTTCGAGAATACCCAAAAACAAACTAAAAGATACCCTATTACAAATACATAAAGCTCACGCCAAATGCAGCAAAGCGTGTAATTCGGTGTACTGCTAAGTAGACCAATATCTATATTCCGCTCTCTTAGAAAATAGAGCGGGCCATAAAAATGAAGTTGTATATTTTTCACATCTTCCGTCGGGTCGGGTGGCAGTGTGAGCGAATTCGAGAATTAAACTTAGGTAAACTTAGCACCATTTATTTAATTTTCTCACTTGTATTGAACTTTAATTTATATTTTAGCGGCATACCAGATTTCTAGTATTGTTTATTTGATTATGATCTAGAATTATATGTAGCAAATCCAATTAATTAAAGATGTGGCTATAAATGTATGTATGTCCTAACATCTTTTCGTACTAGTTGAATACGTAGTAATATAATTTAAATATAGTCGCCGATTCTTAATAATAGAATAGGAATCGTATCAACGACAAAAAGCTACAGTACCTAATATGTTAGTACTTACATTAGGTAGGTGCCTACGTTTTTTTCTTCGAAATCTCTTCTTGCCAAATTTGTTCAAAATTATACTTCTAGACACATTATTAAACTTTCACGTCCATAATGTTAGTAGGAAAGTTCTAGTATATAATACTATATATCTCTTTTGTTTGTGACATACAGTTCTTTTTATCTATGGGTAAATAATATAATGCCCCGAATTTAACACACATACTAAATTTCGGTCTGAATTTTTGTTAGTATTTTATAAGTTTTTATTTGTTATAAATTCACATAGCTATATTATTCTGATACCTGTCTAAAGTAACGTTTGGGTGACCATTTATAAAAAGATTGTTTTTTTGTTTACGAAAAAATGTTTCTCTAAAAACCGTTACTCGCCATCACTGCAACCACGTCTCCTGCCCCATATAGTGCGTAGTAAAAACGTGTTATAAATAAACGCTGTCAAAAGGGCCACACCCCGCGCCCTGCCACTAATGTGAGGTGTTTTATTGGCTGATACGGTCGAGATATTGATGGGCTGATGATTGGAGTAGTTTCGAAAGAATCGACGGATATAAACGGATATGGGGTAAACATCACTAAGAAATAGTCTTTCATAACATGATTAGTAATGCCCCATTTTAATATTTGAAAAACGATCCGTTCTAGCTACGGATGGTAATCAATTATACGAGGCGTATGTTTAAAACGACCGACGGACGACTGATGACAGCTGATATGGAAAGTAAATTTGAAATAAGTGTTAACAGATTAGAAAAACGGATAGTCATTTTTGACACGTTACGAATCGTTTAATATTGGAATCGAGCGTTAGTCTGTAGTTTGGCCGATTAATATGATATATAGATTTCTTACATTTAGATATAAAAGTATTTTTTACGCATTATAACCGGAAACATCATTCACTTTAAAGACCACTTAGAATCATCGTTTTATAATAGGTATTTGATGAATATTTAGAAACTAGCGGCCCGCTGTGGCTGTATTGCATTTTCCATGATCCTTCGGTCCTATTGGTCCCAGTGTGATGCTATAAAGCCTTCCACTTCAAATGGTCTATCCAACACAAAAACAGATTTTTTAATAATGTTTTTGAAAAAATAATGAGAAATTAAAATTGAAACATGCCTATAAACAGGCGTGTTCAAACAAACTCTTCAGTTTATGAAAAAAACGTTTAAAATATTGGTATACAATGTTGGTATAGATTTAGATAGATGGATAGAAAGATAGATAGATACACTTTATTGCACAGAAAATTTACAGAAATTGGTTTAACAGACATATTTAAGTACAATATAGGCGGTCTTATTGCTTTTTATTAGAGGTGGCTTTCATAAAACAAACGTGATTTTTTTTGCTGATAATATGGTTAGCGTGTAATGTAGTTATGACGTTAACCCAAAAAATGAATTTTTTCTTTGTAATTAAAAATGTGTGACAACAGTTATTGACAGACTAATTTATAACATTATGTTATAATTTTTTTTTTGCGACCTCCGTAGCCGAGAGGCGAGCGTGCCGGACTTTCGCGTCGCGTCATCTCTGTGGTTCCGGGTTCTATCCCCGGTCGGGTCAATAGGGGAAACGAACTTTTCTGTATTGTCTCGGTTCTGGGTGTTGTGGTACCGTCGTTGTTTCGGATTTCTTTAAAACAAGTGCTCTAGCTACTTACCACAGAATCAGAGCAATGTATGTGATGTTGTTTAATATTTATTTATTTATTATTTATTCGGGACGTATACAGGCTGAATTTGTATTCGGTTTGTTGATCAATCGATACCAATTAAAAATACAATATGTATAAAAATGTATTACACAAACGAGGCTTTGGTGGTCGCTGACATTAGTAAAAGATATTCAGTGTAAAACTACTGCAACAGAACCCATATTTTTCTAACACCCAAACAAACAATCGTATATCAAGCGGAGTAATTTCCCCAACATTAATTTGCTTACATTAGTAGACCGTTTCATTCAAATTTTACGATTCCGCAAATGAAAAGTCTTATTTATTTTCGTTTTTACTAATTAGTTTAGATAACAGTACGAGCTGAGGCGGAGATAAAAATTTAACTGTCGTTTTTGCGTTTAGTCGCTGTCGTAAAATCGCTCGCGTGTTCGAAACTTTAATTAGGAATGTTTGAAGTTCTTGAAATAATGGCCGGTTGCAATATTTGAAAAACGATCAGATGTAGTTCTAGGTTAGTATTTTTTTTTTTATAATGGACTCTATCTCGCGTCTTAAGACAATGCGATGATTCCGCCAATGTCAAGTGTTTAAACTAGTTATTTTTCGTAAAATGCGCGGTGGTGAGATCTATATTCTCTCACAACACCTTAAACAGACAAATACAACACAATATAGACAGCACAACATTAGTAGAGGAATAGAGAGAGCCGTAAGTTAAAAACGACAGACGGACGACTGATGACAGCTGAAATTTAAAGTAAACTATGGAAGGGTATTAACGACTCGTAGTCGGTTGGAGACAAACGGATAGTCATTACGAATCGTAAAATATTGGAACCAGGGCGTCTACTCTTGAAAACGAAACGAACAAACGAAAGGTTTCGTTTTTGAAGATTGATCAAAAGTTAGGGAATTAAAACGTGATTTTTGATTTGTATATATTGTAAAGAAAAACTAGATTTAAAGTTAATAGAAGATTTTAATCGGAAAAACGTTACAAGATTCAACCAGTTAGCGACCACAGCAGACAGAGAGAAGATAGTGTTGTTACAATGCACTAGAGGCGCGCGGATCGCTCGTTGAGTAACAAAACGCGGCATGGATGCGTTTTGTCAATTAGGTTTATGTTCTAATTTCAATATCTTCCCTTGGACATAAACCCATTTGAGCAGAGCAGTAGTCCAGTTTCAATTGCGGAGTCCCTTTAGTCAGCGAGTCCGCCACCATCTCACTTGACTGGATATACTTAATAACAATCTTCTTTAAGTGCACTTTGTCACGTACAAAGTGGTGTCGTATGTCTATGTGCTTAGACCTGGAATGATAGTTTTCAGTACCTGCAAGTTTAATAGCACTTTGGTTATCACATAGAATGGTGACAGGTATACTGGCCAAGTGGGGCCAGAACTCTTCTTGCATTTGCCTAAGCCACATCGCCTCTTGAGTACAGCTAGAGAGCGACATGTATTCAGCTTCAGTTGTGGATAGCGCAACTGTTTGTTGTCGGCGTGAGTTCCACGTTATTGCGCCACCCTGAAATATAAATACATAGCCGGTACATGATCTTCTGTCATCTTCATTGCTAGCCCAATCAGCATCACAATAGCCAAGTATTGATTCTTCTTCTTTATTTTGTTTATAGGTTAATGCATAATTTTCAGTGTAATTTAAATATCTTAGAACTCGTTTCAGTGCCAACAAATGCTGCATTTCCGGTTTTGAGTTAAATCTACTTAAAGTATTCACAGCATATGCTATATCTGGGCGGGTTCCTTGTGATAAATACAGTAACGATCCAATCATTTCCTGATATGAAGTCACGTCAACAGTAGTCCGAGTTTGACTCGTATTGAACTTAGTCTTCGGATCAATAGGCGTTTTTACACCTTTGCAATTTGACATTCCATATTTACTCAGTATGTCCTGAATATATTGCTTCTGATTTATATATAGGATACCATTTTTTCTGTCTCTATATACATGTAAGCCCAAACAGTGTTTAAGCTCTCCCAAGTCTTTCATTTCAAAGTTAGAAAATAATTTTCCCTTTATGTAATTTTTCGTTTCCATGGAACTAGTAAATAATAATAAATCATCTACATATACAGCTAAGAATGTTATGTTTTCTTTTTCTATTCTGTAATAAATACAGGGATCAAGCAATGATTGTGTCAAACCAATTTCTTTCAATTTGTTATCTAATTTCTTGTTCCATTGTCTACTGGCTTGTTTTAATCCATAGAGTGACTTTTTCAATAAACACACTTGTGTATTATTTTCTTCAAAGCTTGGGGGCTGTTTCATATAAATATTTTCTTCTACATCACCCTGTAGAAAGGCAGACACAGCATCCATTTGATCAATATCCAAATTATATTTTACTGCCAGTGCAAACAGATAGCGGAGGGATGAATATCTGATTACCGGTGAATATATTTCATTGTAATCCATTCCTTTCTTCTGAGCACATCCTTTAATTACTAATCTCGCCTTATATTTTGCTATGTTTCCTTTCTCATCTCTTTTTGTCTTAAAAACCCATTTGCAAGGTATAGCCTTCTTCCCAGTCGGCAAGTCACATAAAAACCAAGTGTCATTTTTTATTAATGACTTATACTCTTCCTCCATAGCTTTCTTCCAATGACTGGATTCTGAGCAGGACAATGCTTCCTCAACTGTCACTGGATCCTGATTTAGAACCAAACATGCAGCATGTACATTTTCTTCATCATCCAAATTGGCCTGCCTTCTACGAGGTCTCAGATTTATAAATCGGTTTGGAGATTCAAGTGAGCATTCAGTGCTAGGTTCATAAGTTGTATCATGATTACATGGATCCATATAACTCTCATCTGATATAGGTGTAGAACAGCTTATCTCTATATTTGGGTCATTGTCTACGGAGCCAGAGTTTTCTTCATTAGTTGGAGTTTCTATAGTATCTGTTAATGTCACAGGTATTTGTAATTTATTATTATTGTTAATATTTTTTGTGCTTAAGCTTTCATTACAGTGGCAGTCTTCTAAAAATGTTACATTTCTGCTTTTAGTAATCTTCTTTGTATTAGGATTTAATAATCTATATGCTTTGGTATTTTCACAGTATCCAAGAAATATCATTTCAGTAGATTTTGGATCCCATTTTAGTCTTTTTTCTTTCGGCACGTGAACCATGGCTTTACAACCAAATATTCTAAGATGTGATATGTTTGGTATAATACCTGTTAATTTTTGTAGTGGTGTCACGTAGTCAAGAACTCGACTCGGAGAGCGATTTACTATATGCGCAGCTGTCTCCACTGCATCTGCCCAATACTGTTTCGAAAGTCCAGCATCAAACAGCATACATCTCGCACGCTCCACTAGAGTGCGATTCATCCGCTCGGCAAGTCCGTTTTGCTCGGGCGTATACGGTGCAGTCGTTTGATGCTTGATACCTGTTCCTGCCAAATATTGAGACAATTGATTATTAATATATTCTAAGCCATTATCTGTGCGTAGAATTTTTATTTTACAACCCAATTGTTTCTCCATCTCCTTCTGGTACATGTCAAACACTGCTCTGATATTCATTTTATTTTTCAGGAAATATACAGATACCTTTCTAGAGTAATCATCTATAAAAGTGATGAAATACCTGGCTCCTCCCATAGATGGCGTCTCCATAGGACCACACAAGTCTGAGTGTATCAGTTCCAGTGGTGCAGTAGCCCGTGAGCCCACATTTTTGAACGGAAGTCTTGTCTGTTTGCCTTGCAAACATGAAACGCAATTATTATTCAATGTTTCTGTTTTTGATAATTTGACACCTTCAGTACATAATGGTAATCTACTAACATCATTGTAATTTAAATGTCCCATTCTACGATGCCACACATCTATATTTTGACTATCTACAGTGGACATCAATGCATTTCCTTTGGCAATATTTAACTTATACATGTTATTTATTAACCTTGCTGTTGCAATTATTTTTTTCTTGGTATTGTATATTTCACAGTCAGTTTTATTGAATATTACTTGACAGCCATTTTTTGTTAACTGACTGACTGACAATAAGTTGGTGCTCAAATGTGGAACATATAAAATATCTCTCACCTGTATGTGATTGATCTCACCATTTTCTCCAATTAAGTCCAAGTTTACATTACCCATTTTTCCTACGGAGACGGATGTGTTGTTGGCAACTTTAATATGTTGTATCGGTGGTGAGCGGACATCATACATACAATCAAATAAGTTGGTCATATGTAAAGACGCTCCAGAATCCACATACCATTCTACACTGTTAATATGTTCATGAGCTGCTGAAAAAACTGCTGCAAAACCTTTATTATCATTTTTCTTCTTGTTGCAAAACTTACTCATGTGGCCATACTTATTGCAGTTGTAGCAACGCGGTCCTAATGGTTTTTTTTTGCTGATTATTATTAACACTATGTCGAAGGGTCGATTTATGCTTTGTGTAAAGAACAGAGACATTTGACTCTTTAACCTCTTGCAAAAGTTTAGTTTTTATGGAGTCTGTACTTATCTTTACACCAGAGCTTTCCAGTCCCATGATCATTGGTTTGTATTGTTCCGGCAAACCAGCCAACATTAGTGTTCCCAACCATTCATCGTCAACGTGGAAACCTACATTCCTCAGTTTGTGGGCGGTGGTTACTATTTTATTCACATATTCCTCAATGTTTGAACATCCATCTAACGTGGTATTAACCAAATCTCGGAGTAACCCCACTTTTCTATTTAAACCTGAATCTTCAAAGGCATTTCGTAAATTTTGCCAGACCTCTTTAGCACTCTTTGCATCTTGGACATGTATGTAGTTTACGGGGTCCACAAGCAAGATTATTTTAGCCTTCGCCTTCAGGTCTTGCTTCGCATTTACTGCTTCGTCATCGGCAGGTTCAACACAGTCCCACAGGTCTTCGTGTTGTAAATATGTTTGTACGGCGAATTTCCATGTGCAATAGTTGTCTCTTCCGAGTAATTTGTCTATTTGTACATTAGACATAGCCATATTTACCGGAGCAAATTCGAAAAATGCTTTGTAACGGTGGCTACCTAAAAATCAGAAATCACTCGCAGAACTTTACTGTACTTTAAACTAACGGAGTTTACTTTACTTTTATGACTAACGGGTCATATGCCCATAACCTTTTGTCAATTAGGTTTATGTTCTAATTTCAATAGTATAAATAATATTTTGTTTTTTGATAACGCTTTATTCGCATTTGAAGTGTGTTCGTTGCGATAATGAGCAATAAAAAATACTAAACGTCATCGGATACGACATATTTCGTTTTCAAGAGTAGACGCCCTGGCACTAGTAAATAACTTGTCAGAAGACTGTTGAATCGTTTGGTGTCTTAATAAAATAATGATCCTTAAATCAAAGATGATATTTCCATGAAAAATGCAAACAAATTATGGTACTCTGCATTATGACGTAGGTATCTGTATTTTAACGAAATCTGTCTGTCCGTATTGCTTAGTTTTTGTACATATGTCGACCTCTGCAGCCGAGAGGCGAGCGTGCCGAACTTCGGCGTCGCGCCATCTCTGAGGTTGCGTGTTCGATCCCCGGTCGGGTCAATATGGGAAACGAACTTTTCTGTCTTGTCTCGGGTCTGGGTGTTGTGGTACCGTCGTTGTTTCTGATTTCTGTAACACAAGTGCTTTAGCTACTTACCACAGAATCAGAGCAATGTATGTGATGATGTCCAATATAACTTTATCATTCATGTTGTTAATCATGTGTGGTCAAAAGCGCAGCGGCAACACTTGCAGATCGATTTTAATTCTTATGCTAACGTCATAAGGGTGGTAAACCTTAAGTTGCTTGCTCTTTACTGTATAAATGCCAAGGAAGACGCAAAACCCTCATCAAATCACGCGCATCGATGCTTCGAACAATATTGTAACTCAATCATCGGCTTAGAAATAAAAACAAACAGATAGTGTTAACAGGAATTCCGTGATACCACAGTGTAGTGAACACGCGGCAAAGCAAATTTTATTTATTTTATTTTATCGTTTATTAAAAATAAAAGAAAATAAACTTGAATGTTACTGGAAAGATGAAGTAGTTATTAAAAAACTCTAAGTCTTATAAATTTTGTTACTATAGTAATAACCACTACTCAATAACTCAATATTTTAAATATACTAATTGTCTATCCCTACTTATATAATATTATAAATGCGAAAGTAACTCTGTCTGTCTGTCTGTTACGCTTTCCCGCTTAAACCTCTCAACGGATTTTGATGAAATTTGGTATAGGTATACGTTATACCTCAGGAACGGACATAGGCTACTTTTTGTTAGAAAGTAAGGGAGGGGGGGGGGGGGTAATGCCACCTTTGAAAGTTTATATGGGAAAATGTTTATTTTTTAAGTTAGAGATATGAAGTTGGCACAAATATAGCTCTGTTAAAATATAGACTACGTTTCGAATATTAGGGGAGATAGGGGTAAAACCGACCATGAAAGGATGTAGTCCACGCGAACGAAGTCGCGGGCACAGCTATTTATTTATAAACTGGAAAAAAATATTACTCACGGTGTGCTAAAATCACTAATTTTATTTGACGCGTGTAAAGCTCTTCCAACTGAGCTTTCTTCAAATTGTTGTTTTTTTTTGTTATTTATATAAATGGACAGTTTATCTACTATCAAAAAATCATTTGCTATTACTCAGACGAAAAAGTCGTCAAAATAGATGAATTGCTTCACTGATTTTTTTTCGTTATCGTAAAAATGTTATTGAATGAATCATCGAAAAAATTTAGAATGAATCGCTGTGTGTCTAACGGCGGAATCGCGCGAATAAATAATATCTCAATTAGAGGCGTGATAGAGATTTACGCGCGAGGAGTGTTTGAAAAAATAGAGCGATTGTGAGCACGTGGTTGGCAACGATGGACGCACGTTACACCGACATAATCGCATAGTTGAAAATTGGAATGATGATACGGTAAAAAAATAATAAATCTATTTAGCCTATCAGATTTTCAAAATACACGTATTTTTTTTATTTTTTATTTATAGTGATTTACGCCACAATAGCGAACTTTAAATGTTTTAAAGATACAGAAAATAATCATCTCGCCTTTTTTTAACGGGGGGAAATGCTTGATGCACCGTACCACCACCCTGAGGGAGGGTGACGGCGTGTGTGGGACTCCCACCTGCCTACCTTCCTCGGACTACCCACTAAAACCCCCCGGTTGGACCTCCATCGCCTTAGTGGCGGTGCTGTGGGGGATCGGCTAAGCCTTTACTTCCACAACACCGCCGGCGGAACAAACCGCTTACGCGGCTCCGTCTACTCCCCCCACAAGTGCGTGCTGCTCTTCCAACTGAGCTAACCGCAAGTTATCGAAATTGAGTTATTGAAATTTTTCTGCTGTATCAACCGATAGCCTCCGGTAAGTGCCCGCTGCCGAATATGTATAGAACTACCATAATTTCGTTGCAGAAATGCAGAGGGCATGCATTTTGTAAATTATGTTTAAAATGCTATTTTAACCGATTCACTGTCCAAACAGCGGGCGCAATAGTTAAACAATGGCCGTGAATCAAATGAGAATTTTGGGACAAGGTACCTGTTAATTAATCGATTTTTTTAAAAGTCGGTGTGTTGTTAGAATTTCGATCTTCATAAAAGAAATATTCGTGTTCTTGTCCTATGCAAAGACTATCTTTTATCTCAGTTGCACCTTATGGGTTAAGACAGAGACAGATGACAGTTTCAGAACCGTTCGTCGTTACTGTTCGGTGTGAGGTCGGATTTCTAATTCTGTCAAGGTCATCGGACCGTCGACCCGGGACGTGACGCGCGTGCTATCTGAAACTGCCATACATGTGGTATGGTGAAGGTCACTGCGATAGATATATGTAAGGACTATGTTTCCGCAACACGGCGTCTCAGGCGCCTTTAAAGGGTACCGTTGCCAAATGCTGAAAAACGGATCCCTTATGGTTTCGTCATGTCCGTTCTTATGTCACAGCCTCTTTTGTCCAAAACTAACAGTTATAATGTTGAAACTTTGTACGTATAAGATTTTTTACAAAGATCAATACATTTGGCTACAGATGGCTCCCCATTCTAAAAACTGAAATTAAAAAAAATATTTTGTTCTTCAAACTAATACGTGTGGGGTACTTATGGACAGGTTTTCAAAAATTATTGAGGTTTCTTATAGTATTTTTTTTATTGAATAGTTTGCGCAAGACACTTTCAAAGTGGTAAAACGTGTGTGCACTAAACACGATGTTGTCTGGGTCCTGGGAGTCCTACTAAGGTCGTTGCCTTCCATCAGGCGGTGGTACGGTGCAACAACGGATTTATCCTCGTTAAAAAAAAAAACGGTGTACTAGGGTCGCATGAAGCGTTAGGAGGTCTCACTTTAACGATCTTTTTGACTAACAGTTGGATTAATCCAACTTCATTGTTATAACAAGACTGGGACCTGGGTACCAGGACCGCATAACGCCATAGGAGGTCTTACCTCAGCGGCATTTTAGTTAACACCTTTCTCAGAAAGCCAGTAGATACCACTGTCAACAGTCAGACAATGAAGTTCAGACGCGGATGCTCCATTATAATTACCAAACTAGTTCCAAGTACCAGGACCGTATAAGGCGATAGGAGGTCTTACCTCAGCGGCATTTTAATTATCGCTTTTTCCATATAGTCAGTATAGAGGTACCACTGCCAATTATAGTGGGATAAAAGGAGCTCAAAAGCGGTCACTTCATTCTAACAAGTTACCAGGTACCAGGCCCGCATAAAGCGCTCGGAGGTCTAACCTTTGCCGCTTTCAAAAAGTTCCTATTAATAAATACCCTTATTTATTGGGTTGAGATCCATTGTGATAACCAGACACCCCTTTTTATTTGTACTAGGATTTCATAAAATGTCAGAAGGTCTCAAGGATCATGTAGGCGCATTGATGATTAACGCTTTTTCCATAAAATTAATGGTGCGGTGCGAAGTCCGATGGCTAGAATCCATTGTAATACTAGACTTGTTGCATCTAGAATAATGTTCAAGCGTACCCTTGGTAGAAAGTACAGCTTGGAAGACACTTATTAATGGAGTTTCCTCATAACCGTCAAAAAACAACGAAGTTTTCAGCATAAATATTTTCCAATTTCCTCTTATTTTAATGGGAAATGTTAGAGGAAGGTAATCTCAGTTTTTAATATAAAAACGGCCAAGTTTCGTCTTTCTAATTGCGTTTTTCCATATTTCGTTGGGGTGACCTTTTATTTAAATTACTTTGGAGTTGTCGAACTGTTATTTTTTTTATTCTATGGGCTGTGGTTGACTAGATAGCGGAACGTGTAGTATATTTTTAATTATTCCACTTCTTCTTCTTCTTTACTAATTGAGACTTCTTTAACTTCTCATGACCAATTATATCATACTTAGATTATAAATACGAAAGTAACTCTGTATGTCTGTTACGCTTTCCCGCTTAAACCTCTCAACCGATTTTGATGAAATAAGTATAGGTATACGTTGAACCTCAAGAACGGACATAGGCTACTTTTGGTTAGGAAATAAGGGGGGGATGGGGGTAACACCGATCATGAAAGGACATAGTCCACGATAACGAAGTCGCGGGCACAGCCAGCTACAGGTTAAAATTAATGTCCATAAAAATAGGGTTGTATTTAATCGACCATCAAAAAATAGTAAATAATAGCTTGATGACAAATTTAATAAGTAAGCCACTTGAGCTTGAGTGACTTGTGGCTCAGACAGTATTTCTGTAGTCCAAATTAATAAAGAGGTACCTGTGAAATTCTTTCACAAAAAAAAGAATTCACTTGCAGGACAGTTCCAGTATAAGCTTCCTTTAAACGGAAGCGTTTCGTTAATTTTTGAAGTAATTTTGATCAACATAATTATATTTCTCTCTCATCCGAAATGAATATCATAACTCTATCATATTCATTTCATTTGAATCAAAACATTTGCGTTGCAAATTGAACATTAATGAATGTAAGCTTGGTAAAAAATTTGGCCAAACATGAAAGAAAAATGTTTACCAATCCTACTGATATACGCTAAAATTCGTTAAGACATTTTAACGATATATGATTGTTGCTTTTTCACACAAAAACTACTGACTGTATTGAATAAAATATGGTAGGAAAAAACGTGAGTTAGTAAAACAGATAAGATACCGAAGATACCTTTTTATACCGAAATAACGTAATAATTATCTCATAAATGTAAAAAGTTGCACACAAATGTAATGCAAATAGTTATTGTTGAATTCAAACGTTTTTTTTTTTGCTTCCGAATGGAAATATGAACTACAAAATTGCTCTCGCTTAGCTCACTTCAGTCTTGTTAGCATAGAGCTTTCATTGCACAAGCAAATATTTACTTTTAACTTTGCCGCTTTTTACCTTGTTTTTTTACAAAACAATTAAGCGGCGATGCACAATTTTCAGCTAAATTTCTTTTGAACAAGCAAATTATAAGAATTTTGCAATGTTTAGTTGGGCACTTTTGATTTCTAAGGATACTAACAATAAAAATTGGGTATCATTATATAAATGAAAAAAAAATTGAATTGAAAGATATATATGTATGTATTGACCTTAATCCATACTAATATTATGAAAGTCAACGTAACTCTGTCTGTCTCTTTGGCTGACGTTAAGACCTAAACCACTGAATCGATTTCGAATTTTGAAGTTTGGTATACGTTGAAGCTCTAGAACTTGTTTTGAAAATAAGGAGGGATGGGGGTAATACCGCCCTTGTTAGTTTATATGGGCAAATGTTTATTTATAAAGTTATAAATATGAAATTTGCCTCAAATAGCTTGCACCTTAGTTTTTGAAAATATGGACTAATTTTTGTTTCTAATATAAGGGGAGATAGGGGAAAATCGATCATGAAAGTATATAGATGCAAAAACCTGTCGAACGAAGTCGCGGGCACAGCTAGTAATGTATAAATAAGTTAGCCCACAGAACATTTTGTAGTCTTTCGGCATATTTTACCTGAAGAAAAGCGATGATTAAAATATAGTATAAAAATCGCTGGGCTAGTAATAACGCTATTTTCTTGCAACGTGCAAACTGATGAAAAATCCATTTGTAAAATGCTAAGAATTCATATCAACTATCTAGCTATAAAACCAACTCGTGACTTATCAGATGATTTCTCTAGAATAGTTCATTTCGCGAGAATACTAAGTTATAACTTGAACCCTTATCTCGACGCCCGTGGCGAAGAAAAATGTGCTTATTCTAAAGCAAAAATAAGTTATTTTGTCTACAAAATGTTTAGAAACTTTTTCTTTGTTCACTAAGTCTGCTTCTTGGCTATAAATTTAAACATTGTATAAATGTTAGACAACATCACATACATTGCTCTGATTCTGCGGTAAGTAGCTTCAGATCTTGTGTTGTATATATCAGATACAACGACGGTACCATAACACCCAGATCCGAGATAATATAGAAAAGTTCGTTTTCCGTAATCGACCGGGTATCGAACCTCAGAGATGACGCGATGCTAAAGTCCGGCCCACTCGGTCCGGCCCACTTGAAGTAACACTCAAAAACGAACTAGAGAGTTATAAAATTAAGAGATTTATCCGGTTTTATTTACAAAAGTTTAATTAAATCTTAGTATGTGCAGGCAATCTGGACAGTTAATTTTTGATTACTTAACTTCGCGTTGCTAAAGCGGTGCTAAGGATTTAATTAGCTTGAAACTCAGTGCTGGCTTAAAAAATATTTTAAAAACATTTTAAATGCAAGCTACAAAGGTATTATGAGAATTTTTCCGGTAACATTTTGATGATCTACAGTATCTTAATTACGCTTGAAGTTGGGCACAGTACATGCAAAGCGGTATGTTTTTTAATAGAGGTACAGACAAGTCGGACTATACACTTTAGAGTTTTCACCGCTCTTATATCCTGTTCTTAAGAACCAATATCGAACTGTAAGTGTTTACTTTGCTGCTGTTTACCGTCCGTCAGTCGCTGGCTGCAATGATAGCATGCATTAACTTATTCAAAACCTGCCCCTTATAAGATACTCGTATCATTTAAGGTATAAAGAATTTATTTTCTCATAAAAACTTACAGTTCACTTATAAAGAGATACAGGAAATTAATTTTAACCTTTGATACATTTTCTTTTTCTGGAACTAGCTAGGTAGCAGACTAAAATTATCATTACTTAAACATAGGCCAGGTAGGCTATTACTTACAAATATATTTTTTAGCTTAGTTTTAAACGTTATTTAGGTTATAGAAAGTTTTTAAAATTGTAGTTAATAAGGTTTTGAATAGGGCTTTATTTTATTTATTTAAAAACTTTATTGCACAAATAAGTACAACAGGTGAACTTAATGCTAAAGGCATTCTCTATCGGTCAACCCTTGGGTCATGCAGATAGTTTGTATTTAGTCGCGGTAATAGTGAAGAAGTGCGTAAATAACTAGTACTAATATTTGTTATAATAATAATAATAATAAATTAATTTACTAAAACAGTTACATTTATAATTTTTTTTCTAACGTCTCTTGCACTAAGCTTTAAGCTTGTATCGCAGCTGCCAGACACTTACAGGTTTTAGCTTAACTTGTACTATTAACTAGTTCTATGATAAAAAAAGAAATCATAATAAACAACAATAAATTAAGCATTAAAATTAACATTACGATATCTTTTAAATATACTCTTACAATTTTATGCAAACACATACATTTTCTTATACCCATTTGCCACCGGTGATAATCCTTGTAGTGGCGAATGGGAATAAACGGTTATAGGTATTGTCATGTTATCATTTTATGATTATTATTACTAAACATAAAAAACTGCAATTGAGTTGAACTAATTTTATATATTTTTAGTTTTTAACATTGTAATTTCCTACTGTGCCAATCGATATTGAACCTTAACTCGTCGCCACAAATTCGAGAGTGTGGAGTCGGCCACGAGAGCGAAAGAAGCGCTACACGGCTGCGACATCTACTCGGGATGCTGTACACTCAAAATTGAATTTGCAAAGGTGAGTCCTTCTATATATGTATTTTAGAACTAGAATTGCATGATTCTTATATATAGTTAAGATTAAGAGAGGTAGGGTTATCGCTCGAACTGGTAAAATACCTCCGCCTTACAGAAGACCGCAGCCAAATAACAATCACTTTGGTGTTGTTGTGTTCCTGCATGTGAATAAATTTTCCAGAGCTCCTGCGGGTGCTACATTAGTAGCTGGGGTCAAGCCTTGAAGGTAAGGGCGACAAGTCCAGTAACAGCTTTATTTTCGCCTGTGTATGCTGTACTTGTCGCCCCTACGCTACGACTAGGTGATGAATTTTACTGTTACATTAACCGCTTAGCCTTCGGTATCGCTTTACATTTTTTTCTTCAGACATTTACAGTATTAAATGGTTCGAGTCCTTCGCAAACACACGTAGCGGAGTGGTCGGAAGGACCGACACCCAACACTAGACACGCACTCAACCGTCCGGTAGGGCTCCGTCGGTCATTCCTCAACAATCCCATTCAGCGGACGTTTCCGGAACTCCGGATATATTAATGCAAACTTAAAACGAACGGACTAAATGGAATATACAGTTTCGTGTTAAGTAGTGCAAGGAAAGGCAAATAGAATTTTGGATGCCGTGGAAGATAGTGCAAGGAAAAGCAAATAGGATATAGAATTCCATGGAAGGTAGTGCAAGGACAGCCAAATAGGATATAGAATACCATGGAAGGTAGTGCAAGGAAAGCCAAATAGGATATATAATTCCATGGAAGGTAGTGCAAGGAAAGCCAAATAGGATATATAATTCCATGGAAGGTAGTGCAAGGAAAGCCAAATCTACTATATAAAAATAAGTCGGGTTTTCCTTCCTGACGCTATAACTCCAGAACGCACGAACCGATTTCCACGGTTTTGCATTCGTTGGAAAAGTCTTGGGCTCCGTGAGGTTTATAACAAAGAAAATTCAGGAAAATTTTTAACAGAAAAGCGGGAAAATCTTTATCTTGTGGCGAAACGGAGTTCGCCGGGTTTGCTAGTTGTATATAGAATTCCATGGAAGGTAGTGCAAGGAAAGCCAAATAGGATATAAAATTTCATGGAAGGTAGTGCAAGGAAAGCCAAATAGGATATAAAATTCCATAGAAGGTAGTGCAAGGAAAGCCAAATAGGATATAAAATTCCATGGAAGGTAATGCAAGGAAAGCCAAATAGGATATAAAATTCCATAGAAGGTAGTGCAAGGAAAGCCAAATAGGATATAAAATTCCATGGAAGGTAGTGCAAGGAAAGCCAAATAGGATATACAATTCCATGGAAGGTAGTGCAAGGAAAGCCAAATAGGATATAGAATTCCATGGAAGGTAGTGCAAGGAAAGCCAAATAGGATATACAATTCCATGGAAGGTAGTGCAAGGAAAGCCAAATAGGATATAAAATTCCGTGGAAGGTAGTGCAAGGAAAGGTAAATAGAAAATGGGATTCCATGGATGATGAACCCGGATCCTAAGATGGCGGGACGCCAAAATTCAACTCGTTCACCTCTCGGGTACTATGTCAAAGGAAGATTGTGGGTTTGTATCCCTCCCAGATCGGCTATTCATAAAAGTTCAAAATAAATTTGATACTAAAGCTCAAGTATATGTCTCTGCCCAATCTTTAAAAAAATATTTAGTTTCCTATTTCGACTTCGTTTCCGATGTTTTGTGAATACAGGACAAACATGTGAATAACATTTGTGTTTGATCTGTGTCTGGGTTTTCATAAATGTATTGAAGTTTATGTTTAGTTTAAGTATTACGATCGCCGGTTCTTGTTTTCATAATAAAAGTGCTTAAGTTAATTTGGGATCAAACCAATGCATGTTATGTTGTCTGATATTTACTATATGTGGGTAGATTAGAATCTTATGCAAATATCCGGAGCGCAGTGGTTGAAAGTACGACACTCATTCATCGAACGAACCCACGCGGCTTAATACGAGTGTACATTTCCGGCATTGCGTATAATATCC
This sequence comes from Glyphodes pyloalis, assembly GCA_037074685.1. Lineage (NCBI taxonomy): Eukaryota > Metazoa > Arthropoda > Insecta > Lepidoptera > Crambidae > Glyphodes > Glyphodes pyloalis. The sequence goes on along the minus strand of JAYKKO010000020.1, from coordinate 10,003,253 downwards.
GGACAGGAATGGTCGGAAGTACCGACACTCAACACTAGACAGTACTTCTGATAGGGTAACGCTATTGAACTAAGGGTGTACTTTGCTCTAGGGGGTATCTACTGGACATTACCAATTGCTGGACACTATGATTTGATTAACATATCAATTAAATAATAAATGAATATTGGACAACATTAAACATACATTGTTCTTATTCTGTGTTAGGTAGCTTAAGAACTTATGATACAGAAATCAGAAACAAAGACGGTACCACAACACCCAGACCCGAGACAATATAGAAAAGTTCGTTTCTCATAATGACTCGACCGGGGATCGAACCCGGGATCAGATGTGGCGCGACGTCAAAGTCCGGCCCGCCAACATCTCGGCTATGGAGGTCGTCGCTGCTAATTAATTAGATATTAAAATTGATGACGATACAGCGCATCAAAGTGTCAAGGGGGGGTCTGTTTACGTCACTTATTCGTAAACACCGAATTGGTGACGTCGTGCTAAATGAACGCAAAATTTAAATGAGTAAATTATTGTTTTTGGCAATGTAACTGTAGGACTAATAACATTTTTATTATCACTTACCCTATTGTTTCCGCTATTTAGGCATTACAAAGACAAATTAAGCACTCCTGTTTTGTGAAAAGCTCATTCGAACAAACCAATTTAGTCACTTCGCCCGTCCCGATCCGATTTAATCCGTTTTGTAACACGGTTTGATCGAAATCGGATAAACAATCGAATTGGGGACCGATTTGA